>JAUMJJ010000014.1:8222500-8913685 GCA_033556795.1 Tapera naevia
CTTGAAACTGCAGAGCAGTGCAATGTAGTCTACGTGAACAGGCAAATAAGTGGATAACTGGGCAATTTCTCCTTCAGAAGAAACTACTGAAATTCCATGGTCTATGGGTTGGTCCTGCTGAGGAGAACATAATACTCTTAAGAAGACTGAATCTTGTTAATTTAGTAGTGCTTGATTGTATAATATTTATTAGATGCCAGAAGCTTTAATAAGTACTTTAAATCACATAATGGTGAAGTAATAGTTTTGATGTATTTTTAGCAAGGAGTATTTGCATTTTGGTTGCCATTAGAAGTAAACCAGTGTGTAAAATCACTCCCCTTCTTGTTTTTCTCCAAGGAATATCATGCACCAGGGCTTTCTGGTGAAATTCTGGCTCTCTGGTCAAAGGCTGCTGACCTCTTTAAGAATGCAGGTGCTAAAGTAATTGAAGTGAGTCTACCACACACTTGTTACTCAATTGTCTGCTACCATGTTCTGTGCACAGCAGAAGTGGCATCAAATATGGCCAGGTTTGACGGTCTGGAATACGGTAAGGCCTTCAAAAAAAACTTTTTTCTCAGACAATAGAAACATTGCTGGGTGCCATTAAAAATTATTAGTTTTAATAGATATGCTTTTCATGGATGAATGTTCAGTATTATTTCTCCAAGATGGAATAGAGGAAAAACCCTGTCCAAATAAAAATAAGTAAATTAGTATACATATTAATATATTTCTCTTCAAGACGTGGAAGTGTCTGGACTTAAAATCTGTTTAATATTTCTGTAATAAAACAGGAATATGCTTTGTTGTTACTCCAGAACAGTTACATGTCAGACTGCAGCAAACAGTGGCCTATTACTAACATTAACGTATATTGTTAAATCTTAAGGATTACAAAAAGTATTCATTTCCAAATTGTTTTTTCTTTTCAGGACACCGCTCTGACAGAAACGAGTCCACAGAAAGTATGTATGCTGCAACACGACGAGAAGGCTTTAATGATGTGGTAAGAGGAAGAATTCTATCAGGAAACTATTTCTTGTTGAAACAGTAAGTGGAACGTCTTGAAACTGAAATTTGCTGATTTTTAAGCAATTGTTGATTGATTGTTCATCATGACATGAAAAAACTTCGTATTTACACTAATAGCTACTTGTATTGTTGTTATTGTTTTAGCTGTATGATACTTAGTAAACTGTTAATAATTAATGAAAATGTTTTCTCTTAGTCTTCCGGTGAGCCTCCTGAATTAAAGAAGTAAAACAACTAACTCAGCGATTCTTTTTTTTTTCCCCCTACCAGAATATTATTGACATCCGTTAGTTAAAATAAGAAAATATCCTATGGTACGACATTAAAATCCTACTGAAGCCATTACAGTCATAGTGGTACAAGTTCTGTAGCTGTGTATCTGTTAATCTCATGAAAGCTGCATAAGAAAACTGCTGGTACCTTCTAGTGAGGTCTTCTAGAGAAAGACAGAAGATATGGCAATTAAATTAACTATAGCTCTTTGCTTCAGTGTACAGGGAACAGAAGGCACTGGCAAAGGTACCAAACTAATGTCTTTCCAGAAGATAGTTTTTTTTGTCCAGCTCAGGTAGAGAAGCTGCTGCCTGGATCAACTTGACTGTTTTTTGTTATTTTTCAATCCTTATTGAACAGTCCTGATTTATGTTAGTGAATGTGATGTTTTTCTCTGCCTTAATTTGTTCAGATAGTAACATAAATATTAGTCATGTAATCAGTCTCAAAGCAAGTGCACTGCTGAAAGAGCTCTGTCAGCAAGAGTATTAATCAGATGTGACTTCTAGTCGCTCTCAGAAGAGGGTTTGTTGTCAGTCAGTATGTAACAACCAGCTTTTACGGAATGCTGATATTCCTGCAAGTGTGCTCCTTCTGGTTACAACTGTCCAGATCAGCTTTCCTAAGGCTACTTTAAAATTCATGTAGTTCACTGTTCTGTGAAGGAACATACAATTGGCTTCTGTCAAGAATGAGCAGGAGAACTCTCTTCCTGTTCACAGTAAATTACTTTTGAAGAACAGAACCCAGGGTTAAGAAAGCATTCTTAGAATAAATAGTGGAGAAAAAACATCTGTCTGTCCTGCAGATGTTGCCTTTTACAGATTGTTTTCATCTTGCTTTTGAAATCTGCAAAGTAAGGTGATTGTTCAGAAAGTTCTGTTTAATATCTTACCAGTGATCTGACTGAGGGAGTCGAGTGCACTGTCAGTAAGTTTGCAGACAACACCAAGTTAGGCAGGAGCACTGGTCTGCCAGAGGGAAGGAAGGCTTTCCAGAGGGGTCTGGACAGGCTGGAGCAATGGGCTGAAGCCAGTTCTATGGCTTTCAACAAGGTCAAGTGTCGTCCTGCTCTCGGGCCACAATTAACAGACTTGGGGATGAACAGCTGGAAAGCTGCCCAGTGGAAAAAAAATGGGGGTGTTGGTCAACAGCTGGCTGAATATAAGCCAACAGGATGCCCAGGTGGCCAAGAAGGCCAACAGCACCCTGGCTTGTATTAGAAATGATGTGGCCAACAGGACCAGGGTAGTGATCATCCCCTGTACTCTGTGCTAGTGAGGACACACCTTGAGTATCATGTTCAGTTTTGGGTCCCTCGCTACAAGAAGGACATTGATGTGCTGGACTGTGTCCAGAGGAGGGCAGCGAAGGTTTTGGAGTGCAAATCTTACAAGGAGCAACTGGGGGAACTGGGACTGTTTAGTCTGGAGAAGAGGCTGATGGGGGAGACCTTATTGCTCTCTACAGCTACCTGAAAAGAGGTTGTAGCGAGGCTGGTGTTGGTCTCTTCTCCCAGGTAAAAAGTGAATGGCCTCAAATTGTGCCAGGGTTGTTTGGATTGTATATTAGGAAGAATTTCTTCACCGAAAGGGTTGTCCGGAGTTGGAACAGTCTGCCTAGGCAAGTGGTTGAGTCACCATGCCTGGAGATATTTGGAAGATGGGTAGATGTGCTGCTTAGGGACTTTCTGAAGTGAACAGCTAGGTTGAGTTCAGAAGTGATTGTAGAAAAAGAGATAATTCCCATGGTAAAACTTATTGTCTTGAATCTGCTGTCTGTTACTAATTATAATAATTTTCATTGCAGTTTTTCAGAAACTTAAATCTTTAGATTGCTCTGTCTTCTGGGCAGTTTCAATTGTTTTACATACAAACACACTGGCATGTAGCAGTTATTAATATCTCCCTTCCCGTCCTTTTAATAGCTGTGGGTTTAGATGGCAATTACTTTTGAAACTGAACTTCTCTGAATTTAAGCACGCCACATTTACGGGTTCTGCATATGACATTAAAAGGAACAATAGACACAAAGCTGACTAATTCTGCTTCAGAATTGTGTGAAGACGGTTTAGAAATCCATAGACCATGTGCTTGCATGAGAGAAACAGGTTAGGGAAGGATAAGGAATAGTACAAACACATAGGTAGTTTTAAATCCATGTAGAATCCTCCATAGATGATGGGACTTTTTCACATGCTTTCTGTATCTTGTTGGTTTGAATCCTAGATGATAAATGCCTATTTTCCGGGCCTGCTTAGTTCTTATTGTTTCTAGGCTTTGCTGTGCTGCCTTGCAGTGAAATTTGATACGCGGTTTGGTTTCAGAATGAAAGTGGTTTTTTTATTTTAGTTAATTATTGTAGACTAGTGTTTTGTTTTCTCTTCACCTTTCTTCAGCAGTAAGTCCTCGTATCTTCCTTCTCTGATAGCTTCATTGCTATGAGAGTATAAACGCCATGTTTGATGACTAAGCTTCTAGTATATCAAAAACTCAAGTACCAGTGTTTGTCTTTTAGCAAAAAGGAATATCGTGCTTGTCTGTTGTACAGTAACTATGAAATCCTTATGCCTATACTTCTTTCTAGGAACTATGAGAATTACTTTATCAAGGCACAGAAAGTCAGACGTCTCATTGCCAATGACTTTGTGAAGGTTTTCAGGAGTGGAGTTGATATTTTACTCACTCCTACCACTCTGAGTGATGCAGTACCATATATGGAGTTCATCAAAGAAGACAACAGAACCCGCAGTGCACAAGATGACATCCTAACACAGGCTGCAAATATGGCTGGTGAGTAGGGACAGGAATTCAGCTGTTTTCCCTTCCCTAGTAATTCTAATGTCCATTACCTTCAGCTATTTAACCTCTTCTTTAAATTGAGATATTTCACCCCCGTGTTCTGTGTTACAGTCATAACTAGGTATAAGGATAATTTATTTAATAAATACTTTGAAACTTAGGACTAGTATTTAACGTGGAGCACCTTCACTCTGAGTGCAGGCTGCAGATAAGATGAATCCACTGAAGTTCCAGACACCGAAATCTCGTTCCAAGGAGGGTTGATTATGTTTTCAGAGGATGTTGACTGTTTAAAAAACATTCTGATTAATTTCTTATAATCACTTAGTAGTATCCTTAGTTCATTGATTTGATTTATTTTAACTAGTCTTTTTCCTCTACATAATTTTTTTTCTAGTTCTCTTGGAGTTGTTAGAAAAATTACTCCAACTGGATTTGTTTAATGGTAAGTGTCTGCACTTGTGTCTTTTTTTCTTTCAGGACTGCCAGCCATAAATGTTCCTACAGCTCTTTCAGAGAGAGGCTTGCCAGTTGGACTTCAGTTCATTGGACGTTCATTCCAAGAGAAGCAGCTTCTCACTGTAGCTAAATGGTTTGAAAAACAAGTAAAATTCCCGGTGATCCAGCTAGAAGAAGTGAAGAGGCTTGATCATGCTGTCTTTCAGCATCAGAAATCTGCTTCATTTTCATAACATGGGACTTGCTAGTCAGATAAAGCAAGAAAGCTGTGGGGGAGGTGTAAAATTTTATTCCTGCATTTAATTCTCTTTTGCAGAAGTGATAATGCATTCTAAGAAGACTGTATGCAATAATGCAGGATGGAATCATGACAAGTTGTTACTATGTAATTTAGGCAAAGTGAAATATTAAGTAAACATGTTTGTTTTATTAGGAACCGTTTCTAACTGATATTAAAAAGACTCAAGTTCAAACTATGTATATTATGCCTGTGGAGCTGCTTTTCTATATTCCCAAAAGGAGTTCAAGGTATCTGGCCCATGAAAGAGCTAACCTGAACTTTGGTGTGAAAATTCCATGGTGGCCAAAGGGTTGGTTTCCTTCTGGAGCATAGACTTTTAATGGCAACAACCAGACAAGCTGTAATAGAACAAAGGTATCAAGGATCTGTTCACCAACAGGTAAACACAAAAGCAGACAAGGAAATAACATATAGAGAGTTCGTGCAAAACAAAATAAAATTAAAAAAATCCCTACTTCTAGCAAACTCATGCAGGAGGTAAAATAATCTCCAGGTTTACAAATCATGCAGATTACTTTAGTTACATCCAGTGTAAAAATCATGAATTCCAGATTTCTTCTGGAAAATGCCTAGTAGTCCTTGAGTAGTTATCTTCATCCTTCTATATAATAAGTTCTTTATAATCAGCACCTAAAATTAACACTTTGCTAAGAAAGAAGTTCTCTTCTTCAGTGTAACTCTCAGTAAGAGTAATGCCACCTGTTCCTTCATAGACAGTCTTTCAGCACAATAGTAACTTGAAACAAATTTCCAAACCATAATATTGCTAGACTGGAAGACCTGCTGAACAACTGAAAGCCTGTTGTGAATGTCCTAGTTTTCAATTTTCAAAAGTTGAATAAGTATGAAGGCTTAAGTTTGTGGATTTGTTTTTACATCAGATACACTTTCAGGTTGGGAAAATGATTGAGTTGTAGTCTGATATGATAATGTACAGAATCTTCCTGAATTCAGTCTTATCTGTAGCGTCACTTATATATATAGGAAAATCACCTTATTTCTAAAAATTGCAAATGAATTGGAGGTGTGAAAAATTCACCAAGGTGAGCTATTCCAATACCTTTCCCACAGGATTAAAATGGCGCACAATTAAAAATCCCACATGATGAAAATTTTAAAAGCAAAATTAATTTTTCAATTTAAGTGTTAAAAATCAAAGTCCACTTTGTTTCCAGTCTGATGCTGTCTCTTTTTTTTTCATAGAATGGTCTTTGGGGAACTTGCTTTTTCTGTTTGTGGGTGATGATAAAGTGGGGGTCCCAGCAGACTATTTTCACTGTTGTCTTGTTTGGTTATTTAGGTATGCTGTAATTGTACTGTCACTGAGCGCATCCTGTCTTAGAGCTGCTTGCAGACCAGAGCTCTCAGTGAGGTTATTCATTATCCAAGTTGAAATACCTGGATATGTACTTGGAATACCTGCCTTTAGATTTGCAGTTAGGTCCCAAACCTGGACCTTCCAGTTGCTCTTTCTAGAAGTGAAGGTCAGTGTCGTTTGCCCAGAGTTTGAGATAAAATCCTGACTGTAGAGAGGAAATGCCTGCTTACGCTTGGCAATCTTTCTCTTAAAACTTTCCCTGATGTTAAGAGAACTCTGATGGAAAAGCTGGATCAAGGCAAAGATCCCCACACCACGTTTCCTAAGCAGCTAGAGGAGGGACAGGTGAAGGCAAACTGTTCTTATACCTGCACTATTTTTTTGTTTTAAAGAAGAGCTCTGATTTCAGTCTCCAGCATCTTCTAAAAGAGCATTCAGATGATCGGAACAATTGGCTTTCTGACGCAGGTCCTTCAGAGTTCGTTCTGTTGGTAGATTTCTGAATGTAGAATAAATCTGCAGTGAAATACACAGTAGAGAAGGTACAAACCAGACAAATGGACATCCGTTCTACAGCACTGAATAGCATGGCATTTATTAGTAGTTGAAACCTGTCTTTGAAATAAAGATTGTAAGGATTTGAAAACAACTCCTGGGTAGATACTTAAAGTTCTGAGCTATTAGGTTTAAAGGCAGCCCCAACAAGGCTTCTGCATTGCTCCCATTTCTAGCTGGTTTGCATTTTTGAGACCATATACCTGATGTTTTTTCTGCCCTATCCTATCTAATGCTGGAATTTCACCAAATGAGAGGTGAGCTTGGAAACCAGCACAGTCAAGCACCATCAGGAGGTAAGCAAGAGTTCCTCAGTTTTTGCAAGGGGATATCTAATGGACTTTTACCGTCTTCATATTAGAAACCCATTTTTGAGTAGTTGGCTTGGGGCTCCTCGGTTCCTGAGGTAGCTTAACACCCTGTCTTACCTGTGGTTATAGCAGTTGGGAGGGGTGACTGAGCAGAGCTTTATGCAGCTGCTGCCAGTGCCAAGAGTTATAAACAGCTTAAGAGTTATAAACAGTTAAGTTTTATGATGGATAATTAGTTTCAAAACTCCTTGTTACAGAAGTAGAGGAATTTCAGGGAGCAGGAAGGTCTGAGGGGAAAAAAAAAGGGGGGAAGAAAGCCCCTGCCTATACAAATGTTTTGTACAGCTGCCTTGAAAAATACTTCGCTGAAATAATGGAGTTGTAAGTTTTACGGCAGGAGGTAGATGTAACCTTAGCACAGGGCAAGCCCAGATAATTCTAGTGTTTCCTGCAGGAAACAAAAGCTAGAACTTTAGCAAACGTGATCTGCTGAAATGTTTAGGGGTTACGTATTTTTTTCTTCAGGCAATGAGAACCTATAAGGACATTGTATGATGGAAAAGTTATTTTTGAAAGAAAATTTTTAAGAGCTTTTTCTGTAAGATGTTTTAAATACAAGTGCAATCTGATGTTGCAGTTTATGCAGTTTCTATTTATGTGGGTTTTCCTCACTCTCCTTGACAGACTCATAGTAAAGAGAAATTCAAATCAAAATTTAAGCTGGCTGCTGCCACTTTATTCTGGTTTCAGGTGTCAGGCTCTCAATAGTTTCTGTGACTTCATTGTAGCTTCCCCTTACACAGTGCCAGTTGCTTCACTGGTTTTATGATTCACCTAGGAACAAATCTTTCTGGAAAACTGCAATGGGAAATGGGCTTGGTAGCCTACCTGGGGTAGGGTAGCCCCCCAGAATACTGAGAGCAATACCACTGAACTCACGTACAGGAGACGGGCAGCTGAAAAAGGATGAAGACATGGGCACAGTGTGTCTAGAAAAAAATTCCAGGGTTGTACGGCAGTCATGCTTCATGGTAAACTGATAGGGAAATAAGAAAAAAAAAGTCAGAGGAGAAAAAAATGTTATTTAAGTTTGTTATTTTTCAGTAAGACTTTCAACTAAAGAGGAAGGTATCTGATTACAGGAATGTTAGAGGCAGGAAATGAAAACCACTCACCATCATCTTAATTAGCTAACCACACCTTTGCTTCACTAATGTCCAGGTGTAATTAAGGGATTCCAAGCTAAGCATTTTTTTGCAAACAGAAGAAGGGGGTTTTTCCCACCCAGCATGGGCATCCTCCCCTGCCCGTTGTCGAACAATAATAAACAGTGTCTTTAGCTCAACAGTGCAGGGCGCTCAGAGAAAGCAGCCAGAACCCAGCCTAGTCCCTCATGCAGATTTATAGCCTGGGCTATGGTCTGATACCCAGGCAATAAGAGTGTAAGTGCTGCTGAGGGTCACAAGAAAATGCTGCAGCACCTCTGAGAAAATGGACTTCAAAGTGCTGTGAACTGAAATTTGTTATGCTAGAGGGACTGGGTTTGCACATTGGTGTTGCACATTGGTTCTGGTTGGTGAAACACGTGCGTGGCCTGCCTCACCACACTCCTCAGGGTGTTTGAGGGACAGGTTGCTGTCACCTGTGCCGGCTTGGACAATTGGGGCAGCAACAGATACTCCCGGGTTAGATGGCCCTCTAGAAGGGTGCTTAATGGCAGGAGAGAAAAACGGCTTCAAGTTACAGGGCAGAGGAAAAAAATGGCTGAAAGGCTGCTGCATGTTGGTGTAAAAGGTGCAGCAGTGAGGGAGAAGAAGTGGAGGTGGTGAGTACCGCTGGCAGCAGCCAGGCACCTACTAGCACTGTGCTGTGAATTGGGACAGCTGCTGGGTTGTAACTGCTACTTGCTGACATCCCAGCAGGGATGCAAGATCCTGTGCTGTAGTGTAGGCACTTGTGCCACCCAAGAGGGGACATCTCAGCTTAGGAAGACACACATAGAATCACAGAATGTTGTCCAGCCAAGCTGTGAAACACCAGGAGGTAGAGAACATAAGGAAGAGGGGAGTGATTAAGTGTCATAGGACCTGGTAACTAACTCAAGAAGCCAAAAACTTCAGAGAGGAAAATTGAAGAGCTAAAGGACATGCCATGAAGAAGCTTGCTTTCCTTTTATAGGAAACTATTTCATACATTCATCTCCATAAATTCATTAAAATCTACCTAAAGAGTATTTTGGGTCCTTTCTCCTATTCCAGTATTCCAGAACCTTTTGTTGGGAACTTTGATCACAGCCAAACCACACACAGCTCTTTCCTTAAGGCAATACTGTTCTTTTGTTTAAATGTGCCTTCTCACTCCTTGTGTTTAATTCACTCTTGTATTTATAAAGCACAGTTGCATTCTTCCTTAGCTTTTATTCTGCTAGGACGAATAAGTCAAGCTCTTCCAGTTTATTCCTGTATATTAAGACTGCCCAGCACTAATTGCTGTAGTTGTTCACTGCACCTGCTCCAGCTGAATTCACCTGTCTTAAAACATGCATGACAAGTATTTTAAAGACAACTCCAGGTGCAGTTTTACAAGTGCAACAGCGTTAATATTTCCCCATCAGTCTCGAAAAATTCCTTCCCGGAACACTCTGGAATCACACTTGTCTTTTACTCAGCCACATTACACCCTACCAGCAGCTCAAAGCCAATTTATTATTAACCAGTGCAGTTGGAGCTTTCTCTGTCTCCATTGCTTTCAATGGATAAGCATTTCTGGTATGAGCTGAGAGCTCATTACTAAGCCTTTAGGTTCATGACCCTGCACTCCTTCTCATTATTGCTATTCAAATTATCATTGTTTTCCATTTTTTCTCAGTCCACTGTTTTGACAGTAACTCCCAGTCGTCAGAAACAAAAGAATGCATCCTTCAAATAACTTTACTTATCACCATAGGTTTAATATCATTGCAACCATTTCCCAAGCTTTTGTTGCAAATGGACTTAGAGGACAATAAAATCCAGTTCCTCCTGTGTGGCCTCTAAGTGTCACCTGTGTCCCGATAAATCCTGACACCGTGCTGCCAGTTGACAACACCTAGGAACAGATTGAGGAACTGCAGCCACCCTTAACTAAAACTTGGAGTCTTGGTCCTCACTCTATTCCCTAACTGGCTTGCTTTGAAGGCTATAAACAAACAGCCCCGTTGGGATCAACACTGTGCAAGGAGCTCAAGAAAAGGACCTGCTCGTCAAAAGTGCTTGCATCTATTGTGCATGTATCCAAACCCCTACCTGAAAGCAACAACAACAAAACACCCCAGGATAATAAGCTGTTGTGAACAAGAGCTCCCTTTTTGCTTTGTATCCATAGCGCTTCAAACATAAGAGCCTGGATGATCTACTCTCAATCGCAAACAATGGAAACACGCTGAATCACTAAAACTAAACCTTCAATAGAGAAAATGCAGCCTTGCCACTAAGACAAACTGCAAATAGCAACAACGAGGCTTGGAACATCTTGTATGGAGCGAAACTGGCTCTCGTACTTCAGCTGAAGTTCATCCAAAGTCGAGCAGGAATGTCTCCAGATGGTAGCTGCAACTGGGGCTGGAAAGAGAGGCTGTTGTGTTACCTTCCTGTTCATAAACAAAGTGTAGAATTTTTTTTAATGCTTAAAATTTAGACTTATCCCAGAGGAGCAGACAAGATAAACTATGAAGGAAAATGGCATCACTTAAACAGGAAAGATGTTACTACTTTAAATGGAAATGTTACTCATAGTATTTTAACAGTTATTAACCACAAGGGGGGGGGGGGGGGGGGGAGAACAATTGTATTGCAAAGTCTGTGGGGTTTTTTTCATATGGGATGCAAAACACAAAACAATGCCATCTCTTTTATAGAAGAAAACATCTAACTTCACAGTATTTAAACAGACAAGTCACAAAATCCTCTTATGCAGCCTTGGTCAGGAACGTGACAGGCAGGGGTATGTCCATGTTGTTGAACTGGGCTGTAGGCTACATGTCTTCCTTTTCAGGTCATATTTGTGCGTGTCCCCTGTGCTATACAACCATACTAAAAATGCAAACTTTGCCAGTGCAGCCTGGCTCAGGGAGAGCACAAAGTACCTCAAAAAGACTTTCAGAGAGGCATCAGCTCCAAGTTAATCTGCCCACTCCCAGGGATGCCAGCTTGCCTGCAGGACAAAGCACTGGGCTCTATCAGCTTGGTCACACAAAAAGTCAGAGAACATTATCAGGAGGAAAAGCTGCCCCCAAGAGGGCTGCCCACTATACCAGGGCAAAGGCTGTCTTTGGGGAGACATGAGGGCAGACCTGGTGCTTCTCCAGAAGCATTGGCCCATGGGAAAGCCAATATCAAGTTTAGGAGGTGGCATTTCTCAGGATTGTTCTTTATTAGGACTGTACTTACAGTTTTCAAGCATAGTGATTATAATAATTATTAGGCTTAGTTTCCAAGGACTGGATAAATTTGTGTTTCTTCATTTCCCATACCAGTATTGATTCATGAGTCAGTTACAAGGTTCGAAGCACCCACAGCAGCACTCGCACGATGAGTGTGAGGAACACATAAAAGCGATAAGGACTACATGAAACAGGCTATGCAGTCGAGGTGATAACACATCCCAAGGCATAAGGTCTGCCCTGGGGAATGCGTCTAAACATCCTCAGAGAGAAACAAGGACCAAACTCTTCTCATGTCTGTTTGACTTGAGATTTAAGGATCCAGTTGACAGAATCAGCCTCAAAATCAGGAAACATTCACTGGGAGTCGTAGCTGACACTGTTGCACACCTTTACCGTGAGACTTTCGGACTTGAGGGAAGCCCAGCAGGACTGCAGCACATCCTAGCAGGAGAGACTCCCTCACACAGCAGGCAAAGAGGCCATACTGACCTTCGGCCAAAGGGAGAGGAGATCACACCTCCTAGTATCTCTCCCTGGGGAGGAACTCAGTGAAACACACTATTCTTAGATAAAAGTACTCTTTGTTTTGTCCCTGAAAAATATACTGAGTCACTGCAGGTGCCAAGCATATTTCTCCCACCCAGGATGTTTTACTTCAAAATTAGATTCCCCATTTACAGCACATGCTACTAGAGGAACTGATGGTGGTGATGAGCTTATAGCATCCCTTAAAAAATCAGGGGAAACAAAATGGAATATGAATGCAGAACATTGTTTTTGCAAGCAAGTCAGCAGAATATTCTAATTCATTTGCTCTTCAAGCACAGTAACATTAGCAAACAGCCTGATGAAACAGAGGTGCATTACTCCAGTTCCATCATCTCAGCAAGACTGAATTGGAGCACTGAAGGATTACAACTTGATCTAACATACTTTGAACCTGCTGAAAAGCAGCCTTCAGCTAAACCTGTGCTGAGCTAACACCCTAACTGAAAATAAAGAAGATAATTATTTCACTTTCTTCTTTAAAAGTGGGACCCTAAGACAAATCACGGCAGAGAGGAACTTTGAGAAACTACTGCTCATCTTTGTAAAACCTTTGCACTTCTTGTGTAGAACATCTGACTCCATGCTCTTCCGGCACGACACTTCATTGCCACCAAATGTATTCCTTTTAAAAATAAGATTTACTGATTAATTTGGCCAATAAACATGGAATTCATTGATAGACTGGAGATGGTGGAGGAAACCTTTTGAAAATGAGAAGAAAACTGATTCTACTTACTGTAAATGGAAGGGATGTGCTGTTGTCAAGACGAGACATCACTAAACATAGTAATGCCCATGCTGACCTAACAAAGGTGTCCAAAAACTTCCTTCTCCTGCCATTCTTCACTCTGAAAGCATAGACATGCCCTAGACCATTGCCTTGGGTTTCATGAGCAAACACACTAAACAAATGTCATGTTTCCACACAGTCTAGCATTTCCAAAGTGCATGTGCTATTGAATTAACAACACTTTAAAGACATTTTAGAGCATATTTCAATTTTATTTAAGATATGAGAATTTAACTCAGCTCAAACTCCAGTTCTTAGTCAGAAGTTGCTACATTTACCTTAAGTATTGGTTAGAACATAAGGCGTAGAGAACAGGAAGACTAAATACTGATTAATTATTCTGTTTATCTATTCCATTTTTAAACCTCTTTTCAAGGACCTGCTGCAAGCACTAACCTTTATCTGTAATTACCACTAAGGAACATTGGCAAGAAACAGTCCTGAAAAATTAGGAACTCTCCAAACACGAAGATGAAATCTGAAAATTAGTTTCATTATTCATGTGTAGCCTTTAGAGATATCTGTTTCTACAAGGCTGACATTATCAGCTCCCTATCCATATGCCACTTTTATAACATCTCGTATTCTTCTGGTTTTCAATATATTAAACTTTACCTATAGGTAAGGGCACCAGTTTTCTCTGCTTTTCTGAGGAAAAACAGCTGCACAGAGAAACTGAAGATACAATTTTCAAACTCATCTTTCTCAGAACTGATTTATCTCTGTACTCATGCCACCCCTTCTGAAAGCTTGATGAGCCGCCACACTTGAGGTTGACTTCCAGAAACCTGATGAAATGTTACAAGGACAGACTAATACTCAGAGACCATACTTGTGGCACTTTGCAATAAATACTTTTTCTTACTATTCTGCTGAAGCAGGCCATATTTTGTGTGCTGTGCTGATTTTGTGTCACTCCCACTTTCTACACAAGTGTCAAGCACCATTCAAGAAAAAAAAAACTACTCTACAACTCTAAATATATGATAACATTATATTCATCAGCCACTTTTCATAATGATATCACAATGCTCTCAGGTTAGTTTGATGGGAAGCATTTTTCTATCAGTTTTCTGACACCCGTTATATTATTTTCAGAGTGTTATCAATCCAGTCCCCCTCCCACAGATTCTAATTTTTTTCCTGTGACTAAGACCCAACAGACTTATGATTGGCCATATCCATGGAAATGCTAACAGTTTTAACACCTTACCTTCCTTCTCTCCTTCCTTGGGGCTTCCCCAGTGGCCATGCCAGCTCTCATACCATCCTCTCAGCCTCTCTCAGTTCCCTGGAGGAAAGTCACAGATTTTCGAACGTTTAGCTGTAATTTTGCGTTCTCCCAAATTATTACTGGTGGGGAAGATACCATACAGTCTCTCGACAGAGCTATAACATTCAGTTTTATAGCTATAAAATCTTTAAGTCCTTTCTATGCTGTTAGTGACAAAGCTTTCCTTTCACCAATAGCACTGGTAGACAACCTGGGCTGAGAAGGAAAGGTCTATTTGAAGAAAGCTTCAGGTTCAAGCATTTGATATCTTGCCTTATCCCAAGTGTTTAGTATCTTATCCTATGGAAAGAGCTGTATCACTTTTTCCAGTTAGAAGTATCTGTCTTAAGTTTCTGACTTTCAGCCTCCCTATTCTTCTACTCATATATTCACGAAGAAGAGGATTATTATTTTAACAGCTCCTTCTCATCCAAGATATTGGTTTTGTGCAAACCAATGTACCCTAATTTTTCCCCAGTTATGACTTATCAGGCAACCTGTAAAATATTCCTAGCTTTTTTTGAATTATCATTTACATTTCCCCATAACTGCCTAAGTTGAGAATTGTTTTCTGTTTTGTGATATTGCATCAGCTAAAGCTACTGATTTGCATTTTGTTTGCCTTTAACAAACGTAATCAAGTTATGAACATTTTTGTTTATTTATTGTACCACTAATTTTTAGTACTGTAGTTCCTCTACTCTGCTGAGGCAAAATCTAGTCTGGAGTTTCCCTGGTCTCTGGTGCAATCATTTTTAAGAAAGAAAATTAAGAATGTTATTTAGTGATTCTGAAAACACTTCACTCTTAGCAGCAGGAGACTGCCAGCATAAGTCTTTTGGATTAAAGTCTCCCACAAAAAAATGCACCTTTCTTTTTCCTACTATACGTTATTAGATAGTTGCTGAAAGAGCCAGTCCCACTCTGCAGCTCCATAAAAATGGCTGCTCTCACAGACAGAAACTCATATTCCATTTTACACTCTTCATGGTGGGAAATCAATCCATGAGATCATTTCTTTGTCATTTATCACTAGTAAATAAATCATGCCCTTTTTTTTTGGTCACAATGTGCCATTTCTCATTCCCTTCTGTTGCCTAAACCTTTCTTAAGAGATTGTAACCAGTCATTTAAAGGTTTCAGTCACAGGATATTTCCCATCAAGTTCCAGCCATGCCACCTCTATTGAATTTATACTCATAAATGAGCAATTCCAGTTCTCAATTTATTATCTAGGGTCCTCGCATCAGTTTAAAGTGCTAAATAACTTCTCTTTATAATGTCTTTGGGCATTTGGGTTGGCTTTATTTACCAAGGCACAGTTTGCGGTTAAATGCGTACTCATTTGTTTCCCTTTTTCCCTGTTTCCTAGTGCTGTGACTCTCAATGGTCCCAGGCTCTCTGCTGTGGGTGTCTTTCTCACAACGGGCAGAAACAGCAGTTTCCCTCAGCTGGCTCAGGGTCTGCCTGCTCTGCCAGAAACCCACTGAGAAAAGTAGTCTCCCTTCTCCTCCTTGGCCAAAGGCAGGAGATATTAAACATATTTATACCTGCAGCCTTTCTTTGGTGTGAACAAGTGGTCTAAGTCTTTACTCTAGTTAATACTTGACCTTGTGTTTTTGCCTCTTCCTAACTACTTAAAGAACTCCAAAAACATTTCCCTGTGAGTAGTTCTGAACCTCAGAGGAAGACAGACTGGAATGAACTTTTAAAGCAAAAATCATTCTTTGTGTTTCCATATCCTTGCTCTTAACTTTCATTGTCTTATAGGAAACGCGGCATTAAAAACAGAGGTCAGTTAAAGGCTGAAGATGTTTTATTTCACATACATTTAGACATTAATCATGTAGTCCTGTCCTTTGATTTTTAGTATACAAAATTCCATGCTATCCTGCACAAATAATAAAAATTTCAGAAGCGTATTCTTGAAATCAGTGCCACATTTATCAGAGCTATATTAGGTGCTGAACGAGAACGGCTTTTGCAATCTCCTGTCAACAACTTGTAAAATGGGCTTTTTACAGGAAATGCTTTAAAACAAGACCAATTATTCTTGCAGACTGTCATATAAATCATAGTGTAATTAATACTTAACAGTAATAATGAAAGTGAGAAAAATAGTGAAAGAAAAAGAGATAAAAGAAATGTATTCAGAGTAATTGTGCTTCCACATATTTATTTAATATTTGCCACTTTCAAATATTGTCATCTTGCCAATACAGTAACTCAGTGTTCTGCTGCTAGCCCTTTATATGTCTTTAGAATAAGAATCTCAGCTGCAGTATTTCCTTACCCTCAGAACAGAAATTATTCCTTCCTAATCCAAATCTCCTAATGGCTCAGGATTTTGTACTGAGAGACCTTACATCATCTTGGGAGATCAAATAAGCAACTTTTCAGTTCAGTCTCCCAAATGAACTATTGCTTATATGGCCACTTTAAAAGCCAGGTCTTTTTTTTCCACCCACATCTGAAGCATTTTCTTGCTTAAGAGATGCTTATTGCATCCTCTGTAACCACTTCTTGCTCAGTTTGCTTAGCCCAATATAAAATTCACATTCAATTAGCTCCTCATTATTTCAACTGCCTGGAGAAACTTGATTCAATTCAAAGTAAATACCCCTGCAAGAGTATTGTAGGTCTGAAAGATTTCCTTGCAAGTCCGTTGGATGAAAGGAAAAGAAATAAATAACAAAACCAGACTAGAAAATAGCCACCAAGAACAAAGATACAGGCTGCGTTAACAAGCGTGGCTGAATGGCACCCGGGATTTTATACTCTTTCATCAGTACTCCATGGAGCTCAGGATCCCTCAGTCCTCCATAATTTAATGGCTTTCTTTTGGTTTTGGATCTATGTCTCCAGATCTATGGCTATGAAAACAGGAAACAAGTTCAAATTGTTACACTGTTAATTCCCAAAGTTAGCAGCCAGACTAAATCAATGGTGTTTGGAAAGCATGGATTGCCTCACGCATTTCAATGGATAGCTTGTTAACCACACTACAGACAACCATTTGGATAATTAATTTTTCAGATGTTTCATCACTGATTGTGCTACTAGAAACATTGAGAAAAATTATTCCTGTCTGTACGCCAGTTGCTTTCTAGCCAGTGGTCAAAACCCTCCAATTTCAACCTTTGCAATATCGGCCTTTTAGATAGCATGAAGCCCAGACCTGACATAAAACACTGAATATAGAATATGTACCAGGAAAGCAAATGTACAAACACATTGTTCACAACCGCACAGTTAACTCATTCATTTTCAGAGTGGATGCTTGGACTTTCCAGCCTGCCCTGACCTCATGTCACAGCAGGCGGGATCCTTGAATCAACCTTCAGATCCTGCTTGTCACCAAGCATCCAGGTGTGCTTGCCCTGTGCAAAGTGGTCTGTCAGTGACAGAAATGATCAGCTTTACATTCCAATGAAAAAGCTTATGCTTTTGTATGCTGTGCAGGAGTGGAGATGGAGAACCTGGACTTGTTTGCAAAGTCACGTGCTAGTAATATGTGGCAGAATGAACCTAATGATTTTAAAGCCTGATTTAAAGCCAAATGGAGATGGAAATGGTTCAATGCTATAGTTTTTGCTATAGTTAGTGTTATTTCTTTTTTTATATAAATATCTCCTGCAAGGCTTATTTCCTGTTATACATGAATTTGTGTATTTTTTTCCCCCCATGGGAACAACTATGTATTACAGAGCACCTATACAGTGTAGTAGCAACCATGTTTGTATCTGTGATTGTGTGAGGAGTAGAAAATCTGCAAAAAGGCCTAAGTACCTGAAAACTCCTTTTTTTTTTCCAGCACATTTGTTGCTCTAACAAGAGCTATTACTTTCCTTTGCAAACTTTATACTGTACCCCCATGAATGAGCTTGTAACACTTTACCTACCCTGACAGGCCGTAACAGCATAAGACGTGACCCGTAGGCATATCCTAAAAATCATGAAAGGTGAAACTATGTGATGGATGCATTCCCCCACCACGCATTTTACTAGACCAGCAGCAGTCTTGGTCAGGCTCCAGAGGAGGCAAAGACCTGCCTATAGCCAGGTCACACAGTGAACACCAATAAGGATCCTCATATGCAATTTGACTACGTGTCAGCCACTTTTATCCCATAAATATGACAATCTAAGTGAGCCTTCTGCAGCCTTGCCCTGCTGGGCAGTGTGGCTGCACGGCAATGATCTCTCCTTGTACCAGGACTTCTCTCAGGGGTGCTCCTCGAAGTGATGAGATCTATTAACAATGACAGATCACTGGTGAGCCCCGTTTGAATCCTTCCTGGATGGCAGCTGGACTGTGCAAGCAGGCAATTCTTCTCTTTAATAGAGATTAGTTGTTTAGTCTAAATAAGTAATATTTTAAATAGAATAAATAAATTAAAGTTATAATATTGTGTGACTCTATATACTGTTAGCTTGAACAAGATTCTAGAAATTTTGTGTGATTTAGTATGCTGTTTGCTTAGCTTTCTTAGCAGGAGTAGCGAGACTTGTTCTGAAGCACTGGGTCACCAGTTGGGAATTTCAAGTTAAAAACTTTACCAGTCAAAAAATGGCCTCCAGAATCAATGAAAACAGGAAAATACAGAGGCCTCAAGGCTACAGATCATCAAAAACTGCATTGAGACAAGAAAACAAACTGTCTGAAAGACAGTGAAGGAGTCCAGCAAGGAATGAGAAGACCACAGATCCAAAAATTGCTATAGGACCAAATCATTGCATGAGAGGGCCTGGTAAATTGCCTCTAAGGGTATAATGGCCCAGGGATTTCTTGATTCATGTTGATCCCTTTCCACAAACTTGACCATGCTGCTGTATCCTTGCATTAAAATTATTTTATGAAACCTGAGGCTCAAGACCCTGTTCCATGCAAACTTGAATGTGGACTTTGTAGTGAATTGACACCTGGTAACAGTTTGCAGAATATCCAGACAGGAGGTGAGTGTATACAATCATAAATTCCTTTGGCTATGTAATTTTTTTGGCTAAGCATATGTAATTCTTTAGATATGAACACATATAACCCGATTTCTCCCCATATATTTTCTCTATGCAGTAGTAGCATGATCTTATCATAGAACTCTGTTAAATTGCACTTTTACTTAAAAATTAGTTTTGTCTAAAAAACACTAGTTTTTGCAAAAAACTAGAACAGGTTCTGGCATTTTGGAGCTGTATTTTAAGCAACAGTTGCAGCCTGCCTCATCCATGGCCAGTCCATAGTCAGGACAATTTATTTTCTAAAGCTTTTAATGGATTCCAGAGAGCTGTTCTGACCAGCCTGCCTTGGCCACATCCTTCGCCAGGGTTACTGAGGACTGCACACGTGAGCAAGTCTGCTGCCACAGTTAGTAAAGATACAGCCAGTCCCTGAAATCCCTCATGGTCGCTGTTCCTGAACTGGGATCATGGCCTGCTCAGCTCGATGTTCAGACATCAGACCTGCCTGATGGCTGCAGCTCTGTATTTCCCTTCCAGTGCTGCCAGTACCCCTGGCAGTAAGTGCTGTGCCATGTGCCACAGCTTCCCTTTGCTCCGGGGCAGTGTGCTGGGTGCAGACATGGCTCCACTTCAGCATTGTTAATCTCTGATCACCAGGTCCTTCCCTGGGGGCCATGGGGGTGCAGACATACCAGCCCTTACGTCCTTGTGCCCAGGGAAGACCTCATTGCATTCTCCCGCACGCGATCAGTTGTGCAAACATTTTGCCCTTCCAGATCAAATAACCTGACCTAGGACATCTCACATGATGGGACACAGGGAAACTGAGAAGACTGAATTGCTATGGTTTCACCTTTCTAAAGTGAAGCACCTGAACCAACGACATTTTATGCTTCTGAAGCCCAGGGACCTGCATTTTTTGATCATCCCTCTGAAAAAAAATGTAGTAGAACAACCTTACACGAAAACAGAAATATTAGTATTGAGAGAATACAGGCCTGATTTGACTGAGGGAGCAGAAGGAAAAGGCCTAACTGAAAATAACAGGGCAGATCCTTCTGATTATCTCCGACTAAGGTCTCAAAGCCATATTGACGTGTAAAACATCCCATCCCACTGGCGAATGGAAAAGCATCCCTAAACATCCACGACATGCTGCAAGCTAAGCAAAACTGAGCTGCTGACTTTGAGAATATGCACTCAATGTGATGTAATTATCATATCATTTTGCAGTGTACCATCAAGAATTTGAGCAGGAAGAGCTCCGTCTTCTCTGCTGTGCAACTTAAAAGCCAACAAAATACATCATTCACCTTGTCCAAGCAGCACTGTCAGTGTGAGTTTTAAAGTGACAATGACAAAAGGGATTAATGCTTATTTATTCTTAAATGAATGCTTCACATTTACTTGGATTCAGGGAAGAAAGAAAGCCTTTAATCTTCCAGAAATTCAGTCAACTGAAAAAAATATAAATATACTTGAAATATTTTGAGAGCATAAAACTGAAATAGGTTTCCTTGCCACCTCTGATTTTGTTCCCAGGTATAAACTGATGACTCATAATATTATGCCTATGATTATGGCAGGAGGTAAAGATCCATCGCCCTGCCGTATTGCTGACATCTTTGATCCCTGACAGTCATGACGTGTTACCAATTTTATACCAGCAGCTGACTGTTTGTATCTCACAAACATATATAATTCTCTCTCTGAAAATACATGTTCTGAAAGTCCAGAACGGCCAATAAATTCAAGCCTGGTTTGCCAATGGTATTCAAAGCAGAAATTCTGCCGTTCCCAGTACTGCCTTCCCAACGCATTCTCAGTGATAAGAGATATAATGGGAACCTGCTACTTTTTGGAAACACCAGCAGCTACTTTAAAATGACAGCATAGATAGAGAAAAGTGAGAAATTAATAATAAAATAAATTCATCAGGAGTTACTAATTATTCCATGTTACCTTAAAATTCAGATCCCTTTTTACATCCTAAATCTCAGATTTAGAACCTCAGTTTTTGGCTCCCAACTTTGAAAGTTTTGACATGAATTTTGCTCGAGAGAGATACTGTCTTGAACCCCTGCTACTACACTGTAAGTCTTTGCTCTCACCTCCCAGGGTCTGTCAAGATTTGGGTTTCACTGTGTATCCCAGCGTGCTTCTGACAGCTCTTCCTACAGGTGCTGAAGAAACTTTGACCTTCCATGAAGGGGGTTAGCAACTTGACCAAGCGACTATATCAAGTGTACCTTAATTTCATCTGAATTAGCATTTTGTTGGTAATTATTAGCTGCTGCTGCAAGTTCACAGCCACCATTTACTACTTCTTGCAGTCCTTCACAGACCCATTGCCACCACTGGCAGAAAGAGGCCATTTTCATGTGAGAGCTAGGTTTGCCTGCATCTGGCACAAAAGCTGCTCTCTCCATCACCATCCTCTACTGTTTCAACCTTAAAATCTTTGTCTGCCCATCTTGTGTCTCAAGTCCAGACCAGCACATGCAGGCATACTGTTTGTGGGATGCCGCATCTTCAAAGAGAACAAGCTGCTCTGCAAGGTCAGAAATGCAAGAGCTCATGCAGCAAAGTCTGGAAACATGCAGAGGTGCCCATCACCAAAATCAGCCTGTGAAGCCCCCTTTCTTCCTTGCTGCTGTTACTCTTGTTTCTTATGAAGGCAAAAAAACCCAAGACTAAGCCCTCTTCAGGCTGCAGCTTCCTTCCAAGGGGCTCCTGGAGAAGCCCTGTACTTGAAATCCTGCTGAAGGGCAGAGACCCCCACAAGGCCCTAGGGCACCAGCCCCTTCCTTGCAATGTGATGCCCACATACATGCACAGACACACAACCAGGTGGTCACACTCAAGAGTGCATTCTTCAGGAGATATAACTGTTAGCTGTTGCTATCCCTACCACAAGGAAACATTATGACTTTCATTTAAACTATTTGCAGCAAAAAAAAAGGGCATTTGTGACCCACAGGCAAGGAAGAATGTATATACACTGCTATTGTGATCATTTCCACTAAATGGGCTGGGTCAAACAAGCACCATGCTGCCAACTGTGCTGGCTGGAGTGTTTTCAGTCCCTGCTCAGACAGAAGCCGTGGTATTTTAGTAGCCTTTATTTTCTCTGAGCATGTGATACAGGCTTACTAGAGCTCCTGACGGTGCACTGTGGTTTTACCAGCCCATAACTGTAAATGGATCACATTCCTGGAAGAAAAGTTCAGCCATGACTAATACAAAGGTGTTGACCCTTTTTCAGGGCCACCTGGGGCAATGCTGACCTCTCGATGTGGCTGCTCTTACAGGCTTACGTTTGCAACATACAAGCTCCTTTTGCATCTCTCCTCAGATTTGCCACCACCTAAACTCTGTTCCAAATTTTCTACCCACTCTGGGCAGCAGAGATGGCAGAGGTAGCAGATGGAAGAGATCTCTCTGCCACCTTTCTCTGGCTATAAACTTTTTTGCCCAGGATGTCCAGCCCACACCCTACCAGTCGGGTTGTGCCAGCACCCCACCATCCCTTAGCTGTCCCAGCCAAGTTGCTACAGTGCTTTGGGGCCAGCGCAGACCCTGGGTTGGGTAGCCCTAGGGAGAAATGTGCCCCACGGCACAGGAATCACATGGCACCAATGGACACTGACATCCAGACAGGGCACGAGCTCCCTCAGAGAGCCCATCTCTCCTGGGAGCTACAGCACTGCCAGTGTCACCTTACTCCTCATTTCTTTTTCCAGGTCATTAACTGTTAAACAGGGAGAGAAAGCAGAAGCGAATCCTGCTGCTGCGAGAACAGCATAACATCAAGAAGGGCTTGCTGCATATCATCAATTCTTTACTAAAGTGGGCATAGGGAATATCCTTGCAAAAAATAAGCAAGCAGGGCGAGAGTATTTCTACAGAAAAAAATACTCCCCAGGCGTTTTTGTCTTCCTTCTGCTGGCATGTGCCTGTTTACATTGGGCTTTGGCAGCAAGTTCGCACAGATTTTGTCTGACTAAGTGCTGCTGCAACCATCCTCTGTGTGTCAGCGGGTGCCTGGGGTCAGTGAGGCAGTGGGATCAGGGTGCCCAAATGTGAGAGCAGCTGCTGCAGGAGGAAACCTGAAGACAGTTACAGGCAGCATGGCAGAGCAGCACAGCCAATGGCTCTCTCCACCTCAATGGTTTCAATGAACTACAGTGAAGGTTTGAGGTACTTTTGCTGCTTCATCTTCATCCCAAAATCTGATTTTACACATTCTTGAAAACCTCTTGAGAAAACAGGAGTTTCCCTGCTGTAGTGGATGACTGTCTTCCCCCACCTTCCTGCTGTTTTCAGTGCAAAACAGTTTCCAATTTAATGCTCCAAGCAGGAATTTCCAGCCATGACCTGGCTGCAGGTTTAGTGCGGTGAGGATGCAGGCTGAGTTGCAGCCACATGATTTGCTCTTGACATTGAACTGTTTGTTCTTTTCGCTCCCTGGCTGCTTCTACTGTGCCTAAGCATCACTCATAAAGCATAAGAGTTTGAAAACATAACCTCCAAAATGCTGCAGAGGTGTTTTGCTTGTATTTCCCAGCAGTTAGATCTTTTTCAACACTGTTAGTTGTTGTTTCTAAGGATTTGTGTATCCCAAACAGATCATACTGTTATATTCTGGTCACACAGCTCATTTAGATGCATGAGTATGTGCTCTGCTGCACCCAGCTCCCTACTGCTGGGCACCAGCAGCCTCTGGTGCGATTGTATTGATCAAAAAATGATGAATCCAGGAGCGTACCCAACTATCAATCCTATCTGACCTGCAAGGACTGCTGATGAGTATTTTAGAAGACTTTTGAGCAGCTCCCTTTGATTTTAAGGATATCAAAGGATGCAGGTATACCTTCAGGAGGTGTAGAAGAGCAGAGCTGGAGGAGTTAGGCTTCGCCACCCGCTTCAGTAATGCCTCTTATTCCTTCCCTTGAAGGCCAGCCAACGTCCTGGGTTAAAGCAGAGGGAGAAAATGCCACCTCAGCTCCACCTCCTCTCTTCACCTGCCCTCCTGGGCACACCGGAAGCAAGCAGGCTCCATACTCTGCAGTGCAAGGTCTGGGGTTGTCACAAGGAATTATCCAGTCACTGCAAATAAATTTTTCTGGATGTTTTTCTTTTGCACCGAGAAAGAGTCAGACATTACCTCCTGAAATGACCAATGTACACTTCTTCTGGCACTGTTCCAGGCTTAAATAAAGATGAATTATAACACCAAGCTTTGCAAAAAGCATTGAGAATAATGCTGATCAGGAAGTTTTGTGTAACTTCTTGGCAAAACCCAAGAAGGGAAGGGTAGTTTCATCTTTATAGATTTATTGTTGCCTATAAGAGGGAGAAAGGCTTGATGTGGCTATGGTTCAAATAAATAATTTTCAGTGAATTGTTTCTGCATCCTGTATTTTGTCCGATTGATCCCTATATGAATCTTGAGTCCTTTAGACAGTCTGTCCCCTCAGACAGTGCCAGATTGCACTATGAATGTCCAGGAGGGAGAGAAAATACAATATAAATCCAAACTGAATTAAATATCTGCTTCATTGTAGCCTCCCATTAAGACCACAACGGCAACAGCTACTGAAGTCCTTGTGTTTCCCACACTACAGCCTGCAGCCAGTCTGAAGCCAAAAGCAACTTCTTCCTCTATCTCTGTAAACACTCCCCTGCCAGTGTTAAGAGTCGTATAGCAGTAGCATTGTATAACATGATTATTTTGCTATTAGTATTATATTTTTTAATTTTATATTAATATGCATACTAGCTCTCATTAGAAATTTACTGTCTATATCCAGTTAGAGATTAAGTAAGCCATTATAAATTAACTTTAGTTTCCCCATTTACAAATCAATCAGTAAACTTTCATTCATTCTCACTTATTCTGGTGTTTTCAAAGAGATTTTTTTCTGTTTTTGCAAGCTAGCCATTTTTATAAATAGTGTTATTGTTCCTTTGTACTTTAAGTTAATTTCAAAAGACAACCTTCAGTTGTCACCAGTTAAATAGAACATAAATTGCACCAAGCACTAAAACAAAGTCCAAGGAACATCAGACTATCACTGTTCAAAAAAACACAAGACAATCTCCAAAACTTTAGAAAATATATAGAAAACAAATGAACTACCTGGTTGCCAGAGGCAGCTACTATGGATAACCTGAGAAAATCATAGGCCACTCAGCATAATTTCAAAATAAGAAGTGCCCAGCAAATCACAAGATAAATAGAAGTTGATAAAACACTCTTCGTAAAACTAGATGTCATCTGGTGAAGAGTGGGTGAAGCACAGGACCTCTTACTAAAGAATAACATTTCAATGCTTCAGAATATGTTTTAAAATTGATGTGCTTGACCCAGTTATCCCATATTTTTCTGCATACTCTTTGAAAAAGGGAAACAAATGGATTAAAATCTGATTCTGAGGAGGAAAGCAGTGATTCTAAGAATGACATCTTGCCAAAGACAGTGAATATCTCAAAATGAGACATTGACTGTCAGCCGTGAGCCCTTCCCTGCTTGAGATGAAAATCCCATGAAGACAAGTTTCTTTAAGAATGGCCCATCAAATTCCATGTAACTCTGTGATATACATACGAAGTCCAAAACAAAAAAACAGAGACTAACCTTATAGCTCAGGAACCAAGAGTGGGAGAGGAGAGACAAAGAGATGGTTATGGACCATGTTCTAACCTCTCACAGTGAGGCAAAGCTCACCTCAATCATTTCACTCAGAACAAGTGGACATATATTCAAATGTAGATGTTTTCTTAACCCCGTTTGGAAAATGCTGGTGTGCAAGAATGAACATTAGCGAGTTAACAGATGCAAACTTTTCAATTATTGACTGAGGCTTACAGTGAAGAGATCCTAAAGATTAAGTTGGTGCTCAAGAGGAACCCATTTTTTGTCAGTAGAAGATGTAAAAGTATAAAACTGGAGATCCTCAACAGCCTTTCAGTAAAAGATCTGAATGTTGGCAGCATCCTATGCAGCTGTGTGGCAGCTCTGAAGGGAGCTATTTTGAAGGTGATCATAGTTGATTTTCTCATTTATTAAATAAAAAGAGCTAAATGTAGTCTCAGGGGTTGGGGTTTTTTTGTGTTGGAACTCATACTTGTGTTGATATTTAAACAGGTAGCTGAATTCATCTTGGTTAGTCTGGCCCATCTCTAATCCAGATGGCCATTGAAGTTTGGTTTTATGAATCTACTTTCCCTGGGAATAAGCCAGTATTGCCTCCAGAGGGTTACTCAATAGTCAGAGGAGTTTTGACACCGCAGTCAGGCTGCAAAGGAAAGCCCACATCAGGGGATTTCAAAGCCCTGTCTGAGAGCAAGAGGAAAGCACATCCACAGAAAGAAAACCTTGACAAGAACTGGCTCTTTGAGGTGCCTTGGCCCATGGTTTAACAGCTGACTCACTGCTGGTGATACAGAAACCTCAGGGCTATAACCCAAGTGGCACCGATTTTTGAGCCATGTGTATGAAAGCTCGTTTCTTGTTTTGAAAGGGGCTAAAGACAAAACTATTGAGGAGGGAAAGGACAAAAAAGAAAACACATCTAAAATGACCCCAAGAAGTAATTTACTAGCTCTCCTCCAGCGTGAAAACCAGTACATGCCTTCAACTCCTGATACTTGTCTAATCTACTCCACACAACTGGAAGTCTAGAAAACTCAAAGGACTTGTCAGATAATCTGCTCCACTACTTCACTAGTTTTACCACTGGAAAACTTTTCCCATTGCCTAACCTTACTGTAAGGTGAGATATCTTTCTTGTCATATCCACCCTCAGACAGAATAAACCATTCCTCTTCGCAGAAGACTTTGTTGACAGCGCTTAATTTAGGAGGGATTTTAGGAAAATATTTCTCAACATATCAAGTATTTTTCTGGCAAGTATGTGTTTTCCGCACTCAAATACAGTGTTTTCTGCACTCAAATACAATTATCTATTACTTGAAGTAACACTTGTCCATTTTAGATTTTAAAAAATCCATTCCCTATATATGCAATACAAATCAGTTCAAAGTTATCCTCAGTACAATCATTATTTATCAGTTTTCCACAGTATGTCCAAGTCAGCTCACCCAAGGGAAATAATCCTTCAGCTATTACATCAGGAGTGGATGTGAATATAGTATTTATAGACTTTATTGAGTAACCGAGAAAACAAGCTTTTAAAGATAGATAGAAACCGATACCATTTCCGAAATCAATACTCCCACAACATGTAAACACATGCTTCTCGGTCTCTCAGTACATTATACTCCTCAGTACAAAATAACCCTCACACCAACGGAATGTCCAACTTTCTGTCAAATCTGTAAGCTCTAATAAACAGTAGAATTGCCTGATCTCTATGCTGTTTCTCTGGAGAAAGCAGTTAAATTCAACTAAGCAATTGTTTTCTGAAATCAGAAAGGAGTCAGGTATTTCAGAGCTAATGCAGTTTGTATCTTACTGTGTTTTTGTATGGATACACTCACAACCAAAATATTTAACATTAGTCCTTTAATGATCTAATATATTTACAACAGTTCTTCCAATGTATCACAGTCAAGATGTGACTATTTTGATTTTAAGGCTACCATAAAACATTTGGTATGTTCTTAAAGGGAAGCATTATGCAATTACTGAAAGAGTCTCTTCATCACCCTTAATAAATAAAGTTAAATTATTGTAGAATTACCTAATGTGCAGAAGTAACTTATAGTTGTAAAATATTTTAAGATCCTGTTCACCGCAGGTTAGAGAGGTAAGAATCTTACCAAGATGTGTCTCAACATTTCCATGCTTTGAGAGCAGACAGAATGATTCCCAATTTTTCTCTTATGGTCTACAGAAAAGCAGTTGAAAGGTTTCTACATATCAACTTCAGAGGTATGTTTGTCCTCTGACTCAAGCTGCCTACAAGCCAGAAAAGTAGCCGGAAACAAGTATTGTCTCATTGTCTACTAATTTGCAGACAAAAAGGCATTTTCTAAATAGACATTATCTGTAGAAACTGCAAGCATTGGCACATCAGGTAGTCCAAACAATCTATTGGTAGAGCATTTTTTACATTTTTGGATAATGCAGTTCCACTGAGGTCTTGAAAACATTCACTTAAAGAACACACTATTCTTTTCTACCTACCCCAAAGCAAAAGTTGGAAACTTTCGGAAATTTCCAGGGTTTTGAGGATCAGTGGCCACAATCTTTAATTGTTTTCTAAATTGAAAGAGGATCATGTTATTGACAGTAAATGAAGCTCTCAGCTGAAAAATCTAGGCTGCTTCAGAAATGGGTAGGAAATTGTTATTGAATTTGCTGTCATAATCAAGAGATTTATCTGAATGGCTGCAGAGCATGCTCGCATTTTGCTTATTTTACAACGCTAATTTTTGTTATTCTCTCTAGACAGAATTATAATATTGCTTCTACAAACAAAACAATAGGTTTTTAATCTACTCCGTTTTCCTGCTCCCTTACATCTGACAGTACCCTGTCAGTCATAAAGTAGTATTTTCCCCATGTGCCGATAAGCCTGAGGTCCATCCACCTGAACTGATCCATGCAAAGCCATTCCTCTGCTCAGGAAGGCAGTGCAGAGCGTTTCTTCCAGCGCAGGTGGGAGCAGACATGTTGAAGAAACTCTACCATCCTACTCATGGTCATAAGGTACCAACCAAACCAAAGATATATCACTAATATTTCAAACTGGCCTTATTTCATAATCACCCTGCAGGCCACAAATATACTCTGGTCATTACTCAAGTAATGAGAAACGGGATTAAAAAAATCACTCCTAAATCCCAGAAGCTCGAGCATTTGAGCATAATCAAAGGTTCTAGTCTTTTGTGTCATCTATAGATTTTTGGATAGAAATTTAAAGCATATTTTGGTGTTGTTTGATCAGATTCAAAGGACTTGTTGTCACAACAAGTAGTGGGCACCCAGCCTTCTGGCGCTGTCTGTGACAGAAGTCAGAGAATCTTTCCAGAGGAGCAGAACATTTCTCTGTCTTTCCCAAGCCTTCACCTTTGTCAAGCCAGGCTCTTCAGCCTTCAAGAACAAGCCTTTGAACAGTGTCTATGGAGATTTCGCTCCAGGTCTTCTGAAGCCATCCTCCTCCTCCCATCTTTTGTGAACAGTGGCTTAGTTAATTCTTCTCCTCAGCTCTGAAAGCAGTGGTTTTTTTCTTTCCAGTTCCATGACGAGGCCGTGAAATCCTCATTTTATGACTTCCCTCCCTGCTCAGAATGTGTCAGTAATGTAGTAACTCTTTATGGGCTGGAGGCCTCACCTATTTATAGGCTGCGAGATGAACACTTCCAGAGAGCCTTGTTATGACTTCTGCGCAGAAGTTTCCATGCCATGCCTGAGTGAACTGGCATACACCACACTCCAGCACAACATACTCACTGAAATGCTGAACTGACTTTTGCAATAAAGCGTATTATGTTTACATAGTCACTAACATTAATATTTCAGAAGTTCTCCTCACAGAAGATTGCTTTACCTGGGGTACAGGTATGACACTTGATGCATGGTGCAATATGGTAATTTCATGGGTATGATACACAGTTTAATATAGTAATTTCATGGGTGAAATCTGTCATCCTCAGCAATGGCTTAATAGTTTTTTCTTTAGAAGACAGATTTTCTTGGTTTTATCGAAAGTCTAGGGCTCGTTACACTAAAGACAAGTACTTCCAGAGAAGATGGATTGCACCGAAGATAGATTCTTAACCCATAAATATTGCATGCCTTAGACAGAGATTAACAGGCTGACTTGGTCAACCCTCACTTGCATCTTAAAGAAGCAGAGCAAGGGATACTCCTAAAGATAAGCAGTGGCTGATCACACACCCTCAGTACAAGGAGGTATTTTCTACCACTGAGATGAGATCAGCCTAATAGACTCTGCAAGTCCTCCCATCACACACATCTATCTTTCGTTCAGTTGCGTGTACAAGGCTTGGTCAACCACCTCCCCTATGTGGTGGAAATGCAGCCTCTTTGTTCATCTGTCACCTGTTCTATACTTATGAGAGACATTCCCCACGCTTGCTCTGCTGAGGACCTCCATGTATCACAGTATCATAAGGTTGGAAAGGACCTCTGGGATCATCGAGTCCAACCTATAATCCAACACTAACACCAACACTAACACCATCATCTAAACCATGGCACTCAGTGCCTCATCCAATCTCCCCTTAAACACCTCCGGGGCGGTGACTCCACCACCTCCCTGGGCAGCGCATTCCAATGGCCAATCACCCTTTCCGTGAAGAACTTTTTCCTAACATCAAGCCTAAACTTTCCCTGACGAAGCTTGAGTCCCTGCCCTCTAGTTCTGTCACTGGTCACCTGAGAGAAGAGACCAACCCCTGCCCGACTACAGTCTCCTTTTAGGTAGTTGTAGAGAGCAATGAGGTCTCCCCTGAGCCTCCTCTTCTCCAAACTAAACAGCCCCAACTCCCTCAGTCACTCCTCATACAGCTTGTGCTCCAGCCCCTTCACCATCTTCGTTGCCCTCCTCTGAACACACTCCAGCATCCTGACATCTTTCTCAAACTGGGGGACCCAGAACTGTACACAATATTCAAGATGAGGCCTGACCAGTGCCGAGTACAGGGGGACGATAACTTCTCTGGTCCTGCTTACTACACTATTCCTGATGCAGGCCAGGATGCCATTGGCCTTCTTGGCCACCTGGGCACTCTGCTGGCTCATGTTGAGCTTCCTGTCCACCAGCACTCCCAGGTCCTTTTCTGCCTGACTACTCTCCAGCCACTCTGTCCCCAGTCTGTAGCTCTGCATGGGATTGTTGTGTCCAAAATGAAGTACCCGACATTTGGACTTATTAAACATCATCCCATTAGAATCAGCCCAACACCGATCCTGGGGGACACCACTGGTGACCGGCCGCCAACTGGATGAGACACCATTCACCACCACTCTCTGGGCTCGGCCATCCAGCCAATTCCTAACCCAGCACAGAGTGCTCCCATCTAAGCCACGGGCTGCCAGCTTCTCTAGGAGTCTACTGTGGGAGACAATGTCTAAGGCCTTGCGAAAGTCCAGGTATACCACATCCACAGCCTTCCTCTCATCCACCAGGCAAGTCACATGGTCATAAAAGGAGATCAGGTTGGTCAGGCAGGACCTACCCCTCCTAAACCCATGCTGGCTGGGCCTGATCTCTTGACCGTTCTGCAGGTGCCACATGATTGCACCCAGTGTTATCTGCTCCTTGATTTTACCTGGGACTGAGGTCAGGCTGACAGGTCTGTAATTACTTGAATCATCCTTACGGCCCTTCTTGTGGATGGGGGGTCACATTGGCCAACTTCCAATCTTCCGGGACCTCTCCAGTGAGCCAGGACTGCTGAAAGATGATGGAGAGCAGCTTAGCAAGCTCATCCGCCAGCTCTCTCATCACCCTAGGATGGATCCCATCCGGCCCCATAGACTTATGAGGGTCCAAGTGGCTCAGCAGGTCTCTAACTTCCTCCTCATGGATTGCAGGAGGGCCATATTTCACCCTGCCCCCATCAACCACTTCAGAGGACCAACTGTCAAGCGAACAGACATCCTTACTGTTGAAAACTGAGGCAAAGAAGGCATTAAGTACCTCAGCCTTCTCTGCATCTTTGGTTACTATATTTCCCTCCACATCCAACAAGGAGTGGAGGTCGCTGCCGCCCTTCTTTCTACCATTGATATATTTATAAAAACTCTTCTTATTATCCTTAACAGAAGCGGCCAATTTGAGCTCCAGCTGGGCTTTTGCTTCCATGATTTTTTTTCCTACATGACTTAACGACATCTTTGAACACGACGTGGCTTGTACTGCACCATTCCTCATGCAGGGCAATCACATTAGCAGTTAGCACCACAACCTCTTTTTTCCATGAGGTTTGTCTTTCACTCATAAATCCTCGTGGCAGTGACAGCCCTCCATCCCAGGTTATGTCTGAGCCCCTCTAGCCAGGTTCTGCTGCTCTGCTCTCAGTGCAATGCAACAACTGCTGTCCTTGTCACACAAATATCCTACAACCAATTTTGCACAGCTACATTGATTTTGAGAGAAAAGAGGGAATGATGCTACAAGAAGAAAAGAAAAGCCAAAAGAAAAATAAACTAATTTCTTTTTCAGAGGACATGATAAAGTGCGACTCCAGATTATTCCTGTCTTCCAAAACACATTGTTAACTTTCAAAATTTTAAAATAAATTTTGTAATGCTTTTCTGGAAAATCATAGATGGTCTTTCATTATAAGGAGACATGCAGACTCTACAACATGTATTGGATCATCATAAACTAAGACTTCATTTCTTAGGATATTATGAACATTTGAAAATAGAAGAAACTGTATTTTAAGACCTGTTATTAAGAACATTAAGCCAATGTACATCAGCCCTTATGAGTTGAGGTCAGTAACATTTACTGCAAGTAATTATTCACAAATTTTTTAAATAGATTTCAAATCCCAAGAAACCTTTACATAAATTCCAACCTTTCCTAAACAGCAGATAGTTTACTAAATTAAAGGCTTTTTATAACTGAATAACCACTCATGCTTATGTAAGCCTTCTCAAAGGCCCTATGCATTATTTCTGGTATAATTGTTGTAATTTCAGCACTGAACTTTCTTATGACCACCTTCTAGACTGAAGAATTCTGTTTTAAGAACATTTGTCTCTACAAGGTAGTGATTGTTTCTGCATAGCACACTTATTAAAACCAATGTAGCAAGTGCAATGCTAGACTATTGTAGGCAGTAGTAATAGATTACTGAGTTTTGACCAACTGTACTAACTTTATCTTCTAGTTTCATTAAATTAATTGTACTTGCCCCATTCCCCCAGAAGCACTGATCAGTTGATGCACATCTTTGCTCTTACGTTAGAGCAAATACAAAGGTGTCCCCACGCGTTCTCTCCTTCTGGAAGGGAGCTGTTACAGAAGACCCTATGGAGATCCCTTGCTGTCACCTGGATGACAACCTCCTTTTCCAAGAGAGAAGAGGAGACATCTCTCAGCTTCCAGCACACACCCAGGTGAGTTTCTTTAGAGATGCCTTGCCCTGGTTTAGTGGCAAAAGTCTCTTGGTGACAGAACTCTGCCAGCTGGCAACAGTGATACCCCTTGAAGGCCATCACAAGGGAGTCATAGAAACCCATGCTGGGCTTTTTGCTTCTATATCACGCCTAGTAAAGAGGCCTACGTGTCAGTCTCTGTTCTCATTCAAGGCTATATATTCATTTTAGCATATGTGAATCTGCAGCTGAGTAAAGAATTTTTTCTGGCATCCAAAATTTAACAGTCCACTCCATAAATGTGCCACTATATAAACCCAGTGTATCTATCTTGAGATAATAAGATTCTAGTGATTAAAAAAAAAAAATCCCCACACATGGAGATGAATCTTCATTCCTTCATTCGGAAGCAAAACCTTTGACAAAGAAACCTTGGGTATCAGTGGCACTAAGCAATCAATTCAGTGGTTCTCCTGTTACACTCTGAAGCTTATGACTATTCTGTCTTTTGTGAAACAAAGCCCTGAATATACAGCAAAAAATGCTCCAAAGAGGAGTAGATTTGTGTAATACTTGCAATCTTCCAAATGTTTGTACATGGTTTGAATTACTGATCACCTACTCCTATAGCAGAGAGAATAACAAAATTAGAAGTATGACATGCGAACATATCTTGGAGGTATGAATAGATCTAATGTTGTATGGAAGTCCTCAGTAGCTGAGAGGGTATACAAAAAGTTAAGACAGTTTTTGTATTACTTATTCATCTCCCTTCTCTAGGCTTAAATAAGATTTATAAATACTATAGAAACATCGTCCTGACATCTTGGCATGTAAGACAAACTATTCTAAGAGAAAAATACATTATAAACAGAGAGAAAAATATACAGATATAATAAATCATACTCAGCTATCATTTAATTCTCTAGCACTCCATCTTCTTATCCCCTCCCATCCTGTAGGGTGATTAGAAAAATCTCTAGCAAATTCAAAATCAACATAAGATAGTTCAGGTCATATCTGACCAATATAGGATTTACAAGGAAGCAAAACCAATGTGCAAGAATGTTTCTGTTGGAATTCTAACTTCAAAGCAAAGTTTTCATACCGTGTTTTTCAGGCAATTTTGGTTTTCTTATAGAAAATTCAGTAAAGAAATTTCTTCTCCATCAAAAAAAACCTTTTACTTTTCCTGTGATTCCTTACTCTCTCCTGGCCAGCTGAACTGAAATCAAACGTACATTGTTTTATGAAATATATAAAAATGTATTTAAGGGATTGAAAAGATGATTTAATGAAAGCAAAATGTATTAAATTATTACACTATTAGATATGCATATATTTAACATTAATATTAATCTATTTTACTGAAAATATACAACCATTAGGAGATTATCAGGTTTCCTAAGCTGGCAGCATCTAATAGTTTTCAATACAGACTGAAAGCATAGTCTGAAGTAAAGATTCAGTTCAATAGTTCTTCTTGAAATTTTTAACAAGATTCAGCTAAATTTACCCTAAAACTCATACATTTTCAATCAGTTAAATCTGAATTTCAATATCTGAATATCTAATCTTCTGGATTAGTGCTACCAATGAAAGACTTGAGAAGAAAACAATGTTCTGTTGGCCTTACTGCTTTTCTGACAAAAGTTTAAGATCTACAAAATACCTTGTTTGTGCTATATTGCTGTCTTCATGTGGAAACCATACACTTCACAGGCATAAAAGAAACTGAGCACCTTTCCTGAGCGGCATCTCCACCCCATATGACCACAGTGTGGGAGACTCATTGCCTTACTGTCACAACACAGGAAGGCTCCATATTTCAAACAGGCTCTTCAGTAAGAAAGCAATTCAAAGAAGTACTATAAGTAAATTTCCTGCATTTTTGTGGCAAACTAGTTTCCTGTTTCTTCCATTCAATTCTTTGCCCCAAAACACATTCTTCATTAAGGTTTTGAGAAGATCACTGCATACTGAACCTACTTCTGCCCCACTATTCCTATTTGGAGACGTAACAACAGGAAAAAGAGTGGTGGTAGGCGTTACTCTAAATGCCTATAAGATTAGCAAAATCCTGTTGATATTATTTCTTCCTGAAGAGAGTTTCCAAACTCATTTCACCATCCTTTCACTCTCCTGCAATTCCACCTCAGCTAATAGTGGCACCGATTTTGCACACAAACACCTTTATATCTCAGCCTTTGGCATTTTCTGGGCCTACTATTTCATTTACTTTCAGTCAAAAATGTCATTGTAATTTTGAAACAGAGACATCTTAAGATATGAAATGAAGCTCCTCTGTGCAGAAGACTTGAGCCTTTCAAAATTGTTTTGTCCCCAGCAGAATTTGAAACTCTTCCACAGTATCAAAATATTTAGTATCTCCACCAAATGCTACCAAAGAAGGTCTGCTTCTCCAGGTGTCCCAGACCTGCGGGGCTCGGAAAGATCTAAGCCCTACCACGGAGGACCTGCCAGAGGAGCCAGGAAAAAAGCCTGTCTGGAGTTCAAACACGAGTGAAAGCAAAACTGAGGAGCCAAATGTCACAGGCACTCAGGCTTCTGAGTGTCCTATTCTTTCCCTGGATTTTCCTACTTCAGTTCTCCCTCATTCATTTAAAGCAGATTTAAACAATCAAGGGCATTATCCCCCATCCACCCATTAGATTTGCCAGGACTGACTTTGCCGGACAAGGCATCAGGGAGCACTTAGTCAGGGGCTTGTGTGGGGAGCAGCCTAAGGCAGAGGAACCGCAGCAATCCCTTTTCTCAAACACAGTGGTCCTGGGAGAAGGTATCTATTTGTGGCTTCCACTGAATCAGAACCATCTTCACATATTTCAATTTTGACAAAAATCAATAAATTCTTCTGAGTAGGTGTTCTATTGATTTTTTCCCCCCCTAACCAGCTGTACAATTGCTAAGAAACTGATGCACTGTCAGACATTTCATTGATTAAGTAATGAATAATTGGCACTTAATCCAACCAACTGTCACAGTAGACAGACTCTGAAACCCTGTTCACAGTAAATACCGGTTTTGTGGAGGGAGTTGCAGGTACAAATATTCCCAGTATGCATTTCTTGATTCTTTCTTCTTGGGTCTTCCCATAAGCTCATCTCTCCTTTACGTACGTTGTAACATTTAAGTACTGTGACATTTTCATCCTGTGGGATTTTCAGCCTAAAAAATTAAATCACTCAATACTTGCCTGCAGAGCTGCTTATCATCATTCATAGGTCTTTATAATGCTACTGAAGTGTTTGATTCTGCCTAGAGATTCCTACAGGCGTAAGGTTATTGTGTGATAAACGGCTAACTGTTGACTTTCCCCAAATCAAATGTGCTATTGCCAGTGACACATTCCACAGCTACTGTCCACAACCACACTTGTGGCATCATTTGAATCTTCCTGAGAAGAGCAAATAGACATACTATTCAAGTCTTGGGTATCTGGAGCCTTCAAATTCACTTTCACAGGAATATATTGCTTTTCATATTCCCTTCCATAGGTGCAAAAGCATTTAATAATTAAAAAAAAATAGTGCTGTGTTGGAACAGGAGTCAAAATGATTACGTGAAGTGAATTACCTCTCCACTTACGCCTTGCACAGAAGAGTTTATTGAATGATTAAAAAAAAAAAGCCTATATATATGTTGGCTTGAATTATCAATAGTTCATACACGTGTAAAATATTTAGGAGAATTACGTCTTTCTTGTCTAGAACTGAGCATCTTTGCAAGGAAGAACATTCTTTCTCCAAGTATCTTACCCTGAAACAGTTGTCTGTCACATGTATCTAATATATCTGTTTAGCTTAAGGCATTAAACTTTCCTTCCTCCAATTTCTGTAAGAATGAATAAGCCCTGCTACTTACAACAAAACATGCTCCACTCACTCCTCCTCATCTCCATTATTTTTAGTGCAAATATTTGAAGCAGTTCATTGAAGAAAAAGCTATCAAAGAACAACAAGCTTTCATTTCCTTTCAGCTTGCAAGGTAATCAGACTGGCAAAGTAGTTACAGTGTTAATTTATTCCTGGCAGATAAATTAACTACTTCTTTGCAGACGCCAGAGGAATGACTCATATCATTAACACAAGTTTATTAACTACAGTCTTTCCCCCTTCCCTGCCTCCCACCTTCTTCTCCTCGGGGCATAAAGCTAAGACTAGAAGGTCAGTTTCACTTTGCTTTACAGTGCTTTCAGGGATTGTCTGTTTATATCACCAGTCCCAGAGTTCAGGCTCGCCAACATTTAGGAGCGACTTCTGCTCCGGGTGCAACAGATTGGCTCCACTGGGAGCCTAGCCAGGGCCTTAATCCATTCAGTGTTTTTCATGGTCATAGCAGTCAGGTAAATATCAGTGATACCTTCTACACCACAGTGGCAGGTCTGCCCGGAATGTTATTAGGATTGATTTTTAGGTGTTTTTACACAAAACACGGCTAGGAAAGTTTCCTGCGGGCTGAAATCAGAGGGCAGGGTCCTTCAAGCAGTCATTCACACAAGCAACCCCTACCTGAAAGCTTCATCAATGGCACTATTCACGTGAGATTTTATGGTTTACGGGATTAGACACTGTATGTAATGTCTCAGGCTGAGACACAGCCACATACCCAATGCATGGCTGAAACCCAGCCACACAGCACAGCCCTTCTACCTTCTCTTTATCAGCAGCTGAGAGATTTGGAAATACAAATATTAAAAAAAAAAAAAAAAAAAAAAAAAAAAGAAAGGAAGTTGCCTTCTAAATCCTCAATTTTGTCATCGCTCAGAAAAATCCAACTGCTCATGAGATGTACGCAGTCTTTTGAGACCACCATGATGAATCCAGCCTTCACACAGGCTTGCATTGTAAGTTGCAGTAAATAAATCACTGCTAGCCCTACATAACTGGTGAATTCATTTTCTAGGTTTGCCAATATGACATGTTTCTACAAGACTTATATTCAGCCTTTAAAGATATCATGTTAATATGTTTGCATATTTTTTTCTTATATAAACCCCAGAACGGACAGAAACCATTTTTAAGGACCTCCGTCATTCCAAATAGTACTTCACCTTTTTCACAGGAACCCGTACTTATCCAAAGGCCCTTTAGCTCAGCAAAATTTCCATTTCAAGAAAATTTCAGGTTCTGTTTTTTTTATGCTAAACAAGGTGCAACAGGAACTCTAAGTAGAACCTGTTATGCTGGCTCAGGTCTGCCAGCATAGTATGCATGTTTCAGGTGCTCCTTAAATTAGCAGGGATGATGAAGGAGGCACTTGTACCTTAACTCTCTCTAGCCCTTGTTAGAGTAAGCCTGTTAAAGCCTGCATTTCACTGGTGACACCACAAAACCTTATTTCTTTGTGAGTTAAAGTTTTGGCTGCCATGTCTCCCAAAAGAGGTGTTCACCTTGTCTGCTCCCAGACAAGCTTCTGAAATAAAAATACTGCAGTGGGATTTGTAGTGGGTCCTCAATCCATATGCTGCCCACTGTCATTAGTCCCAATGGTTCACCCCAGTGCTCCTGGGTAGGTCCAGGTGCAGCAGGTCACTGATCAAACTGCCTCCCAAGATAAACCAAAGGAAAGAAACACCAAGTCCACTGGGTGTTGGTATGGGCAGTACCTTTGTAGGGACAACCTTTTCTGGACCACCCATGCAGGCTCTGTAGGTTCCAGCAGCAAACCAATCTCTTCAGCACACAATAGCCTCACACCAAATTCCAATTTTTCAATACCCTCAGCATTGTCCACAGCCCAGAGACACTCATACAAACAGTGTCACAGACAAACCTTTCAGACTTACCTTGATACCTAATTCCACATCCAAATTCTATTTTGTTGGCCTTGAATAATAAAGTACCCCAGCTTCTAGCCTCTGCCATGATTATAACATGACTGTTAACCCAGACCACGTGTGCCTTTTATTTGCTTATTAGCATTGATAAGAGAATTGGCAACAAATAAGAAAAGAAATGGTGCTGAATACAATGAGCTGCAGTGCACTCTGAAAAAAAAAATAATTAAGCAGCAGGATCCAAAAAGATTCACAGTCATTTGGCATAAAGCCAGCACGAGATCATGCTTAGGGTAACAGGATTACTGCTTGCACTGAGATTGGGGCTAGGTTAAACCTTATATCTAGGAAAGCAGAGAGTGAAGAGTTTTATTTATGGTAAGAAGGAAACTGTATGAATAGTGTATGAGGTGGAAGGTTTAACTTTAAGGTTGAGCAGGGTCTGGGGTTACTGACAGTGGGGTCCAAAGTTTTCAGCCAGATCTGAAAATTGCAAGGGCTAGAATAAGATCGATGCGTGAGGACTACAGCTTAGCTCAGGTATGAGCAGGGCTCAGTTGCCTGTGGGCTGGCATGAGGTAGCAGAGGCTGGACAGCAGTGACATGGACTGTTAGGACAAGAAGCAGAAGAAAACTGTTGGCTGTTTACAAGAGGGTTGAGAGGGATGCTGCTTCCTTCTTGCTAATGAGTTAGGGAAGGTATGAAATACAGAGTGTGGAAGGTGGAGGAGGAAGGTATGTTGCCTGCTGGCCTAAAGCAGCGGCGTTAGTGGGGTAAAGGATGACTTATATTTGTGTTGGTCCAGGTAGGGCCTTCTGGAGTAGATTTAAGGATATTACTGTGTTGAGTTTAAAATAGCTTATTAAATCAGAGCTATAATGTGCTTTTAAAGTCAATCCTCTAATCATTCCCACTGGGCTATGCACTACTGCACATAGCTTTGGTGCATGCAAATAGACTCCTTTCAGACAAAACAAACCTGAAAGCTCCCCTCCTGGCATAAGCCAAGTGCACTCTCACCCTTAAAACAGACATGTGGGTCTATAATTCCGTCTTGCTAATGCACCAATGTCTGTAGGACAGTCTGTTCTTGAAGATTCCTAAAAAGGTTTTACCAGCATTACAAGCTGCAATGGGAGGCATTGTTATTCAGATAGTATTGTGGGTCCCAAAACAACCTGTACACATAAACTCCTATGCAAGGACCTGAGAAAATGCTGATGTCCCAGAGGTCTGAAAGCAGTTTATCTGGGCTGTTTTCCTGGTGCAGCTACTATATTTGTCAGATTAAGCCCACCATTCTCTCACACATTGTCTTTGGCCGAAGACTTAACTCAAAGGTGGGACAGCAACCATGGTGGTACTTGTTGGGCAGGAAGAGAATGAGCAGGAACAGAACTAAGGCATGAGCATATGCAGCAGTAGAGACAAGGCTCATTTCTGCATGGTCCACTGATATGCAAAGCGCATGTGGTCAAGAGGAGGGCTGTTATGGTTTGAGTTAATTGGGGTGCTTCTGACACTGGCTCAGCCTTAGTCTAAAGTAACTGCATTTTCTGAAAGACTAACTGCATGTTTTTCAGACAGTTTCTCTCTAGCAGTGATAACATGGAACGCTGGTATGCAGAGAGGCCAATGTTTATACTTATTCCTCTAATAACCAAGGCCATCCTCGAGCCAGCGAAACATGACCGCACCTGCAGGAAGGGGCAGACAGGACAGGTGACCCCAAACTGACCAACAGGAGTATTTCACCCCATATGTCATACTCAGTATAAAATTGAGAGATCACGAGGGTCTCACTCTCTTCTGGCCTACGTCCAGTGAGGACCTTGTTTGTCTGATGGTTCCTGATCCCGAATCTGTGCATCCCTGGATCCAGTTCCTGAGTTCAGCTCCCTCTTAGGTGTGGATCCATTCCCCCGCATCTGCTCTACAGCAGTTGTGGTGACGAATGATCATCGAGGGGTGGGATGGCAGTGAGGTCTCGGGTGTTTGTATATATTTTCATTACTTTCTTATTATTTTAATCATTATTACTATTATTATCAAAACTTCATTAAAGCTGTAGCTTTAGTTTCCAATCCACAAGCCTCTTTCCTCTCATTTTTCTCTCCTATCCCCTGGGGGTGGGGTGGAATTCGGGAGTTCAACTGCATGAATTTAACCAAAAATGAGACAAGTCAAGGTTAAACCATGACAAGGGCAGAATAACTTACGCTTTTTTGTTGTTTTGTTTTTTTTTTTTTCCTTGTCCATGTAGACATTTCCACACCACTGTTCGGATAACAGCTAGAACTGGTGCTGGAGAGAGTTGCAAAAAGCAGGCAATTGAAGATCAAAGTAAGATACAAGCTACTCTGAGCCAGATTCAAGGCCAATGGTGAATTTAAATTATTCTTGGTGTAACAGGGACCTCCTCAACCCTGTGCAAGTCTAAGTTCATGATGGGCTTGTATGTGAGGCTCTGGACTGCAAGAATCATTTCACTAGTACATTTACAGGGTCCTGTTTGTTTTTCCTCTAGTTTCAGACTTCTAGAATGCTCGCGAAGAAAGGTTAAGGTAGTCCTTAGAGTGACAATTACTGTGAGCAGAGACATGTCATGGATCTGCCATGCAGAGGAGTAGGATGGAGATTCATACTGAAAGAGAAACTGGTTTAATGTTAGTCATGCCAAGTTCATCTCAGTAAATGATTTCTATGTCTCTTGAACAAGTATCTACATGTAAGATTAAGACTGGATAGGGGATAAGAGTTGGAAAAAGGAGATGAAGATCTCAATTAGTGGTGTCATGGTTCAGTGACAGAGGATTAGATGCGGGGCCATGTGCAAGAAAGGTTTCTTTGTTATTCTAAGTTCAGGAGAGAACTAAAGAGAAGATGCATCTCTGGGCTATATTATTAAGCAAAGATTCGATAGAAGAGCTAGTTTGATTTACAGGTCCTGAAATGCCTGTGGACTGGACTGCTACCAATAGTAAAGCATGATCTTCCTTCTTGTTCGGATGAGTTGTTTACTGTTATTAAACCTGTGGTTAGCATTGTGGTTATGTTTATGGTTAAGGTTGGGTTCTAGAGAGCAGAGACTGAAGGGCTTTGATCTTGTCAGGCCCATCAAATTAAGATGAGGGCTTGTACTAAAAGGAAACAAACTCCTTATGAATACATCTGTTACTGGACTGTGTCTCTTGGTACAACTAGCATTAAAAGTGTAGTCAGTGTAATGCTACTGGACAATGGTGATGGGGAAACAATTCCTCTCCACTATTCACTCTAAATTTTAATGTTTTAGAAGACTCATTGACCAACTTTGGCTTAGGTTAGTCCTGTATATTAAATGTACATAGGTTTACACTAAAACTTTAACTTTGTTCCTATCTATAAAGTTAGGCTTTAGTCTTAACACAGAGAGGTCTACCTGGAAAAAAATAAACATAAACTAAACCAAACTCTAAACTATTCTTCTTTTCTAGCAATGGTTTCCTTATAAGAGCCATGAGTTTACGTCTTCAGATCCTGCTGGTGACAACTCTACCAGCCCTAGCACAAGGCAGTTTATTAGCCCTGTAACCAAACACAGAAAATAAACAAAGTACATCCCCCCACAACATTTCTGTATGTGCGTATAGCCTTCTGGAGGAAGTTGAAGTAGTATAAAGACCATTCTCCACCTCTTGCGCAGACCTTCATCCTAAGCAAAGTCTGTATGTTCTTGGATTAAGCCGAACTCCTAAGGGCCGGTACTCAGAAGTCCAAACTCAACTAGATTATGAGTTTACAAAATCCACATACTTGCCTGATTCCTAGACATGACACTTTTAAGCATCCAAATAGTCAAACTGGTATTTCAGGCTCTCCAGTTTCCAACTTTGAAATTGATTGTATCTTTGAGAATTTTATGCAGGCTGTAGAGAAACACAAAATATTCTTGCCCTCTGGCACAAGCCTGTATCTTAGTCCACAGTGCTTTCTGTATCGTACCTTTAAACATCGATCTTCTGACCCTTTACTAACCCGATGTCTGGCCATAGTTAGAGTCCTGAGATACTTACCACAGTATGAGCTCTTCCCCTCTGGCTATCAGTCCAAACCCTAAACTGCCATGTAGCTACCTGCTTTCCATCAGGCCCTGCTAAGCATAATCTATGTCTTAGCTGCAGGCTGCAGTAAGGCCCAAAATAGTTTTCTCTTACGAAACCAGCTCACAGCCTAGGCCAGAACGATATTCTTTCTACAGCTAAAAGCCTCGTTGTCCAACCTAGCTATCCATCACCTCAAGGAGAGGCCAAGCACTGGCCTCAAACTTAACTATAGCCCCTGAAACTGCAATTGAAGCCCCACCCCAGAATCCCTCCAAAAGTAATTTTGTTATTCAGAAATATCTATTATTTGGAGCTCTGACTGATCTGAACTGTAAATGAAGCCAAAACATAGCCTTAACTACACCTCAGGAGAACCCTACCACTCAGAGCACTCCACGTTATGAATCTGTTTTTTCAGGTGCCATTCCTAGTTTCTAAACATGAGTAATTAGCCAGACCTAGTGATAAAATTACATCTTCAGCACTCATCTTCCAAATCCAGATCCTGCTCTCAGTTCCAGCCCTCACACCAAATAAAACTCAGTGACTACTAATGTCTTCAGAAGCGTTCTTTATATCTGTTGCCTTCTAGAACCAACCCTACATGCATCACTGTAAGCCTTGGGAAGTTCACCAGTAGAAACATTCTCCTCTGTTCCAGACATCCAAAGCCACTGACTGACAGTAATTTTGGATTATGAAGATCCTATAAACTAGAGCATGGAAACCAGCAGACTCCAATTTACTCTAAAACAACGCATAAATCTCTGATTTTGTTTTGACATCACCTTCAGCAATAGGCCAGTGGAGTCTGCAGGGTAAGCAATAAAGCTGAGTATTTGGTACCTCATATTAAAAAAAACTCAAACCCGATACTAACACTAACATAGTCAGAGACTCCTCACAAAAGACATGGTCCAAATGAGGCTTCCTGGAAAATAACTGATTTCTTGAGAAGCATGGCCAATGTGACCCCCATCCATAAGAAGGGCTGTAAGGATGATCCAGGTAATTACAGACCTGTCAGCCTGACCTCGGTCCCAGGTAAAATCATGGAGAAGATAATCCTGGGTGAAATCATGCGGCACCTGCAGAACGGTCAAGAAATCAGGCCCAGCCAGCATGGATTTAGGAGGGGTAGGTCCTGCCTGACCAACCTGATCTCCTTTTATGACCATGTGACTTGCCTGGTGGATGAGAGGAAGGCTGTGGATGTGGTATACCTGGACTTCAGCAAGGCCTTTGACACTGTCTCCCACAGTAGACTCCTAGGGAAGCTGGCAGCCCGTGGCTTAGATGGGAGCACTCTGTGCTGGGTTAGGAATTGGCTGGATGGCCGAGCCCAGAGAGTGGTGGTAAATGGTGTTTCATCCAGTTGGCGGCCGGTCACCAGTGGTGTCCCTCAGGGATCGGTGTTGGGTCCCGTCCTGTTTAATATCTTTATTGACGATCTGGATGAGGTGATTGAGTCCATCATCAGCAAATTTGCAGAAGATACCAAGGTGGGAGGAAGGGTTGATCTGTTAGAGGGTAGGATGGCCCTACAGAGGGACCTGGACAGATTGGAGAGATGGGCTGATTCTAATGGGATGATGTTTAGTAAGTCCAAATGTCGGGTACTTCATTTTGGACACAACAATCCCGTGCAGAGCTACAGACTGGGGACAGAGTGGCTGGAGAGTAGTCAGGCAGAAAAGGACCTGGGAGTGCTGGTGGACAGGAAGCTCAACATGAGCCAGCAGTGTGCCCAGGTGGCCAAGAAGGCCAATGGCATCCTGGCCTGCATCAGGAATAGTGTAGTAAGCAGGACCAGAGAAGTTATCGTCCCCCTGTACTCGGCACTGGTCAGGCCTCATCTTGAATATTGTGTACAGTTCTGGGCTCCCCAATTTGGGAAGGATGTTAGGATATTGGAATGTGTTCAGAGGAGGGCAACGAAGATGGTGAAGGGGCTGGAGCAGAAGCCCTATGAGGAGCGACTGACGGAGTTGGGGCTGTTTAGTCTGGAGAAGAGGAGGCTCAGGGTAGACCTCATTGCTCTCTACAACTACCTAAAAGGAGGTTGTAGTCAGGCAGGGGTTGGTCTCTTCTCCCAGGTGACCAGTGGCAGAACCAGAGGGCATGGACTTAAACTTCGTCAGGGAAAGTTTAGACTTGATATGAGGAAAAAATTCTTCACTGAAAGGGTGATTGGCCATTGGAATGGGCTGCCCAGGGAGGTGGTGGAGTCACCGACCCTGGAGGTGTTTAAGGGGAGACTGGATGAGGCACTGAGTGCCATGGTTTAGATGATGGTTGGTGTTGGTGTTGGTTAGTGTTGAACTTGATGATCTCAGAGGTCCTTTCCAACCTTGTGATACTGTGATACTGTGATGGCGAAGAAACAGAAGTCATGTCCAAGCAACAAAACTTGACACAGCTGCCTACTACAGGGGTCTTTGGCACTTATATGTGGTTGACATTGGTTTAACATTTGAGGGGAAAAGGGTGTCGCAGCATTTCACAAATTGATTTTGCTTCTTTTGATTGGCAATGCAAATATAAAGGCACATCAACAATATCATAGTTTAGGTAGTTTTGATACTTTTACGTATATGGATTCCCAATTTTTTTGTTGTTGTTGCAGGCAAAAAACTTGAAGTCACTGATGATGGAGGACATTTCACTTTGGATCCGATGCAGATAATTATACTGCAGATGTCTAGACACAGACACTCTGGAATTCCTTTGTATCTGATGAATGGAAAAAGATATTTTGAAGGAGCAATTCCTCTGAGTTAAATTTAGAAATCTACTCTTGGATGACATGAATCTATTCATCATGAATCTTAATTTTGTCTTCAACTATACCTCTGTCACTATGAAGACAGCTGAAAGGGAGTAGTTCAGATGTAGACATTCATATTTAGTCAGATATGCCTTTTAAACTTGCTTACTAACCTGCAAGATCAGGATCTGAATAATCAATAAATTTCCATACATGCTTTCCTTTATGACATTATGATTTATAGCCTTATGAAAAGGACTTTCAAGGATATAATATCACATGGATTTTCTTGTATCTATTCCAAGGATTTTTTTTTTTTATCACTATTCTCTCCACTTTAGAATTAAATCCATCTAAAGAACAGGAGAATCCAGTCTAATTAAATGTTTATAATAAATTCGTTTAGGTCTGCTACTCAGGTGACGAAGACTGGCCTAGTGAGTGTGAGACTCAGCAGGGAGGTAGCAATTTATAGCATACGAGCATCTGGCATGGGATCTCTTTCCTCCCACTTCATGCGAACCAGAGGAAGGAAACTAGAAGATCACCACTATCAGAAGTGACTCCATTTCATATAGTCATCTTTGGGAAGTGCTTCAAAGAAAATAGTCCAGCTTTTGGGAATTTTAAATATGTTTCTCTACTCTTTACTAGGGTTTAGTCAAGTGTTGTGCACAATACCTACCTCTTACACATTATACTTAATTACTTACCTGAAAAGAGCCACCTGCAAGACTACAATCAGGGCTTCTTAGCATTTTTTTAAATTTCCATTCTTTCCCAGCCATGGTTGATTAAAAGATGAGATTTGATATAATGTATGGGGGAGTACTGACCACCCCTGCTTCCGCAGTATCTGATTACAAAATATGCAGCTGTGAAAGTGAATGGTTTGTAAGCGTAAACTTGGTGCCTATTCATTTGCCATGGACCAGTCAGTAGGCTGATTCACAGTAGTAAGTATATGTTATGTAGGGATATTTCAATTCTATCATACTACCAAAGGCATGTAGTTTCTCTGTGAACAACAATTAAGCTAGCCAACTGTATTTTTACTTAGTGCTTAGAGCCCTACTACAGCTTTTTGCTTACTTTGCTACGAATTAAAATCCACCCCCCTCCAAATATTACATTAAAATTTTCATATTCAATACTCCAAGCCATACTGACTTAGTGAATGTTCAAGGGGAGGTGAGTGATTACCTCCATTTACTTTCCAGGGAGAATTAGCTCCATATGAATGTTTCAAAACACTACCCATTAAATGAGTGTTACAACTATGTGAGTTGCTACAGTACAGCTTTAGTAGACATGTCTGGCTCGGGTGCTACGTGTAAAGAACCTGAAGTAATATTGAGCGCAGCTTCAAATCCTCTTTAGACCAGGGTAAATGCCCTTACCTCAATGCCACGCAGCCATAATTACACTATCAGCTATACCCAGTTAGCTAGCCTGAAGGTGTATTTATCTTATTTCTGCATTCCCATCACAGCCTTCTCAACTCTTCTTCCTAGTTTGAATGGATTAAATTAAGAAAAGATGAACTAAAAGAATGGAACTGCTCATGCATGTTTAAATCACAGCCAAAATGTATTGAGGAACTGTTGTCTTGTATTCAAAACACACATGATATTCCCTTCAGAAGGGAAAGTCATCTAGTAATGATAAATTTAAAGTGCCCTTGAGATAAGGTGTGCTTCTCCTTGTTTGTTATATACAGGAGACCTTTCCTGGCTGACAAAGGGAAACAGAAAACAATTCTTCTTCCCAAACCTTCTTTAACAAATGCACAAACTATCATCTGTAGACAGGTAGACACATAATCTCTTTGATTTCGGATAACCTGTGGAATATAGTACAGAGCTGGTGAACCTGAAAAGCGACATCATCTTATTTTTTTAACATTGCCATAAGGTTTACAAGGGTTCAGATAATTACTTTGAAATCACTCTCAGGCAAGCAAGATTAAACAAAAGGCAAATAAAAGCATCTGCTTACAAATTCCAAGCAAACAATGGAGGTGAGCACTTTGTAGGAGCAGGTAAACGGGAAGAAAAAGGGAGGAAACAAGTATATTTTCACCTAGAGTTTGGGTAATGCTGAAGGATACCAGGACCTCCTGGAGCTGGATGGCAGCAGTCAATGATGGGTGAGAAGAGAGGCTAGGGCACCTCTGTGTGTCAGTGAATGGTGAAGTGGATGAGGAGAGAAAAAAGCCTTGAAAACAAGCGAATGATAAAGATCTGGGCTGCAGCAGGAAATCCTGCATCCCTTCTATGAAAAAAAGCCTGAATAGTGTGTAGGAAGTAGCCCTCAGACAGACTTTATGAGAAGCACCCTCCAGATTGTCTGCTGTATGGTAAAAGCTGTGAGTTATCTTTAGAGTTAGGTTTAAGTGCACTAAGGTGTTGCACTAGTTATTCAGAGAGTCTGGTATTCTTCTTTGGGTCCAAGACCCATCAGCAAATCACTTGTCTATTTTATTCTATGTATGAAGGAAATATCCTCATAATCAGGTCATGATAACAAACATTTTTATTTAGAGCAAGTATTGAGGTAACAGGTTATTACTTTCTCCAAGACAGTTTTTCCAAACATTTATTTACGGCATACTGATTATAATATTCAAGGCAAGTCCTGTTTACTGATTTACCTGTGCTTTAGCAAGTTCTTTTTGTTTAACCTTGTCATCTGAAGAGACACCTTCTACTAAAACTCCATGGAATCAGCTTTCAAACACGCTTGGCAACATCTTCAGTGAATGCACCCCACTTCAGGTTTCCTGCTTTAGTGAAAAAGCATTGAAGTGCCAAGGCTCCTGTGTGGTCCAGAGATTAACGTGATAACATGGGATAATCTGATGTTAACTAATATCCCGAAATCACTCCTAACCCAAGCCAAGATAAATACATTCATTTGCTTTTAAATTTATTTAGAGAAAACAAAAATAATAAGGCAGTTCAAAAACTTTTTAAAGAAAGGTGAAAGAAACACGTTTAACTTAACTATTCTCTATGTATCTATCAGACCAGCTATATGAGTATTTGTCATTTTCTTGCATCCCTCAAGATAGAAACTCACAAAGAAGTCTGTTTCCCAAGCCTTTTCCCTTCCTTCCTTCCTTCCTTCCTTCCTTCCTTCCTTCCTTCCTTCCTTCCTTCCTTCCTTCCTTCCTTCCTTCCTTCCTTCCTTCCTTCCTTCCTTCCTTCCTTCCTTCCTTCCTTCCTTCCTTCCTTCCTTCCTTCCTTCCTTCCTTCCTTCCTTCCTTCCTTCCTTCCTTCCTTCCTTCCTTCCTTCCTTCCTTCCTTCCTTCCTTCCTTCCTTCCTTCCTTCCTTCCTTCCTTCCTTCCTTCCTTCCTTCCTTCCTTCCTTCCTTCCTTCCTTCCTTCCTTCCTTCCTTCCTTCCTTCCTCTTTCTTTTCAGTTTCCAGGTCTCTTCTTGGTCTTTCCCAAGTTTGAATCATGATAATCTGCAACTTATTCAAAGGATAGCTTTGATAATGTGTCTCCCAAACACTTCTATGGATCATAATCAGAGAAACAGACATCTACAGCCTTTTTAAAGACATGTTGTGGCTGTCATATTGGGGGACATCATTACCTGATAATTTCCTAACCACTTACTTTGTAATGTCTCTATTGACAGATGTTTGCATAAGCACAGAAGTGGTCCCCTCACATCAGTGGGGACCATATTTGTAGGGCCATTCTTTGGGTCCTTTATTCATAATTTTCTTCAGCCTATGTAGTCATGTTAGGAATTTCTTTCACCTGAAATATTTCTTCAACTTCATTCTATAACCTTATCATCACTATTCATCTAGGTCTTTTTTTAAGTCTCATTTTAATATGAAAACAATTAACTGAGTAGTGTCATCTTCAAATTAAAGAACGTACAACTTTTATTCATGGATCCAGGGGCAATTCATGATTAGAAATCAGAGGTTAGACTGCAGAGACAGTTTCTCCATTTCTGCTTTCTTACCAACATCTTTTGTGTGTTGATAGAGAAAAAGCAGTGCTCGGAGGCAAAGTGGAAACTGCCATTAAAAGTTCCAATTCACTTTCAAGAGAATACAGTTTTGAAACTATGTAGTATTAGATCCTACTTCAAAGTTCCTTTGAAAAGTGTTATTTTTCTCTTACTTGATGTATAAAACTTGAAACTATTCAAACATGTGGAAACGCCAACAATATCAATTAGTTTCTTTTTTTTTCCACCATGTACTGCTACATTCACTTTTAAATGCAAGTTTTAAACAAAAATACTGAAATACAGCTGAGCATTCACCCTTGAAATAAGAACAGAACCACTTATAGATAATTTAAAAGTGCATGCATATTATGTTTGACTTCCTTGGAAGTTATCAAAAGCTAGTTTGCATGAACTATTTCAAAGTAATTCAATTAATAATGCATTCTAAACATATGGCACAGTGTGTGGCAAAACTGGCATTTCTATAGTCAGTTACTATATAAAGGAGGAGGAAAAAAGTTATGGGAACTGCTTCTCGAGACATTTATTCCAGTGACATCTGCCATTGCTGAATTGAAAAAAAAAGCATCATCAATGGTGTGCTCTTAAGATGTGATTTAGAATGTAGGAAGTGATGGTAAGTAGTGGAAGCAATTTGCTTCCATTAATGTTTCTAATAATTTTTTTAAGACCCATGATGTATTGACTTTTAGTTTTGGCTTGGGCATGTTATTGAAAAAAATCCTGCAATCATGGGAGTGCATAGAGTGAGGCACGGAGTGGCACTGCTATGAACAGAGGGGAATTAAAAAATAGGAAAATATTTCTGTGTTCAGTTTTTGACTTATTTATTACTAATATGGGTAGGGAAATAAGGGAAGGGGAGGCATCAGAAGACATTTTCAGTCATGCACACCAAGCTGTCCTTCTAACCAACTGCAACATGGACCACACTCCCTAAGTGAGCATTTAGTCTTATTTACTCCAAAGAGATTTCTTGATAGGAATTTTCCAACATAGAGGAAATCCAGCACCTCCTGCCCTGTCCCTGCTTAGTGTCTATGCTGGTCCTGATGACAGCAAAGACCATGAAGTGGACTCCTTTACTCTACCTGAACAGGTATCCAGAAAGTGTCTGGAATAACTTGTCAAAACCACAGATATCCAGCTATGAAAGTAGATAACAAAGAGAATATGTCAGCCTCTGTACAGCAAACACAAGAACTGACCTCTAGGAGTCATAGACAGGTAACAGCTTTGAAGGAATTGGCTAGCAGATATGAAGACTGCAGCAGTCCGTGGTAAGCCTTGATGCGCAGATCTAAATTTGGCGTTAGCTATGCTGTTTATGCTATGAGAATGAATGCAAGTCAGCAGAAAAGATGTCAAGGTAGGAGGGAAAAAAGCAAAACTAGTCTTGTTCCTGTTTCTTACTGTAAACAAGTTCATCAAGACTTGTGCCACAGCTTTTGGTTATAAAAACAGGAGGAAAAAGGACAAAAAAACCCCAATCAAGAGAAAAACACTCCCTTACTCTACCTTCATGAAATAATGATACATACGTACATAGGATCTTAGCAAGCATCTCAGGGTAACAACGATCACACCTAAAACACTGAAGAAGAGAAAAAAAGGGCAAAAAAAGGACTCACTACAAATTTGTAAGAGAAAAAAGGGCAAAAATATGTCACAAATGGATCTGTAACACAAGCTGCTGTCCCAGCCCAGCTGGTGACTATAATTTGCAGATAACAAATCTGTATCATGCTTCAAAATCTCTGTTCTGAGTTGTTTTCTGCAATCTTCCTGGATTGCTGGAAGTTATGCTAGTATTAGTAGTGAAAACTTATTTACTTTTACAAGGAAAACTGCACTTAATGCCTAGCCAGGACTACCTCTCTTCCATCAGTTCAACACGTAGATGAGCACATTCTCCACCTCCAGTCCTGCTGTACAGCACCAGGAATCCTCCTCTTTCTCTCTGCAGCAATGATCTACATAACATGTGTGATTCATCTGCCACAGTTGCTGAAACTGTGGCTCTACCTACGAACCAGAATTTTAATTCCAGGAATCCTCTCTTGTAACAACAGGCTGTACATGGGGACACTAAAGGAGAAAAGTTGCAGTTTTCCCCAGGATACAGCTTTCATTTTCAGTTATGTTTTATTGCAGTTGACATTGTATCTATGTTTAAGGCTTCCAAGAAACAGAGATGCCCAAGGAGGCTTTAAATGAGTTGGTTTACATATCGAAGTACTATGGCTGCAGACCTGAATTTGGTGTAGCTTCTGTGTACAGGGAGTCACTGACAAGCACAGGCTACGATTAGTGCAGGTTGAACTTCACGCTGCTGCATTCAGATAGCATCTACAGAAACGGAAATGCACATTAAGGACTGAAACTTGGAAACAATTACCCCAGGAAGCACTCAGATGTGTAATATGGTGGCACGTAAATAGCCAGTCTGGCTTGAGTATTGGTTGTGACGATTTGAAATCAGTTTACTGTAAAAGGTTATTTTTTTAAGGGACTGGTGAATTCTTTGTTCTCCCACACCCGGAGGGATAAAAAGGCAACTCACTACAGATTTGTAAGAGGAAAAACAAAAGCCATTTAAAATTCTGTTTCCTTATTCAGTGTAACATCTTAGCTTCTTGTACAATTTCTCAGAAGCTAATTATCACTTGAATTTATATGCTGTAACCTCTTCACTATAGCAGGGAGAAAACCAAAAGCACTAAGTTTTCTCAGGCTCAATCTGTGAAAACTGGTGGACATTCAAAGTGAATGTATACATGCTGCACAGTGCTTGCCAGATAGAACACCACAGAAGTTCATTTGCATGTTTCCTAAGAAGTCTCTGTTTTTTTGTTTGGAATATACCTCATGTAAGTTTTGTTTGATGACTTCTAGCTGTTGGGCTGCAAGGTACAACAAGCATTTTTTTCTCAGCCTTCTTCCTCATACTCGCTAGCAATGTTACAGATATCTGCCAGACCCTCCCTCAGTCATTTAGCTTCCAGGCTGAAAGATCCATGGCTATCAAGTCATTAATTTTTTGCTATCAGCCTTTCACTCCCTCTTCTCTGCCTTTCCCAGTTCTATTATATATTTTCTGTGAGCTGGAACAGGGTTGCTGGACCACAACAGTGTGTGCAACAACAGGAGTGTGCAACAACATAATGACCAAAAAAATTTTATCTGTTTAGTTCCACCTTCCGAAGTTTCCTAGCAATGGCTACAATAGCCTCAATGTCTCATTTCTCCGTGAAAAAAGGCAGCTCAGATTCTAACTGTAAAATTAGAAGTGGTTTAGGCCTCCTTTTATATTTCTCTGCGTTGAATTTCATCTGCCATTTCATCACACAGTATTAAAAGATCCTTCATATTTAAACCTTACCTTTACTGTCCTGAATATCTTACTGCTAGTTTGGCCACTTGGCCTGTTCAGACCCTTCACTGTCCTTGAACTTCACTCTGCCCCAGCATAAAGCTATATATAACTCCGCTGGTTGGCATACAGTGTGAAAACTATCCAAGACTTCTAACTTCTCTTCCTTCTTTGTTTAGCTGGTTATATACCAGTAAAGATGAATGTCCACATCAGCCTAGTTTAAAGCCATGTTGCATGCCTTTTGGTTGTCTAAGCAGCTGAATCTCCTACATCCATGTCCCTGCTGACATCTTCAGAAAAAAAAGCTCTGATATGTTTCTGAGAAAGTGCTTGTCCTCTATATATCATATTTACCCATGCTTACACTAACTATTTTCTTTAGCGTCATTCCTAGTGATTTGCCCAGTACAGACACAGCAGATGTATTTATCTGTAGTTTCCCAGATCTCCTCTGAAACACCTTCAAAAACTGGTGTCATAGTTAAATTTTCAGTTCTTCAAATAAGTCAGAAAGAGGTCATGCATCACAGTTAATCAATTCCTGGGCTCTTTTAGAAAACAGAATGTGTCATTAATAAAAGTAAGTTCCAAATATCCTGACACATGGACATTTCAGAGGAATTTGAAGTTTCTGCTTTGTGCCTTACCAAGTATTTCTATCACTGTAGATGCCTTTTAGTAGCTGTTTGTCTTCTGCCACTTCCACATTGGAATTTTTCTAGCTCCTATTTAACCAGAGTAATTTTCTAAGAAATTCATCTGCATTAAAGCAATCTGAATACTGGTACTTCCATCTTGCACTGCCTCACACATTTAGTTTCTTTTCCACTGTCCTCATTTATTGGCCAAAATCCATTAAAACATTAAGAACTATTTAATGTTTGTGAAAACTGCCAGACTAACAACGCTCATTACATTTATGGACACGTGGACTGCATGCACAGCACCAGTAAAACACAGTTTAGCCTTAACCTGAAGGAGCATGAAGTATGGAGTGGAAAGTGAAATCCATCAATAGATTTTTTAAAGCCAACTTTACAAGGACCATCAGACTTCCAGAAACACTCAGCTCAGCAGTGGTTCTGATTCAGGGCAATTTTTAAATCATCATTGCTGCACTTGAATGCCCCTTCGCAATGACAGGATGACGCCGGTCGATATGACCCTCCTACTTTGTGTAGTATTTCTCCGATTCAGCAGTCACGCTTACAAGTAGGACTATGTATTTCCCCATTTAAAGGACAGATATTGTGGCATGTTTTTCAAAATAACCCTTTCTCAGTCCTATTTCTCATTTCCTAATCTCTGAGGAATATCTGATATTCAAAGTTTGTGACTGTTTTTTTTCAGCCTTAGAATTAAGTGCAAGATATAACTGTTGCAAGCCTAGTGGAGCCAACAACCCTACAGAACAGCACAAACTCCTCTGCCCAGACTGCATCCACGCTTCTCATCCCATGGAATTCTGTGATCTCTCTCTTCCAAGGTTCAAGCTGTCTGGCTGCTTCTATAAGCTCTGCACGCTACTCCAAATCAATGAGATTGGATTCTGAAAGTCCCATTAGAGAAAAACAAATGTCAACAACAGCATTAGAGCCTTTTAGTTTCTCCCCAGAAAACAGAAAACAAACATTGTAAATTGCCCATCAATTACTCAAATGCAAATGCTCGAAGTTCTTTTCCCCTCTGCAATTATAGAAGTTGTTCCATGCAATAAAAGGTTATTAAGGTAATACTTAATGGCCTTATTCATATTTCTAAGCCAGTTTCATTTAAAATTTAAACCTACTAGGCTGTTTGAATGTAAATAGTGATGCTCTAGAGTATAAAAAAATGTGAGAACACCATAAATTGCAAGTATTTTCAGACATGTCTATTCCCATCATTTCTGTTACATCAGCTTTACTGCACTCTCTCAATTAGTTCATTCAATATTCTTGTAGTAATGCTCTCAATGTGTTTTTCCCATTCTTGGTTGAGTAACTCTCCAAATACCACCATGGTGAGGGAGGAGGGGTTGTCTTTCCTGGAATCTGCTTGCTTATTAGTATGGACATCTAAACGGTCTCAGAGCAAATAATGATGCTATCAGGCCATTACAAGACAGCCTTCTGAGATCATTAGGCGAAACATGACCGCAGTTCTGTATGCACACAACCAGTTGATGATACAACCATTCTCAGTACAACGACTTATAATCCTTTTCCGTTGAAACTTTGGTCTGAATTACGAAAGAGGTAGTGGTTTTTTTTGTGGTTGGTTTGGGGTTTTTTTGGTGGTTTTTTTTTTTTTAATGTTGTTGTGAAAGGCAGAAATCAACCTAGTAGAACCCAGTTTATGATTAACTTAAGTCAGGCTATGTAGACCTTATCTTAACCTATAATTAGCATGGTTATTTTTTTGGAATACTGCCTGGTAGCAAAATTGCACACACAAGTAAATAATTTCTCCCACTCTGAAGCATTTGCCAAGTTTGCTTGAGAGGCATCTAAATTATGTGAGCTAAGAGATACCAGCACATGAAAAGGACAGGAAAATAATAAAATCATTTAATTTTACTTTTGATCTGAGTAGCAGAAAGGTTTCCAGAAACAGAGTGTGATACAGTTCACCAGTTTCACTCTCATAGACAGCACATCTACAGTTCAAAAAAGCCTTTTGAGAGGTTCCATTACAAATCAATAAGAATTGCTCCACAGGGTGTTCAGCAGCTACTGGAATACATCCAGTTAGTTGCTAGGTAAATGCATTTATTTTTGTCTTCTAAATCATTTTTTTTCTTTCCTGGATAATCTTTCTGTACAAGGAGCAACATGAAAGAACAAATGAATGGTATTACTGCCAGCGCGATCTTTTTATTCAGGTAACTGTGGGTTTCTCAGCTCTGGTGCTACAGACTGATGAGGTGAATTGCATTTTAAATTCACACCTCATATGAAATACAAAAATTGAAGACTGACTATGTAGTGTCTCTAGTGTGTATGTGAAGAGAACAACAATTAAACTCCTTTTCTGAGGGATAAGAGGACCTTGTGATCAGGGCCGAGCCTTTAAGAGAAAGGCCATAAAGATCAGAGATGTGATACTTCCTTCCCTATTTATTAACTAGCAGAAAGAGCCAGATAGACAGAGGGCAAAGCTACATGCCACAAAGAAAGAATGGGAAGAGGAGAAGCTGTATTATTTTTACTACTTAGGATAGTCATTATGCTGTAATGTAGAAAAGTACCACATTTACAAGACAGCTGAGAATTACCATATAAGACCCAAGTTCACTGATTTATCACTGGACCAAGAACAATACCTTTAAGACTTTCAGGAAGATCTTCTAATTCCCAAAACAAAAAATCAAACACTTGAATTCAGTCTATGTGAGGAAGGTATGACCAGAAGAAAACAATGTATGAATAAGAGCACACTTTGCTCAGAATTATATGTTTTCCTTAATGTTCCCTGCAATACCCAAGTCCAAATTATTCTGCAAATAAAACCAAATGAGTGAACTCCTTCAGAAATTGCCCTGAGGAAATGTCCTATGGAAGAGGGACAGAACTGAGAGGAAGCTAAAGCTACTGTGCTACTAACTATAAGCACAACTAATCTTTATGGTTCTCAAAAGCCATTACTCAAAAGAAAAATGAATGTATATTGAATTCTATAGAGGGATTAAAAACATTACAGAGAGAGATTTTGTATTAAGTAATATGATTATATTTCACAAAGGAAGAACTCTAAGTGCTCTGTTGAATTTGCTGGTGGAAATGCAGCCCCAGAGATGTGTGAGGCATTGTTCAGTACATTGCCAGTGTAGCCTTGATTCTCCCACTTCTTCCTAAGATCCAGCCAAGTTTCAGGATTCTATGACACACTGTCCTCAGAGAGCCATGTTTATGCCACCTCACTCCCTGACTCCTTTGAAGGATTTTGCTACATGGGCATTTATTTCAAAGATTTCATTTTCAAACATTTCCAAATATATGTGATCATAGCATTATAAAAAGCAGAGCTGGCAGAGAGAAAAGAGTGTCACTCTCTGCCTTCTCTCGGCACTCTCTTTGCTAACTACCATGTACCACAGGTAATCCGAGGCCTGCAGGGTGCGATTGTGTGGATGACAAACATTCCAGGAAGGCAGGTACCAGAACTGTTTTTTACTTTGTTACATATGTCAGGAAGATGTTACAAATGAGACGATCTAGATGTGAGTTTTAAAACATGTTTTATACTAGACACGACAGAAAAGCTAAGGTTTAAGGTATCTTTCATACCTGACCTGTTAGATGATCTGTGACAGTGAGAGAGGAGAAAGAGGGCTCCAGGACACAATAGAAAGCCTATCTCATACCAGGCTGTTTCAGAATTGATTGTCTTCTTGGTTGTAGTCAAAATTCTTCCATTAACTTGTCAGAGACACATGGTATCTATGTGGGGGTGGTCAGGGGACAGAGTTTTCCTCCTCTTCTTGTACCATCAGCAGCTTTGATATTCAGCAATAACAACATTCTCAGTGTTGTTATTCCAGTTGCAGGACTACCAGCTCAAAAGTTATTGTGTCTGGCATGCTAGGCAACAGTTTCACTGCTATCAGCGCCATGGGCTGCACCTCAGAAAGAACGCCCTACCACACTGTGCATCACTGTTTGAAGGTCTAGTTACTGGTGGGCTCACGTCACACTACAACGCAGGGGAAAGCAATACAGGTGGCTCCTCTAACTCTGTCCCTGGATGTGGATGAGTAAATCCTGGAAATTCCCTTGTTTGCAGAAGAAATCTTACCAGAACTTGCCTCCAACTATTACTCACACCAGAGCTTTAATTACTCAGTTTTGCCATTAAGCCATGGGCCATCAAGTTTTAATGCAATCCAACACTGTTGATGAAAACATTGTGTTATTTCCTGAATGTCAAACAACATATGACAATAAAGTAGGCACAAAAAATTAAGGAAACAAACATTCAGCTAAGTTTGACTGAGTGCAAAGCGTAAATGGCTGATCTTTGAATGTTTTTGCATTGCTTGAACTTTGTAACATTAAAATTGGTGATGGCAATTAGTTTACCTTTCAGAAGAATGAAAGTTGAATATTCCTGAATACTCCTGGGCTCAACAGCCTCCAGCTAATGTGTATTAGCTTGCTTTCTAAGGCTCTTCTATTAGTGCTGGTGCTGTATTTTTCTAAAGCGAAGACTGAAATAACCTAAACCCTCTTAATGTATCTTAAAACTAGTTTAGGCATGCTTGATCAACAATTTTCTTATCTAATATGGACATCTTGAAGTTATACAAGCCCTGCTAAGTCTCCACTTGTATTCTATGGAGAACTAAGACTACCTCTTGAGAATGACTCAAGAAGAGACGTAAACAAAGTGGATCTCATCAATCACCTTCTAGAGGGGCTTGTTTCTCTCCATTGATGTAAATAAAGCTTAGGCTTGGCAAGGTGATGTTCAGATCCACGCATTTGGTGACACCTATTTTCCTTTTTTTCTGAAGATATGTATGTCATGTATTGGAGAACTTCAGGTTAAGAAAAGATCTTCAGAAGCACAGGCGAGTCAGCTGACTTCACACTCGCTTATTACTTCAGGCTGTTTAAATATTGTAAGGATATTATCATCTTCCTTCCTGATGCTCTTGCAGCAATGTCTGCCTCCAGCCAAATCTTTAGATCTAGGAGGAACTGGAGGCCCAAAGTGAAAATAAACACCGTTATTTTCCCTGACTTTGAGGAATTTCTGGATATCATCTGTAACCAAGACTGAGAAAACAAGCCTCCTGAAGAACATAAAAATTCAAGATCCACCAAAACTCAACATCTTTGCAAAGGAAGGTTTAAATCATAGTTCTAGTTTTGTGCCTGCAAACATCTGTTAGAAAAAAAGGAAGGCTACCAAAAAGACCCACCTTCTTACAGCAGCAGATTTTTTAAACAGCTTTCCTAAATATCATGCTACTGTCAGCTAGACAAAACCACTGTTTTCCCTCCCCATTTCTCACATCCATCTGCCTGAGGTTATTTCTCATCTATAACTGGATTGCTTGCTCCAAGCGATCACTGACCTTCCCAGAAATGAGGAACATCTAACAGTTGTCAAAAATCTTTTGACACTCTGGCTTAGACATCACCCAGCCCCTTCCCCAGGTGGGTGAGTGTGCATGGGGCTGTGTCACTATAATAATGCCATGCCGGCAAAACCTTTGATTCACGAGCAATTATTTTCAATATAGTGTGGAAGAGAGGAGAGGTCTGCAGAAGGAAAATGTGGGAAATACAGGACAGATTGACCAGGTTCACAGGAAAACAGGGGAACATCAGTACCTGTACCCAGAAGATGACAAAGGTATTAAGTAAACAGCCAAAATAGTAAAATAGTTTGGTTCTGTCAATAACTTATACCAGAAAGATTTAGTGTTGTCTTCTGACAATGTAACCAGCCTTGTGGACCAAGGGGGAAGCTACATAGGTGACTTTCAATTGTCTCACACAACATCCTCACAAACAAGCTTTAGAAACACAGTCTAGCTGTAACCTGCTTCAAATACCGGCACAAGGAGTTAAAAACCTGCTTTTGGCAAAGGTCTTATTGACGAGTCACTGTCAGATGACAGGAAAGACGGTCAGGCAGAGACCTGGGGACGTCTATTCTCTTTCACTCAATATTTTCATTAAGAACTAGATAATGATACGCAGGCCGGGTGACACCAAACTGTAAGTTGTAAATGCTTCGGAGGACAGGGTTACAACTAAAAGTTCTCTGTAATAACTTGGAGGGAGGGTATTAAATCACTGTGAAGAGTTCAGTAAAGATGAATGCTAATGCTACAAAGTAGAAGGGAAAAAAAACCACGTACAAAACGAACAACACCTGACTGCCAAGAGACCTGGGGAGTAAAATGGGTCCAAATTTTCTTATGTATCGATAGCACGAAGATGTGTAAGTCTGCGACACATGGAGAGGGTTAACCATTTGTGAGAGACAAGAGGCACAATTTCACTATTTTAAACGCTAAGGTACTATATTAAGTCTCTTTTGGAGTATTGCATTTAAAAGACAAAGGAGAGGCCAATCTAGGGAGATTTAAGGGGGGAATAACTAGTGCTGAGAAAATCTGACCTGTGAGGAGGGTGCAAAATGAGGCTTTTTTTGTCCTGGGTGAGCACTGACCCAGGCTGCTGCAGCTGGTGGTCCCACCAGGTACTGTTTCCTTCCTAGAGTCTCAGGCTCTTTCTTTACTCTTCACCTTCACAAACTATTCCTGATATTTCGGTTGTTCCTTTTTCTCCTTTGGCAAGGACAGACACACTATACCTTCCTCCTAATGAAGGATTTCTATTATTGTTTTTTGTTCTCTCCTCAAGGCTTCCCATTGGCATTTCCTCTCTCCTCTCACCCTTTGCTGGAGCACCCCACTGCCCAGCATCAGCTCAGGTCACCTTTCGTCACACTCTTGCACCTCTGCTTATAGGTCAACCATCACCTCTCATGTTTCAGTGCCCCATTATTCTGTCTTAGGCATCAGGCTAAACCTGGTATATGAAAAGATGGTCAGCAAACCTGTGGCAAAAGCCAGGTGAGGAAAAGCATCATAAAGCATCAAAGGCTGAAAAAGGAGGAGTTCCCCACTCCAAAGGCTGGACAGAGGGCTTTTGTCTTTTAAATGACTAAATTGTGCCACATGGATTTTCTTCATACATGGTGCTGTGTATTTGTAGCTCATTGACACTTCACCCCATATCATGTCCCCCTGACAACTTAGGGAGGGCCACTCATGGCACTGAGTGGTTTAGAGCCAGGTTCCTCCCTCAGCTGGTCTCTCCAAAAGAGACCCAAACAGCAGCACACATACAGCCCTGGCAAGCCCTGTGCCAAGCATATGGCGTGGGGATGGGAACTCAGCCACCTGTGCAGGGCACTGCTTAGGGACCCCTGTTTGCTCCCACACCACCAGTGTTTTGATGTCGTTTGATAAGGAAAGTCTGGTACTGCAGCTGGCCAATGGTGACTGCACTGTTATATGGGACCCACAGCCCCAAACACCTCTGTCCTGTACTCCACACAGGCTGGATATGGGGCATGTTCCTTGGGTTTTTCCCCAGGACCTGACATCTCTGTGCCATATGGGGTCCTGCCCGTGATGTCTGCACCAGGGCAGAGCTGCTGGGTCTGCAGGAGGCATGGCACAGAGCCGTGGCAGCGAGATAGTGACACGTAGGGATCAGTTTTCGCTAACACACACACAGATGTTTTCTTTTTGCCAGCTCCTACTTTGAGAAATTCACAGGGCTTCCTCATTTACAAGGCCACTTTAGCTTGGGGCCAGGAAAAAAATGAAAACAGACTAACAAGTTTATCACTAAAAGGCACCTTTACACAGTGTTCCTCATACTTAATGTATGTATCAAGGATTTACTCCTTCATTCAAGCCAAAACATATTTTTCACGCAGCTGAGCAGGATAATGGCATTCAAATCGGGAAGCAAAAATGAATCGTTATTTCTATACAGAAATCCTGACCCCACCATCTTCCCAGCAAATAAATGCAATGCTTTCCAGGGCTCTTACACAGATACATTTGTGAACCATCAATTATTTAAATACCTGGTCAATAATTTAGATGTCCTGGAATGTGCATATTACAAAATAACTGCCTTTGTTCTTTGAATTTGCAAGGATACCCTGCTGGCATTAGCACAATTAATGACTTAATAAAGACTTAACAGGAAAATTGAAACACTGGATATTACTGTTTTGATGGTAACTAAGCTAACTTCCATCCTTTGAAAAAAAATCCTTGAAAGAACACGTTAGGCATATGCAGAAATTTTAGTAAATTAGGAACTATGTACCCAAGGGTCTAAGTGAATCTCTTACATCAAAATAAAAAGAAATGTCACTTTCCCTTAAACAACTTATACAGACAGTAAGAAAATGCTTTTAATGGGGCTCTTTCTTAACTAACAGCTATTTGCATATGAACTTCAGTAGCATTTGAAATGCGATGAACACGATGTGACCGAAGGCAATCCTATTCCAGTGCTGCAGTGTCTGTGGCAGGCACAGGATCACAGCAGGGTTGGGTTCATCCTCGAGAGGGGCACAGCCCTTGTGGAGGGTCCCTCCAGCCCAATCTTTTCTCCTCTCATCTCCACAGCTGGAGAGAGGAGATGTATATGCGATATTAGGAATTCAAACGCACTGCCTTTAAAAGGTGTCCAGATGACCCTGTTGTCATTTTAACAATGCATCTGGACAAAGGTTTGCTTGTGTTCTCTCACAGGACTTCTCTAACTGCTCCATTAAGGTGTATTACAAAACAGAATTTCAATGTAATTGAAGAAATAAACCTAGATAAACTTTTTTCCTGGAAAACAAACTGAATCAGCTTGTCTTCATGAGGGTGTTTGGGACTGCAAGTTGTGCGATCTGAACAACTTTTTTTTATCATCTTTTTGGGGATGTAAATGTGTCCTAAAAGAGAGACTGTAGCAGTTTTGTGACTCTGCAGAACAGCATTTTTTTCTGAAATCTTGCAGGTGGTAGATTACCTTTTAATCAGTAAGTTCTACTCCCCCACTTCATCCCAGAAAGTGTTCTTAATGAAGCAGATGAGTGACCAACCCACCTCACCAAGAGCATTTCAGAGTAGAGTGCTGTAGCATAAACATCAGCAAGTGCCGAAAGTGTTTACAGACAAACTGAGATACGTAATTCCAGGAATATTCATCAACAAAAAGTTCTGGTTTGCTGAAAAAGGGTCAGTGCATGTTTATTTTCTGTTCCAGGTAATGATGTAAGTAAGAGTGAAAACAGGAAATTGTTCTGTCACTAATGCTTTTGGTTAAGAATTACAGGGATGTGGAATAAAGGAACAAAGCAACAGGCAGCAGTTTTGTGAGCTACATGGAGACTTGAGGACCTGTGACTTGCATTCTAAAAGCAAGCAACGGTGTGGTCTCTCTCATGGCTAGCAAGTGTGAAGAACCTGTCGCATGTTCCATCAAACCTGGGGTGGTTCCTTGCCACCTCGCAGCATCTCTTTTGATGAAGTCAGTAGGTGCCTAAAACCTCCTATCTTTTTGCCAGACATGGGTGGAATTGGTCAATATGTTCAAAAGTTATCTGGAGCAAGAGGAAGAAAGGGCTGATTTACAGGAGGAGTCTAATTTTCTGATTTCTGAATTTCTCTGTAAACCTACTTTTATTACAAAAGCAAATTTTCCTTAGGCTGAATAAATTTATTCATCTAGCATTCCGTTACTAGGTAGAAAACACAAAACTTCTCTGGGAAACAGGTCTTTAATGAGTTCTCTCCTTTTTTGCCTGGTCTGGATGCAGAAGGTGAGGAAATGCTTTATGGAGAAGAGAGCAAGCTGTAACGGATGCTCTATCTCTCTGCTTCATAGCTTCTTATCCCTCTACACAATACACCTGACCTGCAAGAAACACATCTAAAGGCTTGGAAAAGCAGTATGTCATGCAGTGTGACATACTTTCTCTCCACGTGCTGCATGATTTCTTTTTCAGATGTACTCATTTACCACCATGGCTACGTGGCAGTAGCACAGTTTCCACCCTTTTGATCCAAGGAATTGCAGGCTGCGATGCACCCTGAGGGCTTTTCAGCGCTTGCAAAACTATCATTCACCTTTCCTTGCAAATCCGGTTGTTCATGTCACCAACTTCTCAGTGGGAAGATAGCCACAAGGTTGGAGTGCCTCCCAAACCCCTCTCACGCCTGCCCATTTTTGCTGGGTAGGGGCCTCAGGAGTCCTCTCCCTCTCAATAGGTAACACTGCATCTTAGAAAGTCAAAGGTAACTTCTTCTACCCTTCCCTCCTGATGGCACTTACCTCTCTCGTTGGAAAGGTTGCTTGAGAACAAAGAATCTCTCTGTCTTAATCTGCATTTGTAATTCAAGGCGTTAGGCATTTTGTATTTCCACTAAACTGATGAAGACATTTCTGAAATATAAGGCTACGTTTAAGCCTTTACGAGGACATACAAGCAGATTTCTACCAGATGACTTTGAAAGTACAGAACTTCTGGAGACTGATTATCCCTCTGTGAGACTGTCCAAATATTCTGTTCATATCTTCTAATTAGATAACTTCCTTTGACCTCCAGCTCCATTTTCTAACTTGGCTTTAGAACATTTTTCCATCTTTTATTTAGGAAGTTATAGTTCAAAAGCTCCTTGTTGAGTTTAAATTTGCAGAAAAGCCAAACAGTATAGTTAAATTGGAGGCTGCTAAGAAGCTATTTGACCTGTTTCTGAGAATGATGACGGATGGTTAAATCTATACAAAATAAAAATATTTTTAAAAATTGTAATCCTGAGAAATTGTATCCAAATACTAAAAAGAGTTGGTCAAGAGTTTCTACAAATCATAAAATACGTGAACTTTCAATAACTCATTGAATATTATAGAAGTTCCAAAGGTTGGAAGGTGACCCAGTATTGTGCCGAGACTTTTCAAAGGAAGTTAAAATAAATAAATATTGGCTCATCAGCTTGACAGCAATCCTAGTCAATATAATTGAACACTTGGAAGGAGAGACAATTAATAAGATTTAACAATAGATGAGACAACTAACAACAGTAATACAGAACTGCACAAAATCAATTTTGCCCAATAAATGTGATGACCTTTTTGTGATAGTACAAGTTTGTTTGGTAAAGTAATAGTACTGATTTAATAACTTCAGGTATATAGAGGGTATTTTAATATAGTAAAAGTAGTAAAGGAAAGAAGAATCAACACTGAATGCCAGATTCAAAATTACAAACACATTTCCTATAAGCAAGAAATCATAACTGAAGAGGTGTGTTTTGAACAGGTTCATGTGGATATGTATTTTGCAACATTTTTGTCAGTGAAATGGAGTTCTCAAAACTGGTACTGGCTCAATTATGCCAGTAATCTGAAGTACAGAGAAAAGAAGCATTTGGGAGGGCAGGGCACAACACCAGAGATATTTTCAAACTGTATGTAAGGATAAAAATAATGAAGTCAAGCATCTAGAACCAAAGTCTGCAGGCCAGACTTACAAAGAGCCTCTCTTCCAGGAAAGAGAAGCTTTGATAAGAAATTCTGCATGGCCGGGGACCATCGGCTGATCTGGATTTCCATTGGAACCAGCTGAAAGAGTCAGCATGATCCAACACTAAACGAGAGAGGAGTGCAGAGCAGGATCAAAGATTTTATTTTGCCTCTGTATTTTTAATGGAGTGTGGGTGTTGTAAGAGAACCATGACTAATTTCAGTGCCCGCAATTGTGGAAGGAGGTTAATAGACGTTAATAGCCAAGATGAGATTTAGAGGAAAGCCATGAGAGCAGCCAAAGGACTGGAAAATATACTTCAAACACAGATATCGCCAGTCCTGTATCTTGATCAAGCCCCAGCTTGCTACATATCTGCATAACGTATATTTGCCTGTAAAAATAGCAGTCACACAGAACAACACTAGAGATACAGAGCCATTCAGTTTAGCAAGCAGGAATACAAAGGCAGACAAAATAAAAACATGAAAGGTTTTGGTTGCATGTGCTGTCAGATACTGGAGTAGATTCTCAGGTTTTCTGGTAGATTCTCCATCTCTCAAAGTTTTTTAAAAATATTGAGGTATAATTATTTTCCTCTAAAAATGTGCCCGAATCCAAATGGGATTTAAGGGAAGTTCAGGACTGACATTAGCTGGAAGATCAGAGCAGGTGAATTCAAAAGCTCTTTGGAGTTTGATAAATATTTCACTTTCTGTAGAAGATTCCGCCTCTTCTCAAGCCATTGGCTCTAGAAACGCCTCTAGCTGTAATCCTAAAACCTCCCTTTCTTTTTCCTCCTTCTCCTTGAGCCTTCCTGCCTTTGAGGCGAGTGCCAGCAGAGGAACCCATTAAAGCTGTTCTCCAACCCGGCTGGATGTGTCAGTGTGATCAAAGGAATCAACAGATGTCAGGGATGGTTTTTTGACATTTAATTGTACAGCTCTTCTATTTTGTAATGTTATTTTTTTTTATTTTTCCAAGAGTTGACCAAACAGATTGTAAAACTTGCTGTAACTTGCTGTGGGCTCCCACTGTGAATTACCAATCACTGGTCCTGGGTTCACCATCAAAAAAACATAGGCCCAGGCATTGGACCTGACATCCTGGATGCAGCCCAGGTGCCGTGTACACAGCAAGCAGCGTTTCACAGAGATTTTGGCAGAAAATATATTTTTTCTCTCCTCACATACAGACATACAAATGAGATCAAATTCTCCAGAACTATATTTGCCGTCTCATTACATTGTTAAATTGATGTTTTAAAAACTAACTTCTGCCAGTCTCCTAGCTTTGTGATTAGTAGTGTATCTAAATCCTCTTAGGAATTTTGTAAATCTATTCATTTTCCTAAGAAAGTATATCAAGCCGATTAAATGGCAGTTGAAATGTTCTATGCAAAACATTGCAATAAGACAAAAAAATCCTCTGAAAAAATATTATATGTATATATTCACATACTTAGCCTTCTAGACAAGAGAGCTAATTCTGGTACACTAAATATCTTAAGAGATTATTTCTCTCTAAATTCCTTTTTCATCACAGCATTTTCATCTAACTAGTTAAGATAAAACCTATCAGTCATGGAGGAGCAGAATGGAAACGGCTTCATTAAGACAAACCCTCTGATAGTTCCCCTATTTCTGAAAGTTAAATTCTCTTGAAAAATTAATCACAGCAAATCTGGCAGAACTAATTTTAAAATGTGAGAGTATGTGAGATGCTCTTCTTCTAGCCTGGAGTGAGAGGAGACCAATATGTTAAATTAATTCTACATAAAACTATACAGAAGGAATTGGGCAGGCAACATTTATTCCTGGTCAGGAGAGTAATTGCAATTTAGAGAGCAGGGAAGAGAGGTCTTCGTAAAAATATTACCATCTGGAATTAATGACAAAAAAACAACTGCACTGAACTCCTTTATTGGTACTCAGAAGTCTGATATCAATGTATTCACTTTAAATTTTCTGAAAAACAAAACAAACTAAAATAGAGCTGTAAAATGCGAGCAAGAAAGCACATTCAAAAAAATTCCCCAGGCTGTGATGCTGAATCTAATCCCTGACAATATTTTCCTCTATTAAAGAAGAAAATAATCAATGCTAACAGGGATTTTGGAAAAAAATAGTCATGAATCCTTAAAATACAGTTTCATAAACATCCATCTAATACAAATTTTGTAATTTAATACACAAAACCAGACACAGAGTGTACAAATGCTCTATCTGGGCTTTCAAATCATCAAGGACAAACTAATGGCTTGCATTATTTCTTTGTTGGAAGTGGAAAGAGCAAGAAGACTCATTATTATGTTCTTGCCTACTGCAATTTTGCTCATATTAGGCACATAGGCACTATTAATTGAAAGTAAGTGGCATTAAGCAGCAAAAATGCTAGCAAAAGTAATTTGTGTTGCTGCAGAAAGTAGTGGTGTTCAGGCCTCCAGGAATTTCTCTTGTATCAGCTGTCCAGATATTTTTAATGCTTTAACTTCTTCCCAACTTTGATGCCTGGGCAAAATTTCCAAGCTCCCTATTTAGATATTTTTTCTTCCTTGGGTCAAAATTCTTCCAGCAAATTGGAGACTATGCAATAATCTGTGCCCCACAGGTATTTAAAAAATTAACTCCACAGAACAAAACTATCTGGGCTGTGGATCCAGGTCTGTACCCAGTGCAGTCTTATAAAGGTGATGGAATTACAACATTATAGCTCAGATCAGATTTGGATTAGCAGGAACAGGGTCAAAAATTCACTTAACATAACCCAGTGGAACACCACAGCATTATGGAGAAGTGTATGTACCAGTTATCAACTCTTATACACAGGAGAACGTGAAAGGATGCTAGTGATGATCTATAGTTACACAGCCAAAGTCAAGAAGCTGAGAGGAGTTTTTAATCCTTGAAAACAGATCATCTTTTGATCAGACAGTCATTTTATTAGTCAGCTATATTTGCCATTTTCAGATCATTGTAACTTAAATTGGTCATCATGTTGACAGGAGAAGTTTAAACAGAAGTCAATACAGGAAAGCAGAATTTCACCAGTCCTCTATCTCTGGTGATCTGGTGTTAAATAGCAGTGACACCAAAATAGGAAGACTACAGTTATTTTCCCTTCATTAACTCAGTGAAGGAAGCTGATTGTATTTCAAAAACTACCTTTTCTCTAAAACTCTGATATTTTTATTAATATCATTCACCAAAAACCAGTCCCTCTCTTGTTTCTAGAAAGCAAGCCAACAAGTTGTTCCTTCAGTGAGGACCATGCCGAGGTGGCTGTGGCTGCCTGGGCAGACTAGAGCCACTTGCACAAGTGGTCTTCATCCTACAAAATTCCTACTGATGTTTTCATGGCAGTGACTTAGAAAGGTAAGTCAACATATGCCATGTAGTAGTCTATGTGCATTATATTTCTAGAGGATTTTGCACCCCAGAAGGCTTTAGAGGAACTAAGCAAACCAAAACACAAGTAGGTAAAGTGAACTACCAACATCAACCACTTACTTTGCAAGAAGCTTTTCATTAGAAAATGCTTTTTAAAGGGAAATGCAGATTTGTTTTGAGAGAAAGTTGGAATGTAAATACTGTCTTTAGAAGTAGCATCTGCTCAATTTTTTTAACATATGCTCTTTCATTTACTGTTGCAAAAAGACTCGTAAAACTTTTCCAAGATTTTAAAGTTTGAACATTCAAAATTTTTAAGGCAATCATCAAAATCAGTTTCATTTTGGTTTCCTGTTGATTGCCTTCAGAATAATTTTCCATAGAAAAAGGAATTTATTTTGTTATTCTAGTCAGTTTTGCTACAAAGAATATATTTTTGAACCCCTGGAATTTCTCTCTAGAGATGCAATTCAGCTCCTGACTAGATCTAGTACAGGACAGAGGAGAAATTGAAAAACGTGTTATATATTCATGGTCTTAGTCTCCATTTTGGGTTACGTGATGATAACTATACTTTCATGACCCATAGTTTTGTTTGGATCCAGCCAGATGTATAGGGAATACAGCTGACACAATTTATCTGATCATATATTCTCTATTAAAACAAAAGGAAAAAATAATACCCCAGCCCTAAAGTAACATGATGTTCTGTGCTCATTGAAGTCAGCAAGAGCTTTGGCTTTCATTTTTTTTTGGTGTTGCTATGCAACACTAAACATTACTCAGCCCATGGCCCTTCTTTTGTGGAAGAGGGACCAAAATGGGGCAGAGACAGGCAATGCATGGATTTAACTCCAAGGTTGGCAGGACAGCAGGAGGCCAGGGTTATCGCTCGCAGGTGAACAAAGCTTTCCTACCCCACACGAAGAATATCAATACAGGAGGAGGGGCAGGGTGAGGCAGAGCGTGCTGAATAAAATTTACTCAATCCAACAGTTACCAAAACCTAAACAAGTCACTATATTTACCCAGGACCTGTCTTTCAGTCTACAAGCCCTTCAAACCTGTGAGCAGTTGCACTGTGAAGCTGTGCAGTAGCAGGCACTCCATCTGCTTTACACTTGTAACAGGTTTTCCTGTTTTCTGGGAAAAAGCTTGCAGCCCTTTTTCAGTAGTGATGCCCATAGATGTTCACAGTTTCCTAGCACCACATCTAACAGCATGTTCATGGATAAAACTCACATATCACCGATGCTACAGGAAAAGCTTTCTTGTGGAGTAGCTCAGTCCTTTGGTATTTGCAGACTGATTGAAATGCCTTTAAGGGAGAGGGGGGAAAATATCTTTGCTTTATGAAATGCGGCTGTTGCAGAGCTAGGAGCAATAGTTACTGCTCTCAGGAGATGCCTCTTCAGATAGCACAGAGAAATCTGGTAACTTATTGCCGAAAAGGCATTGATGAAATACGAGTAGTTCAATGGAAAACAACAACAAAAATGCATAATGCCCTAGAGGGGCTAATGTAACAGTAAAAGCAGCAAAAACCCTTAAGAGCATATCAGCAAGGACTGGCAATGCTCTACCAGTATTTGTGAAAGGAAAAAAGTATAACGTAGTATAATCAGGAAAACATTAAGGCAGGGAAAAGGTGGTCTGCAAGTCAGCACCAATACTTAGCACAAAAGTTAATCTTGTGAAATAATTCCCTTATTTCCTCATGATGGGTTAAACAAGTTTTTCCCAAAGCCTCTTTGTCTCTCGAGATCTTCCACTGGAAATGAAGGGCTCCTGAACATCTTAAGGTGGGAGGCTGTTCCTTTGCATACTTTTTTTTATCTAAATCCCTATAAACAAAGATGACCTTTATCTCAAAGCCTGAGGGTACCTCTTATAATGTCATGCTTATCAGATAGCCACTTGTCATACCAACTTCAGCCTCGTGAAGGGTCTGAGAAGTCTGTCACATTTCTATCCAGCCTAATCCACACTAATATAAAGGCATATTATTGCATCTGGAGATTTTGGTCCTGCCTTTCTGTCACAGTTATATTGGCTCTCTGCTATCTGTTAATCTTGTTAAGCTAATTATCACTCAAATAGAGAAGCGGGAAGGAACAAAATAACCCTTGCCAACATGTAGGAAGGGAAGGAAGATTATTTACACACGCACAAACACACAAGCACACAGCTCTGACTTACTGCTGTTGGCATTTTCATAACATTTGATCATCTGGTTGCTAAGCACGCTGCCACATTACCACTTGACATTTACATTTTATTTTCAGTTTATTGCTAAAGGTAGGAAATGAAGCACTCTCCTACTCTCTGAAATTATACTCATCTTGCTAATAATGCTGCTAAAAGCCCCATTCCATTTTATTTAATGAACTTAGAATACCTGATAAACATCCAGACACTTCCAAGCAAACCTATTGTCTTTCCTGCCTGAAAAACTCAGGATCTGTTCAAAGCATTTCCTCATTGGAGAGGAGGGTTGCTGAGGAAATCCCAGCTCCTGTAGTCTAGGTAGAAACTCACTGGAGACTTCCAGAAGAGTTAAAAATTCAGAGCAAACCAAACCCACAAGAGGCTCAAGAAGCAACATCAAAAGACTCAGCTTCTGTAATCTAAAAGAACTGGTAGGGCCTTGTACTACTGGGGAAGCCAAAGAGGAGGTCCCCTCACAGTAAACAGCAGGAGCAATTTGATGTGACGTACACCTCAGTACTGGGCTGTGAGGCTGGCCTTCCTTGCAAAGGTAATTTACCAGACCGATGAAAGATCAGAAGTAGATCTTGGCAATCTCATCGACACTGAAAGACTTGGACTCACTGTGGCTGCAGCTTAAATCACTCAACAGCTGAAACATGTTGGTCTTTTGTGCCATGGCAAAACACATGAAGTGAAAGCTTTATCTAAGATATAAATAAGTGACTAGGGCTCAGGCTCAAATTTCAAACTTCCAGACTCCCTAGTTAGGTCTCCCACCCCTCAGAGAAGCATGGAGTATCTCCAGCTCCCGCTCATGTTGAATTTTGTTGTTGATTGCAGCAACAGCAATTTTCCAGCCACCACTGGCAGTAAGAAAAACATGATACTCTCATAAAAACCTCAGAAACAAAGTTGAGAACTTCTTTCCCCAGGAAGGCCAAGGGGCAATGGGGATATGGCTTCTGCCCCAGGAAACTCCCACTCTAATGGACATCCATAGTCAGGTTATAAACACACTTCTGTCCTTAGGATAAGGTGAAGCTGAATGGGAAACCGGCAGCACAGGTAGCCCAAGGGTGGCAGAGACTCCTGTAGCTCACTGCTTGCTTATGTGAGGTGGGCAGGTGACAGCAGCCTGTGGGGATGGGTGTGAGAGGCTGGAGACTGTCACGATATGGTTTGTGCCTTCTTCCAAATACAGAGGAGGAGCTGTAGGACCAGGGTCAGCCTGAGGCATAGCTGGAAATTATTCTGAAGAGTGATGAGTTTGCCTGTCTGCTGTTCCCTCACATTCTCTCTGTACTGGTTTACACAAACCAACACACACTATTTCATCCTGGATTTTTATCTCTCCCACAAATTGTCACAGTCCTGCGCATCCAAAATGCCTGACCACAGCCTGGATCCATCCTTGCTCACTCTACCTCTCTCCTCTGACGCATCCAGTTCCCAAACCTCTAACTCCCTCCCTTGTTTCACAGGCAAGAGCCAGCCTAGGTGCAGCTGGGTAGGCAGGCAAGGCTCAGGAGCAGTTCTCTTTCTTGCAAACAAACAAGTTGCCACCTGCCAGCTGCTCTACTGTGACACACACAGCAGCCCACGCACCGGCTCTTCTCGTTTGCATGGGAAAAAAATAGATTACTCCTCCACACAAGAATAAATTTTTGGGAAGAAGCCTGCAGATGGAGCATGGGGATCCACCAGGTCACAAGTGGCTACTTGAATGGCAAAGACTATCCAGCTTGGAGGAGAGAAAGTTTGCAGAGGAGAATCGAGAGCACTAGCTGAAGCTAACAGCACAAAGTTGAAGTTTTCTTTGGATGGGTGGAAGATTTTGAAAGGAAATATTCCCTTATTTTCCAAAATAATTAGTGTACATTTGAAAATCAATTTATTTATCTGATAAAAAATTAAGTCACTTCTATTTGCTTTTAGTGTGCCTTGCTTAGGGTTTGCTTGGGGTAGCTCTTCCAGCTTTACAATTTAGAAACAGCTTAAGTTGTGAAGAGGCCTTGGAAAGTAGAGCAACAGGTCTGAGATCGGTACCATGGCAGAGTGAGCCAGTGAGGCTGTGATGATATCATTTTGATATACGTATCACTCTCTGGGTTTGGCCTGCAGCACCTAGAGGAATGTGACGATTGCAGGTTTCAGCAGGTAGACTTGCAGATCATGCAAAGTTAAGCATTGCAGTGCTCTGAAAACTGTCACATCATCTCTCCTACCTGTGTCGTGCAACTTCAAAACACAGTGTGAAGCACTGGTGTGAGCTGCTTCCCCTATAGAGCAGGAGGCACAATTAAAAGCCCTAGTACTGATGAGGTGCTGCAGCCATTCTTCTTTTCCCTGAAGTTAATGTGAATTACAAGTATGTGTTAACAATCAATTTTAAATGTTTTATTGAAAGAATAAACATTGCATCACTTACTAAACTGCCAGAAGTGTCTGTATTCATAAATGAGTTGATGTTGTCTGGATCTCTAATTTTCTCTCTTGTAATTTTAACAAAAATCACACTTTGCTAGATAGCAGTTTTAATTTTCTCTCTTTATTATATGAAGCAGTTCCGTTGTTTGGGAAGGGACAGCAGTGAATCAGCTGCAGTTTCTGTCCGTATGCAGATGTTTGGTAATACTTGACTCTACAGTTCTGATTATTTATGAGCTAATTGTCCAGTATGTGTACGATTAAGTAATCCTCGTAAATACTCAGTTTTAAGAAAAAAAGAAATATCATAGATAAAGTCCCCGTCTCAGTGCGTATCAATAATATTGGCATTCTCTGTGTGAAAAGCTGGTATAAGCAAATTTTCTGTTGAAAGAAACAAATTAAACATGCACAGTCCATATTTTTTCTCTTTCATGTGGCCTGATATTCAGACTGCAAAAGTAACTGCCATCAGCCATTCATCTAGCTTCTCCTCTCCATCTAATGCTTTCTAAATACCATTTGATTATATAGCATTCATTTGACTGTTTGATTTCAGGGAAAAGAGGATTTGTTCATGATTTTTCTACATTTCTCCTAATTAAGTCTGCATGCCAGAGGAATCCCTGCACTTTAACACTGCAGTAAAGCCAACAGCAAAAATAAAATTAAATCCCTGAAGAACTGCGAGGAAGCTGTGCTCAAGTAACAGACACTCAACGACTTCAACGTGGATGAGGGGCTCCCAGTTCGCATCAAGAGGTGATGCTTGCCAGGTTTGTCCAGACTGTAGACTGCTAAGCTTAGCGAGTGCACTGAGCTATACAACAGTAACTCAGCTTTTCTCCAGTAAATGTTTAATCTAAGAAGAATGTACTGTATCATACAAAAGCAGGTACAAAACCCCTCCCCTGTACTCCCACATATTTCACCAGTCCAATTATCACTTTGAAAAGGCAGCACAGCACTAGACTGTGCCTTACTGGCAATTAGTTCACCCATGCTGATGAGACACAATTTAGGCGTATGGAAAGGGAGTGTATCTAGCACCTGTTTGAAAAAAGAAAATAATAAATAATTAGGGAAGAAAGCGAAACTTCACTGAAGCCAGGAATTAAATTTAGCTCCATGTATACGCACTCCTGAGGCAAAGGTTTCTAATTAAACATTTTATTGAGGGAATGCATTGCCAGCTGGAGGGAGGAGAGAATCCCTATGTGTTCAGTGGACTCTCACCTGTCTTCAGCACTCCCTCACCACATCTGTGGAAAGATTTTCTGTGAAGAAGCAAAATGAAAATGATCCCATAACTGCAGTAACATACAGAGTTTTCATTTTGAAAAGTAAAACCCAGAGTGCTTGCTGACTTCTCATTATACAGAATCACAGGAAGCAGAGGCAACAGATCTTGAGGATCACTGCTGTGTATAGCACATGGATGACACTCAGTATGTGGCAGATTACAGATCTCTTAAATCTCACCATCTCCTCAGTGTTACCACATCTCCTGGTCAGCATATATTGCTTCCACCACCTGCCCAACATACACATCTGAAACCTGCACATCTTGTCACAAGCTTTATCAAACCTGACGTCTCCAGGACACACCCCGCTTTTCTAGGCACTAAAATTCTCACCTAGGGGGAGTTTCTAAAACTCCTTGTCACTCACTCTCTCTGTGTCTCAGTAGGGTCTCTTTTCTTCTTTCAGGTTAGCCATGAATATCTGAGCCATTGGAGTAGCCCAGGTGAAGTAGTCCATGAAGATTCTTATGTTCCACTTATGAGGATTTTGGCTTACATTTCCAACAGCACCCTTATCCACTTCTAAAATTTCAAAGACTTCCTTAGATTTTGCTACCCTACTAGCCTTGGGGGCAGAAGCTCCTTATAATCCCCTAGAAATCTCCTTCCAATCCCCTAGAAATCTTCTTTCTTCTTTGTCAAGCTGTACTTTCTCACAGAGACTGCTGAGCACTCACATCGACTGTTGTTGTGCTGACAGTATTTTCTACGAGGCTGTCTGCTGGGTGTCCTTCTACTCCCTTATCCACTGCCACTGGCCTAAGGACCTCTGTACAGCAGGTAGCACAGAGTGGTGCTGGGACAGGATAAAGCCACACTACCCCCAGCAGCAGTGACCACAGAAGCAGCAGGTGACAAACTTTTCTCTATAGCACACATGAAAATAAATTGTGAGTTAATGAAGGTAATCCCCAAAAATCCAAGACGAAACCTCAAACCCCACTGCATCATCTTTCAAACTCCATCTACTTCTGAAGGTAAATACAATAAAAAAGGCAGCAACAGCACTTTTGCTTTCCTAATACCACCCATCAGAGCATCTCAAGGCAGCTGCTTCAGAAACACATGGAAAGTTGCTTTCCATGTATTACCAAAGGAAAGGTTACCTTTCCCAGCCTGCTTCTGTCATAAAATCCATCCAGACCAGTTTGGATGTGTTCAGTTTGGTGAGGTAGATGTAGGCTGAATAACCCCAAGCAGAAAGGCAAGTGTCATAGCTGCCTTAACTAAATCACTACAAATTGTGGATGTGATGGGCATAGATTCTTCTCTGTTTGAGTAAACCAACACAAATTGGAGGGTATTGATACTGTAGACACTTGAAAAGTGTTCAAGTGCCCCTAACTCACTTCAGTGCTTACTATATGTAACTGGTCACCTAAAATCACCTGCTATTCCTTGCTTCTCTGGGCTAAATAGCGCACATTACAAATTTAGTTTGCAGACGATTAGTTGTGTGCAAGTGAACATCAGTCATTCCTCACACTCCATTGTGAATAAAATGTCTGGCTAGTAAGTAAGGAGGGTCAAATCTGAACCTGTTTGGAATTCAAGAGTATTACCATTTGGCGGCATGAACCTACTTCTTGTTAGAGGTTGCACTAAGTTGCAGCATTTCCTGCTCCCTAGAGACAAGAAACTACCAAAATATGGTATAGTTATGAAGCTGAAATCCTTTCTATAGTCAGTGGCAAAGAAAAGGGAAGAGCAGGTACCAGGGAAATTCTCCACCATCTCAGTAATTATTGGTTCCCAAGCACACATTTATCTATCTGCATTTTGTAGACAAACACTTCAGTCTGGATTCCAGACACGACCCTCACTTTGAGAAACCACCAGCATTCACAGTTCCTGAATTGTTCTCAGTTGTGCTTTGGCCTCAGAATTTTCCATCCCTCTCCCTATTTTTTATTTTCTTTCCTGGAAAGAGAAGAGTATGAGGGCTATTAAATCTAGTTCCCATTTCTTGCAGGGCATGATATGTAATACACTTCTGTAAGAATTTTGAACTCCATCAAAGAACTACTAACAATTTCTGTCCTCGCTGCTCCTGCTGGAGAGTCATCCCGGAATTTCCCTCCTGAGACAGTCAGAAACTTATCCTATCCTTAGTCAAACCTGGCTAAGTATTCAAAATATCATTGATGTTTATAGATGATTACCAACTGATTATAAATAATCAAATTTACTTATGATTAGTTGACTCCTTTGATACCTGTTTCAGCCTTGCCCTGAGTCTCCTTTGCACTGAAGTTTACGGTGCTTAGTATGCACCGATAGTCATCTCCACTGCTATTTCATTGGGATCTTGTGATCTCCTTTCATGTTACAGACTCTCTAGTTGTTCTCTTAGCCCTTTTTAGGAACCATTCCACTTGAATTCATGCTTCTAAGCAGTTAGAATTTCAGATACTATGCAAAGGAGAAACAACATTCATATTGTCTGCACAACCAGGAAAATACTTCCTCTGACAAATTTGGGATACCTTAACACTTTCTTTCATATCTGTACTACACAGACAACCAATCTTGTTCTTTCTTTCACTTTGTGCAGCCCTATGCTGTAACTGTGATTAGCAGTCACCATTCATGAATTTCACCTCATTCTACTAAATTTCAGTTCATTTCTATTTCTTTATTTTCTACCATCTAATGTTTTATGCATAAAATTCTCATTCTCATTCACACTACTGGTACTTCCTAACTTCACATCATAAACAAGTTTCATTAGCACATTTCTAATATTATGCTAAGGTGAATGATTCGTTTCTTTTGTCTCCCCTCTACTTGTATGGCTGTAAGATCCTTCATGGTTTGCTTTTAATATTCTTTGCAAGTCTTGGCTTGATTTTCATTTCATCACTACCCTTTTCAATTCGCAAAATGGAATTTCTCTTTGCTGAACAGCCACAACTTCACTCCTCAAAAGCTCTCCACCTTCTGCCTGGAGGTTTGGGGTTTTTTTTAAAGAAATGCTGGTTTAGTGTGGCAGCCTTAATGGTTAGCCCTTTTCTTCTCACAGAGTCTACATAACTTTGGACCTTTGATGGGAATTATGTGTCTTCTTCATGTGCGTCATGTCTTCCCTCCTCCACCATCACCACTCCCTTTATTTTGATTTTGTGATTATCTGTATCTGAAGATCAATCCACTCCACTAAACAATAGTTTCCTCTTTCTTAGATGGTCACCATCCTTATTAAACAGTTCATGCTCTAGGTATTTTTGCTGGGTATATTTTCAGCACCCTATGCAGATGCTCTTCACTCTCCTTCACATCTCCGTCTGAACTCCACCCTTGCCTCCAGCATGATCCCTAATCTTCTGATCTTCCTTTTGAAGATATGCAGAAGACTGATCTTTCAGACTCACTCTAAGGTAACACACAGCGGCAGAACTACTGTTTACAGAAATACTGTTCTTGGTCACTGCCTCCCTGCAGCCATCATAGTCTTCTCTTCTTAGCCTCTAACCTTAACAAAGGACAGGACAGAAACCCCACCTGTCTCACCTAGATTTTTTCCTTTCCTTTCTCACGACAGATACAGACAAAAAAAAAGGGTGGCTTACTTATCTGAGTGTGCATCACATTACGGAAACCTAATAAGAAACACAGTCCTAGGCTTCCCTGATCGTTGACACACGAGCCAGGTGCAAGGAAGGTGTAAGCATTACCTTCTCTCCCTGCAGCCTAAAGGATACTGCCACCTCTGGAATAATTTTTGTAACCATCTTCCTCATGAAGTCTTGTTCAGGTTGGTCTTTCAAGTAACAAGAACATTGCCCATGCAAACAGGGGCAGTTTTAAGAAGCAGATCAAAAAGAAATTAACTCTTGTCATTGCTTTCTTGTTCAACATTAGGGAAAAAGAAACCCAAACAACAAAACAACAACAACAAAAAAAAAACCAAACAAATAAACCCTCAAAATTTTAACGATAGTTTTTTATTCCCACTTTTCAGAACGTGCTTTTTGGCCATGCGTGTGGGCAGCAAGCTTCATTTACTTTAAATTGACAGACCAGATGTCTTGTAAATTCCCAGTTCAGCAATCTTGATCATAAGCTGTGCTGCAGGTGATGCTTGGTACCCTGACAGCTAGCAGAATGGCCATGAACACACCACCTCATTCCACCTTGTCACCACCTCTTCTTTGGAGAAGCCACTGACATCTTTAGGCATTATGAGACGTCTGGCAGCCACAGCAATGCATTGGTGTTTAAGATTCTTTGCTTCCTATCTGAAAGCCTAGGCTGAACTAGGACTGCAGTGCATTTGACAGTGTTTGAGATGCAGCATGCATCTCATGCATCTCAACTTCATTTGCCACCAAAGCAGCAGACTGAGTTGTGTGTCCACCCACTCCAGGCACCTGGATCTCTTCTTCCTCCTTGAAACCTTGCTTAGAATTATTTTCACCCCTGCGTGACTACCACCTTTTTAGTGCCTTCAGTTCTTAATTATGAAAAAGTTGATCTCTGAAATTTGAAGTTTGGGAAGGAATGACACAATCATGTTATTTTTACAACAAATAGTTTCACCCTGAGGCTTCTCTGTTGAGCACATTAACTTGTGTTTAAAATCCTGCATATTACCCTTCAGCAAGGTCTCAAAATTTGGATTCAAAGACACTTCCCTCAGTTCTCCGTTAATAACTTTCTCCTGTAACTTTCCTCAACAGCTCAGATCTGATCACTCATTATTTCTTATGTAACTAATATAATATGCCATACTTCCATAATTTTCATCCCTCCTTCCATTTTTCTGCCATGAAAATTTAATTCAAGTAGAAGATGGATACTGACAGTGGAACTCAACTGTAAGTATGAGCAGTACTTTTTTTCCATTTACAGGGTTTTTTTCCATTTACTTTTCTGAATAGTGCTTTGCAGAAAATATGGAGATCCATTTCTGTTTGGGACTAATGGCCTGTTCATTCCAGACTCAATTACTTTTACTTCCTTTGCAACTCTCAAGCCATCTTATTCCCTGTCTGCCTTATCAGTTCTCCAGTCTGTAAGATGGACAGTATGCACCCGCCAAATCATGCTCCAAATAGCCATCACCCCTAAGAGGACCCTTCTAACCTAGATATGAGGAAAAAAAAACATTAAGTAATCCCGCAGATTTTTGCATATCAAAATAAATCTTCAGTTCCACAACTCCTTTTCAAATTGCATTTTCAATCCCTAGTTAAATTAGTGGAGGAAATGTACTCTCTTCTTCTGGGTGGATGAGAGGGCACAGAAATGGAAGAGGTGAATGTCTGCTCTTTTTCAGTAACACTTAAGGATATTTCTGTAAGAGTCATTGCTCAATAGCAAAAGATATTTTGTTCTTCAAATAGTGACTGTTTTCCAGACATTTTGATTTAAACTAAGTGAACATAGCAGGTCTGTACCATAGCACTGGAATTGCAAGTTTATTCTGGTTTTGCAGCAGGCTGTTAACTAAGTTTGTGAGAGAAACAGCAATAATATTTCAATTATATCTCTGGAAAGGTATTTATTACACAGACGCTCCAAAATAGTAGTGACACTAGTCTGGTTTACAGACATCATTCGGGATAATGCATTCTGAAGTGATGCCGTCAACATCTTAATTCTTGCAGAGAGGCCGTTTCTATGGGGCAGTAAAAGGATTTTCTTTCCAATGAAGAAAGTCCCATTATCTCTTTCAAATACCTGTGGTGTTTCAGTCTTTCACAGTGCCTCCCTTAATCCCTGCACGCTGTGGGTACACTGAAAGCCAGGATAACTGTGAGTTGTTTGGAGACAAATACAGAGACAAAGAAAGTGATGTGTAAAGATGGCAAACAGAAAATTCATGCCATGGTTACTGGTAGCTACAACAAGGTTTTTCTACACACACTCATGTGTTCAAATTAACCATAGATGCCCCTCAAGTGCCATTCCCTCCTTTATCATCTTGATATTCTGGCATGAAAAATTAAGTTTGCTCAGTCAGCCTCTTGCAGACATCTCCATGAGGCATAAACAGACAGGACTGAATTGAGGCATGAAACCTGGTACCAAATCAGACCCTTGCTCAGAGTTCTCTACTGCAGGAAGCAGAGCTAGAATTAACCACATTTCTTCCAAAAAAAATCTTCCAATTCAGTTAGAGAATTTTCAGGTGGATTCCAGGATCTTTGGTTCTCCCTAAGATATTCAGTAATTCAGTGGAGCATGCTCCACTCTTCCTTTGAGGAGGACACTGAGTGAGGACAAGTGTGCCATGCTGACTCCCAAGAAAAGCAGCTCTGTGTCCCAAGGTTTGGCAGGATCCTGGAGGAGACTCTCAGGGCTGGAAGCAGCTGTGGTGAGAACAGCCCAGGCAGCCAAATATCCCACCACAATTCTGTCAGCACTTGCACACTGGCATCAGTTACATGTGTGCAGCACTTTGATTGTGTAAAGCATTTTTTGCAGTATCCATAGGTTTTAAATTAAAAAAAAATAAAAAATTAAAAAATCCAAACAAACAAAAAACCCCAGCAAAACAACATAAAAAAAATCAGGAACCCAGAAAAAGATTTTGCAGACAGTCAACAACCGCATTGAAATGAGGGTCAAAGAAACCCAGGCAAGGCTGATTCTTTAATCAGAAGCTTTGCATCTGAACTCTTCACTCCTCTCTGCTCTCAGTCTGGATGGTCTGCTCTCTCCTCCCTTTACGTAAGTGCAGCTTTCTTTCTTTGCATAGACTGGCTAGGAAAATGCTTTTTTTCAACAAGCACCTAATCCAGGTGTTTTCCTAGTCACAGAAAGCCCTGTCCTAGTCATTCAAGACAACTAACCTGTGTGGACTTACATTTCCTGGATATTCACATTTCATCCACTCTCTTTCTTGTTTTTCAGTTCACACCACTCTTTCCATCTCCGCTTCTATTCTTCCCCTCTCCATTCTCAGCAACCCAGTGATTCAAACTTCTAAATACATCGTCTTAAGGCATATTGGGCTTCCTTACTTTAAGTGAGTAACTGTTTTCTGTGGCAGACAGTGAGCGTTCAGACAGAAAGGGTTAAGTCAGCAATGTGCAGCAGAGCTTGTTTCCCATCTTGCAGCAGAGCACTCACAGGCTAGGAGATGAAAACTTGCATCTACATCCCGCCCTGAAATACTTTCATCTGCCTGTTCCCAAGGCATCATTTGCATAAAGAGAGCTGCCCAAACAATGTTGCCTCTGCATCAGAAATATAGTGGGGTTTTTCCTCAAATGAGCAAAGCACCTTTATGTGCTAAACCATTTTCAAGTGGGAGGTATCCCAATAAAAATTAAAGGTATTTTAAAAGGAGGGCAGACCACTAGAATTTTAACTGCTATCCACAAAGCAAATTGTATGCAGAGAAGAAAAACATACTGAAGCACAAGGGTAAAATAGTCCTCTTTTTAAGCTAAGCTTGTGTCAGAGAGCCCTTAAAACCTTACACAACCTGTTTTTATGATAATAGACCCAAAAAATAAGAATGAAAGCAAGCACCCACAAACCATCATCAAGAGGCTTGAGTAAAACTTTATGCATAAACAGAAGTATTGCTGTACTTTTTCTTCTTTCCCATTAGCTGTCCCCCCCATTAGCTGTTTCTTTCGCCCCTGCTTCTGCCCACCAACCTCCCACTCCTCCTTTTGCTTGTGCAGGAGCAAACTCTGGGCAGTGCAGCAAATCCTTTCTGCATTTCTCTCATTGCAACATAGATGAGAAGCTGTCCCCAGAGTGCCAACCAGACTTACAGACACTCATTGTGGTTAAGGGGGGTGGAATTCGTAACACCCTGAAAAGGCCAGTGTTCTTTGTCACTAACAGCAAGAAGAAACACAAACAAAGGGCAGAATGAAACTTGCAGGGGAAATACCCTGTCTGACATTTTCTAACAGTCAAACACCTGTCCTGGCACCCTTGACAGATACAGCCTTGGTAACGTTTATACAGTTTGAAGTGGGTCATTCCTCTCTCTATCATCTGCCTGTGCCTAGGATATCATTTTTGAAATGAGTGCAGAGATCAAACAAAACATTAACGCAGCCTAACTAAGTACAGCACCAAATACTTCCTCAAACTCCCCCCAATTTATTCAGTTTGTAGCCTAGCAAACTGTGAAATTCATTCTCACTCACGCTTTTGGATCGCTACCCTGTATCACCAGTGGCAATTTGAAAATGTAATGTTATTTTCTGCATTTCAGACCTTGAGCTGCATGAGCAACCCATAGTTCTGATGTTAATTTTCTTATAATAAACTCAGGATGCTGTGAACAAGATGTTTCTCTTTTGTGTGCAAATGTTGAGACCATTATCTACTCCATGTGAAGTGCTTGAACGCATTTCAGCTGAATCACTGTGCAAGGAAGATTATCTTTCTGTATATTCCCAGAAAATATTTTAGCTGGCTGGACTTTATTTTCCTCTGAGCTGCAAAATTAAGGGTTTGTAAGAACTACCTGAAGTGACACACGAGTAACATCTACCTTTATTAACAAGAGTATTACATTTCTCCTAACTGCCCTTCCGCCACACCTCATAATTTGTCTTGACACAGCATCCCATATAAGCTTGCACAGAGCATGGCTGCACACACACCACCTCCCCCCCAGCTGAATCAGCCCCCGTGCATGAAAGAATTAATACTTTCTGCTTTCTCCTCTGGCTGTCAAGATCAAGTGAAACATTGCCCTGGATTTCAAAACAGTGCCAATGTCTGGTTTTGCACATTTTTCTGGAGAATTTCTTTCAAAAGAGCTTTTCAATTCTGATTTTTTCTCCCTTCCCTGTGCTCAGCAATGGTGGCAGCTCTGTGCTGGGCAGAGCATCGCACTACCTGGCAGCCCTCCCCATGGCATCCTCCGCACTGAGCTACCCTCCTTCCCACCACAGCAAACAAAGGTGTGATTGTGCCTGCACGGAGCAGCAGGGCTTGTTTTCGAGCTGTCGTTCCTCTGGGGAATGCACCCAGTTCCCCCCCGGCTCCCGACACACCGGCACCCGAAACACGCAAGGCTGATTTCCCTCCCTGCATCCCCAGAGCCTCCCACCATGCGGTGGCTGTGACTTTTGTAAACTGGCAGCTGCCCAACAGGGTATAGGCTGCTCTGGATGCAAGTGATTTGCCTGGATGCCTGAAAATACAGGCTAGGACTGTGGGCTTGTAAGCACATCACTTTTCTTTGGAAAGCTGCAACACCTGTGACAAAGCAAAGCAGGGAAAATACAGGGAAAGGAGAAGCAATGGCCAGGTATCCTCTTGAATAACAATATTGCTATTCTAGCCCTTGTAGATACATCTAGGAATGAGAAGTTTTTCCTTTTTTTAGAATATGTTTCTCTATTTGGTATTATTTTTCACTGATTATAAACTTACTTGCCAGCAATTTGACAAGTAGCCCATGAGTGCAGCTTCAGCGTCCTGTTTATGCCAGAGAGAAGATAGACAGCAGTGTTCTTAAGCACCAACAAACTTTCCTGATGAAATATAACTGTTGGAGCACTTTAATTGAGGACAGACTCTTCGATACGACCCTGTTTATTCATACAGGCTGGCCAAAGCCCAGTATCCGTGAGCACAGCAGGTGTTTCTTTGCTCTTTGCTCTCAGTTTCTAGCCACACTGCCTAAATGCTTTCTCTCTTGCATACGTTTCCTTAGAGCATATTTCCAATTCTGCTGGGTTTTGTGCCTCTCACCTGCTGTTTGCTCACTGAAGAGAGCTGTGTGCAGATAGTTAAACAATGCCCTGTAAAATTCCACCAAAGCTCCATGTTTTCAACTCCTTTGCAAGCAATTCAAATCCACAGCTCACGTATTGAACAAGCTTTTTTTTCTTCCTTTTTTTTGATCTGCCTAGCTCTGTGTTTGTTGCATTTACTCATGACAGAAGAGCAGCCATTTCACCCACCAGTTCCAGTCAGTTTAACCCAACCCATAATACCATCATTGTAGTCAGCTTGCTGAGAGCTGGAAAAATTAGACATACCTGTTTGTAATGAATGCTGATAATTACACAACACACAAACAAAAAAGCAATCTGCTAGATCCAATCACTCCTTCAATTTGAAGACATTAACATTGATAATTGCATACTGTGGAAGCTCAGAGGCACTAAATAAAATTGCCTCCTCCATACTCATTATAAGAGACAGTTCAGAGCAAAGCAGTTTACATTCTAGAAGGAAGAAGATATATGACATCTCTTTTACAGAAGAGGAATGGAATACAAAAATAACCATTCAGCCAAAGATGTGATAAAGAGGGTGGGGGCTAGATCTGGGACTGGGTTATGATAAATACTTGCTGGTAGGTTTGACACCATCAATCTAAGACAAACTTTGAAAGATTTTCTGAGGATGTCCAGGATCCATATATTCCGTATCTGTGCGTAAATTTCTCTGAAGTCAAATTTCTTATTTCTCAGCTTACTACAGACAAATCTACAAGAGTGACTAAACTTTTATATCAGTCTGTTTGTGTGATGACAGTGAAATGTTTTTAGGTTATTTTTCGATTCCTAATTTTCTGTTATTATTGGTGCCTGCAAATGTGATTCATCAAGGGATGCTTTTTCACCTAGGCTGCTATACCTGAGAGGAAAAAGCCGTGACTTTCCAGACCTTACCAACTTTGCCACTTTTTTTTCCCCTTGGTACTGAGCAGGTATTTTAATTGTACAGAAAATGAAAATTGTCCCATCCAGCATTTAATTTGATTTTCACTTCCATTTCCACAGAACCGTACTTTCTCCATTTCACTTATCTGTATAACACAAAAATAATATAATCTACACAAATCTCTTAAAACAATCACTGCCTTCCACACCCACCATCTGCAGCAGGATGAGGTGTCATTTGCACTGCCTATCACATCACCTGCAATTATCAACATACATCAACACACTCGCAAGGCAGCACCTTGCTAAAAGCCTGGAGGCTGGAGACTGGAGAGACAGAAATGGAGCTGTAACACAGAACTGACTTCATTTTACACGTCTTCTTGCAAAAATCCCACATGCTTTAGATCCTGCAGCAGGACACTGGTCAGTCCACCTGACCTAACTGCATTAACTCCCAGCATGGTCTCTAGAGAGTTTTTTTGTATGTGAAGCTGCTCCTTTCTGCTGCGAGCAAAGAGAACTGATAGGAAGTACCAGGTGTTTCCATGCCCTCATGATGGGAGTATTTAATAAGGTAGGAATTATGATTTCTAAAGCTGCTTAGTTCAAGAAAGACTGGATTTAGGCTTTCTACACTAAAGATAGATCTTTGAACCCTGGGCTCTTAGAGAATTTGGGGGAAAGCTGTGGGGGGAAAGCTGTCACCCTTCCTTCTGTGGATCTCTATGCACAGGTAGGAAGTGTGAAGACTTGAGATGCCGTTCAGGTGCCTGCCAGCCCAAACCAGGGCAGCTTTAGGTAGCAAGACACACCTGTCTCTTGTCTGACAGGTGCTTTTAGGCATGAATGGATGACTACAGTAAGTGCTCGGAAGATTTTCAGGTGCTGTATAAAGATGCCTTGCAGTGTAAGAAGCAGACAGGCTGGATTATTCTCTGAGCCTTAGGCACTAGGCACCTAAGTCTCAATTTAAGCAGACTGGATCCTATATGGAACTAAGATGTTATTAAATGCTCATCTTCCTTTTCCAGCCCTTTCACAGCTCCTCATAAATCAGCACTCCTCGCTTAAGTTCCTCTGCTCCTAGCACAAAGTCACGAAAACCAGAACATTTTCTGGTGAGAACATTTTCAAAGTTGTTTAGTCAAATATTCCATGATACCAAAAACGAAACATCTCAGAGGAACATGAACATTTCAACAGAGTTTTGCTTGTGACCAAAATAAACCCCCCCAACTGGATACGTGAGGTCTTTGATCTCAAACCAGGCATTTCAACACAGCCCCTGCTCACAAAGGCATTTGAAAGAGGTTGCTTTGTATTTTCTTCCCACAAAAGATACAGAGAGACTTAAAAAAGCTCGAGAACTTTCCATGGGAGGGAATGGCTATTCTTAATCCAGTTCTGATCTAATGCTTCAGAGGAGAGAGATTCAGATAGGTGTGTTTCTGTCAGACACATTGTTTTTTCAAGAAACACTAACCAGGAGTGTGATGCAGGTTCTTCTCCCCATTTTCATGCAAAAAATTGTGATAAAACAAGGTATGAATTCACTGAACATTTTGTCTAATGCTCAAAAAAAAAAAATTATAGTCACTGTATTAAAACATGTTTCACAATTATGAAGTGCCTGGGAACCTCTTGTATCAATTTCTCTTCCTAAACATCTCCAATTAGTCTTTAAATAGTTTATTTCAAGCTTTTTTATGAGGAATAGTCTAGCTTGTTTTTTGTCTTTTTAAAGACACTTAGTAGACATTTTGTGCAAGTAATTACTGAAGTTGCAAGAGGAGAGAAAAAAGCTATCCTCTAACTCCATTACTGTACATCAATATATCTTTCCAGACATTTACTGTCAGGACTCAGTTTTCCTTATGGTCAATCTAGTTCACACAATTTAATCTCTTATTGGATGGGATCTCTTCTGACTAAGAATATCTCACAGTCTCTCTGTTGCATGATGATTCCCACCACTTTAGGTGCCTGTTTTATCAATCACAAGCACTATAAACTGTTCTGCAAAATAATTTGCCTTGGGAATTGATATGATTTGAGTCAAAAGTGTGAATAGGATTCAGAAAATGATGCCTCTGCACGATGTGTTCTCTCAGGAACAAAGAAAGAATTTCCATTTTCTATCTACCTTTTGGCCTTCCACATTTTTTGAGTGTAATTTGCATTTGAAATCAAGACAAAGTGTAGGCTGATGCCGCAATTTTTTTCCTCTTAAACAGATTTCATCTTATTCTCCTGCCACGTCTGCTCTTGTGTTACTCTCCCAATTCCTTATCAAATTGCAGTTAGTTCATATGGTCGTATGAAATCACTGTCAGTATAATGAAAGTGTTTCATTTTTAGTCTCTTCAACTTATTCATGTACTGAGTCATCAATAGCTTTGTGCTTGCTTGCTTGTATCCAAGTGACCCTCTAATGGGAACGTTGGATTATTTCAGCCCAAAAGGATGACGCTAGATTCCAAGAGGAAGTTATTTAAGGTTCTGAATTAAAGATGATTCATAAATAGATTATCTTGTTTCTCGTATACTGTTGAGTTACTGTAAATGTATTTTCCACTTGAAATAGTGAATCCATTTGGATTGAGGACCGGGAAACAAATTGAAAGGAGGGACATGATAAGAAATGGTAATCAAAACAATTAAAGCCAAATAATTTTCCCTGAGGTAAAAAGGACGGTCAGACTTAAATGGATTGTTAAAATGTTCTTCCTGCCCCTCTAAGATCTTGTGGGTGTAAAGTCCTCTTTGAGCTTTCCAAAAGGCAGCAAACAGGTAGAACTTTTCTAGAAAAAGGAAGGTTTTCCTTTGTTCTGCCAGTGTAGAGATGTCCTAAACTCTTAGTTCCCATTATCAGATGCAGGCACGTACTTCAGCACGTGTGCAGGGAAAGGGACATCTTGTAGTTCAGTAACACCATAGTCAAGCTGAGAGCATCCACCTATAGAGCAGAGTTACCTCTGCTGAGCAGTTTCAGATCAAGCTGTAGCAATGGCTCTCACACTTGCAGGTGCTCCAGCCCCACACCTGGAGGTGCCCCAGCTGGGACCACTGAAGAAGGGTCATTTCTACACCCTTTTTCAATTCAGATAGCACTATGTATTTGTGCACACACACAACCCAAGGGGATTACTGTGAATGATGCTCAGCTAATGTCTGAGAAGAGCTGCCAGGTGAAGGCTTCACCCTTCTTAGTGTCCTCAATTTGGATTAAAACAAAGAAAAGGGTGGATGTCATTGATTGAAGGAATCACACCAAGCAGTGAAATACAAGCAAACATAAAGCAGCAACTGAAAAGATGCTGAAAGTTTTTGAGTTTTTTTTATGCTGCTCAGAGCTCAGATGGATACCTTAACATGTCAGAGCTTTCACACTAAAGGGATAATTCCCATTCACAAGAGTACATTTTTGGTAGAATATGGTCAGCCTAAAGAGGGGAAAAATCAAGAATAGCCATTTGATAATGTTGACATAAAAATCTGCCAGATGTGAAGGACTGAGACTAAAAATAAAAAAAAAAAGAAAATTATCAATGAGGTACAAAAAGGCAGGTATCTGCCCCAGACCAGCAACAACAAATGGCAGCTTCTTCAAGTGTAAGGTCTTTGCAGCAGGGGCATTTTGTTTCATGTTTATGCAACAGGTAGCAGGGTTATAATTCACCCTCCTAGTGCCACCTCAACTAGTAACAGAACTGGATATGTAGCACAGCTGTAGTCAAACATTGGCAAGCCTGGAAAGTAAAAGAAATTGTTAGGTTCATTAGAAGATAGTCCAATTTCTGTAGAACACTACTTCCATGCCCTCGAGAAATGCTGCTATTATTTCACCTGATCAAAGGACTTTCCTTTCAGGAGGAAATGGCAGGTGAATAATTCTGTCCCCAGCTGAAGCAGAGTGGCTCCTTTAGCAACAGTGAAATTTCTCGTCCTCCCTGAACAGATGCAAAGGAAGACTCCTGGGAGGAAAGCAGCTCAAAGACTGTGTTATCTCCTTTGCTCTAGCTCTAACATTAGAGGTAAGCTGCTCTTGCATGATGAATTGAAAAAAAAAAGGATCCAAAGCTTCCAGTCCAAAAGGTGCAAAAAGCAGCTATGCACCAAAGGAACTCTATTATGTCCTCAATTCAGGCGTCAGTACTTGACTTCTTGCTCTCATCCAGGATATTACTTACCTGAGAAAAAAGCCCCTGCACTGCGAGGAAGTACTATGGACAAAAATTTAATCTGTCCATCAGTGACATGCAGTACCTAATATGTAACTTGTCCTTCCTTCTTACTCCCATGGATCAATGAAATTTCTGGTTATTTATAAGATTAAAGATCGTGCCATTAGCAGAAACCATTCATGACAAACAGTTCAGGCATTTGACTTCCCCAGAACAGCAGGTGTTGATTTTTGCTCTACCTCCAATAAATTAGCGATTAACTGGAAGTTATTCAGCGTTCCAGTGCCAAGGTGGGTAGAAAGCACCAAATGACATCCTATGAAAACCTTTTCTGTCTCTTAATAAAAGAAAAGAATTGCATAGCCAGGATAGCTGACACAATTAATTCTAGTGACTTCATTTCTGGTGCCTTTTTTTTAGCCACAAGTTAGAGACATTTGATGTTAGTTCCATGACACAAGTTCATTTCTCCATTCAAAGGGGTCAGAAAGTGCTGCCAAAGCAGAGCTGTATCATGGGCTCAAACTTAGAATGAAATGTAGGTGAATATTCAAATAGCACTGCCTCTAGCTTCTGAAAATCAGTGCTACTAGGAGCTGAGAAAAAGGAAATGCACACCACCACACCGTATTAAGCACAAGCCTCTGCGACCCCAGGCCCCATTGTTCAGAGTCTGACCAGAGAAATCCCCAGTTTTCTTGTTCTCCGTCTCATTCTTTCCTGCGCAGAGGGAGGCTTCTCCCTCAGCAACAATGCTCGCGATGTCGTGAGATGTAGATACAACTCTTTCAAAATTGCACAAAAAAATTCAGATGATTGGAATGTAAGGGGAGAAGTCAGGCCACATGAGGATTATTATTCCTTCTGCCACTGGCTCATTGTTCCTGTCTTGTAAGTGGTCTTTGCCTCACTTCCTCTCTCACACCTTAGACAAGTCTGAGACTCATTCGTCTTCCAGGGATGTTCTAAGATGTAATGGGTGTTTTAATTTATAGTACCATAAGACTTTTGGATGAAAGGAACAATGTAAACACAAAGGACTTACTAATGAAAGCCATTAATAATAAATGTAATTACAGAGCTTTTTTAATGATTCACCAACTTCAGAATATTTCAACATCTGTATTGTCTGTCTATGATTTTAAAATAGAGAAAGATAACAGAATTTTTAAAGACATCTGTAAAAGGGATCAATTTTACATGATTATTTAAAGCATAAGTATTTCTTCCGGAAAAAAATAATGGGAGTGGAGCAAAAGGAAGAGGAACAAATCTTTAAGCCGTGGTACCAATGTGTCGGTCATAAAAAAAACTCTTAGAAATATGTAGAGTTTAAAACTGGGGGAGAAGACATAGCTAGCTCTAAAAGTGTCAAAACCAGACACAGATTAATGCACAGAATATCACAAGAAAAAGAAGTCAATACTAAAAACAGGATAGTAGAGAAGATAATTGATAAAATAGCAAAATGAGATTTTTTTTTTTCTACTGGAAAATAAGAAGAAAACAAGAAAAGTCACATAAACCAAATAACATGATCAGAGAAATGTATATTCTATTTTATATCCTTCTCTATGTCATTGCATTTTTCTCATGTACAAATTTGAACATTCAACAATATGAACATGTACAAGAGTGTGTCCCTCCTCCTTAGAAGTCTCCCAAGTGCTGTTTCTTTGACTTTCCAAGTTATTTCCTCCTTCAAGACGAAGAGGTTTTCATTTCTGTATCCACAGCACACTTCATGATTTAAGTCTTATTAAATAAGCACGTAGCTGTATCTGATATCAAGAACTAAACAATTAACTGTTCCATTTCTTCTCTATCACCCCTCCTGGCACCACATCCTTTATGTGTTCCTTCATAGATTAGACCTCTTTAGAGAATAAACAGTGCCCTAACACAGTTTTCTCAAAACAAACCTCTAACACAGGAGGTTTTCATGGTTTATTCCTTCATTTCTTGTCAGGACCAAGCATGTATTCTAGGTAGATTTTTCACCTCTGTTGATGCATCCTGAAAGTGGTAGTAAAATGTAAGCAAGAACAAGAAGAATGAGAGTTGCAAAAGCTTTAATCAACCCCTGCACATTGCAAATAATAAAACAATTGCTTTGATCAGAATTCAGTGCTGCAGTCTTCAGCTTCAACAAAAATCTGAGTTAAAATCACAAAACCAGACCTCAGGAAGACTAAGCCTTCAGCAGACCATGTTACTAAGCACTACAAATCCAATGAGTCTCAGTTTAGTTTGCCAAAAAAAGTCTAATTTTGCCCTAGTTGATATTTGAAAGGTTTTAATATTAACACCAGTGTATAATGACTCTCACAAGATATTACAAAAAGTCATGCTCCGTTGCTTGTATTCAACACAAGTATTCACTAGAGAAACATAAGTTTATATGGTTGCTTGATGTTCACAAAATATTTTGAAGATGAAAAGCCTCATGTTCTAAACATTAAGCTAGTCTGACCATCTTCCCATTACACTACAGATCGACCATCTGTCAGAACAAGAAAAGCAAGACACAGAACTGGTCTGGTGAGGATCCTGTTTTGCCTTTGAAAAATGTTCAAATAATTGATAGTTTCAATAATGGATAGTTTCAAAGGATTAAGCATTCCTTTGCTTGCTGCTTCAAAGGGGTCCCCAAATACCTGGAAATATGACTATTTTTCTTTTCATGTTTGATAGGGAAAGGTATTGAAAAGACTCTTAAAAATACAAATAAAGAAATCTGTCAACTTTTAGTTCCATCTTTACCTAAAATTAAAACAGAAATTTGAGTGCTTTACTTGTCCTCCTGTAATGAAAACCCTCACAAAAAGACTCTGATGTGAAATTAATTTGCATTCTGGATATACTGAATGGACTACAGAGACCAGAGTAACCTTTAGAGAACCTTTGCTGCGTTAAAAATGTAGTTCATACTATATCTGCTTTTACAGAAAATGGAAGGTTGAAAGATGTAAATTAGACAAAACAAACAAGCCTTTCACGGTATATTATGAGCACCAGGTCTCCTGTGCATTTAGTAAAATTCCAGTAACTCTTCTTTTGATTTCAAGCACATTGACAAATGCCTTATCACTGTTTTATTTAAGTATTGCTATATAGAGAAGCGTATTCCCAGGATAGATGCATTGAGAAACAACTTCTTTGAACTTGCTTTTCTCTTCCTTCTCCTCTCCCCTTTGCTGTCAAATGGATGATAGTTTTGTTATTATTTAAAATTCCCATAATTTCCAGCCTGGCTTACATGATCATGCGGTGTGGGTACGCCTTCACATTGCTTTAATTCAAATCTTGAACCCCACTGGCCCAACTCCACAGGCTTTAACAGGGTGGTTGAAGTCCCAAATAGAATTAGGTTCCTACTTCTCCCATGAAAACAGAGTGTTGGGGAAAAGGGAAACATCCTCTACAAAAAAAATTTGGAAAACTGGTAACAATATGCATTTGTCTCACATGAAGGACTGTGAGCCTTTCTAAAGGCTCAGCTCACACAGAAGGTGTCTGTTAGATACCAGAATTCCCTAAGCTTCAGTGTTCATGGGGTTGTTCATTAGAGGGGAACAAAGTTAACTTTAAAAGCATTAAAATATTCATTTCAATTCCTTATCCCCACCCTGCAGCATCCTTAAAATAAGCTGATTTTTACCCACATAAGCTGTCTGTCTTTATTTCCCCTCATCCTTATAATGACTCTGTCAGTCCTACATGTCCATGCCATTTGCTGAAACCCTTCCTGGAGTCCCCCAAATTCTTGGCTGCTCTGCCCTTTTGTCTCCCACTAAATTAGCTTCTCCTCAGACCTGAGGTAAAGAAGGCATCCATTATCATCTGCTACGGAGACACTAACATCTTTGACACATGCTTTGCAGATCTCCAACTCCAAGGAGTGCTGTGCAAGGCAAAGTTTACCTTCCTGCCTTGGAAGAACTACGTCTGCTTGGGCAAGAGACACATGACTTCACACTTTCCACCTCTCGTGGTTAGGGCTATGCTGTGGAGCTGCATTAGCCCTTTTTCAAACACACCCAGTATACCACTACTCCAAGGGCTTGAATGGACAGTCTAGTTATTAGGATTTGCTAACTGGAGGCATGGGTTGAGGTGGAGATATCCACAAGTCTTGTTATCACCAGCTGAGGAGAGACACTTCCAAACCTCCTTTGACTGCTGCCAACCAACACCAAAGAGGACAAAATGCCATAATAAAACCACAAGCCTGCAGGAATCTGTGGCTGTATTTATTATGTTAGCACAGCAGAAACGAAGAGCTTGTTTCTACACAGGACACACAGAAAGGTAGCGTCTCACGGAGGCACCACATTCAAGTTGGTTTGTTTTATCCACCTGACAAGACCTTTATTAAATCTCAGATCTCCGAACTCTCAATACCCAAACAATAGATTTTGGGATGCAGCATTTACGGAAGTGGGAAACTAGAGTGATTCAGCATTATTCATTCATCCAGATTATTGGGTTTAAAGGGACGTTTTACACAGAAGAAAATTTTTTTTTGAGAGGAAAAGAGGGATTCTAAACACGCGCTCTTAATGTTGTGGGATTGCATCAACACTACTATCTTAGAATTGGAGGGGTAAAAGGGCTGTGAGAGGCCACCCAGCCCTTCCCTTGCCCGAAGGTACAATCAGCTAGATCTGAACTGTTCCCCAATTATGTTTATCTAACTTGCTTTCAGAAAAATCCACAAGCACCCCCAGCAATCCAGCTCATTGCTTCATTTTCTCTGCCACTTCCTTCAGACATTCTTTTGAGCTCACTGCTAGGCTGAAATCCTCCTTGCTGCAGCTGAAGTGAATGACTTGTTCTGTTCAAAGCAGGCAGGAAAGATAGGTTAATCCCTCCATCTTAATAACTGTCTTTCACCTGCAGGTTTCATTATGCATCTCACTTCTCTTTTAGCAACCGAATAAGCTCCACTCTCTACTTTTTTCATCTACGCTTCTCATGACTCATTTCTCCACTCTGAATTTTACAAGTTCACATCTGTTAAGTGCAGTGTCCAAAACCAGACATGCAATTTCTTCTTTCCTGATTGTAAAATTTCTGTTGAAGGATTTGCTATTAGCATTATTCAGACACCTTTTTCTTTTTTTAGTCCCTTCCTGATGTTGCCCTTTCTCCCACCAAATCACAGTACCTGCCATCCCAGCCTGCCTTCTCCCCAGCCTCCCTAAGACTCCCACCTCACCATTTAGGTCAAAAAAACAGCAACTAAATTCCAATTTTTCCTTCCTTTCCCAAGCCAAGCAAACCCAGCTCTCCAAGTCTCTCCTCCTATGTGACGTGCTCCAGAGCCAAGACCACTGCTGTGGCTTTCCTCTGGCCTCTCTCAGTCTACTCTTGTACTGGTGATCCCCAAACTGCTCACTGTATTGCAGAAGTGGTTGCACAGGAGTTGAATAAAGGATGGAGATTTTGCCTCAGTCTGCACATGTTGGTGATGCTTGTGAGCTGGGGAGTTCAGAATTGCATGCTATGAACATGGGCCCCCGCTTCCCTACAGGCGCGCAGTCAGAGCGCTCCCTGCCTTCAGCTTCAACCCCAGGAAGGGCATCTGCTGCTGTGATCCCATTCTGGCCATTTGCCCTGCTCCCTACCTGCAGCCAGCACCTCCATCTCACCTCAGAGTGGCTTGTGTGGCAGAGGAGCCTTGATCCTCCAGCAAGGAGGTAAGAAGGGAGAGGGCACCCATTGCCCTCATGTCCCAAAGGCTTGGGTGTGCTGAGGTTGTGAGGAATCACACTTTTCCTTGTCTCTACATCTGCTGTGTCTTTTTTTGAAGTAAGACTGCAAGCTCTTCAGGGCCCAACCCACGGCAGTTAGCTACAGTGCTACAATAACATAAAGGATAGTAAGAGTAAATACAGTGTTTTCAGTGTTACTGGAAATCAAATGTGAAGGGTCCAGCTGGAAGAGAATGCATTTTCCAGATTCCTGGTTCATCGGGCTCTCACTCAGACCCTCTTTCTGTCTTCTCAGTAATCAGTATAAACCCACTACTGGGGTCTTCAGCACAATGACCTGCTCAAGCCCAAACTTGGGTCTTGACTGTTGCCCCTGGCTGTCCTTGCGCTGCACCATCAAAGGGATCTGGCTGCTCTGGAACAGTGCTGACCCACAGACGCAAGCACCTGGGACAGGACTGTTCCCATGGAAGGAGTGCAGGCAAGCTGTGGAGATCAGGCAGATGTGAACTCTGAAAAACCTTCCATCCTGCTGTAGCAGGGATGAACATCATCACCTTGCTGGAAAGATATTTCCAAACATTTCTTCTGCCATAGCAATCATAGATTCTAGAAAAAAAGCACGCAAAAAAAAAAAAACCAACAAAAAAAAGAGAGGCTTAATTGCTGTTTCCCTGAAAAATCAGCAGAGCTCCCTCAAGGTCTGTAAAAGCTTTCAGTATTATACACTAATTTTATATGGAAGGCAGTCAGGTTACAACCCACAAGGACACTGATTTCAACAGGAACCAGAAGAGAGGTACCCAATTACCTTTGAATACCTGGGCTTTAATTACTGCTGTTACAAAAAGCAGCGTAAAACTTGCTGACGAATAGCTAATGCCTAGTACGAGTTTTGCAGACACTCAGCAATGTCTGCCTCTGCTCTGAGGAACACACGATGTAAGACTGGAGGAAAAACAAAGAAATGAAGTAGAAGTTGAACAATATCAGCCTGTATCACTGAGTAAAAACAGACTTACTAAATGTAAACATGTTGAAATACTAACTAAAGTCACAGACCGCGCACAGCTACCTAGCAAGATCCACAAATCCCTAGCAGATTAGCATTTTGGGATCAAAGCTGACACTTGAGTCAGGCCACGGGACTTTACGTAGATGCTTTACCTGTAGTCCAATTCCTCCGCTATGTCAGCAATGTTCCTTCACTTACCATGAAACTATGGCAGGGGGCTTAGATCAGTGCAAGATTAAAAGAGATAAACTACCCTGGAATTTATATTGTGTCCTAAACATGACTGTGTTGTTTAGATATTTTAATTTCAGTAAAAACAAAGACTGGCAGGGGAAAAAACACAAGTCTGTCATCCCTGTAATGCTTCATGTTGGCTCCTTTACTGGCAGCACTTTACAAGAGGGCACTCCTTAGGGAAGCCTGAGAATTTTGGAATGGAGGCAATGACTAACCCTAATTTGAAAAAATCTGCTGCGTTGCATATACTTTCCTGTTAGTTTCCCAAAATAGGAAAGATAACAAAGTCAGAGTAGTGAGAATAGCCTTAAAAAGGAACTTGAATATTGGAAACTTACACTAAATGCCAGCAAGTTTTAGAAAACATATTTTAAAAAATTGTAGGCGGTAGATACCTGACAGTAAATTTCATCATCAGTAGATACATGACAGGAAATGTCATCATCATGTCTCAGGATAATAACACCACCCTGTCTTGGCATTACTCTCACAGTCCTACCAAAGGACTTTTCTCGCACTTTATTCAAAAACTTATTTGTACTTAAGCGTTAAAACTCTAAAACTGCCACGCTAGAGCAAAGACTCCATCAAGTCCATTTTCATGCTATTAACATGCCTTAGGCTGGATTCTCAACTAAGCAGTTAACAGGTAATCCGCTTGCTGAGGAAATTCTCTCTGAATCTGAAAACTAGGAGGGTGCTCAAAACATGGTTTCAATCATCTTAAAATTGTGCTTTAATCCTTGCTATCACATCTCTGAATGCTATCATTAGCTATATGCACTCAATCAGCTTTGAATCCTGTCTAATCAGCCAGACAATACGCATTTGTTATTGTAGCCTGGCATATACATGCCTCCAGTCTCAAGGTTCAGTCTTACTCCTCAAAAAGTTTGCATTTTATATAATTCAGGAGAAAAAATATACAGGTTTTGTCATGTGACATTTATGTATTTCTGTATAGTGAACACAGATGGTAAGTTCAAATTAGTCACACTAAGTGATCTGAAAAAAAGTCCACATTGTTTTCATTGAGAGTTGTTGAAAAGAGACAAACAGATCAATTGCTTTACAGAGGCATTTCTTCCTTTAATAATTTGTGCCACATAAAGAATACTTTTCACACTAGGTCATTCAAGAGAGATTTTGCTGGCATGTGATCATTCAGTTTATGCAGCAAAACCAAGCTACCATGATTTAATTCTGCTGTGTGCTCGATTTTTATATTGTACACCCATCAGTTGTTAAAGCATAGTTCCTGCTAAGCTGAAGGCATAAAAGAAAGTCTCAGGTCACTTCTGAAAAGCTTGAAAATGTTTTATTCATGTATTTGTAGTACATACATTGCAGGGTGCATTGCTGGATTCAAGAGAAAATTGAATGACCCTTCATAGATGAGATGTTTTTAGTTTAGGATTTTAGTTGGGCTGTATAAAATTGATCATTTTTTTTCTTCAGTGGAAGGTTATTCCTTCCAAACATTTTGATGAAGACTAAACCACAGCTATTATGCATTCATGAGCAGAGTGCAGAAGGCTTCACTTGAAAAAACGAAGGCTGATAACCAAAGTAAGGATCAAGTATCTTTCCCAAGGCTACAGCATAATGATGAAACCACCGCATCTTAAAGCGCCTATTGCAGAAAGCCTAGTGCTGCCCTTTAAACTGCTGCAGGAAAAATGCTGGATTTAAAATAGCTTACCTCTTCGTCTGCTGGGCACGGTATAGCTGTACAGTGCATAAAATGTGATGCACGCTCTGTAATGAAGAGCTTTGTGCTGCTACAATGCAGAACTGCCAGATCCTATTTCAAAGTTATCTTTAATGCAAAAACAAGAAACGCTCCCACTTGTATCCATTACAATAAAGTTGCTGGATGATAAAGCCTGCTACCTAAATCATTTCAGTCATGTATGGGAAACAAAATCCCTCTGAAGCCTGAAAGCACATAAAATGCAAATTGCTCCATACTGCCTCTAATACATACATGTTTATATATGTCCTTGCTTTCAGATACAAGGTGTCATTGTGAGCTCTGCTATGGAGCCTGATGTAACCTGAGCACAGGGAAATGCTGACTTGGAAAGATGCATGACAAAGAGCCAGGCCTTGCAAGCATACCTTGTCATGAGTCCTTCCCTAGCCAACAGGCTGCATAATAACTCTTCCCAGGAGAAATTACTCCATATGAAATTGTGTACTAATGACATTAGGGAGTATGCTACTATCTCGAGCAAGCTCAGGAGTATTTACATTAGGCAAATCATAAGTGTTTGAGGGATTAAGCCAAAAGCTGAGAATGGCTTGTCAAAATAGCCCTGAGTTTGTTTGAAAAGTCATTTATTGAAGCATTAATAACATCACATCTCCACATAGACAAAGCAGGGCTATCTTTAGGACAATACAGCAGCACCACGCACGCTGCTTCTTACATGTGGAGAAAGACTCAGGCTATACGATTTAATATTGCTGAAAACAAGGAAGACACTAGCAGAAGCTTATGGGTATTGGATCCGGCCCAAAATACTTCACCTTGTAGAGATTGCTGTTTAATGAAAGTTGTTCTTTCAAAACACCTGCCAATTTCTGAACCAGCCAAAAACTGCAATTTGGAAAAACTTAAGGGCTATTCAGAATATGATGTTGTGAAGGAAGGAGCTGAATACAAACTGTTAGCAGGCATTTTAGGTTATTTCATTCAAATAATAACACTAGACTTTATTCAGGACATATGTGGCTAGCGTATGTTTACAATGAAAGCAGCACTATGAATCAAACAGAAGCAGAATTGTTTCAGTCATTGCAATATACATTATCCAGACACACTACAACTGGAGAGATTTGTGAAAGTGAGAGGCATAGGTAAAAGCTGATTCCGGTTATTATAGGTATCACTATAAACTTGAATAGCCATGAAGTGCATAGACTCCATTCCCCTCCCTTCCCTCCCTCAGTCCCATTGCATTAAATAAATCCAGCACATCCTTTTCCCGAGTGGATTCCTTTATCACCAATTCCATTGTTCTGTGATGGAATGGAACAGAACAAATGTTACCAGAATGCTTTTCTAAATCACATATCTGGTCTGGTGAAAACTAAAAAGCAACCCAGCCCTATTTTGTCAAAAAACAAAAACAAAAAAAGGCATACCACCAATTAAGCCAACCATCCACATTCATCCGATTATTTAGCAAAAACAACTTCAAATGTACTCCTATACTTCATTTATTTTACCAGTATCTCATAGAATTAAAAACTTGTTCTCTGTCTTTCTGTGGAGTCCATTTTCAGTTCTATGGTTTTTGAGAACTATAGAGAGCCAGGTAATGGCTGGTGCAATATTTTATCTTCATGCTTTCTTCTGGAGCATTCAGAGAGAAGCTAAACAAGGGAACAATGTGCTCTAATACTCCCTGTAGATTCCAGGATATATTCACATTGTGGGCTTTGACAAATTCAACCCACTCCTTGGGTTTGTTCAGCCTACTGGAAAAGTAAAGCAATACAATCAAAGGCCTGCCACGCTGCATTCCCTCTGGAGCCTCGGGAGGCCTCTCCAGGGGCCTCTTTCCCAACTGAAAAATGCAGACTGTCACACAGCACGCCTAAGTAGCTAAGCATTTTTAAATGCATTTCTCCTTATCTAGGGAATAAAGGTAATAACTTGATATTGTTGGGCCTTTAAGGGTTGTTAGAAAGGAGCATACCTGAAAAACAAAGGCACAACTTTGGAATATCATGAACTGTAACAACGTGGTTTTGAGTTCTCACCCAATTACTTTTTGTTTTTCAGCAAAATATTGCATAAATTCCTACCGCTTTCAATATCTGTCCTTCATCAAGCATGGTATAACTTCATGTATTAGCATATTATTACACTGATGGAATCAGTTAATTTGTATACTTAATAACCAGAAGCTGAAAAATCGCTTTATCCATTAAGTGCCATGATAAGAAACAAAGGAAAACTGTTTAATCACTCTTTGTTTAAAGTGAAAGCATAAGGATACTTTGAAAGGGAAGAGGCTGTAATAAGCACGGACAACTTAGTACAGTTACTAGAGATGTTCACCAAACTTCACCCACACATTTCAGGTTGGAATCCAGACTCCCGGTGTCATTAAACCTTACAGAGAAATAAAACTAATTACACTTCAGCATTTCTAGACCTTGAGGTTTTTAATCACACATATCGTCTTGCTTAACAGTTCATTCACTTTATGCAGGCAAGCTACAAGATTTGTAGAAGGGTCTGGAAGTGCACCTAGAATGCATTGCCTGTCTACTGTTTTATTTACATTTCTTTTCCAATGAAAATCAGTAGCTAATAAATCAAAGCTTAATTACACAAACACAAAAATACAATCATTAACATTTTACTGGATACAAATGATAAGCATAAGGAAAAGCCCTTGTACACTTACTGACATGAATTTGTGTTAGTTTGCTATTAATGAATGATGCTCTGGATTGGTGTTAATCTAACAGAAACAGATGTGTATTTAAAAAAAATAGAGAGCCACTCATGTTTGACATGATCTTATACTGAGATAAATATCTACACACAGTGATATGATCACGTGGACTCACATGTGATCACATCATTATTGTTTTTTTCTGACAATGTATTATCATCAAGGTGGTTGAACCTCCTCAACAAAGCTTGCTTTGATCAAATACCAAATACTATTATCTAAAGTGTTGGATAATACAGAAACAAATCTGTGCAAGTGTAGCAATTTTGATTCAGAAAATTTTTAAAAAGTAGTTATTTACAAAGGTAACTTTTTAATTCAGTGATTAAATTGAGACTCCAGTCTTTGTATCCCAAACACCCTATCATTTAATTTCTTATTTTTGGCGTTTTGCTCTACTCTCCCCATTCCTTCTCCCCACTGCAAATATTAGCCCATGTTTAAAGAAAACTAAACACAATTAAACTCTTCAAAAAAAACCCAGTAAGTTATTCACTTTGTGCCAAAAAACCACAAACCAACAAAAACATAGCACTAGAACATTACTCAAAAGATTCCATAAATCCTTCACAATTAAGGAAAGTTTCAGGAGCAAAAGGAACTTATATGATTTGTAGAACTTGGGAGGAGAAATAGGGGAAGAGACATTTATCCCTTTACATTTTTTTTTTGTCTGAACTTCATTTACAAAAAGCTCCTGGTACTTTTCCCACCTCCATCCTCTGGCACATATGGTTTAATATACAAAAAAATTTAAATAAAAGGTCAAATTCAAATTCCCACCATAAATAATTCAACTCCTATGAAAACTGGTGGGGTTTAGCTATTTCAAAGATAGCCTTGCCTGGCTAGCTATTTGCTTAGGACTCAGAAGTTAAATAAGAGGATTATTACAAAACTGTGGTATTTTATTTTAGCCTTTTAACAATTTCATGCAAGTTAAGTCTAGATGAAACCCTTTTCAATGATATTTTGTTTCATTTGTATACATTCTACTACCCATAGGTTATAACCATGTAGGCAGGTCAAGAAATGGAACCACTCAAGTTTGTGTTTTCTAGCAGTTCTACGAGCCTGTTGATTTTAACAAATTTAAATGGAAAACTTAAACCTCTTCAAGTCCTTGTTCTAAATAGTAGGTGAACTCTCTAGCCTTTTCACTTGGTGGAGTGTTATCATCCATCCTTGTTACAAGATACTGCATTTCTTCTCAGCTTAATATCAGGGGTTGTCAATACTGTGTCTTTTTGCTTCCATTTTGTTTTTCAAATTCCAACTCTTGGTGAAAGAGCTCATATTTTTCCCTCCTTGCTGAAGCCGGTCTTTTCCCACTGGGCAGCTTTGGAAAGTCAGAATACTGAGTGCTTCTCTAGGTCAGACTGATACTAATTTGAGCATGGAGTGGAACCAAGCTGGTTTGATGCAGAGTCTGGGCCGATTTATTTTCATGCTGGGTTGGAGATGTAGCCATCTCAGATGGTTCAAGAAACTGAGTGGGGAGTGGTAGCCATTTCCATGCCAAAGTCTCTTAACAGCAAAAATACAGAAGAGAAACTGAGAGAATGAAAAGACTTGTGGTTGAGTGAAGGGAATTTCCATGTCCGTGAGGGGTGGTATTGTTCACTGAATTTGTGACAGTTGACAGAGAAATGGAACCTGCTGAAGAATTGTTTGAAGGTGTTGGGCTCGTTCCATTGGGATTGCAGTAGATCTAGAATGTAGGGGAGGAATAACAAAAAAAGGAGATTTTGTGGGTTGGTTTGTTTTAAAACTAGAAGGCAAACCAGTAACAATGAACTATGTTTAGATGCACTCAGCCACAGTACTCGGATACGATACACACAATTGCTCATGCCTCTCATCGTGCAGTTAAGGACAAAGACATCTTGAATTGCACTCATAGGATATTTGTTTAACAAATAAGTTTAACATTTTTCTAAATGTTTTCCTGTTATTACCTATCACTATATCAAAACTCTGCACGCACTAAACCAAAAAGTTAGAACAGAGTAGTACGTTTCAACAGACCTCACCACAAAGAAAAACACAAAGATAAAGCTATGCAAAGAAAATCTTAGGATAAAAAAACCCTTCCAGACAACTGCATGAATTCTTTGTCTTTTTAGACTAAGACAAACAAAAAGTGATGAAGAACCTATTGATACTATTTCTGGTACTGGTTTGGAGAGTGCTTTCAAGCAAAGGTGGGGCTTACACTAGTGGACTTAATATTTCAGCCTCTCTCAACTCCTCTCTTGCTGTGATAGTACAGAACTGCAGAACTTAACGCAATGGAACTACACAGATTAAATTGTAACCTATTGGCATGGTAGAGCCTACAAATAGTGGAAAAACAACATAACATCACCAAATTAAAAAAATGCTGCCAGACAGCAAAATCAAAACTACACTCATTCCACCCCCAACTCTGCATTACATGGATAGAGCAAAAAAAAAAAAAAATCGCACCCAGTATCAAGCTATTTCCTACATACAAGAAAACTTCCAAAGCTAAGGTAACATGTTCTTTTGTTCTAGTGAAAAAAAAACAATGTGACACACGATAATGAAAAAGGGCAAGAATCACATATCTGCTCCCCAGAAACAAGTGCAGTTTAGCAAGCTTGTCTTCAGTTCTGTTGGCAGCAAACTTGTATTATATCAATGTGTTCTGATTCTGAGTCAGGTGCAGTAAAAATAAACATCTTTTTTAAAAAGAACAGTTAGTTTAATAAATAATACTCTCCATAAACGGTGCCCTTGTCTCATATTTCTGGTGCTGCTTAGAAAATTAATTTTCTTTAGCAGAAGAAATAACTGTAATCCCTCAATACTAAAAGCCATGAAGCCAAGGTTAAATGTATTAAAAAAAAATGCATGCAATTCTCTAAGTATTTTCTACTGAAAAAAAAGCATAACAACTTGAGAATGGTGTAAATCTTGTGATAGTTATGGCTTTTTGGCAATCAGCAACATGCTGGAAGCAATTTAGGACTGCAGGATAAAAATCACTGTGTGGAAGTTTCTGTTGAAACTGGTCCGAAACAATCAATAATGAATTGCAGAGTTAATAACCTACAAGCTGGATACAAGGCAAGTCTCAATCTGCCCTGGAATTTTTTGAGTCTTCATACAAATTGTCTGCCACTGTTTCACACTTGGTTATATATTTTTAAATTTTTCTTAGTTTTAAACAGAAAGCCTAATTTCTGGGCAATTTTTTTTTAGTGTAAGAGGAAGAGCTTAGAGCCAGGTCACATTAGATGGGACCCCAGACAGATCTTAATGAGCATATGACAAACACCAGTACCGGAAATGTTCTGATCTTGGGTACCCTAAAGGGTCTGATCCTGCTCTCATCAATGCTAAGGGCAAGGCTCCACGGATCGCAAAGGAGAAGGGATAACGCCTTTCCTCACAAACAAAGAGGAGGAATAAAATATTGAAAACGACCCCCCTCCCAGGAATCCCTTTTGCCGTTTCCTAATATTTTGTGATTGACCCTTTTCAAAGGCTGTCTCCAAGAACAACACGTGGATCCGCTATCTGGGAGCCCCGAGCCCTGCTTGGCTTGACTGCTTACAGAAAGGCAAATAACACCCGCATTCATTAGCTCCGCACCCGGTGTGAGACTCACCCCGCGCAGCAGCCAGGGACCCGCGCCTTTGCTTCAGCCCCTGCCCCATAGGCTTCAGGAGAGGGCTGGGTGATTCAGACTGAGGTCTCGGACCTTATGCTTTGGGGTGGGATGAAGGGATTCAGAACAGAGTCTCAGACCCACAGCCCCATACAATTTAGGGTGCAGTGGTGGGATTCAGACCAGGGTCTCAAGACCCACAGCCCTGTACCCTTCGAGACGTGGGGGTGGGAGATTTCAGACCCGGGTCTCGGACCCACAGCCTTGTACGCTTCACGGAGCGGGGGATTCAGACCAAGGTGTTGGAACCGCAGCTCCGTACCCTTTAGGATGTGGTGGGGGCATTCAGATCAAGGTCTTGGACGACCAACGGCCCCGTACACTTCGGGCTGGGGTGGGGGATTCAGACCAGGGTCTCCCTGCCTTCTAGCTGTAAAATTCGGAGCCAGTTCGGGTTTGGAGGGACCGTTCCCCTTGTTTTCAGCGGGAGGGGAAACAATGCACGCTCCCCCGCCACTAACACCGCGGCTTTCCTTCGAGCATCCCACGGGAAGAAAGGCGGCGAACTCCTATTTGTTTTCCATTTGACCGGGATAACCCACGGCACGGGCATCCGGAAGGCTCTGGGATCGGGTGGGGATGAGACCCCTCCTCTCTTCCAGGTCCCCCGTCTGCAAGCGGGGCTGCCCAAGCTCATTCCTCTCGCCCTGGGGCGGACGGAAGGATGGAGGAACGTCTCCCCGCCACTCACGGGCTCCCAGCGGGACACACCGAACGGCCACGCTCCCAGCGGCTTCCCCGCTCCTCCTCAGCTCCCGAGGCGGGCGGGAATGCTGGGGGGGGATCTCGGGGTGGCTGCTCTTCCGACTCTCGCACTCGAGATGGTGGTGTGTGGCGGGGGGGAGGGGGGAAGCACCAAGCTGCTCTTGGTCTCACCTGCGTGGGGAGGAGGAGAGCAAGGAGCAGGAGCCCCAGAGCGAGTCGCGCCGCCAGCGCCGTCCCCATGCCTGTGGTCACGCGACGCGATGCTGCTTCTGCTGCTATGGCTGAGGCTGCGAGCGAGGAGGATGCCTCGCTCAGCCGCGCCCGTCCCTTTTATAGCAGCGCGGGCTCCCGTGAAGCCCTCCTGCCGCCTTCCTCCTCCTTCTTTTCTCTCCTACTCCTCCCCTCTCCTCCTCCCCGCATCTCTGCTCCCGCCCTCCCTGTCCACCGCCCCGCAAGTCGCTGTCTCCCTCCGTGACCCGGAGGTTCGGCTTACCCTCCCCTCCTCTTCCCTCGCCCGTCGGCGCGTCCCAGAGCTTTGTTTCTCTTCGTTTAGGTCTTTGAATGGCGCTGGCGTCGTGTTCTGGGGTTGAGGGACTGGCAGGGGGGCTGAGTTACTCTGGAGAAAGGCTTGTGTTTACGGAAACATCAGGGGTTTTTGATTTTAAAAAAATAAATAAATAAGCAAATAACGGATGAGAGAAGGAAAGCTAAAGAAGGCTATAAATATTTCCAAACGATGAGAACAGTGGAGTTGAGATCCCATCCTACTCAGAGCTGCCTCTCCACAAGTCCTCAGGCTTCAGACCACAGGCTGCAATTTCACTCTTTGGATCTAAATATTTTATTATTAACATTATTTCTTAAAGAGTAGGAAACTTGTGTAACAAAGTGGAACAGAAGGTTCTCCCAGATGCAGCCTCTCTGCATATAAGGTTCCAGTTTCTGGCATGGTAAATAACTGTAATTATATTGTAATCCCTCCCTTAATAGACTGAAGATAGACTGCGCCAGTGCCTCACCAAATCAGTAGGTATCTCAGCGTACAGACAAGTTGACAGAAGTAGTCTGTGTCCACTTCATAAACTACAAAAAGAGGCAATGATGTGCTGATTTTATTGTGACAAAGTGGTTGTTTCCATTTAAAAGAAGAGAAAGATGTCCTGTTAGCTCACCCTAATCAACAGATTTTAAAATTGGATGTATTCACATTTATCTCAGAACAAAGTGTGAGGAGGAGATATCCATGTTCAGCACCACATAACTCATTTGCTGTCTCCAGGGGCAGAACTGCTTTTCCATGGGCATTACTAGAACTCAGTCCCAAGGCACAGGAAACATGGCCATGGGCCACAGAACCACATGCTGGGACTTCTGTTAGGCAAAATACGTAATTCTAAACCAAGTCCCACACTAATTGCTTCAGAATGCCCGACAAAGCTATAGTTATTTCATTTTTCCAGGAAGAGAGGAATTTTGTAAGCTGTACCACCCAAAATATCAATCCTTATTCTATACCAAGATGAAAGCTTTTCTAAGTGCTTCACAAAGCCTGAAGCACTCCTGAAGTAACATTTCGCTGTTTTTTTTAAGTCCCTGATCATAGTCAGAGTCCAGTTCCTAACATAGCCTATCTATAGAGTAACTGTGGGAACCATGACTAAAGAGAGGGTCTTACATCTCTGTCACTTGTCATCTGCAGAGCTGTTTATCAGAAGATGGGTTTTAACGATTGCAGAGATATAAGAAGAGAAAACAGGAAACTGTAACCAAGTTAAAACAAGAGGGGTGACAAAGCTGAAACTATTTTACTTGCCAACAGTTTGCTTTAGCTGTCACAGTTAAAATGAAATCACAAATGGGAAGGAAAGTCATCTTTTCACTCAGGAGACATGCTTAACTCTACAAAAAGTTGAAGTTCCCTGCGAGAGGTCAGATTGAATTATAGCAATAAAGCGAGGTCTCAGACTACTCCGACACCAGGTTCCCTGTAGGAGATGCAAAAGGAAGGGAATCCAGTTAGGGACCTACAACAGCCAAAGTGAAGAAAATTCTAGCGTAAAGCTGACAGAGATGGTTCCCATTATCATCTCCCCACCTTGGCTGGGAGAAAAGAAAGTGACAAAGCTGGTGCTTGATCCCAGAGGCAGCATAACTGGCTGATGTATGTTAAAGCAACAGTGGAGACATGTGAATGTCACAGCTGGGACAGGTGAGAATGACAGAATAATTATCGAATGGCCTTTCGCATTCTCCCTACCTGGTGTACCTTATGGGAGGTCTGGAACTACGTCTTTAAAAAATGAGAGTGACACATGGTTCTTGTATGGTGACATGATGGAACCAGCACAGCATTATACAGCTGCTAATTATTATTGGGTATTGCACTTCTGGCATTTTAACAAATTTCAGTGCAAATGGGGATATCTTTCATTTTGTTAAAAAAATACTATAAGCCCTATTCCTTTAATAGCCTTTAAATAAATAAAAGTGCAGAGGTTTTAAAACATTTGGTGGAAATGATAAATTACTGAAATAATAAAAATTACATTATGTTTGTGTTCTGAGGCCAAAAAAAGTGCCTTTCTGAAATATTCCTGAAATGCTAATGCAAATAAGGAAATGTTCTATCAGCAAAGAAGAAGCAAAAAGAATATTTTAAGCCCAAGATTTTCTTTGAAACTTTTGTCATTAGAAATTATAATGCCTATGTTCCATTATGTTTCTACAACCAACTCTCCCCATTAAGGAAAACTGTAATATTGCTGCAATATTATCGGTTTCTCCCAAACATATAAATCATCAGCTCACCAAATTCCAGAATCCTTACTTATTTTTCATCTGAAGTCTATAATGAAGTCTGCAAAGGATATACCTGAGCAGGAGACCAGGACTCAATACATGGATTTTTCTACAAAATGAGAAGCACTGTAATTGAGTTGAGAACTGTACAAAGTGAAGCACTGCTATCTGGTGGCCAAAAGGCACTTCTGATTTTTTTCTGTCAGAAAACACGATATACTTTCTCAATTAAATATCCTTTGATAGCATTGTGCCCTAAGAGCTTTCATGATGATAAGGCATACTGTTAAATTTTATCACTGTTAAATCCTTATTGTTCCACTTCCTTTATTTTTTTCTACATCAAAATAGTACTCAGCACCTCTCCCAGTTAAATACAAAATGTTTGATGAGAAAGCTTAACAAAGAGAACGGAAAAAATACTTTGATCTTTTGGGTTAAATGTAATTTCATCTGTATATTCTACCAGTGATTTTTTGAGTTGATTGAAGTTTTCAATAAGCATAATTTTCAATCTAGCAATCAGAAGCAAAACTTGTGCTGCTTTGTATAATGTGTTGACAAATAAGATCAACTAAAATGACTGGAAGAAAAAAAATAGTCACTATAAAAGGAAGCAGAGAAGTAATTTCTGAGATGTATAAGTAACGTATTTAAATTTAGACAAGCATTAGCAAAATAAGTGTAGCCAGAGCATTAAGTGGAATTCACAACTAATTTTGACTTAACCTTTAATTTAATCTTACCTTTTAGTTGTCAATCCTGATTCATCTAATGTTAAGTATTGCGGGAGCATCAATTGCCAATGAGAATTGCTGGATGCTGTTCTCCTAAACAGCTCTTCTCTCTCCTTGGCTGTGCATAGACTTTTTACACATTTTAAGCTCATGCCAGAGTGCACTGCAGCTCTCAGTACTCACCTGGGTTATATCTATATATTATTTTGGTTAACTCATATCTGCGACCATGTTATGCATTTATATATTAGCACCTGATCTTTTTTTTTCAATGGACAACTTTGAAGAGAAAAATCAGCTTTCCCGTGTGTATTGACTGGCCTGTATGATCTGTGCTGACATCGTCTGGTGTTGTTTCTTTTGTGACCTTTTTTTTTCCATATGCATTTTGACTTGAGAAACTCATGGGTCACTATTTTCTAATATATAGATAATAGCTTATGTTTTCATAAGGTAGGCTGGCCCTTCCATTGCTACTTGTTTAGCAGGAAAGGACCTATCTTGCAGCAGCATCACAGCTCCAGCCATATAATCAAAACTTGCCACCTTTTTCAAAGTGCCCTTCCTTACAGTTGCACATTCACTGACATTGCAATATAAGACTGAAATATTGATGGGAGCTGGCTGATCAAAGCTGATTTTAGGCAACTGAACAAAGCTATTTGGGATCTGTCTTGGGAAAGAACTTGGAATATATATTGAGGATTACATTCCCTCTTCAGTGGAGGGTTTATATGTTAGAGCTTTTAATGGAAGGCATGATTGGTAGTACTGTAAATCTCTGCTTGGTAATAAATGTTGATTGGATTCAACTGCACATGTCTTCAGACATGGGCCTCATTGCCATCATCCAAACTCTCATTACACCAAGATTCCATCAGTGCCACTGTTTCCCTTCTATGTCATCTATGTCAATGTGAGGCAAAAAGCATTGGGCTGCTTAATTGGAGGTATACAATTATGCAAGTAAACAAAGCTGTGATTTCCAGTCCTAGAATCATAAACCTGGAAGTCTGAGCAGAATTGAAATTGTGATTCCAGAAGTAGTCTGAAGAAGAAATGTTTAAGGGTTGCCCATGGATCTTTTAACTTCTGGGTAGACTTCAAGGGATGGTGTCAGCTTACACAATTAGGTGTGGCCTCAGATCTGCTTGAAAGCACACCTTTCTCCTTAAGTCAAACAAACTCTTAGGTGACATCAATACAAACAAATTAAATGGTAGCAAAGCCTGTTCTTTGGCCTTGAGGACAACTGACATGTCTAGCCACATCCATACTATTAAATTCTCATTGCCACCAGAAAAGGGTGGCAGTATCTAAACTGCCTGTTGGTAGGTAGTTGTCCCTGGCCTTGGCCAACCCCCGAATCATGCTCAGGAATTGTTTGAAATCACGCTACTTGGTATGAGACAAAATCAAGACAGAGCCTTCCTTCAGCTCCTGAGGTATAATGTCAGGTAACAGATCTACAGAGTTGAAGAAGTAAAAATGATCAGAGGTAGTTTTCACTATCTTGTGATTTGAGGCAGGATTAAACATTAATTTTCAGAAAAAGTCAGTGAAAAGTATTCCACAGCCCACAGCTTTCTTGTTTATTTGCCAAACTATTTTTGCAGAATATTTCTCTTAATATAAAGCCTTCTTTGCTGCAAATTTAAAGTAATGATTTATTACTGCACCACAATAGAGTGCACAGATAATAATGATGCCAGATTTGTAACAAAATGTTTACCAGGATAAAACATATCAAGCACTTTGCCTTGAGAGGAGGAAGGAAGGGTGACGTGACAGCATCTATCTGCATTTAAGTGAGTCTCCCTGGAAACCCTTGGTAGATTACAAAGGGAAACCAGTGCTTCTGTGATGTGATTTGTCTCATTTCAACATAGACATCTGAAACACATTAATCACATTCTGCCTACATCTCTGTTGATGCAGCTTAGAAAGAAAATTGTCTTTTTTGCAGCAGCAGCTGCATAATATTTGTGATTTTATGTAATTTGGAGATTATCTCACTCAATTTGTTGAACAATAGTGTAATATTAGCACATTTACCATCTCCTTGAATTTTCTTTCTATGATAAGACTTATTATTAATTGCAGTTAGTGCAACCAAGTTCTTCTCTGTAAGACTGTGATTTCCCCCCATTCAATATGATATTCTGCATTACCTCTCTTACCAATGGGTGAAAAGTTAGTTTCCTGATATTACACTAGTACTTCATTCTGCTTCTTTCCAAACAAATGAAAGAATGTTCACTGAAAATCTCTTCATTCTTATCAGTCCTTCTAACCATCATCATTATTTTATGACTGTTGAGATTTCTTCTATCCCTGACATATTTTAAGACCAATGTTTTTAGCCCTGACTACAAAGCATTTTTTTCTGATAACAGTAGAACTCTGTATCTTCTCTTGAGAAGTGTGAATATCTATATCTCGCAATTTGAATCTAGTATTCTTCTACTTCCCTTTTTTGATTGTTATTGTTGCCTTATTTTTTATCTTTGCTTTCTGCCTTCTCTTCGCCACAAAACAGGGCAGATGAAAAAGATAGTTTTTATAGAAAAGGAGCTGCCCTACAATGTACTCAGTTTCAGAACTCATTCCTAGTCATGGCTGCTGCATGGCATCCTGGAAGGCTTATTCTTTTGTAACCTTTTCTGGGTAATTTCTAGTTTGAGTATGGACAGGCAGAGTAAGGAGAATGAACCATGGAGAGATATGATAAACAGGAACAGAGAAAGCTGGAGTTGTTTATTTTAGAAGACAAAATAAGATCAAATATGATTCAAAGGTGTATAAGTGGACTTCTTCCCATTTCATAACAGGAAAAGGGACCAGTCCAGGATTTGAAAAGATGAACTGCTGAAAGGAAACATGTATCGGGTATCACTAAGAGTGTTACGACCTCATGTATTTTTCAGATGGTGAACTCTTTGTCACAGGGCATCATTAGGCAAGGTGCACAGGAGTGGTCACATAATGATGAGAACATCCAGAGTTTAATGAGCAAGTGTTGGAAGGACATACTTTCCTGGGAGACAGATCATCTCAGATCTTCCTACTCTGTGATTCCATTTATACATCTTTTATACCTCTGGAGCCGGGCACTGTGAGTGGGTGAGACAGCCTTGACAGCAATCAATAAGATTATTCCGAAATTCTGTCCCTCCCTATCCTACTTTTATTTATATTATTTACTTTTTATATATCAGAGGTATATTGAAACCTACAGATCCATTTTTATTTCCTAATGCAATAATGTTTATAAATGCTAATCAAAGCAACGTTGTCCCTTAGCCACTATGGAAGATGAAGTTCTTTTAACTGATTTTTTTCTTTTTTTTTAAAAGAAAACCTGAAACAACATTTTTTTTTTAAAAGAGAAAGAGAAAACTTTAATTGTATACAGAGGGAGGAACAATCTAAATTTCCTCATTAGAAAACAATTATGTTAGACTCACATGTGTATATCTTGAATTAGTTACTATCAATTAAAGAAGAGAACATTGTATTCTGAATAGTAAAGCCATTAATCTGAGGAAAATACAGAGGAAACACAGAAGTAAACAAATAATTCAAACTAATTAACATTTGCTCATGGAATGTGTAGGCTTAGGGCTAATAAAGAAGGTTCAAACAACAAATACTTAATTGATGGCTTTTCCTTTTTTATTGCATTTGCCACCTGCTGCTAGCAGTAGCTAGATAAATCCTAGAGCAGCAACCAAAACCAGCAGGACCTGAGCATGTTCATTTCAGAAGGAATGAAATCCTGAAAGCCTGGGAAACAGTATATTACCTTCTCTGATAAAAATATCACGTTTTAGATAACTGCCAAACAAGAAAGTGCAGGGGGAACAAACAAACAAACCTCATTGCAAACCTTTCACCAAGCTGGAGAGCTGAAGAATTAGTAGTGGAACTGTGGAGCCTTTAATCTCCAAGTAGCTGGATTGACTACCAGGCTGACTGAAGGAAATTACTCACTGTTTTCCTCTCATTTGCTTAATCACTGATGTAACACAAATTTTCACTGGCAAGGAAGTTATGTATTTCTGGTTTAGGTCGGTCACCACACTCTGACTTATTAGGGTGGCCTCTATCAAGTTCTTCAGCACTGGTCAGAGGAGTCTGCACTGCCCACCTCCATTTTTTTTCCCATGATGGCTTAATGTGGCCTTCTACTGTAAAAAACCTAAATTAGTCAGATAATGAAAAGAATGGGGAAAAAAAAGAATGTTACTTTAGCAAGTGTCTATATCTTCATCACTTAAAGAAATACAAAACAATACCTTGAACTCATCCACCTTACCTTATTCATCTGATTAAGTATCTATAATGTCAAAGATGAATTTTCAAGGAACAAGTAAGTAAACTGCAAGCAAAGGTGCTTTGTGAGACCTCACCCACTTCTGGAAAGGGATTCTCTGTGGAGGATGCCAACGTGGCTGCAAGGAAATGGGCAGAAGTTCATAATGTTGTGTCTATTGCAAGAAATAATACAGCAACACAGAGAGTTGGTAAATAGACAGAGATAAGCTTTAGTGTATACGGGGGCTAGAGGCATTAAAGGTATCCTAAAGAGAATAAACGCATTGTTTTACAGTAAAGATGGCACAGTAGATGATATGGGTAAACATGTAAGAAAGGGAAAACAGTTTAGAGCAGTGTGCCAACTGAAAAGGCAGCTGTAGAAGGAACAGGAAAAGAGCTTCTGCTGTATGAGAGACTTTGTTTTCAGTGATGTTCTCCAGAGAAAGAGATGGTAGCATTTGGTTGCAGACTGGATGTGAGCAACAAGCTAGAGGAATAGCCTCCAGACTATGAACTAAGAAAAGGGAACATCTAAGCAATTACAATAGGCGTGTAATAATGGGAGATGTGAATTAGTATTCAGGGAGATTTAGCTCATTATTCAAATGAATAAGGGCAAATGTAAAGGTGGTGATCACACAGGGACACTGTTTTCTCAGGCTGCATAAATATGCATGGAACACTGTACAGTCATCTCTCAGTGCACTTTGAAATAAGCAGTGCAATTTAAAAGGCGTGTGGTTCCAATAAGATAATGCTGAAGCTGAATCTGCAGTGACAAGTAAACTGGTGAGATGTGCATTGCAGAATGTTAGTCAGAGCTACTCACAGGGCTGGAATGGCAACACGGTGCTCCTGCCTTTATGGTAAAATGCAGTGAGTGTCAGCAGATCTACTGCTGTCACTTGACCAACTTTGCAGGAAAATAAAGGTAACAAAAACCCCTAGGCAGTGAGAATGGAATTCCCAATTACGGATTCCAACATACAGGTCAAAAGCTATCAGGAACTGTCTCTCTGAGCTATCAAAACAAAAAGAGTAATCTTGTTTTGAGTGAGACTTCACCTGGACTACTGTGTTCAGTTCTGGAGTCCTCAGCACAGGAAGGACATGGAGCTGTTAGAGTGAGTCCAGAGGAGGGCCGCAAAGATGATCAGAGACCATACAAGGAATGGCTGAGAGAGTTGGGGTTGTTCAGAGTAGAGAAGAGAAGGTTCTCTGGAGACCTTATAACAGTACTTAAAGGGGGTTTACAGAAAAGCTGGGGAGGAGCTTTTTATCAGGAAGTGTAGTGATAGGACAAGGGCTAACAGTTTTAAGCTGAAAGGAGGGAGATTTAGATTAGATATTAAGAAGATATTTTTTACTATGAGGGTGGTGAGGCACTGGAACAGGCTGCCCAGGGAAGCTGTGGATGCCCCATCCCTCGAAGTGTTCAAGGCCAGGTTGAACGGGGCTTTGAGCAACTTCATTTAGTGGAAGGTGTCCCTGCTCATGGCAGACGGCTTAGAACTAGATGGTCTTTAAGATCCCTTCCAACACAAACCATTCTATGATTGTATGAATGTCATAGGGAGTGCACTGAAATAACTGAAATATTCAAACTGAAAAGAACAGCCATGGGAAGAGGAATACATCTTGATCAGATTCATTTCTCACCCAGATTTCAAAGGTATATATAGACCACCACTAATCTACCACTAATGATAGCTGTTCCTTACCGAAGCTGAAACTTTTGAGTGAATGTTGATGAGGTGTCATATGATTTTAAAAAAAAAAGTTTCAAATCACCTGAAAGCAGCCTAAAGAACACCCTCATGGAGCTTGCGGCAGCTTTGAGTCGGAGCTTTTCACTGCCATCTAATGGTAAACAGGAAGAAGAGACAAATTAGACTGGTCATCAGCCCATCAGAACGTTTTGGTTACAATTACAGTTTGATATAATTGAAGTAGAAGTAATGAATATTGTCTTAATTTTTGCCTTTTTAATCATTTAAAAACCACACTTACTGGCCCAGGTTGGGAGTTGCCAAGACCTCACACAGCTGCAGTACAAATCTTAAAGACAAGTGCTTTCATGGCTCTTCTTACCCTGTGGCATGGGTGGACGAATCTCATGACAAGGAGACCCCTGTGACACTGAAGTTCATCTACAGCCCCTGGACTGAATGAATCATCCTAACAAAAACCTTGGTAAGGATCTGCTTTTGTGACAGTCATAACAGCAACATGATGTTGTACTCTAACTAGTACAACTAGAACAGTCGCCCATGAAGCTGGACTAGGAAATGAAGCAAGCGTGACAGAGATGATGTCTCTCTGTGCGATGATAAGCTAAATCAGTTACGTGATGCCTGTTTGAGACATCCAAGTTAAATTTGCTCTATGTAGGAGGGACCTGTTTGAGTGCCACATTATTAATCTTCTCCAAAATGTAAGGCCTGCAGGAAAGGATACTGACTGATGAGACAGAGACTTCAACCACATTCTTTACCTTGCCTTTCAATATGAAGGTACAATGAAGATGCATAGTGCCAGACTAACCTAGAAAGGCATTAATATCTTTGTTTACAGAAAGTTAACTTAATTCCTAGCAAAGTTAGAACATGACTTCAATCCTACACGAGACAAATCAAATTCTATGAGCTCTGAAAAGAATGGGGTGTATGGAAAGCTAGGTCTCAGGTTTTTTTGTTAGGTTTTGGGTGTGGAGGCTTTCTCCCTATAGAGGAGGTAGCATTTCTACTCAGGGAATCCCTGCTATTCAAACACTCATTTCTATTCTGACTCACCATGTGCCACTATGAATGCAAGAACGTTACTCTTACCAGCTGGTTGGTTTTTTTTGTTCAATAAGGATGTATGTGTATTTTAAGACATAGAGAAAAGTTCTAAAAAGCTAATAGCCATAGTCCCAAATAAAACTGGTCAGATTCTCATAGAACTGGGCACTAGAACATTCAAAATACATAAGGACATAAAGATGTTTGCAACTTCCTGCCCAGTGAGGTTTTGAAGGAGGGAAAATAGCTTTACCAAGAATCCTTCATTACAAAATATTGCTGACATAAAAAATCCCTCATTCAAATGCTTTATGACAAAGTTCATACAGGTATAAAATTAAGAAATCACTTATAATGCCCATGCTAATTGCACAGCTGCTATGCAGCAGCAGCTCCACAGTTGTATCACTTGCCATATTTGCTGATTATTTTCCAAGGGAGGATTGGTCTGCCAGGTGAGGCGATGAGCATTTTAAAACAGGAGTTTAATGCTAAGGAGCTTTTCCATCTGCCAAAGTTACCCTGAGCCTTGTACAATCATTGACATCAGAACAAGATGCTGCCAATCTGATGGGGTTGTTCTTTGCAAGAGTTTTGCATGGATATACAGAATTTCCCAAACGCTGAGCGAAGCATTCAGAAGCACTGAGAGAGGCGTGGTTGGTAGAGAGAAAGCTGGGAGAAGACAGATGGTGGGATGGACCTCTCCTAGTTTCTGAGCCCCAAAGAGAAGGGATTGTGGATTACCACCAACAGCAGAGAAGTGGAGTGAAAAAGTGTGATGTAATGTGAAGGAAAGTAATGAAGATAAAGACAGGAGAAACCCAGGCCACAATGGGATTTGGATTAGATTGTCATGGTGGCCAAAACCTTTCAAATCAATTGGTGGTCAGGAAACTTTAGCATCTGCTGGAGGTATTTCCCCAGTTTTCTAGTTTGAGCAGAGCCTGGGGGACTGAATCAATGGACCAAGGCCAATTGTAATGAGATTCAACAGGATTCAACTGGATCTTGCACTTGGGTCACAAAAACCTTGTGCAACATTACGGGCTTGGGGAAGAGTCACTGGAAAACTGCCTGGCAGAAAAGGACCTGTGGGTATTGTTTAGTAGCCAGCAGAATATGAGCCAGCAGTGTGCCCAGGTGGCCAAAAAGGCCAACAGCATCCTGGCTTGTATCAGAAATAGTGTAGCCAGCAGGACTAGGGAAGTGATTGTCCCACGGTACTTGACACTGGTGAAGCTGCACCTCAAATACTGTGTTCAATTTTGGGCCCCTCACCACAAGAAGGACATTGAGGTGCTGGAGTGTGTCCAGAGAAGGGCAATGAAGCTGGTGAAGAACCTCGAGAACAAGCCTTAGGAGGGAACTGGGGTTGTTTAGTCTGGAGAAAAGGGGTCTGAGGAGAGATCTTATCACTCTCTACAGCTCACTGAAAGAAGGTTGTAGTGAAGCCAGCGCTGGTCTCTTCTCCCAAGTAACAAGTGACAGGACAGGAAGAAGTGGCCTCAATTTGTGCCAGGGGAGGTTTAGATTGGATATTAGAAAACATTTCTTTATGTTAAGAGTGGTGAAGTATTGGAACAGGCTGCCCAGGGAAATGGTGGAGTCATCCATGGCTATACAAAAAGCATGTAGATGTGGCACTTCAAGACGTGGTTTAGTAGGCACGGTGGTGTTGGGCTGATGGTTGAACTGGATGATCTTAGAGGTCTTTTCCAGTCTTAATGATTCTATAATTCTATGAAAACACAGGCTAGCCCTTGGCATTGGAAACCGGGAGGCCTGGTCTCATAGAGGCAAAATATTTCACCAAGTTGCAAAGGGTAAAGCAGAGGGTGTGTGAAATCAAAACGATGTGGACAGAACTGATATCACCGTTTTGGAAAGCTGTGACTGTGAGGTCTGGAGGGCAGAGCCGGGGCCGGGCGAGGGGGACCGGCCGGAGGGGCCACCCAGGGGAGCCGCTGCCAGTCCCCCCCTCGCCCCCGCGGGCAAATCCGTGCTCTGCCGCCCCCCACACCCAAAAAACCAAGACACGCTGCAGAATTGCACACCAGGACCGGCAAAAGTCATGGTTCAGGGAGCTGCAACGGGAAACAGCTCGGGCAGATCTCGGTGAGGCGGGAGAGCGGCGGGGCCGGTGGCGGGGCGGCTCCCGGAACAGAGGGACAGGCTGAGAGAGTTGGGGTTGTTCAGCCTAGAGAAGGGAAGGCTCCGGGGAGACCGTAGGGTGGCCTTCCAGTGCCTGAAGGGGCTGCAGGGAAGCTGGGGAGGGACTTTTTACAAGGGCAAGTAGTGACAGGATGAGGGGAATGGTTTTAAATTGGAAGGAGGGAGATGCAGATTAGACATCAGGGAGAAATTCTTCACACTGAGGTCGCCCAGGGAAGCTGCGGTACCCCCTCCCTGGAAGTGTTCAAGGGCAGGTTGGATGGGGCCTCGAGCCGCCTGGTCTGGTGGGAGGTGTCCCTGTTTGGAACTGGATGGACTTTAAGGTCCCCTCCAACGAAGCATTCTATGATTCTGTGACCTCCCGCCCCCTCCTCAGCCCCAGGGCACAGCGGTCCCCGCCCGACCCGCCTCTTCTCCCACCTCCCTCCCGGTGCCGGCGGGCACGGAGGGTGGAGACGGAAGAGCAACCTCGTCCCGCAGCCGCTCCCAGGGCCCCGGCAGGGGGCGCGGTGCCCCGGCTGCGGCGGCCCCGCCTCCGGCTGCCCCGGGGCCGGCAGCGCAGGCGCGGGCCCCAGGCGCCGGCAGCACCCAGGTAATCGCGGCTCGGCCGCTGCCCCGCGCTCCTCGGGCCTCCCGGAGGCAGGGGCGGGGCGGCGGAGGAGCTGCGGGGGCGGCGGCCGGAGCAGCCGGAGCTCCCCGGGCCCTTGCGCCCGGGCCCTGGCCGCCGCCGGGGGACGCTGCGGGACGGGCGGGGGGCGGAGGTGCGTCTCGGCCTTCCTTTTCTTTCCCCTCCCTCTTTCCCCGGCGGAGGCAGGGGATGCCTCGGCGGGCGCTTCTGAGCGGGCGCGCAACCGCGTGTGCCCCCGGGCGGGACGGAGTGGGGTGCGCTTCTTCCCGCGCCTCTGCCCGCATCTCTCCACGCGCTGCCCCGGCTCTTCCCCCGCCTCCGCCCGCGCGCCCCTGCCCGCCCGCCCGCGCGCGCCGCCGCCTCTCTTCCCGCCTCTCTTCCCGCGCCTGCCCCCGCCCGAGCCTTTTCACGCGCCCCGGCATCCACCCGCGCCTCTTCCCGCGTCCCTGCCCGCGTCCGCGTCTCTGCGCGCGCCCCCGCTCGTGTCTCCTGCGTGCCCGCCCGCTCGCCCAGGCCGCGCTGTTGGCCTCTGGCAAGGCCGAACCTGCCAGCCAAGCGGGAGCCAAGTGAGATCGAGCACTAAAAATAAGCCATAAAAATTGTTTATGTGTTCAAAGAAGCGTTCTGGGAATAAGCGCAAGGTGAGGATTCCACCGTCCTAAATTATAAACTATACCTCATATATTTGAACGTCACATATTTAAATCTAAAAAAAAAAAAAGACAAAAAAAAGGGAGTTATTTTTTTGTTCTGGCCAGTAATTGCCTGCAGTGATCAGAGCGTTCTCCCAACCTCATTCAGATTTCATAGAATCCTCCGGTTGGAAAAGACCTCTGAGATCATCAAGTCCAACCACACCCATCATCTGCTAAACCACGTTGAGTTGAGTGCAAGGAAAACAGACTCCAGTCGCCTGAAGAAACACGTGTGTCCTTCCACGCCTACAAGTCCATGCTAAAAGCCAGCACTCCACCCAGCTAGGAAGGACTGTGAATCGTTTCCAAGAGTGCTGAAAGACAGCTGGGGTGGGTTTGGGTGTTCCCACCTGCTTGTCCCATCCCAACAGTACTGGGGAGCTTGTGCGAGGCTGTTGTTGCAGGTGTTGGTCCTGTTGCGTTGCATAGAGCAGCGTTCTTTCTCCTGAGCTCTGCCATGGTGCCATGTGCGTTCGGAGAAACAGTGGAGCGTTGTGCAGCGTTCTGCCACGCAGGAGTGTTGTGGTCCGAGCAGAAGTTGAAGTTAAGGAGCTTTCAGCTCTCCTGCATTTACTTGCTTACAGTATTGAGCAGTTGCTTTTATGGAGAATGAGTCATGATAAATGTAGGTCTCCCAATGCTTTTTATGACATAGTTAACTTTGTTTCTGTTTCTTCCGTGAATTCTATTTCAGATGTAGGGAGGAAAATGCCACATAGTTGGGCAGTTAACATTAAAGAGAAGAAAAGGAATTAGGAACTAAATACAGCAGGAAGATGTGTCCGGGAAGATTTTGGTTAGATATTAGGAAGAGGTTCTTCACCCAGAGGGTGGTAGAGCACTGGAACAGCTCCCCCAGGGAAGCAGGAATGGCACCAAGCCAGACAATATTCAAGAAGCATTTGGACAATGCCCTCAGACACACTGTGTGAATGTTGAGGGACAGGAGTTAGACTCTATGATCCTTGTGGGTCCCTTCCAACTGAGATCGTTCTGTGATTCTATGAAATATTCTACTGGGTGTTTTACCACTGTTTTTCACCTGGTGTTTTAGCTCTTTGTAGTGACGGACAGTATACGAGAAAGGCAGAGTTTAAAGCCAGTAGGGTCTTGTGATTTTAAAAGACGCATTGCACTGTGGGGAACTGGATAATCATCTTTATGTAGTAACTATTGTGTCATACATGGAGAAATGCCTCCAACAGTCAAAGCAGCTGCTCATTTTTGCATGTGAATGTTTCTTTTATTTTAGGGTATGCTATGACTGGCTTCAGACTCCCCATCACTACTTTCAGAAAACTAAATGTCTGGTTTGGACTGTGGGAGAAATTTCCCTGTAATAAACTGTATCCCTCTTGGAGGAGAAGCGTATTCTGTAGCTGTCAGACAAGCACAGTAAACAGAAGATGTTTCAGCTTATCCCCAGTGAAACTCTGTGCACTAAGAATTTCTCCAAAGTATATCTCAGTACTTTCTTTGCGGAACAAAAGCAGCAAAAGCTCTAAAAGGAGCAGAAAAACTGTACAGGAAGAGGAAGACAAGGATGAAGATGAAGAGGAAAGCGATTTGGAGGATGAATATGAAAATGACCCCAACGTAGTCAAAGATTACAAGGATCTTGAAAAAGTTGTGCAGTCTCTTCGTTATGATGTGATCATGAAAGCTGGTCTGGACATTGCAAGAAAGTAAGTATAGAAGAAACAACCTGCTGCTGAGAAAAATGTCATCTGTCTAAAATTTGGGGGTTCATACCCTTTTTATTGCTGGGTATGACCTTAGTAGTGGGTTTTTTTTGATATAGCTGTTTTGACCATCTAAAAATAGGTTTTGGATGTTTGGGTGTTCTTGTTTGTTTCACTTTATCTCCCTTGAAACAGCCTGTTTTCTGCTTTTTGCTGTCTGCAGTATTTCTCAGATTGCTGAGGAGGCATTTTCTATCAGTTACTTAATTTAAGAAAATGCAAAATACCGTACTAAGTAATACAAAAAGATCTAATTTGAGATTGAGGGAGTACAATAATACGCTACTTAATGGCTGTAGAAATAGGTGAGGGTAGGTATAAACTTAACATTCTAGGTCAACGAGGTAAATGTGCACTCTGTAAATATATCGCAGTGTTTGATCTAATGCAACCAACAGAAGCCGTATATTGCAATGTTATTAGAATGGAATATTAGTGTCGCTTCATCGTTTAAAAATTATTAAACTGGCTGGTACAGGGAAAAGGACATTATTTGTTGGGTATTAAGGAGTCAGGTTTCTAGAAACAGCTTTTTATTGCTGGCGCCTGTGGCATGGAGCAACTGTACTCTTATTATTTCATTTAATATCTATGAAAAATTTTGTCTTTACTTCCAGTTCAAGTCTGTCCTGACCTTAAATAAAGGTATCTTTATGAGCAAATTAACGTGTGTGCCTTGCGCTTGAGTGGTGTTCTTGTGTATCTGCAAAGAAACAATTGCATTTGGTCTGTTGCACACTGTAAATGCAATAAAACCTTGTTTTTCTTCAGTAAAGTAGAAGATGCATTCTACAATAATGAACTCAGGCTGAATGGAGAAAAACTGTGGAAGAAAAGTAGAACTGTAAGACTTTTTAAAATTTAAATCTTTTAATACAGTACAAGAAAATAACTAAGGCATGACTTCCCTCTAAATCGCTCTGCACATGTGAATGGATAGCATTGGTAACACCACTTGCAGTTTTGTGTGTGTGGTTGTGGCTGTGTTTCCCTGAGTGAGATGTTATTCCCTAGGGAAGATGGGGGACTTGCATTAGTAGACAGTAAAATCTAAGGCAGCAAGGATGCAGCAAGGACAGAACTTTCCAAGTTGCTGAAGGAAATGATGATAAACATGAGGTTGATGGAGTAGGAATGACTAAATCTGAGATATGGGTGGAGCAGGCACACAATTAAAGAAAAAGTGAAAGTTTCCTGATGGAAAGGGATTGAAACTGAGGTAGTTTCAAAAAGTTTATTGTATCCATAACAGAGCACATGGAAACAGTTAGGAGAAGAGCCAGAAGAGTTGCAGGCCATACTGTTTTATAGCAGAGCTCACACAGAATGGTGACTAACATATTTCCACCCACTCTTTATGTGTGATCCTAGGTGGTGGTTACTGTCACCAAAGGGCAATAAGAAGAGAAGTTTTAATTCCCAATCCCCTAATGTTAAGGCTAGTTTTTGAGAGGCATACTGCTTTTGTGACCTTTGAAAGGAGCACAGATGACCAGCACTTGGTTCTTTAAAGCACTTGAAACTGTTTTGAAGGCAAGAAGGAGAACTTTTCATTTTGCTGTTTTGTGTCTGTGTTGGTGCAAAAAGATTGGCAGGAAACGCCTTTCAGGAAAAAAAAACAAACTACACCTTTTTCACAAAGTGTCGGTTGTAGAACAGGAAGGGTAAAGCTCTTGGCAGAGAAAGTCATGAAACATTTAATTGCTTATTACCAAGGCTTTCCTGGAAGTTCATAGCTGGAGGATCTATAATGGGTCTAGTATTGCCTTCCTTCCTCCTCTCCTATGAGTTCAGAGTATTAAATGGAAAGAAAGGAACAAAATTAAAATTGGACATAGACTGGGGATTTGTTTTCCCCAGGGAATGTTTATAATCGCTATCTTCTCTTTCTGTTTCCAGGTGAAAATTGGTGACACGCTGGATCTCATAGTAGGTGAAGATAAAGAAACAGGAACTGCTGTAGTTATGCGGGTAGTCTTAAAAAAGGTATCTGACAAAACTGAAAGTGAAAAATACAAAATAATTTTGAGGCGCTGGAAAAATTTAAAAGTGCCCAAACAGGATGTCCTTAAGTAACAGGGTTGCATGTGGCAGCATAAGATTTTTGCAGAAAACTCTTATTATTGTTGTTAAATATGAATTTTGGTTAAACAAAATTACAGTACCCTTTTTTAAGGGTTTGGGTTAGAATGTTATTTCCCTGTGCCTCAATATTCATGCAATAAACCTGTCACTTCGTGCTACTGTGGGATAAAAGATACAGCCTTTACATTTCCAGGCAGTTTCCTTACAGATGTTATATGTAATGAACCAATAAAGACTAATTTGATCACTGTTTAATTGCTGTCTAGTTTTGTTAATTGGAAAGGTTACATTAAAACTGTGATCACAACAAGCAGAACTGCTTTCTCGTTTTTTTCGGTAGATTCATGATCTTGGTTAACAATACCAACTCTATGCTTACGTACACTGCTGCTATGCCAAGAATACAACGGGTGCTGATTGCAGCTGCTTATTTGTAAGCAGGAAACTTCATGGTGACAGGGACTGAATCATGATGGCAGATACTCTGCTCTCATGGAGCAGGCGAAGAGTCACGTGTGGTGCTGTTGATTTTTACTGTTTGAGTAGCTGTGCAGAGGAAAATGAAATCTCAATTTTGTCACATTTATTTCAGGATGGCATTTGAAAGAATATTTAATACTTAGGTGGTGTAAGGATCTGAGTAAAGGTCAGACCTTACTGTGATGAAAAGCTCATGCCTGTATTGCTACGAGAACATACTGTCACTTAGGACAGGCGTCTCGGGAGTCACCACTCACACTTGTAGTGTTGAACACATGCTTCTCCCAACACAAGCAACTGGCTGTGTGAACAGAATTTTTCTTCCATTCATATATATTTACAGACAGCCACGCACAGTTGTGTGTCTACAGGAAAGCTGGCCAGTAGGATCATGTAGCTACTGTTCATTCAGTTCATGGTCTGCTCCCTGCCTAGTCTAAAGAGCGCAGAGGAAAGGAGATAGCCCAGAGCTGGCAGCTGGAGCAGACTCCAGGACACTTTCTCTTGGGTGTTCCTGAAATTTGAATTAGCAGGCAAATTGTTGCTCGCAAAGCAAACCTAGTGCTCTGGTTAAGCACTATCAGGTATAAATAAAACCTCTGGTAAACTAATGATTGGCTTTTCACTGTATAAAATGTCTCTGAGGTGAGAGGAAGCAATGGTGCTCACCTGGTTAGAAGCTGGGAGCATGGAAACTGTTGGGTGGACTGCCAACAGCTACTCAATGACCGTGTTTAAGCAGACACTACCTGCTGATCTCCATAGCCTTGGAAGTGGTTATTTTTTAAGAAGAACCAGGGGATGCTGGACTAGATGCCCTTTAAAGGTCCCTTCCAACCTATGATTCTGTAACTGCCACCAAAAAAAACAGGCCTTCACTGAAAGACAAAGGTGAAAAGAGGGTTTCATAGGTTTTAAGCATTGATCCACTAGTGGTAATCACAACGTAAAGGAGAAGAAAGGCAGACTTCCTAAGGAGTCCTGTGATGGACAAGAGTAGTCTCTGTGGATTCAGGATTGAAATGGTTGGGGAAAACTGTAGCTGTTGGCTTCAGAAAAAAAAAGCTTGTCACAGGCAGGGTGATCTCAAAGAATTATAGTAGCAGGAAGGAGAGTAGCTGTTCCACTGAAGTGGTTGATGGGGGCAGAGTCGAATATGGCCCTCCTGCAATCCATGAGGAGGAAGTTAGAGACCTGCTGAGCCACTTGGACCCTCATAAGTCTATGGGGCCGGATGGGATCCATCCTAGGGTGCTGAGAGAGCTGGCGGATGAGCTTGCTAAGCCGCTCTCCATCATCTTTCAGCAGTCCTGGCTCACTGGAGAGGTCCCGGAAGACTGGAAGTTGGCCAATGTGACCCCCATCCACAAGAAGGGCCGTAAGGATGATCCAGGTAATTACAGACCTGTCAGCCTGACCTCGGTCCCAGGTAAAATCATGGAACAGATAATCCTGGGTGAAATCATGCGGCACCTGCAGAACGGCCAAGAGATCAGGCCCAGCCAGCATGGATTTAGGAGGGGTAGGTCCTGCCTGACCAACCTGATCTCCTTTTATGACCATGTGACTCGCCTGGTGGATGAGAGGAAGGCTGTGGATGTGGTATACCTGGACTTCCGCAAGGCCTTTGACACTGTCTCCCACAGTAGACTCCTAGGGAAGCTGGCAGCCCGTGGCTTAGATGGGAGCACTTTGTGCTGGGTTAGGAATTGGCTGGATGGCCGAGCCCAGAGAGTGGTGGTGAATGGTGTCTCATACAGTTGGCAACCGGTCACCAGTGGTGTCCCCCAGGGATCGGTGTTGGGTCCCGTCCTGTTTAATATCTTTATTGACGATCTGGATGAGGGGATTGAGTCCATCATCAGCAAGTTTGCAGACGATACCAAGGTGGGAGGAAGGGTTGATCTGCTAGAGGGTAGGATGGCCCTACAGAGGGACCTGGACAGATTGGAGAGATGGGCCGATTCTAATGGGATTATGTTTAATAAGTCCAAATGTCGGGTACTTCATTTTGGACACAACAATCCCATGCAGAGCTACAGACTGGGGACAGAGTGGCTGGAGAGTAGTCAGGCAGAAAAGGACCTGGGAGTGCTGACAGGAAGCTCAACATGAGCCAGCAGTGTGCCCAGGTGGCCAAGAAGGCCAATGGCATTCTGGCCTGCATCAGGAATAGTGTGGCGAGCAGGACCAGAGAAGTTATTGTCGCACTGTACTCGGCACTGGTCAGGCCTCATCTTGAATATTGTGTACAGTTCTGGGCCCCCCAGTTTGGGAAAGATGTCAGGATGCTGGATTGTGTTCAGAGGAGGGCAATGAAGATGATGAAGGGGCTGGAGCACAAGCCCTGTGAGGAGAGACTGAAGGAGTTGGGGCTGTTTAGTCTGAAGAAGAAGAGGCTCAGGGTAGACCTCATTGCTCTCTACAACTACCTAAAAGGAGGTTGTAGTTGGGCAGGGGTTGGTCTCTCAGGTGACCAGTGACAGAAGTAGAGGGCATGGACTCAAGCTTCGTCAGGGGAAGTTTAGGCTTGATGTTAGGAAAAAGTTCTTCACTGAAAGGGTGATCGGCCATTGGAATGCGCTGTCCGGGGAGGTGGTGGAGTCGCCGACCCTGGAGGTGTTTAAGGGGAGATTGGATGAGGCACTGAGTGCCATGGTTTAGATGATGGGTTGGCGTTAGTGTTGGTGTTGGTGTTAGCGTTGGGTTATAGGTTGGACTTGATCTCAGAGGTCCTTTCCAACCTTATGATACTGTGATACTTTGCTACATGTATGTGTCCTGGATAAGCCTCTCTATCGATCAGACTTTTTCATTGGGGCCTAGCGTTGTTGAGCAGGTTGCACTTGTTTCTGCAGCCTTTTAACATTTGGACTGAGAGCTAAAGAAAGGTGAGGCTTGGTTAATGACTGGCATAAGTTCCAGCACGTGTTCTGGGAGGTGTAGGAACAGGCACATCACAGCTGTGGTTTTTGCCGAACCTTCAGAAGACTTTTAGACAAGGTAGGCTCATGTAAACTGTGTATGTAAAGCATAGTAATAAGCTTGCCTGGGAATCACTTGTGCATCATGCCTTCGTCAGCTGTGAATTTAAGATGATGGAGTCCATCTGATATAACAACCAGGTGTCCGGTCAGATGACATGGCCAAGTCGTAAGAAGTGGTCAAACAAAAGTTTTAATGATCTTCCCAAAACAGACAATCTGCCACTAGTCAGCTGCCAAATCTCTAGTGCCATCGAGTACTGAGTGGTGGGAGACACAAATGCTTTTCCTCCTGCTTGGAGCTCTGGGTACAGACAATGAATTGTGTAAGTGATCACCGCTTCTGCCAATCTGTCACCATGGTAATGAATTTCCAGAACATGGGTACCTGCCATTCTTAGTCGGCACGGTGGAGGAACTATATGCAACAGCACAGAGGTACTGCTGAGAGATCATGAAGGGAGGTCTGGATGGCTTTGAGAGGGGACTGACAGGTTCACTGGAGGCTGCCCAGTTGACTGTGCTGCCCAAGTCACTTCCGCATTACCGCAGATGAATTCAACCTCACGCTAGGCACAGGGGCCAGACTGCCCAGCACACCTGCCCTTGCACAGGGGGATGACCTGATCCAGAAATCTGGCTGGTCCTGAGGCAGTCACCGTCACACTGTGGGTACAGGACCCATCCGCCACTGGCACAGCACACGGCTTTATGTGTTTCACCTGCTGCAGGAGCAATGGCACATGCTGCAGTGCCTGCTGCACACGGGCCAGCCTGCGCTACAGAGCAGGGTGCAGGAGAATCCTGTGAAGGATTAGCTTGGAATTGTTCACACAGGAGTTTGACTTGAGTCTGGCAGAAGAGTCAGCCTGGTTAGCTAAAGCAGGCACATACCAACACTCCTGCAAGTTCCAAGTTCTGCTGCCTACAGATCAACACAGAGAGAGGGGCATTATACTCTGATCCCTCTAACCCCCCAAATAATAGGCCATTCTTTTTCCCATAGAACAGGAAAGCACCAAAGTGTTCCTGGTTTTATTTTTGGTTTGTTTTTTTTTTCTCAAATGAGATGTCAGACCACTACACACCACTACAAAATGCCTCTGGAAACAATGACAAGCAGTTGTTTTGCCATAATGAAACTTATGAAGGAAATTGGGAATGATTACTTGCCATTTGTGTGTGTGTAGAGATATTAATTAGTTGATCTTCCTCCAGTCCTTGGCAATAACAATTTATTTTCTTTCCATTCATTATAAAATTTTAGTGTGGTTGGATATATGGTCCATCTTTTTGAATGGGAAGTCACACTGAATTTTAAAAAGAAAATAAGGAAAACCTAATTAAAAAAAATGAGCAGGTCTGTTCTATTCCTGTTTGTCTTTGGCGGGGGATGGGGCAGGGGGAGGGGGGGGGGGGAACAAAGAGGAGAAGTAGAAAAAGAACATATATTCTCCAGAACAGCTTTACTTCCCTTCTATTACACCTCTTCCCGTCCTGTGAGAATCAAAATTTCTTCTTTCTGAATTGCTAATGAAAGAAAAATGCTTAGTGGGGACCACAGAACCATCGTGGGACAGATCAGGAAAGGAGTAAGCAGGTGGTCTGCCCCTGTCATGTGCTTTTCTGGCCACTAACTAGAAAAGGTAGCATCTGGAAAATGACAAAATTTAAAAGAAACATGCTGGAGAAAACTTCAAGGCTAATCTCCTGCCATTCAGATGAGGTATGAAGAAAACGTTATGAATATGATGGAGTTTTGATTTTGTTAGGAGTCATCTGCTTCCACCACTGGGACTGGCCAACCAAGCCAGCTCCTTCAGCCAGCGCTCTGCTTCAGGACACATGATTTCTCCAAGCAGGAATTAGACGAGCTGTGACCAAGATAATTATGAGTATTATGCATTGTGTGAGATATTTCTGTAAGAAATTAAGACTATCGCTACCAGTGAGAAGTTTAGATGAATGGCTTTTATAATGGAGGGGGTAAAATGAGGATTTCAAAAGCACTGTTACTACTAGCAATTTATCTTAGTATTTACTAGGACAAAAAAGTAGGTAGGAAAGAATGAAGAGAAATAGATGGGGATTTCTTTCTGTCTTTCTTAGCAAAGGCAATCAAAAGAGAGAATTAAGAGAGGGAACTAAACCCTCATGTCAGCTATTTGTTTTAACAACTTCAAGCACACTTAGAAAGATGTTTTCAGAACGTTCCTGAGGAAAAATATGTAACTCCCTTGGTGCCAACTGAGCTGCAGTTGCAATGGAAAAAAATCAGAAAGTCAAACTGAGGAAGTGGCGAAATTTTGGCAATGACAGTGATGCAGTTTTCTTGATTTCCTCAGAAAAATCATAGGCTTGAAACTGCCACTCTTGTTTTCCCATAGATTTACAATGTATTCATCTGAAGTGCCCATGATAAATAAGAATGCTTGTCAATTTATGCACCATGCTCAGCACAGGCAAGCTTAAGACATTGAATTTTCCAGATCTTTCACATTCCTTTAACTGGTAAATCAAAATCTGAATAAAAATAAATTATATAAAACCTGCATATTCTTTTCTGTGCTTCTTGGGGCTGTAGAATTCATCCTTCCAGCATGAAATTAAGACCTGATGTGCCTCTGTAGAGCATTGAGCATATGATACTCTGTTTCTCACTGCTATAAAATAATATATCAAACAATAATTGAAAAGAGACAAATGATATTTTTGAAAAAAATGTATCTAGAAGTAAATTATATGCATTTTCAAGATGAGAAAACACAGTCACAAACATTTCCTAGGACATGAAACACTTTGGTGGCTTTAATGCACCAGTGTAACAAAGTGGTTGACTCCAAGTAAAGATTTTTTCATTTGCAAACTTGTTGATTCTGTCAGCTGAATACAGTTGATGGGCAATAAAATGATGCGTACTTGACCTCCATTTTGATGTGCTTGTTTACATCTCTTACAGAGCTTCTAAGTAAGTTTTTAATTTGTTGAAAATGGGTAAGAAAGAAAAATATGGAGCCATGATATATTACAGTTTCTTTTAGAGAACTGTTAGAAGTGGGGTATTCAATCCTTATCCAAAGCTGATATATTTAAACTAGAAGTAGCAGAGACACTTGATAGGCACCTTAACAGGGTTTACTAACCTGATAGGTAGAAAGTAATAGGAGGAAGTCAGTGTATGGCTATGTATGTTCCAAACACTTCAGTATCTACCAATATTCCTATCATAGCCTCACTTTCAAAAGTCAATTCTTTTAAACAAGAAAAGTCTGAAAGACAGAAAAATCTTTTTAAATGGCTGCAGCAAACCAGAGTATTTTAATTCATGCATTGTCTGACTAGCTAATGTTATCTCAGATCTTAGTGACAGACTGTATAAGAAAAAAAAATTCCTGCTCGTACTCAAGCAATCACCAGACAACATTCCTATTGTATGAAAATAATATGCCTTTAATTTATTTACAAGACTGACCAACTGGATGAAATGGTTGTACTTTGGATGCACTGCAAGAGCTTTCATTAGTGAACTATGCCACTATTCATATGTCTGTATTTTCTTGATAGCAGTTATAAAACATACAATCAAACAAATCCTGAAAGTGTTGTGAAGAGTGAGGAATGTACACAGCAATTATACAGAAGAGAAGAAAAAATAAAAATCTTTCTATACCCACTTTCAAAAATGTGATTTTAAAAGATGAGAATTGTTTTTGCACTAGTTAGTAGATAACATGAAGGGACTGATTGTTTTGACTTAATGTCAACATCAATAGTAAAAGGCAGTCTCAAATTTGCATGCTAGCTAGTGACATCTGTCAATTGTACACGACTTTAATATATTTTGAATTCTTCTGGGAGCTTTGACATCACTAAGTGGTGAAATGTGTATGACGTTAAGATAAGAAAATATAATTGTATTTCTTACCTTCTGGCCAGCCATTCACAATAGCAAATTAAGCAGGTGCTTATAATTTCTGTCATTTTATATCTCCCATAAAAGTGCATGTAAAAGATTTCACAGAGGTGCTAGGTAGCATACAATTACAAGAGAAAGTCTTGGCTTCTGGTACATTCAATTTGCTAAATTTATGAACCAAAATGAAAGATAAGATGCAGACATTGTGGTATCAGTTCTTTATCTTTGGTAAAATGTTTTAATTTTATTATAGCCATATTTGCTATGATATCTGTTTTGTGCATGGTCTGCTATTATTTAAACCAACACGCAACATTTAAATGGATATGAACATTATCAGTGTATTATTTAGTACATTCATGACTTCTTCAAACATTCTTTGAGAATGTCCCTACCATATGGGGGGAAAATAAGCAAATGCTACTATCTGTTGTGATTTACTCCCACTTTAACATAATACTTTTACGAGTTCTTGCCATTAGGAAAGAACGTTTTGTTTTGCTTTTAAAAGACAGGGATCAATATGACTAAGAACAATAAATTCTAAAAATCTGAAGTAAAAATATCAAGTATTTTGTACTTTCTTACAAATGCTAAAATACGAAATTACACTGGAACAGACTTAACATTTGATACTATGACCCATCTAAGTAAACAACAAAAGGACCACAGAGTACATCAACAATTGCTCCAAGGTGTTTCAGTGATGCTCTGACACTCTCTCACCATTTCTATCAGTATTAAAATAAAAAATAAAAAAGAGGAAAACTAGTTTTAAAGCAGCACTCTCCAGTGACAAATCATACAATGAATTCACATTGAGTTCTGGGTGTTCTTTGTTACACTTGAACATATTAACGCTACAAACTGGACCGTATGAACCTAAGTTACACATACACAGTTATGCCTCCAAATAGCTACTAATTACACTAAATCAATTTGGCAGTGAGAGAGTTCAATATCCCTGCATCCAAAATACCCAGATGGTACTCCATTCACACCAAGAATAAGTTACATTAATTACCACAGCTCATATTTGGGGAACTTGAATTCCATCACAAAATCCATCTTTGCACATACTTTTTATATATGCAATTCAGTATGAATACTGGAAACCTTTGGAATCATGATTTTCATAGAGATTAAGATCTAAAATTTTTCTAAGTTGTTGTTTTAGGTCTTTTTATTGTTGTTATTTTACAAATAGAGTGGCAAGCAGGCAATGGCAAGACATTCCATGGGTATAGGCTTGAGTCTATTCTGCTGGCTTTATTCAGACAAGCCATCCTCAGTCACGCCAGCAGTGACACTGGACAAAACAAAAGAAGAACTCACAGGGGCAGGATCAAGCTTGTGGCGTCAATATAAAAAAACATTCACAGTACGTCTACGCTTACATCTCAATTCTTCTACAGTTAATACTTGGTTTGAGAAATAAAACCTGGGTAACAGTCAAAAATGCAAATGACACCACTCTGACCCATTCTTTGACATGGTATTATTTTTTTTCAGTGTCTCAGTATCATCAAGAAAAAAATGTGAAGCTGCAATTACTGTATCACAGTATCACAAGGTTGGAAAAGACCTTTGAGATCGAGTCCAACCTACGACCCAACACCAACTCGTTGTCTAAACCATGGCACAAGAAGAAGCAAAGTCTAATATTCCAATGATTTCCAATGAACATGGCACTTCCAAATTTAAATTAAGTTTAAATTTCAAACTCTGAATTAACTAACATGACCATTTGTAAGGATATAATGAAAAACTGCCCCTGAAGAGCATAATTTTTTTAAAAAATCTTTATTATTAGAAAATGATAAAAAAAGGAAGATGCAGAAATGGGGAGTGGAGTAATACAGTTTCAATACATGTATTTTCACCAGTGAAAATCATGCTCTAAGTCATTGATAGCTCTATCACCAATGAGCTATGGTCTTTACCCATGTACAAATGTAGTAAGCCACTTCCCACTGCTGCAGTGCCCTCATAGATGCAGCGCACATATTAAATGCAACAAACTTAGTGCCTGACTCTCCTAGATGCTGAACATCCTCAGCTCCTGACAGGCTCTTGAGTCTAAACCAAAGCTTAATCCTAACAATAATTTAGTGGTCAAAGTCTGAGGAATTTAAGAGCCTGTCACTTATTTGCTTTCTTTGCTTTTTTCAGTATATCACACTTTTTTCTGTTAGGACGCCGGCACCTTTCATCAATGCTCGGTATACATTCATAATGCCATACTTCTTCCATTTTCTCCACGGGGTAAACTGCCTCCACGTAATGACGGATCAGTCTCAGTCTGATAGGATCGAGCTGTTTCTTGTTACAAGCACCTGAATGGTTGTATTGCAGTCTGAGATTCTCCGCAGTAAAGAGTTCAGGAAAGAGTCTTACGAGAAGCCTAGCAGCAAAGTTGCCAACTGACAGACTCTGCTGCACTATCTCTCTTACCTCCTTATCAGACAGCAAATATAGAGAAGGCACAGGGAAGTCAGGATTGGGAACGACAAGTTCATCGAGTGGTATCTTGCAAAAATCCTTGCTGCTTCTTTCCGGTGGCAATGGTGGCCCTTCAAATTCTTCTCGAAATCTCTCAGGGTTTATTGCATAGCTGAGAAATTCCCTCCTGTCGGGCCCTGGCACATGGATTTTCCGTTGCTGTTGGTATGTGCGTCTCTGTTCTGTGTCTCTTCGCCGACACCTCTCATCAAGCTTCCCAACAAACTCCAATGTCCACACTCTGTCATTCTTTGCTCTGGGGTACAGTATCTGCACATAATGTCGAATTAATTTAATTCTAGTGGGGTCAAGCTGTTTCTTGCCTAAAGATCCACTACAGTTGTATTGCTTCCGTAGGTTTTCATGAGTAAACAACTCAGGAAATAAGAGAACAAGCAACCGAGAGGCAAAGTTGCCTATAGAAAGACTGCTTTCATATATGCTTTTAATCTGTTCTTTGTTCAACAGGTAATCTGGGACAGGGACATCAAAATCTGGAGGGGGAAAGTCAAGTTTGTCAAAGTCTATAGGTACAAGCCAAATTTTTTTGGAGCGTCTGCCAGGTTTTTCATATTCAAAACTGTCTTCCACTTTTATGATTGATACATCATCTGGTAAACTAGAAGAATCGTAACAGTCATCTCTCATCTGATCACATTCACTTCCATCCATATATGTATTTTCAAGCTCATCATTTATTCGTTGAACGCATTGCTGCAACCAGGCTTCGTCGTCTTGCACATCTGGAAAGTAAATTTCAGTGTACCTACGGATTATTTGAAGCCGATGAGGATCCAGCAGTTGTTTCCCAGAGTCTCCAAAGCAGCTGTACCTTTCAGCTAATTTTCTATGGTCGAACAGTTCTGGAAACAATCTGTGTAACAAAAAAACAGAAAATTCCCCTGGAGAAGAAGCTTCATCTAAAAATTCATTGAGATCCTGAGCATCCAGTATGTAATCTGAAGCAATGACATTACTCCTGTCCAAGGATAAAGCTTCCTCCTGCTCTTTATCCTCCATAAAATGGGAGGATTCAACCTGCTCAGTCTCATAAAAGCTGGATGACTGTACATTCTGCTGACTATTTTCCATTTCCCTTTGAGCCCAAAATCTATTGAAAAAATCATTGACTTGAGGCAAACACTCTGCCTGCCACACAGCTGTATTCTTCATAGAAGGATAACAAACTTCTACATAGTTACGGATAAGCTGCAGATGAAGAGATTCAAGTTTCCTTTTGTTGAGAAAGCCGCATGCACTGCAGCTCCTGCTGAACTCATCATCGCTGAAGAGTTCTGGGAAGAGCTGCACCAGCAACCGGCAAGCTAAGTCACCGCCCGACATGCTTTGATCCATGATTTGTTTGAGCTCTGCAGAAGTCAGCTGGTACTCCGGAGGAGGCTTGAAGTCTGCAACGGACTCTGCTGGACTGACTTGCTTTTTAATTCTGCTAACCTCCAGAGACAACAGGTCAACTTTACTATGAAGCTGAGTCATATTGGTATTGAGGGTGTTAAGCGTGTAGAACATTTTCTGTATCAAAGAATATATATTTGCATCAGAATCTGCAGCAGCTGCTGCTACAGCAATAGCTGCAGCTGAGTCCCTTTTGCGTTGATCGTTCAAAGTCCGAAGATGCGAGGGACTGCTGGGGTTGATTTTTTCAAACAACTCATAAGAAGAAAACTGCTCTGCTCCTGGCGGGTTCTTCTTCTCCGTGATTTTGTGCGAGATGCCGTAGAGAGGTTTTTTATAAGACGGAGTGGTTATGTCACTGAAGGAGTCTTCTTCACAGAGCCATGTTACATTAGGATTCTTGTTCTTGTTTGTCTGCTCTGCATTTACTTGAGTGGGTGAGCCACTATCTCTGTTCTTCATGTTTGAAAGGGGGCCCTTTGAATTAATAAAAATTGTATTAGTATGAATACCTTAAAAATATTACCTATAAACATGTGCCTCCTAAGCAATCATTGTTACAAAATTATGCAAAATAAGATTTTCTCCAGAGGACTCAGTTGTGTTAAATACATTAGAATTAATAAACTCATTAGGAAAAACAGAAATATAAAAACAGTAACGTATTATCTAGGGCAGGTTTTTTTGTTGTTTTGTCTCATGTTTTTCTCCATGGAATAGAAATGCAATAATAATCCTTAGTACTCTTTACCCACAGAGCTCTAAACACCAAATTAAGTATCAATATGCTTCACCTTGCACATGAGGCTCTTAGGTTGTAGAGAATTTCAGTGGCAACAAGTCAGCAACAGAGCCAAGAATAGAATAGAGGTTTTCTGACTCCTAGTCCTGTGACCTTGCCACTGCCTCCAACAACTGAACGTTCCAGCACTTTCTTTAGACTAGCTTTTGAAAATACCACAAAGGCTGTAAGACACCGAAATTATGCTTATTCTCTTATTTCTGAAGTGAAAGGTTTACACAGGGGTCTTTTTATCTTTATAATGGTGTATAACTCCTAAACAAGTTCTAAGAATGGCTGTAATTTTAAAAAGGTATTCTATTTAAATAAAAAACTTAACACCACAGTGAGAAGTACCTTGCTATTGTCTTTTATTAAAAGGGAAACCTAAGATTTGTTTATTTCTCAAAGGCAGAGAAATTTAGACTCATGGGCTTCTGATTTTCTAAATTATTTATATAAAAAACAGTAATGAACTCTCAAGGGATTAATGCCTCAATTTCTAACTCTTCCTCATTGCTTGAAATTGGAAGCAAGTTTTTCATCAACTCACAGCAAATATGCAAGGCTTGGATGAGTCAGGTGTTTTTGCAAACATATGGATATTACAAATAATTCTTAGGGAGTTAAGTAGATACAACAGAATCAAAACCCAACATACATAATTCAAACATGAGAAAACACTGAGATTTTAGAGAAGACTGCACTGAAACATTTTGCTTGGCTTGTTCCGCATAACATTAATTAGATAAAACCCAGAAGAATTTGCATTCAAGTCTTAAAACAAATGGAACTTAAGGTCTGAGCAGAGAGCCACAAGCAATTCAAAATTCTAGTGGAAGACCCCACTGTGTCTTACAGTGAAGAACTTGAATTAAGACTCCTTTCAGAAAAGGCAGAACTGTAACAGTCATGAAATTAATCTCGTCCCTACGTGTACTCACATTTGACATCTGCTTACTGCAGTGACAAATTAAATCTAATTTCCTTTTACTTTCTAATGTAATGTATACTCAAAAGAGGTTCAGAAAGAACAAGCTGCTTTCCCCTTTAAGTTTAGAAACCAGCAGACTAGATCAAAGTGAAGTTGTGTTTCCAAGTTCTGCTCTCATTCACATCATACAACCCTACCCATGAAACCTCTTGCTTCCACAATTGAAGGCGTGTGGATGGACAGATGATAAAGTGAAACATATAACAAAAGTAATATATTTCACAGGGTGCACAGTCCTTAGCTGTGGTGCTATGTGGGACACTGGACTTCCAGGTCCCATTTAGAAGACTGTCCCTCCAGCACCACTCATATTAAAGCACATTTGCTATGAGGACAGCAAGGAACCAGAGTCCTGTAACACCATCAGTTATTCAAGGGTGACTTATCCCAGCAAATGGTATGGTACACCCTAAAGTAAATCAGCTCTTTGTGACTTGTAAAATACTAGGTCCCAGGGATCGTATTGTGAGCAGGCTGTGATGCACATTGCTCCCTCCTAAGTGCAGGTTCCTACACTGGGACTGAAGTCATCATACCCCACCTAAACTTGTCAGTGGAGAAACAGAGGTATTTCCAGATGGTAACAGAGCTCTCCCAAACAGACATCATCTGAAAGCAGATGATTAAAATTTCCACTGACAATAAACATAGTCCTGCTCACTACTGAGATACCCAGACTGAGTCACAAGTTTCTTTTACTGTTTTAGAACCAAAGAACAAAACAAAACTGCAGTTCTGGAGAATACATTTCCTACACATACAGTGATACCTGTTATCCAAGTAGCTAGGTCTTCCATTAACACACCTCTTTACAGAGAATATTCCAAATGTTCTCTCACACACAGAGCATGGTTAATTCAATTGCTTCTCTACTAAATAGCTTGCCATGGGCCACTAGTCTCCTGTCAGTTCTCACGAGAACTCCTGTCGTGCCTATTCCGTAATTAATTATATAATAAAACTTGGTAATGTGGGGGTAACTTCTATTAATGTACACTGTGCAGGCCATGCCACAGCAAAGCAGTATTAGAATGTGTATTAAACAGCACAAATTCATTGTTCTAAATATCTTATTGCACTTTGACAGTGAGCATTATGAAAGCCTGTATTATCAGTTTTGGACGCGGTGCTCTGGAGGAGAAGAGTGTTCACGCTAAGAACTAGAGCAGATCTCTGCTGTGACAGCAGCAGAAATTCACTAATGGAGCTCATAGTGTTTGAGTCTGGCTGTGGTACGGATTTGGTTATCTGTGTTTCAGGCATATAACCAGTGTTAGACTAACAGATGACAACACATTTGGGCCTATATTTAAGATTTTCTATTTCAGATGCATTCTCCTTTTCTTTCCTTTTGCTATTAATTTTATATATAAATATATATATATATATGTAAAGTCTTTATAGAGTTTCCATCTGGGAACAGCACTATCCACAGTATAAATACATCACTTTTCATAAATTCAACAATTAAACTAGTATTTAAATTTTTTAATTAGTTTTCTGTAACACTGATATTTAAACATCAATGTATTTCAGGTAATGCTACACCCGTTTAAGATCAGTTTTAAAGTACCATCAAAAAAGAAGCAAAGATATTGTTCCATGAGACTCAATGTATGTAAGATAGTGCAGTAAGTTTTTATATTATGTACATTCTTTGAACATTTGCAAAATGCAGTATTTTGGTAAATATCAACCAATATAAGTAATCGTGAAATAGTGTCTCACACTATCTCTTGGGAGTCCTAAGCCAAGTTTTAAAAGTTGTTGATTTATTGCTCTGCTCAGTGCTAAAGTCCAGCTAACTTATGACCTTCATTATGCTTAATGAACAAAGTCTAAAGATCTGTAAGAATATAGAACATAGTACTCTAGCATATGAATAAAGAATAATAAATATATGAGCAAGAAACATGCAAAACAATTCTATCGAACACATGAGAACTTAGTACTGTCGTGCACATAAATTTTTTAAACTAAAAATTTTCGACACTTTTTTTTTAAAGAAAATTAGGGCAAATGAATTTCTGGTTATCAAGTGATGATCAGAATTCAAAAAAAAAAAGCAAAATGTCTTGTGATAGAAAGTCACATAGTAATATAATCACCAGCCCAATAGTTTTATAACAAAAAAAGTTTTACTCTGCTTATATCATACACATATGCCTATGTGATGTGTAGTAAAAATATCCTACAAGCACAATATTCTCAGAAATAATTAACATTTTGTCCTCTTTTTAAACAGAAACAGTTATTGAAGTCATCAACTAAAATAAAATATTGGTACTAGAAAAGTAATTAACTTTAAAATGTTTTTAGCACTGAGGACTGTTTCTGGTTGGTTATCTAACTAAACATGCTGATTCACTTGGGGCAGTCAATAACGAATTTTCGTCATTGTTACTGGGTCACTTTCTGATATTCTAAGTCCGAAGTTATAATTCAGTTCAAATAAACTTATAAATATACTAAAGGCAAAAAGCAAGCAGTAAAATACAAAGTAAACAAAGTTCACAGGCCATTATGAAGCTCTTCTAAGAATCTGGATGTAAAACAACTGAAAAAAAGAAAAAGAGAAAGGGAAAGAAATAAATCATGTAATAAGATTAAGACCTACCTACCACAGCCATTTAGGGAAAAAAAACCAGCCCAGAGAAGTCAGAAAGATGACAGTCAAGAAAAAGAAACGTGAAGAGCTGTGGCTAGAAAGGAGAAATGAAATGCACAAATACAACACAGAATAACCGGCTAAGTAGCAGAACAGCAGAAAAGGATATGTGCATTAGAGTAGGTCATAAACTAAATATAACCCAGAGCCTGAAGTTATTCAAAAGAAGATGAGTTGGAATCTAGGTTATTTTAATCAAGTGCTGATCGTGAAAAACAGGAGGTCATTATACTGCTCTAGAGGGTTCTAGAAGAGATGTGACTATCCAACACTGGTCATTACCCTTTCAGGAATCTCAAAGAGAACAACAAAAATACAAGGTGACTTCTGAAAAAAGCTGAAGAAACAGAATTTTAGTCTTGGAAAGGAAGGGCTGAAGGTAGACAACATCCCAACAATTTTACCATGTGCAGAAGGCTTTTCTAGGGACAGATGATCACTGCTCTCCCTACTGAAAAAAACAAGGGCAAAAAAAAACCTTGGCTCAGTTTCAGCAAAGATTAGTGAAAATCTCCAACTGACAGAGAGTTGAAAGACTAGAACAGGATTATGAAAGAGACTGAACATCTTCTTCACCAGGCTGCACAAACACCTGGATGGTCAGAAGTGGGATGCTGCACCAGAAGTCGTCATACATTCTGCTCTTGATATACTGAAGTCTTCTGCATCCCTGTATTTTTATCTTTCATGTAATACACAGATTTATACTTGTCTCACTGACATCAAAAGTTTGTGTCACAGAAGGAAGAATTACAACCCTGATTATGCCACTGCGGATCCAGCTGAAGGACTGTGTGACATGAGAGGGACTGTAATCAGTCATGCCCATTTAATCCAAATCACTACCTGCTCCTACATTTTCTGAAAAACAACACATACTTTGCATGAATTAATTAACCTATAAGTGAATTTCATAGCTATGATTACTCCCACATTATTGAAAGAAATACCCAGACAAGTAATGTGTGCAAACTGGTTTAAGATCAGCCATATCTGACCAAAACGCATTACTAACGCAAATCAAGTTAAAATACTTGCATTTTCCTTATAGCAGCAATGAATTTAGCCTATGAAATATGAACAGAAAAAATCACACAGTTGTGAATAGAGAAGTCACCTCTTGTGTAAAGCGTCTTTTCTTCACACTGGGTAAGACATCTTGCTGGCTCCCTGAACCATCATAAGCAACTGAGGTCTGCTTCCGTTTGCTGGAATCCTGCAGGCAAGTAACCGCGCCATCCAATGAGTGCTTCTCAGCAGATCTGGATGTTACTGAGCAATCTAGAGCTTCATCTTCGTTTTCTGTTTCTACTTTCACAGTATTTTTTTTAGAGATTCTTACTGGAAAGAGAAAGTTTAGAAAGATAAACCTTTTTTTTTGTAGCTTGTTTCTTTTTATGAAAATGTGTTTTGAAGAACATCATTATTTTTTATGATTTGTATGATAAGCATAGACTATGGGCACCCCAAAGTAATTTTATTATGCTAGGAATCATTCAGTCATCCAGTAAATGAGTTTCTTCCCCAAAGAAGAGTCTAAAGCATAAACAAGTAAAGTTACAAGAGGAAGATTTTTTTCAAGGGGGAGGATGGACACAGAGCAGAAAATATATCAAACAAGAAAGATAACGGTGTGTTCTAAATAGCTTTTTAAAAAACATGAATGTAATTTGTCTGATCCAAGTGCATTCTTTATCAGGTTACAAAGGCTTTCATTCAACAAGTATTTTTGCCTGATTTTAAATTACACAAAGTATAACATTTTACCTTCATCATCATCAGTGATTTCAGCTGAATTCATCTTCTATTTCACTGAAGAACAAAACAAAAATATAGAAATAAGTATCAGCATCTTCTGGAATCAGAAAATACCTACATCTTTTTTATAATTACTTTTAATCTCATTAACAGCCTGTGGATAAATGCCAACCTATATATTTGTAGAGCCTAGATATTTTCATAAATTTCATGCCTGTCTATAGACCTGTGAACGTGCAAACTAATACTGCAGTCTACATACAACAACTAGGAATATATTTAAAACTGTATCTTGTTTTCTGGCATGGAGGAAAGTAAAAGTAATTTTAACCTTCTCTATAAAGTATCTTGGCAGTATATAAAAGGAAGTTAACTGGATTAAATTCTCCATCCTGTAGCAAGTCACTACTTCTTGTTACAGTCAAATGTTTTATATGGTCACTGTGGGTGACACAAAGTCATTACAGAAGGAAAACTCATAAATTGGAATATACAGGCTGGAGTAAGTTTTCATTTAAAAATCTTCGATCTTTTGATATGGATTACAACAATTCAAGCACAGCAATCTGTAGATCCACATTACCTACTTTTTTTCAGCCTTTAAATAATGTAAACATGTTTTTTTTGTAAGGAAAAACAAATATATGTATTATTCTAGCACAATTTTAGCATTACTTCTCACATGAAAGACTCAAGTTGTATTTTTGTTACCTTGAAAACTAATTTTGCAAACTACTTGTGGACAAACATCAATCTGTGGACATGTTTCTAAAAAGATATCCTAAATCTTTTGAAGGCCTCCAAAGCAAACAACTTAATCAGATCCCACTGACTGTTACAGGGCGCACAGCTGTAAACCGACACTCTCAACTGGTAAACTGGTGACTGCAAGCTGTGACACATTGCTCGTGTCCATCTACACACAGCATTATGATTACTTGGCCCCATTATGTTTACTAATTTACATTTCCCACAGTTAAAATCTTCTTTCAAATAGTTTTATTTCAAATGTTCCTGCTTATCCTTTACCCAAGGTCTGAAATCAAGGCAGGCTTCTCTCTGGCTGGAGCAAGTGAATAAAGCAACCAGTTGCTCAAAAGTGTACATACAGCCCAGGAGTGGGAATCATAATGTAATTTAAAAGAGAGATGAGGAGAGAGAGAGGGAATCTGTTTTGGATGGAATAAAAAGTATCTACCTTACTTTTGAATACAGTTTAATAATATTTTTTAAAAACTCAAAATATTGTTAAAATACTCTGCAAACACTTGAATACTGTGAGGTTAAGGATTTTTCTGCATCAGTAACTGATGGCTGTTAACGGTAACTAAGAGATCTCGCTCACGGTAAGTTTTTGTATGATTGCACTAAAATGGGTAGCACACACACATAACCCAAAGGCGCATGGAGTTATATAAAACCAGCTCATATTGAACCCCTCTAAAAGCCAAAATATCCTTTGAAGTGCTGGTCTTTGACATGGCCCCTATATATAGCCCTATAAAGGACATCCTTAGAAGGGTAACGTGAGATTCTCTTACTCATTACATCACCAGAAAAAGTCTCTCTCAGTTGGACAGAGAGCAAACAGAAACCCCTTAGACATCTACTCTTTTTTTACTCACCATAATCCTCTATTTCAGGACTTGTATTTATTAGCTGATCCACATATATATGATTCCATCTTATAATCACTCCACTCACAGTCTTGTAAATTCTGTACATAACAGCATGAGACACAAGCAGCTTGCACCAACCTCTAAACCACCCAATAAGCAGTGGTCAGGGTTATTACTTGGACTTTACTAACTCAACATTATTTATGAATTTAGACACAGCCACTACAGCTCTTTATGAAAAATCCTAAGACGGTGTACTTTTTACAGCATCATCAAAAAGCTACGTTGTACCTGATGAATGAACGTTCGTATTTTGCCCTGATATCCCAGATTCATTGACATTCAGTTTCTAGACCTTTCTTACACTTTCCCTTACTGCACTAGGCTTAGCTTTGAGGGATGTGCTGACCAACAGGGATGGATGACCAACATGTGTTAGTGCTCAAGAAGTGTGACAGAGTCTTTTTGTGAGGACCTGAGGTGACAGTAAGCAAACCAGCCAATACTGCAGAATATTCAGCAATGGAAATCAAAATGGTCTTCCAGATAATCCTAAACTTCTTTATTAGAGTAAAACGCTAAAAGATGGTAAATACAGAGACAGAAGGGAAGAATAAAAAGGTGGTGGTGGTAAAACAGCAAATAATATTTAGGAGAGGATACAGGAATTATATTTTCCTTCTAACTCCTGCTATTCGTCTGAGAGAATACAAGGAAAATGGAAGGATAAGATAAATGATGTTCTGAATAGCCACTCTTTAAAATCGGAAAAAGTGAAAACTAAAGTAAATCATGTACCTTGGTTAACTTTCTAAAGGACAGAACAGTAGGAAGACCAAAGGTATCCCAAACTCAGGTCAAATAATATGAAGCCAAAGCACCGTTTCACATATTTGAACCAAAGTATTATTACTTATTTTGAATTCTTTTTTCCCTGCAAAACTGACATAATGCAATTAAAAGTGATAGTCCAAAGAGCATCAGAATCAACAAGGCTTGGAAATACTGGGTTTCATATTTGAACATTTTGGTGCCCAACAAAGCAGGAGCTCAAAAGTTTTCACTTTTGGGAGCCCTGGTAATATCCTTGTCATTATCTGTTTTACTATCTTCTTTGTGAGATTTGTAAAGTATTATGCGACAATGAAGCACACATAACGGCTTCTGTCAAGAAGCAGGAGTCAACTGCCCCTCTGATTTCCTGCTTCATGGTCCCACCTGCTCCCCCAAGTCAAGCATGGGTGCCCACTTTAAGTGAGCTGTTCCAGCTTGGCAAATTGCCAGGAAACAACTGACTTCTTTCTTTGCTGGGTTACTTTTCTTCTACATCAGAGAGCTAAATGGTAAGGCAAGTAATCAATCCCACCTCAGGAGCAGGCATGACATTTGGGACAGAAAGGATGAATTAATTAAAATTTCTCTCGTAACAGCAAGCCACTGGCTTGGTTCAACCATGTCATGAAAATTCACTTATTGTCTATTTATATCACCAACTCGTTCAGGTTTGGGTTGCAACGGACTCACAAGTAAGGAGACACAGAGGTATCAACAGAGCAACTGCATGATCACTTCCGTAAGAAATGAGATCCTATGGAAAAGGGGGAAGCCTGCATGCATGCGTGTGCATGTCCATACATGTATGCCTGTCTATGTAAGATTGACAATAATTTTGTTGATTGTTTAAAGTCCGCTGAAGATGAAACATTTCATATTCTTTAAAATTCTGTTTGCAGTGAATCAGTACTTATGAATAATAATTACTGCCTCAGTAGAAGAAGCAGCAGCATCAAAACCTGTTCTGAGGTTGAATTTTATCCCAGACTGTGAGAATAACAAAGGTGAAGAAAAAAAACAACCTTAAAAGACTGGAACAAAATAGTGCATATAGCGATCCAGTAAGAAATCCATCCAATAAAGCACCTAAAAGTTGTTCTTTGTCATGTTGAGTATATAAACATATTTCAATCTTACCTTACATGCTTTTTTTAAAAACAGAAGACAAAGACATTTAACATCCGTAGCCTAATACTGCCTCAACGCTATCTACAGGACAGCAGTTAGCTAGTTCTACGAAGGGGTGAACAGCCTGTGCTGAGGTTGGGAGCCCAGGTCTCCAGCCATGACTGGCAGAGCAACCTGCCTTGGCAGCTTTGACTTGCTGGGATACAGACAGACATTGCAGTACAGCCTTTCTGGTGAAAAGATGATCTGAAAGGAGGATTCCAATACATACTAAGCACCTACAACAGAAGCTACATCAACAGCCAGATCCTGATCCTATTGAAGTTGATTGCCACTGTAGCCTAAGTACCCATATCTCTAAATTTTAGCAGAAACTTCTTGTATTTCCACCTAAATCAGCTAAAAAAATTATACATATGAACATAAACCTTAATCTTCAAGCTTTAGGATTTTGCTTGTAAATATCTGAATTTCTGTACCAAGTTATTTTAGATGCTTTTTCTCTGGGTTCTTCGGTTTCTATCTTGTGTATAAATTCCAAAGAACGTATGAACAGTTCAGAAACACCTAATAAAACAGGCATAAAATAGGTAAACTAACACACTGTTTCCCTATGCTTACGCTAAAATATGGCTACAACACGCAGAAAGAATAACTCTTATAACTTTGATTATGGATTCTGCACCTGTGAACTCTAAAAATTAAGTGAATAGCTAATACTTTTTCTTCAAAAGAGACTCTACTTTTGAATAATGGCAGTCTGCTTCTAGTACAGTCATTAGCTAGAACTACCTAATGTAGAATGAACAGGAAGACATTTAGCATGTGTACAAGTTCAACAATTAAGGAAGAAGATGTAAATGGACCCCATCCTCACAACGCAGTCAATAAATCGTTCAATTTTACTGCCTACATTTCAACTATTGAGAACAGACTTCTCAAAAATAGTACGCAGTTTACAACTTCTATATAATCAATGTCTCAAAACAAACGCCTTGCTGATGTATCAGCATGTCCTCACCTTCCCATCTAAACTGCCTTGATAGCTATTAGTGCTGGACCACTGCTAAGCGTCACGCAACAGAGCCTGGGGGATGCCAGCATTCACCTGGGAAGACACAAACACTCCTTTTGGCTCAGTCCTCCAGACTCACCCACACATCCTGACACTTGAAATAGATAAAACGAGGAGCCAAAAAGGATGGCCTTCTTAAGGTGATTAAAGCTTTGTTCTTCTAAGAGAAGTGAATAAAAATATCTAGACTTGCAATCATGCAAACAGTGACACTATTCTTTCTAAATCAATGTACAAGGAGCCTCTCTGCAAAGAACTGATGTGATAGACAGCATTGTGTCCTCCTGTTTCAACTTAAGCTACTTCTAATAAATTGAATACGCATTACAGTCTAACCCTAGGCACCAATCTAAGTGTGTTTGATTTGTGATTTTGTGACTTGCAAAAAGATCTGGCAATCCCACTCATCTATCAGCTTAAGTTGTAAGTGGTTACATATTCGAGATACCAAATTTCCAGTGGACCACCCACACAAAACCATTTGAGCCCTGTTGGGACTGCTGCACCAGGAACCCCTCTGCAACTAACTGACCCACCGGCTAAGATTCAACACCCATTTTCAGAATACGCACAGAACTTTGGGATTTTTATAGAGAACGGTCATAAATAAGCGTAGGGTATTTCACTTCAATGTACATGAATCACTACCTTAACCAGTACACTCTAATACAATAAGAATGTCTGTTACCAGTTGTATAAAAGGTTCGCTATTTATAATTCAAATGCTTGCATTGTGCTGTATACCGTTCAGTTCGTTAATGCATGGTAAATCTGTAGACGCTGCTTCTTGAATGTGCACCATCCTACAAAATATTTTAGCATCTTCATATAGGTTGGAAATAATGACTCCAATTCTTCATTATTGACTAGAAGAACGTTATTAAAAATACTGGGGTTTAGACATGTACTATGCGATGTTTATTCCTTTTAAAGCTTCACGGTGGTACATTGCTTCATATATAAAATTCAGAGACTTCAATGAAAAGTATTCTACTTGAGTGACATTTGCTTCTAAAAAAGTGAATTGTTCTTTACGTTTTGGTCAAAAGACAAGATACGCATGTTTACTAGAAACATTTAAATATGTGTTTAATAGCATATGTGGAATAAGCTGCTCAATTTCCTTGCTTTCAACGTGCACTGAAAGATACAACACTTCTCTTAAAGCACGGTAACTCGCTAAATCTAAATAAATGGTGGGAATACCAAAAAAGCTGATATTCTAAGGAGGTAACATTGGCTGAATTGTATAAGATCTACACACTGAACTGCTGTTTAACTGCCAAAAGTAGCAACTCTTCTTACACATGCCTTCCCGTAACAGGACTTTATCACAAAATGACACTGGTATTATGCTACATAGAGTACGGTTCACCCAGAGCCAACTAAAACTCACGGATGCATATTTATCCTCAGCAAGAGACAATGATTAATGAATTTAGTAGTCTTGCCAGGCAGCCAAATGTCTGAGGTTCTGCTCCCTGACTCTCCGTCTTTGTCTGTATTTCATATGAAACAGACACTGGATAAAACATGGGAAGTGACCAATGCTTCCCAAGGGAAGCCCACAGCCTCAGAAGGTGGAAGTGGCCTCATTCTGTGCAGCAGGTGAGCCAAGGGCTGCTGTAACCACCCAGCAGCAGCACAAAATACGGTCCCTCCTGACATTGCAGAAGAACAAATCCTGTGTAATGCTTTGAAATAATGAGAGCAAACACCCGTTCCCAACACACAGTCCTGCAGTCCCTTGTGCAGGAGGAGAGAAGGCTGAAATCACGAGCCTCCACTCAGACTGCCCAAGAAGTGCCTCCTGCTCAGGATGTGGGTTGCTTTCCAGGCTGCCTCTTGGAAAGTTCTCCTGCTGGGCCACAGAAGCAAACCTAGAGAACTCAGAGTTCTGGGTTCTGCTTTGGGAGCCAAGTAATCTGCATCTTTTACTCCTAGCTGTAGCACTGAGTTCAATAATTTCAATATTGCAATAATCCTCGGAGTACATTTGATTCTGCCAATTTGTGAAAAACACTGCAACTAAAATGCAATTCAACTGAATTACACATAAATATTACTCCAAAACTGAGTCGCAAAATGTATTTCTATAGAGGCAACTTTTGCTTTCTGTTCAGTTCCATGGGTCAGGGACTTGACTTTAAATATTACAGAATTTGGGCAGGGCCTTCTCAAAAAATATATCAAAAAAGCCCTCAAAACAATGCAGGGTTTTTTCCTTCACCTTTTTTGCATCTTCATTAATATCCGCATTCTCTATGTAAGTATCCTTCTATTGCTGAAAACCTCATTGTCACGCTCTAATGTTCAGAATAAGCAAGTAATTCTAAATGGCCACTGTTAGTCTGCTGCCTAAACCATTTCTTATTAATGTTATAAATTACACCTGGAGCTATTGTAACAGACAGAAATTGGGGATGGAGGGGAAAATCTGTATTGTTTGGCTTTTACACCTGACTGTACTTTGTATATATTTAGTCAAGTTTCCATATAACTTGTGACTTCTCTGAGTAAACATTTTGAAGTCTTGGAAAATTACTTGAAAAGGCAGCAGGTTGAAGAAGTCTGATACCTGAAACCAATTTAACTAAAAAATAAAAGAGATAATTGATTTCAAATTGACTACCCATCTTAAAGAAACTGTGAAATAAGAATGTTGCCTCAGTTAACTGAACAATGACTAAAACACCAGTAGGCAATATAAAAAATACTAAAAGCAGATGCTTTATATTCTATCAATTTTGAGATGGGAGGGTGCTACTAGTGAACCAAGAGTGAAGCTTCCGAGTAAAACTTATTCTTGATATCCAGTACTAACACTTAATATATTAAGTACCTTAGGAAACGGTATTCCAACATCAGAAACACATTCTGACTAAAAATCCATGTATAAAAAGTTCTGAAATTATGAAAAAAATATTTTTAAAATAATAAGCAGATGTTGTTGGAAGCACTACCCTTACCAACAACAAAATCCCTATACTTAACAGTTTGAAAACCTTCTCTGCTGCTCGAGAGGAGGACAGGAAGCCTCAGGTCTCCACTGAAGCCAGCCTGCAACAAGGGCATTTTGCCAATAGGACTAAGACGGCGTGTTCTCAAATTGGATCTTTTTTTATTTCGTTTTACTTACATCTGCAGATGCTGTTTAAGTTAAAAAAAAAAACAACAGTCTCTTCAGTTTTCCCACAAGTGGCCTAAAGCTGAAATTTTCTCAACCTGTGCCCTGTACTTTATCCAACACCAATTTAATCTTGCACTGGTCAGCAAAATACTAACCTAGTTTATTTCCAGCATTAATGCATCACTTCATTTTTGCTTCAGTTAGATGTCCTCCCTTGGTCCCTGATCCATTAGAAACATTTTCCTTTCCTCAGTGCTTCATTCTCTCTACCCTCATTCTTCGCTTTTATTTTAAAACACTGTTCCACCTGAACTTTGTACAATTTAAGATCTCCTCCAAACTGCAATCAACCCTCAGTCATTTTTATCCCCTGGACTTACCTAAGCTATGAAAACACTTAGCAAAGATAAAAAGTGAGGTTGGTCCATTGCTGAGTTTGATTTAGCAGGAAAGAAAAGGAAAATGTATCAACATATAATAGCAACTATTGGATTTATCAGATGTAATTATTCACGTAAACTCATGATCTGATGCCTAGGTATCGCCCAAGAAGCAAGGAGAAGGTTTTCTTTCCCTGATTAAACGTCTCCGCCCCAGGGGTCGGGCACACACTGTGTTTTAAAGGTGGCAGCGACAAACTCGAACCGCATTTCAATCCAAAAAGCTCCGGGACTGCGTCAACGCTATGTGGGAGCCGTCACATGGCTCCTGGCCCGCCGCCGGCTCGCATTCTGCTAGTTCAGAGTTTGTTCCCTTCTATTTACAAAGGGCTGCGTGGACATCCCACGGCGGAAAGCAGGGCAGAGGCAGCGCTCGGTTCGCCCGTCACGACCCTCTCCGGTCCCCGCCAGAGCACGACCCACCCAGGACCGATCCGGATCACACGAGCGTCACCTGCTCCACGCCACCAGCGCTACCTTTGCGAGAGCGGGACCCCAGCCCTCGCTTTTACGGGGCGCCTGGCCTCACGCTGCCCCACGGGCTCACGTGAAGCCCCCAGGCGGCGCCTCGGCGGGACCCGCAGGGGACACCCCCCGGGAACGCCACCCGTCAGCCAGCACCGCCGGGGCGTCCCCCTGTCCCCCTGCCGGGCCGAGGTGATCCCTCACAGCACCGGGAAGCCCCCGTCCCCTCGCAACGCCGGGGCGCCCCCCGTCCTCTCGCGCCGTCGCGGTGTACCCCTGTCCCCCCGCGGTGTCCCCCTCGCTCCCCGCACCACCGAGTTATCTCCCCATCCCCGCTCCCGGCCGGGTCGCCCCGCGGAAGGGGCGGTAGCGGGCGCCACGTGGGAGCGGCGCGGCGCGGCGCGAGGCCCCGCCCGGGGGCGGGGGCTGCGGGCGGAGCCGCCCCGCGCGCCCCGCACGCGGTGGCCGGGGCCGCTTCCGCGGTCAGACCCACGAGCCCGAGGCGGCGGCGGCGGCGGTTGGTGCTTCCGGTCCGAACCCTGCCCGGGCGGATCTATGTGGCCGGCGCGCGGGGGGAGGACGGGGAGAGCGGGGGGGGGAGGGGATAAAGGTGAGGCTGGAGGTGACGGCGGCAGCGTGACCGTTCCACTTTCCCTGTGCCTCCTCCGCCTCCCCCCGCCGCGCTGATGGAGCCACCCGGCCGCGCGCCGCAGCGCTGATAGCACCGTCCCGAGCCGCCAACAAAGAGTCCCGTCCCCACCGCCCCGCGCCTCCCACAGCCCCCGCGCCCCGCGGAGCCGCCGCGGGGGGAGGGGCCGGCCCCGCGCCTCCCGTTGCCCCTCTCCCCGTTCCTCCTCTGCGCCCGCCGGGCAGCGCTGCGTGGAGCGGCGAGTAGCGGCGGCGGCTGTGGCGGCGCTTACCTCGTCTCCGCGCGGGGGCACGGGAGCCCCGGGACGGCGGGGGCGGCTGGAGCGGCCGCCGCTGCTTGCCCGCGTTTCCCCCCCCCCCCCCCGCTCTTTGTGTGCGAGGGTCCGCGCGCTGCGCTCTCGCGTGACGTGACGGGACCGTGTGTCATTTCCGCACAAGGACACCGAGCCCCGAGCCGCCGCGGCCAGCGCCACCCGCCGCCCCGGGGCAGGGGCAGGGGGGAGGAGCAGGTCCGAGAGCGCGCTCTCCCCCCTCCCCCCCCCTCCTCCCCCACCCGCCCGCTCTCCCCTCGCGGGCACTGCGGGCGCCGCCGCGAACGCGCGGTTCCCACTGGAGACCCCGCCGCGCGCCTCCGCGCCGAGTGGGCGCGCGCGCGGGCAGCACCCTCCTTCCCCCCGCTCCCGGCCACGAGCCCTCCCGCGGGCACGGCCGCACGTGGGGCGCCGCTCGAGAACGCAGGCGGGCGTGACGGGGACCGGGACAAGGGACCGGGGGGAGCCCTCGCTGTCGGGCGCCGGGTGTGTGAAGCGCACGGTCCCCGGCCTCGCGTGGGACGCGGTCTCGCGCGGCCGCCGCGCGCGAGGAGCCCAGGGCGCGGGGGGGTGGGGGTGGGGGGTGTGTGTGAAGAGCCGCGCGGCGTGGGAGGCACTGAGAGGGGTTGCGCGCGCGCTGCCCGCCTCGTGAAGAGCCGGGGAGCGCGGGGGGGGGGGGGGGGGGGGCAGTTCCGTGTTCGCGGGCCCCCTCTCCACCACCACCCCCCGCACACACACACGCCGCGTGGCCACGGCTGGTGACGGCGGGCGGGCAGCGAGCACGTGGCTGCGCCGCCCCACGCCGCCTCCGACCCGCGGGGCGAGGGAAGCGGCCGCTGCTCCACGCGTGCGCCCTCACACCCGTGCGCCCACTCGCGGGGCCGTACGTGAGGTCGGGGGTGGGGGAGACCCGCGGGGAGAGCCCCTCGCACCGGTGGGTGCTGCTGCCCTTCTGTAACCCCGCCTTGCCTTCATCGCCAAGCGGGAAAGGCTGCTGCTGGTTTTGGTGCCATTTTAGGCTGGAGCCCACGCTTAAGATAAAAAGTTTATGATATTTTTTTTTTCCTTCGCCGTTTTAGCCAGAAGAGAGCGTTTCCACACTAAGTGTTTAGGGGTGAGGATGGCAGCGATGATTTATAGAAGGGAGATGGCGTTCTTTTTTAATTAAGTATGCTTGTAGATTTTATCTTCCCTGAATTTGACAGGAGTGCATAAGGCGTTACGTTCGCCTGGCAAATCGCATGTACCCTTCTTACTAACAGCTTGCAGGAAAACAAACCATTTCCCAAAGAATTAATAAAGAAAAAAGCCCATAAATGTGGGAAAGACCAGTTCTGTAACTTATGCCCAGTTATATTTTTTGGTATATGTAATGACTTGGCAATTGGCAACTTGTCAGCTTTTCATGAAATATTTTACTTGCACAGTAACCTCGGCCAGTGCTACCATTCCTATCGAATGGATTCGGTTTGGCTTTTAATAAGAGCACACAGCCAAGTGCTCCAGTTATATCGTTTCAAGATTTCCAGAATGAAAGGAGTTAGGTCTAAAGGTGTTACTTTATTACAAAATAAACAGGTGAGGATGGATCGTGCCCCAAAGGGTGATGGATTCCAGCATGAAGGATACATTGGCTAGAAGTAGGCAAGTACCCATCAGGCAAGTGACAAGTAACGGTGCAGGTAGAAAATGTAAGCGCTGCTGTGAATTTAACTTAACAGGTAAGTCTGTTTGTTTGTTATCTGTGAAACTGCATTTCACTATAACACTGTAAGAACTCTACTTTTGGGGTTTTTTTTTAGTAAAAGCAAATATAAAAACATGCAAGTCAATTGAGAAATAACTGTCTGGGGAAAAAAAAAATTTTGGATAAACCTTCTATCCCATAAATGACTCAGGACTTTCCTAGGTACTTCCTATTTCCTTGGAACCAAACGATACAAAGAGTAGCTTTTCAAATAAAAAATCCTCACTGATTCAGATTTTCAGCATTTCCTTTAGAAGCAGTTCTCTGAAATTTCGTTCTTCCACTTATGTTGCTCTTCTAAATTTGGAGTTTAGGGCATGTTTACAGTGTCATATTCTATGAATAATCCTAACAGATAATAATTTGTTGATTTAACTTTGATTACTCTTTTTATTATTGTTATTAATAGGCAGCTCTTCAAAGGAGGCCTTAGAAGCAGGAACTACCAGTATTGTAACTCCTCTGATGAATCACTTGAATGAAGGAGATATTTTATTAACAAGACAAGTGTTCTGCAGCTAGCAATTCATTCACTCTTTAGAGATAAAGAGCACTTCCCGATAACTTTTCCAAGTCTGTTAGCACTATGAAGACTGAAGTTTGTAGTATGATTTGCCTTCTCTCTTTATTATAAATAATGTTTGCTTAAAGGGTACGATGTTTTAACACCTGGCCAAGCTGCTAAGTACTGCTGCATCTCAGTTGGATTTTACTTGAATGCTTAACTTAGTGGGATTACAGAAAGGCAACCATAAGGCAAGAGCAAGCCAGTGGAATCCCAAACTCAGTTTCAGAGCCCTTGAGAAAATACTTGTCAGTTTGAACTCCACCTCATTTCTGCTCTTATAGTGCTGGCCTGAGGCATTGTAGCTACTAGGGACCCAAGCCCAGGAGGAGACCTGAAGGGCCTTAGCTAAGCATAAAGAAGCATGAGCATATTGTTGCAATAACAGCATTCGTTGAAACAGGAGTGAGCCAAGTTGTCTCCAGGCAATGCAGGTAGCAAGCTTAGATTGGCTTCCCAGCCAGACAAGTCCCATTTTTTTTCACCATTTGAACTTGTGCTACACAAGTCATTTATTCAAATGTTCATTTTTTTTTCCCTTTCATGCCTTTGGCTCAAAAGCCACTCTGCGACACTGCAGCAATCTCTGGAAAATTCCAGGTCACCAGAGAGGGGAGTTGTGGTGCTCCAGCAAGAGAACTCTTTAGGAAAAAAAATCTCCGTTGCTCTCAAGTACAACAGGCCATTTCTCACTTGACCAAATTACAACTAGACTTCAGCTATTGCCACCAACAAACAGTGTGTTCAGAACCCCTGGGAAACTGAAAGCACTGGTCACAGTTGTGCAGAGTTTTATAAGATGGACTCTGAAGGCTCCTTAGACATCTACCCATAGAAACTGTAAGGTGTCAGGCCCTACCCCTTCAGAATGCCCTCTCTGTCTTAGTTCAAAGGATCTAGTCAGCCAGAGATTTCCCTGGACAGTGGTGAGGAACCACAGCGGCTGGCAGGGAGGCGGCAGATCTGGCAGTGTTTGTCATTGCAGCAGACCCTGAGCTGGGAGTCAGAACAGCTCAGCATGCTGAAGGTTGGTAACGATAACATGGAGCAGAAGAATGATCCTAAATTTAGATGCCTTTTTGCTTCCTGTGCTGCATACATTTGGCATAAGCAAGAATCCAATCCAAAACCTTCATCAAGTCTTCTTTCTTGTAGATCCTTGCAGTAGCCTACAGCACTCAGTAGGCAGAGATGTGGCATGAGATATCAAATACACTTTCAGCACCAACTAATTTTGGCAGTTTGATTCTGTAAAGGTATTACTATGGTACCAGTACATCGTCTATCACTTTTCTCTGCCACACGTCTTGAAACTAGGCCACCTTGCAGCCAGACACAAGAGTCAAGGAGTCCAGAAGGAAAGCAGATGAGAAACAGCCTTAGTGGTGATGGCGCTACAGTGTGCAGAGCCAGTTCCTTGCAACTCACATGAATCTTACATTAAGACCCTAATGGGAAAACAAGCCCTTTGACCAAAATGACAAGCCCCACTGGTAACCAGGCTCCCTTCTGCCTGCTCTTGAGATGACTTTTGGTGATTCCCATGTTGCTGGCCACACCGTGTGTGCCACGGGCAGAGGTAGGTGCCCCCTCTTGCAAGGCAGCCGAGAGCCCAACAGCTGTCTCCTGGAGCAAGCCACAATTTCTTACCTGAGCGTGCTTTGAAAGCTGCTGCTGGAAGGATGCTTCACCCTAGTGGATTGCCAAGTGGATTTGCTATGGGTTCCTCCATGCTGGCTCAGGTTCAAGCAGACTGGATCTAATGGGCTGGATTGCCCTCTAGAGGGAAGTCAAGTGGTCTGGCCTCCTGCCCCTGCAGTGGGTGTCCAGCTGATACTCTTGCACTAACTGTGTGTGTGATGTCAGGAGTCGGGCAGTGACTCACCGAAATTGGCAGGTACTTAAATTAGGCATCTTGGAATTCACCTTAAATTATTTAAGCATGTATTTGATATGTGTAAACTTTAAAGAGACTGAATTGGTTTGCCAAAAATAGAAAGCACACAGGTTTTGAAATCTTCCACCTCAGATTAAAATTAAAAACCAAAGTGATTTTTAGGACTTCCAGAGAATCTGAAAGGTACCATTAAAAAAAACCAGTCCAAATAACTCATCTGATCTGTAAGAAGGTGGTTTGCAATTCAAAGTTTATAAAAACTGAAATATTTAATGGTAAGGCAACATGATAACCAGCTTCACGTACCTTAATGGTTTTCACTGCCAGTCAGACTGAAAGGACAGGTATGGACACATTGCACAGTAAAATTTAGAACCTCTGTTGGCCCACAGGCAACAATACTGAACAAGTAACATGCTGCAGGCAATATCCATACATTGCTATAACCTGAGCAGAAAAGAACAGTGGCAAACACGTGAACTTCATTTATATTTTTAAACTTTCTATGGCTGTAAGCAGTGTTGGAGGATTTCGCCAGCAACATATTACACTGATTGGGAAACACTGGTTTAGAGTGCCAGTTAATATAGTCACAGGATTTTCTTCTCCGAAACAAAACTGTTACATGATACTCTTTTTTTAAAAAAAAAAAAAAAATTTATGCAAACACTGCATCTTGTTCTTAAGCAGAATGCTAGCTGCTTTTTTGGAAACTTCTCAAAATTGCTATTTAGCTAGGCCGCGAGGAGGTACAAGAAATAATTGTAACTGTCTTGATTGCCAAGTCAAGGATATCAGAAGAGAGAATCCACATGGCATTCCTGGATTTGTAAAACAAGCCAGTTGATCTCCAAGTGCATGTGGGTTGGAAATCTTTCACTTAGGAGTTTAGTTCACAGAAAAGAACTTTCGATAAAAGGAACATTCATTATAAAAAAACTCTCTTTATAGCCTGAAGTAGCACCAGAGTGTACTGGCAAGACAGCAGATATGTAACAGTTGAGCACCAGAGGAAGAATTTGATTTGAAAGCTTAAAATAAAAATCAGATCAAAGCTGCTGTGGGAGATGAAGTAAAACAGAAATGTAAAGGAGCTTCAAGAATAAAGTAACTAACCCAGTGAGCAGTGTAAAATCCCCTTCTGTGCTGCAGCAGTTTACTTATACATCAGTTGCATCCATAGCTGTTTAAAAACTGACAAATCTGAATAATTTCACTCTTGGAAACATAAGCCTCTTTTAATCTCTTGGCAATGAAATTGCAGTTCCCTTTATGTTAGTTCAGCCAAGAATTGCGCCATTGTATGTTACCTCGAAGCTTTGCATTTAAAAAGAAGTAATGCTTCCTTACCGCACAGTCATTGTATTATCTACACCATAAACTAACTCTGATCAAACATTTATCCCATAAAGGTCTGCTTGTCAAAATTCTGTGTTACGTACCAAAGAGGTAGGGATAGCCTGAAAAGTCTTTTCTCTCAAAGATGTCCACATCTCCCTATCAATCAAGTGCAAACAGCACACTCTTCTTTATGAGCTTAACACTCAGTTCCATATCCTGCCCATTATATCTAGAAATACTATTTTGCTCGTGTTGCATAGTCTCATACCTCGTTAAGGTAAGTTCAAATATTTGCAACAATATTTAAAAAAATATTTTGGTAAGCAATGTAGAAAACCAGGTTTCTTTGAGAACCCAGCTGGCTGATTGGCTGTATTTTTTTTCCTATGTAAACACTTCTCTTTTTTAAAAAAAAAAAAATAAAAAATGGAAGTGGCAGTATTCAGATTGTAGGAATCCCTGTGGAAGGAATCCTCTTTGTTTCAGAACCTGAAACTGAAGCAGCCTTTCTAGGATTTTTGAGTCCCAGCTGCTTCTATCAGGCCATCATGTTATGCAATCCCTTTCACAAATAAGTCACTGTCTTAGAAGCAGCCAGTGATTTCTCTTTTCTGGTCTTTACCCTCACTACTACTGGAGAGCTAATCTTGAACCTTGCTCTTTGAGTGGATGGGAGCCTTTTCTTCTGAATTTGCATTAACATCGATCTCTGGTTCCTAGCTTCTAACTCAAACTACAGTAATGATCTGGAGAACAATCATACATTTAAAAAGTGAATGCATTTTATCCAACAGAAAAGGAATTTGCCTTTGATATTGGAAAAATTAATCTGGACTGATTTTTAATAAAAAATGTTAAGAGTAAAGACCTAGGATTACAAGAACAGAAAAATACCGATGTGCTTAATGGTTATTGCTACAATAACCACTTCTTTTCATAAAAGTTTATATAAGAAATACTTCCAGTCATTAGTAATGTGACCGCTTTTAGCAGCAGCAGTCTTTAAGAAATACTAAATCCTTTAAATCCTGTTTATTTCCCCGCAAAGATATCATAGCGTATGTATGTCTAAAAGCCATCTACAGCTTGTGGGCATGCAGCATCTGAGCAGAGATATGTATTTATATACATATTTTGATATAAAATGTTAACACATTAACTTCAATAGGCCGACAAAAGCAACAAACTTGTTTGATTAAAAATAAGTCTTACTAATGCAGACATTTTTTCTGTAACATTGTCCTGATAAGCCCATTTTTTATGTTGGTGCTGAAAATAATGATGCAAGCAACTAAGTGTAATTGTACAAAATTATTGCTAATGATTTGCATATGAAATACACACCTTTTACTGCCTCTAGTTACCATTGTTCAACTTGCTTATAAATAGTACAGCTGAAATGCTGCAAAGAGAAAACAGTTTTCGATGGGCACATGCTATGAATGAAGAAATATTCAGACACAATGTGCAAGTTGGAGAGCTTTCATCAAAGCTAGCCAAGAGGGAAAGATGTTTCATTTCCTAATCACGCTCTGTTTCAGAGAAGCCAGTCACGTATAGAAAGCATCACACTCATCTGCAGAGTAAACCTTTTTAAAATTAGTGTTTATGTTTATCTGGAGGGCGGGGGGGGGGAGGGGGGAGGAAGAGTAACCTAATCTATCAGTGTTTGTTTTAGATTTCTCTATTTTTTTTCTACATAACATTTCATTTAAATAATTTGACGTTTAATATCTGCTAAAATTTGAACCTTGCAGTTAATGGAAGTAATTTGTTGTAAATGTCAAAAGCATTTAAAAAGTCTAGTTTTAAGATACTGCTCACGGTGCAAGTAAAATAGTCACTTTCAAGCACAATTTCAAAACTAAAAATGTTGACCATTGTTCTAATAATGAAGCAGAGTATTTTTAGTCTCTGATATTTGGGTGAAGAGGTGAATGGAGGAAAACAAAGTGGAACAGGGTAAAGAAGAAAATTTTAAAGCAAGATTTTTTTTTTATAACATGGCTGCAAAATTGCAGTTCTCCTATACAATCATATCAAAATATGTCTCAAATTGCATTTTATAAATATGTTTCTTAAAAATAACCCAGATAAATCTGAAAATTACTGTTTTAGTTATCAGTGGGACACCTGTCTGTCACTATTAGGCAAGAGCAACATTGTCATATGGTACGATCCCTCTTCTCTACTGCAGGTAGACTTGCAATTTAATCATGAAAAGTCAGAGGAGTACTACAGAATATTGCTTTTGAGTTTAGTAACTTGTCTTGTCTCCTTCTATTTTGGAGAAAAAGGCTCCCTTTTCTTAAGAGATGTACCCTGACAAAAGCGTTTTGCAAATAGGAAGAACTAAAGTCAACTCCAAGCGTTGTGGAGAAAGAATCTCCTACACGTGGGGGAGCCAAAGCATTCCTCTGGCTGGTTATCAGTAGCTGTGAATTTGGCAGCAACTGCGGGAGCCGCGGGCAGTCATGCACTAGTATGAATGCATAAAGATGTGGACAAAGGTGAATGCACAAAGCTTTGGTGGATCGAATGCCAATTTGTTTATCACCCTCCCCTTCACATCTTGCAGCAAGCATTGTGCTTTATCTTTTTGGTGGTTTTAAAGGCATCTGCTATCAGAATTTTACCTTAATAGATACTTTCTCTTAGCTTTGGAAAAACAGGTTTATCCTAAAAGAGAGATGTGTGAATGCTAATTATGTAAATAATGCATTTTAGGGATTGGGTTCTGAAAGGGGGGAAAAAAAGAAAAAAGATAATTTAATGCAAAGACCATCAGGAAGACGACTTCCAGAACTGGAAATATTCTTTCCTTTGAACTGCTTTGAGAGACTGAAAAGCTTTACCTCTTTATTTTCACAAGACAATGTGCAGATAAAAGTACTTTGAAGGCTAAAAAGAATAAAAAGGAAGTTGGATGCCTCACTTTTCTGTGAGACTGAAGTAGCCAATGGGAGTAGTGACAAGTAGTGATTCTGACCCAGAAGCCAATTCCTCGATAAATCTGCAGAATGACACTAGTGCTTGCGTTGACCTTTTGCATCTATGAAAATTCAAACACTATCTGCTCAGAAGAAAAAGCAACAGAAAGATCTCATCAGCAAGTTTACCCCTGAGGAGGCTGGTCTGGCATCTTTAACACTGCTTTGGGCTAGAAAAATGCCCAAGCAACTCTCCAGATAATATTTCCCTAATGTTTCCATTAAACTTAAAAGAGCTTTTCAAACTTTTAGCAACTTCTATCAAGTTGGATGCTAACTTGAATATGGGCCATGTGTGCACACTTCATTGCAAACACAGCAAGAAACATGCTGGGTTACATTAGAAGCACAACCAGCTGATCAGGTGTACCAGGCCATCAAATCCATGCAGCCCAATAAATCTGGTTGTCCTTTTCCTCTGCCTGGCCGGAGGCAGGGCTCTTCTATTCCTGGTCAAAGTATTCATTACCTGATTCTTGTAACTGCAAACCAGAAGTCTATTATTGAGGTGAGAAGCATGATCAGCCCTTCTACTCTGTCTGGGAAGTGTGCAACAGCAACTAGAGCAGTAGTTTTCCCATATGGACCCTTTTTGGCTGCCGTTTGTCCTGGCAATTCACACCCCCCGGCTTCTAAGTTCGAGGTGGGTTCACCATCCTGCTTCCTGGTGTCCTACTCATGGTTACGCAGAGAGAACCACAGGGTGGCATGCAAATGTGCCAGTGGTGCAAATGTGCTTCCCCTGAGCAGGGTGGGGAAGAGCTCATTTGATAGATCAGATGATGGCTGGTATAGGCGAGGAGGAAGAAATAGTGTCTTTCAATAGCTGGAACTGCTGAGACAGTCTCTCCCCAGCAGAGAGAACCACAGGCCTGGAGGGGTGGAAGAGAGATTCTCTTTCAATTGCTGGAGCTGGCCACCCACAACTGGAGCTTCGATGTGTGGCCACCTCATTAGCACCAGGGTGCCAGTGTACGACAATGGCACGCTCCATACAAACTTCTGCTGCATGGGCTGCATGTACTGGACTTCATCTGGGTCTTTAGATGCCTGGCTGTTGTCCAGTTTGCTGTAAATCACCTCTACCACTGCTCATTTCCTCAGATACCGGATACCACTGTCACTGGCTGTTCAGTTGCCATCCGGTTCACTAGGTCTCCCTCGAGGGGATACTCTTCCTTTGTGCTTGACAGGAACTGCCTCCAGAGGCTGCTGGTTGATGCCCCTTCCCCAATCCCTTTGCTGATGCCCCAGTCCCTTAAAGGATCCTAGCTGCAGGGCTTCCTCGCCCTCTAATTCCTGACTCTTGGTCCCAGTATCCCAGCATCAAACAGCTGATAATTAGCTCACCAGGTTGACAGCTATAGTCTTTGTGCATATCTGGCAGCTTCCTTAAGGATAGGGAGTGGGTGATTTCTGACTCGTTTATGATTTCTGTCTCTTTCCCCTCCTGTTCTTGTGACTGCTGTGCTGCACAGCCTGCTGCCTCTCCAGTTTCTCCTCCTGCTCCCTTTTAGGAGAAGCTTCTTCCTCCTTGACTGAATGAGCTGACTTCCACTTCCACTGTTTCTTCTTGACTATAGGGGTGACTGATAAGTTAAGAGTTGGGTCTCTGGCTTAGCCATAGTGTACATTTGTATCTCTTCAGATCCAGAGACCACCTTCAGGGTGCTGAACAGTGCAGGTGTAGGCCAGGCCCATCATGGTGTGAGAAGTTGTGTCCTGTTAGTGTAGCCAGGGCATCCTTTTCTCAAATGCTCTGTCATTCTATCAGGATCCCACTTTACCCTGATACCGTTACTCAGGTATCAAGTCCTACACCACTGGAGGTGAAAAACATTCGACACCTGCCTATATTCTTCCACGCACCTTGCCACCCAGTGACCACACTGCCTCAGGGCACATCTCTGTGTCGTATTTCTAAAGTCAGTTAACCTCAGGAAAAACTGGAAACAGGTTCTTGAGACACACTAACGTGAGCATTCTGATCACCCAGGGATGTTGAAAATACTGAAGAGTCATTGTAACAAGGTAGAAAGCACTCACTCTGGAGGAGATGAAGGGGAAGGTGCTGTTCTTTGTTTCCTCCACAAATTGGCTCTCAGAGGAAAAGAGGGAAAAGCTGTAATTGTTAAGTGTCTCCACGAGGTGGTTCCCGAAGTACTGGGACAGCAGCAATGCAGGGCCCAAATACCAGATTAGGCTCAGGGCCAACGCTTTCATCATAGTTCTCTCGGGCAAAACATAACTGAGTGCTACACAGCACAGCAAACTGCAAAAGCCAAACCCAGCCTTTAACAAACTCTCAAGTTTGATGTACAGCAACAGAGAGCATGAAATGGAGGAGGTAAGGCATCAAGAACAAATAAGTCAACATCGTGACCAGCACCAGCTAAACAGGTATAATAAGTTCCCTCTAACACGCTCTGGTCAAATGTCTCATTATCTTTAACCCTAAGTGTCCCACACTGAGTGCCAAAAAGGACTGTGGTTAACACACCCTGGATAGCAGCTATGTGCCTCAGAGCTGCTCACTCGTTGCCCTCACAGAGGGATGGCAGAAGAGAATCAGAAGGGCAACAGTGAGAAAATTCAGTTAAAGACAGTTTAATAGGTAAAAAGGAAAAAAATGAAAACAAAGCGAAGCAAAGCAAGTGATCCAAAAGCAATCACCACCAGCCAACTGATGCCCGGACTGTCCCTGAGCATCAAACTCCCTGCAACACCCCCACACCCCATCCCCAGCTTTTATCGGTGAGTATGAGGTTACATGGTGTGGAGACCTCTGTAGTCAGTTCAGGTCAGCTGTCCCAGTCATGCTCCCTCTTATCCCCTTGCCCATCCCAAACCCACTCACTGGGCATCAGAGTGAGCAGCAGAGAAAGACTTGGTGCTGTGCAGGCACTGTTGAGCAATAGCTAAAGCATCAGTGTGCTAGCAACGCCAGTTTGGTCACAAATCCAACACACTGCAGCATACAGGATGCTATGAGGAAATTTAACTCCATCCCAGCAAGACCCAGTACCTCAGGGTCAATTTTTGTTCTCTTCCTTACTGTACTCAGTGAGGCTGCTCCTGAACTGGCCTATTATGGGCCCACAGACCAATAGGGATGATATGAAATTCATGCAGGTCACTGGAGGGCAAGCCCATTAGCCATGGCCTAGCACACAAGGCCACCAGAAGAGGCTTCACAAAGCTGAGGCTCCTTCCATTGGGAAGAGGAGGCCAACAGGCAACTTAGCAGCAGCACACAGCTGCAGGACAGGAAATTTGCAAAGACAGCAGAGCCAAACAATTCTTGGCAGAAGCAGCAGGTGGTAAATAATGGGCAACAGCCACCAGCTATGGTGAGAGACATTCATGCTGGACGCCAGAAAAACTCCTTCATGGGGAAGATGGAGCAGCATCGGGACAGTGGGAACCTGTTGAAGCTCCATCCCTGCTGGTTTCCAAGAGCAGACTTCATATTGGCAACAGTCCTCTTCAAATGGCAGACTGGACTAGATGACTTTCAGCAGGTCTTTACAGCCAACATTTCTATTCTTCTAAGTACCTCCTTTTCCAAACAACTTTCTTACGCGGTGTTATCGCACTTGTGGAGCTGCAAATACTCAGCCAGCAGTTAAATGACTTTCTATCGCAGACCTATGAAACAGCCATTCTAACCACTGCAGCTGTACTCTTTGTAGGAGACTAATTCAGTTCAGTTTAATGAGCAATTAGGACCTTGTCCTCTATTTTGCACACCTGTGGAACAGTCCAGCAATACCATACCTGGAATAAGTTCAGAAAAGCAGCTAAGTCATATGTCTGGTTGAGTCCTTGTGTTTCAATTTGGAGCACTGGCAGCAATAAGGAAAATAGGTGCAATTTTCTATGCCAGAGCCCTTCTGAAATGCAAGGGGACAGAAAGGAAATGGCCTATGTCCTCAGGTGTGCTAAAATACAAACCCACCCCACTCTCCAAATACTTTAATCAATATACATTCTGCAAGCTCTTAGTCATTAGAAAATTTAGAAAAGCAGATGACCTTTGAGATAATTATCTCATTGGGGTGGGGTTTTTGCAATCAAAATGTGGATGCTGATTTCATTATATTTTACAGAGTTGCTACAATTCAGAGTGGAGGCTCTTGCACGCTGGCATTCAGACCATAAATATTAGGCCCTTAAATGAAGAACCTGGGTTTCCTATGAAAGACAATGGTACCTCTGAGCACCTGAGACAGATTCTTGTTCTCCATTGTCCTCCAGGCAAGAGCTAACACAGCTGAAGAGAGCACAGCTTCAGATGTCTGGGTGACCAAAGCAAAGAGAGTGAATGCCTTCTGCAACCACACCCAGACCAAAGGCCTCCCCCTTCCCCACTTCCTCAGAGAGGCAGGTGGGAAAAGGAATCAAGGAGATAAAAATAAAACCAGAACAGCCTTAAGATTCCACCATTGCGCAGTAATTGTATAAGGTGTGGGGAGTATATTAATACACAGCAGTGATTAATTTACCAGGAGTTTGACAGAGGGGTATAATACTTTGCTTGTAGTTTACCTGGAGGAAATAAGACAACAAAAAATTCTTAATAATTACAGACAAATATATTAAATATGATTACTTGTTTTTTTTTAAAAAATAAGGTTAAAAATAGTTTAAGAGCAATCAGAACTTTCTGGTAGCAAAAATAAAAAAAGTCATTAATTTTTGCTGATTTGCATTTATTAGTAAAAAGTAGAAATAAAAAATTGTACTTCTGTTTAAAAGAAACCAGTCTTACACAGTTTTGCAATATATTTCATATTTCTTTCACACAACTGAGGTGACTGAGGTGAGATGGCTCAGAGTATGTATCTCCAGCAGACCCAAGTTGCTTTTTGCAGCCCTAAATCGTTATGAACCCCTTGGCATAGTGCAAGACAAAGAGAAGATGACATATGGCTCCTAACAAGAGCCAAAAAAAAGCTGAAATATGACTCTGGTTGAATTCATGTACTTCTTTCATGCACATGGTTTATGTTAGCAGAGCTTCTGGGACCTTCACAGGTGAAAATGTATGGTGGTTAGCTAAGGCTCACCCACGCTTCTTCTCCCAAGTGGCTGGCGACAGGACGAGATGAAATGCCCTCAAGTTGTGCCAGGGGAGGTTCCGATTAAACATTGGGAAAAATTTCTTCACCAAAGGGGTTGCCAGACCCTGGCACAGCTGCCCAGGGAGGTGGCTGAGTCACCATCCTTGGAGGTGTTTAAAAGACGGGTAGATGAAGTGCTTAGGGAGATGGTTTAATAGTGGACAAGTACAGTTGGACTCGATGATCTCAAAGGTCTTTTCCAACCAAGCGATTCCATGATTCTTGGTGCTCCTCTTCCGTCTCCAGCCTTCATGTTGCAGTAATGGCACTATCACAGGCAGAAATGCCAGAGTTTTAGGAAAAGAGAAAGTTCCAGGGCAAGCACGAAAAAAAGCACAAGCAAGAAGCGGTCTGGTGAGGAAGCCATTCTCCAGAACAAAGCAAGTCCTGAGTTCTGTGTGCTGATCTCAAGCAAAGATTGTGCCTCAAGGGTGCTTATTATACATATAATATTATGGTAAAATATAGGTATATATTACACAGAATATTATGTACATTATGCAGGATGTATTTTCAGTACATTTTTAGAGAACAGAGTTTTTATTTCTATTTTGCCTTTGTTGGAATGCAACACAGTGGGCTATGACAAACAAGCTGTGTGATGGGGGAAGGAGTGCAGGGGGAGAAGGAGCGAGGACAGAATTTAACAGAAATAACTCCACTTAGTGTTTGAGTGCGCGATGTAATGAAATCTGTTTGCTGTGCTAGCTGTCTCCAGATTGGGCTGTAATTACACCACAGAAGGAAGAAAGGTAGCTGAGTCTCAATCTAGATCATTTATGTAAACTCAGCCTTCTTGTCAACGGCGGTCTCAGATTGCATGCATGCAAACCACAAAAATCATCTCCTATGAACAAAACAGAGACGGTCTCAAATTCCAGGCTTCTGATACATCTTATATGCTGTCTGTAATTGGATTTGAAAATTCAACACACTGAGGTTCAAAACTTCTCCAATATTTTCTGCATTTTATTCAGCGCGGTGAAAGAGTGTACTCACAGAAGAACACTCCTTCTTCCTTTCTGCCAAAGGCCTGTGTCTAGCCCTACAAATTAACATTTATTTGGCTTAAATTAATGCAAGTGTCACAAACCTAGGAAATGCTTTTGTGTAAGACAGTGTTGAAACAAACTGCTTGATCTGAGGGAGGGATTATTTCCTCCCCCAGAAGAATTGGAAAAACCTCATTCTTTGACCCAGAGCAACATATTTTATACACACAGTATAAAATCCAGGCAGTCACTTCCCTTAACAGAGCCAAATTAATATTTGATTAAATATTTTAAAGCTCCTACTTAGCACGCTTGACACATTTTCTCAGCAAGTTTCTCAAATACAGAAATCATTAGGCACGGGGTAATTTTACATTTGAATACACAAAAACAGTGTGAGGAGACATGAGTGCATGCAGACAGAGAGGATTTTTCCCCATTAATCCCCGAACTGCCCTTCCCCTGGATAAGCAGGAACATTAATTCCCGGCTTCGGCAGCTCACTTTGTGGGCAGGTTCGAGCAGGTTTCTTGTGACACCTGGATCTTCACGCCCCTCCATCCCTTCCTTGGGCAGGAAAACCACCGGCCTCCGCCCTGGCGCCGTCCCTGCCGGTGCCAATCAATACTGACTTATTTCCTGTCCATTTGTTGAGGTCACAGAAACGGGACTCATTAATTATTTCTACTGGTGCAGCCTCAAGTGTGCTTCTGGCGTGACAAGCGAAAGCCAACTGTGACCTCTTTTCTTCTTCCCTCTCCCAAATTTTGCTGGTGGTGGCGGCAGCTGGCACGCGTTCCTCAGTCGGCACAGGGAGGATGAGGTGACCAGTGGCGCAGGGTTGCTCCCACCCATGAAGGAAGAGCAGCTCCTTCTGGGGCGGTGGGTCAGGGAAACCTGGTCACAGCATAGACGATGTTGGCCAAGGCGGCCCTGGCCTCGGAGGCAGGGAAGCGCTCCAGGGCCGCCAGCGCTCTGTTTCCGTGGTAGCGGCAGAGGTCGATGGCAGAAGTCACACCTTTGCCGGCTTTGATCGCTTCCTGCAGCTGTCAGAAAACACAGGCACAGTGGGGTGGGTTTCAGGTGCCAGCACACTATAGTCTCGGAGGACAAAAAGCCCCCCCCAACCCATCCCAAGGTAAAGGCAAGAACTGAAGCAGTCAGACAAAGCTCTCGAAATATTCTCAGCTGCTCTGTTTTCGCTTCTCAGCAAAACTGCAGATAATTTAAACTACGTCACCCTTTACTCCATCACCTGGAAGCTGGTGGCTCTCCAAAGGGCACAATTAATTTAACAAAAAAAAAAAATATTTTTAAATATCTGGGCATTTCACCCCTAAGCCACCACCCAAGAGCTTTTGTGTAGAACTGACAGACCAGCCACTCACTGGCTCTCCTGTCTTCTGCAGTCAAAACCTGGATTGTATGAACACCCATTCCAACGCCTGTTTTTAGAAACAGGATGACACATGTCAAACTCTTGTAAATACAGGCTTCTATTTACATACCATATGATTACATTTTTATACAGTGGACAAAATCAGATTTTGTCAGTAAAATGGGATGTGTTATACTGTACTGAGGTATATCCATGCAAACTCAATCCCAGTGAGGCTAGACAATTTGAGAACGGTTCAGAGATATATCATATGAGAAAGAAAATATTTTCAGGGAGTAACAGACATTTCATGGCAAGCTGCTGGCACCTAAAAAACTTGGGTAAATGACAGGTTAAATTGCTATGAAATAATATGAACAAATATGTCAAACAAAACATGTTGTTTTTCACCAGTACTTCAATTTAGCTGAAGCTCTAATTAGTAATCACATTTATTAAGGGTTTTTTTTTTTAGTAATTTGGTTTTGCTGACTAGTGTCACACTGCTATGTTTTCCATCCTAAAATACAGACCAGATCAGACCAGAGCAGCTCCAGCCTGATGCCTCGTGCCAGAGCCTGGGAACCAAGACCAGATACATCTTCAGGATCTGATTATTCCAAAAGTATAACAGCATTTCATAATCTTTAATGGGCCCCACCTGGCTTTTGTACATGGGTTACATCACTGTGTCAGCTTTCAAAAAAGGGCTTTTCTTGAATACAGATATCTACTCTAACTAATTCTACAGGGTTTTATAAATTGTGTTTTTCTACAATACACAGCCCAATGACCCAATTAATTTACAAACACATCAATATAATCTTATCTATCTAGTTTAAATCATGTAAAAAACATCTAAGCCATGATAAAATTGTAAAAGTCACCCATTTTATACAGATACAGATTGCACTCATACAGAATGAATGACATTTCTTATCTGAATACAACTGAAGTGGATTCATTATCTGTATTTAGAGATGAAATTAGCTGAAAGCATATTACAGTACTTGAGTGTTCAAGTCTCAGTTCATAAAAATTTTATTCTCCACTTCAGTTAGAATCTTCTTGCACTGTGCGTTGGAAAGGAACTTGCCCTGAGGCACAAATGCACTGCATAGCTAATTCAACACGTCTTCTAACGAATGGGGATCAGCCATATAACCACAGCAAAGGTGGGCATAGGTGAGATGGGGTATGCTACCAGCCTGAAAAGGTGTTTCTTCCCCCTTCCTTGAGGCACAACTTGGTGAAATGTTAGAACCCACACACTCCTTGAAGCAAACTGCCAATTCCCTAAAGCTCATGAACAAGGTTTAGCATACCTGGTCCTCATATAAGTACATATTGAGATGTAAAAAGGAATAAAAATAGCTCCTAAAAAAATTAATTCTTTAAACTGGTTGAAGATCAGAGGAGCTTAGTTTAAGCAGATATGACTGCATAAATGTATTATGACTTACTTGTAACACCAAAATCTGGAAAAGGGGAGAATTCTAACACAAGGACACAATCCATTTACACGCTTGTCTTGTGTAAGCCCTTAGACACGCGTAGTGCCTTGAAGCCAAAACAATTGCCATAGTCATGTCAAACTACATGCACAGGAAGCACTACACAAAAATCAGCCTAAGCTGCTACCGAATGCTTCCCAGCAAAGTTCAAGGAAGATCAAAATGAAAAATTCTCATTCATATGACAAGGTCCTCCCTCAGCTTTCCACTCAGAGATCTTCTTCTGTAACAAACAATGTACAGTCCTTAAAAACTTACCTGTTTTATATTCCACTTACAGAATCAGCTGACCAATTCAAATAAGCATACACTGAGGCAAACCAGTCTGGATCAAGCAGACGGCATGCTACCTCTGCCTCAGCTGGGGTTGTAAAAGGAAGCAGGGGAGAAAGGATAAAAAAAGCCTTCTTGTATTTATTAAAGAAATACAGGATATAACTTAATAGGAAACCAGGCTTCAATAGCCCTGTTCTACACAGAAAACCCTAATTTAAGCCTTTAGCTGTACCGTTAGTTGTACTTTGTACTACAGTTACACTTCCACACTCTCAATTTTTAAGCTTCAATGATTTTATGTAATGAACTTCGCAAACTAAGTACATAGAAGGAAAATCCATGTATCCAGTTTTAGATATTCATTGGAATAGAAGCAGCTAATTTTTGAGGTAAATAAACAGAAAATCAAACCAAACTCCCTCATTAATTTCTTCTAAATAAAAGAATCTGCTCTTTAAGTCTCTACTTATATGGCATCGTTTTGTGCATCAAACATATTTCCACTTGTAGGAACAATTTCATCCGTCATTAAAACACAACATTCTTCACAGTGGCATTCGATAATTAAAAGGGGGCTTAAGCCAAAATACAGATTGCTTTGACACACTTTTCTCTAGATGACCTGCTAGATATGCTGGAATACTGCATTTTATCTTTTAAGCTTTTGTTCAGACCGTTGGCATTAAAGCCCCACTTCATTCTAAAAGGTGCCAAGAATCTGAAAAATCACTGACTGGGGTTGGGTTATATAAATTCAGATTAAAGAATAGTCTTGCAATAGTGCAGCCAAGTTAAGACTCAAATGGGAAGTGATGACCCCCTCCTTAACTGTTTTCCTTCAGCAGCTTCTGCTTTCCTCAATATACTCAGATATTGACCAGGCCTGACAGTTTTGCCTGGTACATATGAAGCTCAGAACCCCAAAGTTTTATGCATGAAGGTTGTTTTACAAATGTAAGAAAAAGCTAAAGCAAGATCATCATCATGATCACCATCTCCACGCCTGACTGAGCACTGAGAACAGAGCACAACAAAAGTCTTGCTCCATTCAGCCTGCTCTGCCTGTGCTAAGTCCAGCCTCATCCATCTGACCTGCAATGAATTTATTTCATTTTTTTCTCATTCCCTAGTCTTTGGCTGGAAGGATGCCTTCTGAGCCCTTCCAACTTTAAGGCGGCACTATCTCCCTCTGCACCCACGTGCTCTAAGCATGTCCTGAAAGTGAATGGTACAAGCTACTGATTGTTCCTTGAAGATTGCTTCTTGGAAAAGAGATTGCCCCCGGGAGAGTTTTATATCAGCACTTTGGATTCAAGCTTCCATTTCCTATCCTTTGGGAGACAACCATAAGCACCAAATAGTTGGAACATTTTCCACTCAACCTTCTGAGGTCTGCTGAGCCATGAACAGAACAACAAACAAGAACAGCAGCCACTTTCTGTGAGAAGAGGGATATGAGTTCAAGACCTTGGTCTCAGGTTTGCTTCCATCTCTCACGTTAAAAGCTACTGGACCAAATGCAGAGGTAGTTTTGGAGCAACGGCCATGTAACCGTACACAGCCCATTCATGGTTCTGGCCCTAAATGTGGGAACGTACGGATGGGAACTTTCCTTCTTTTTTCACTGACTTATCCTTTTAAGTCCACCATAAAACCAAAGGAGTACACTTCTGTGTCCCATTTCTCTGCTTATGGGGTAGTAAGGCATTGAAACTAAGAAATTATTTCCTGCAGTAGAACGTAAGTGGATAATACAAAGAAAACCTGTGTTGTCTAGCTCATACCATATCAAAAATTGTAATGAATTCGCATTCTGCTCCTACTTTGTAACAATGTTTTGGGAACACCAGGCTCAATAAGCACTGATGTTTTAGACTGCTGAAATGTTATCTTGAAAAGGTACTATCACGTGTCACATCAACTTTGTGAAATTCTTCCTTTGCTTCTTAAGTAATTTGGAATGTCTCAGCATCCACTCTCACAGTTTTTGTGGCTGGACAAAGGGCTGTGCTATTCCTTCTCAAAATGGGCTGGACAAGCATCACTTCATAATGTCTTAAAGTACTTTTTTTTTTTTTAAATCTCTGTTGGCTATATATGTAGAATGAAATTAAAGCCGTAAATGTATTTATCCAATATTTTCTTAGAAACCTTTTCTATATAAGAGGCAAAGAAATGCATCTTGAAAGGGCATAAGCACCCTGTAGAATTGAGTAGTACTACTCATCTGACAAACAGAAAAGTTCTCTCTTTGCTTAAAACTCAAACCCACCCAATCTAGAATCATAGAAACATTAAGGTTGGAAAAGATCTGTAAGATCATCAAGTCCAACGGCCCAGTCTAGGAAGAGACCAAATCTGGAGTCGCTCCCAGTAGCAGAGGAAAGATGGGCTGCTTACAGGGAATGCTGCTACTCCAGCTGTTATGCAACTCTCGTAGTACAATTTGCCAAAAAATTACAAGTCATTCTGAGATATTGATTGATTGCACAGACCCTTTAATATTTCAGAAGAGACATCAACTCCTCCTTCTTATGCCTTTCCATGTCTTTCACAATGAACTTAACAAGGCCCACTAGCTTTTAAATCTAAACAATGGTAGTTAAGTGATGCCTTGTTACCAAAAAGTGTTATTTTCTTAAATCACATTAATACAAACAGTGATTATTAATTATCATCTTAGCTTTCACAAGCAATTAATTTGATATTTACATTAAAAGATGTGATAGCTGTTTGCTCTAACGAAACAAAAGTCCTGCTGCATTCTCTCCCCAAAGAAGCCATGGAGAATGCACACTGATTAAAAACAAAGATGCAACTGATTTTTGGCACGAGATGTACACCTTGATAATTCAGATATGGTTAATTGTAACAAAGGAGAAAATTGCTTCTTCTGAATGGTTTTGGCTGCTTTTGTAATGTTACTAACACATCTAAAAAACCCTATATTCATTAAATCACCGACTATTATGTTTTTTTTAATATAACTAACAAAAGTAACTAATGGAAGTGGCTGCTCCAAAACAAAGACGACAAATTTTCATGGAAAACCACCACAGGTCATAAGCATCTACAAAAAAACAATGCTCTGTTTTTAACTCGGCTGCAAATCCCATTACACATCTCGTGATGGTTCTCTGGTGTTTAAACAAACAGAACCGTGGGACCACCATTGTTTACATCACACTTACCTACTCTGCAGACAGCTCTAACCATGGCAGTCATGGTGAGCTGGGGAAGGGGAGTAGCGCGACTTGCTAACGCAACTGGCTAGCAGTGTTATTGTTATTTATTAATTGCATGACAGTAGGCTACCACTGAGAAACCTCCTTGTTTCCAAATGTGACCTCTCCCATTTTTCTTCTCTTTCCTACCATATGGGAAATCAAAACATTAGTGCCATGCATTGTACGAATGGCTGGATCTACAACTTCTTGACTCATGCCAATTCCAGCGCTGTACGAAATCTGCTCCCTGTGTTAACGTCATGCACAGTGATTCATATACAAAGCAGCAAATTATGTCACAGCATACTATGCTAATGCACGGTATTTCCCACGCCAGTTTGGATGAAAGGCCTCTATAACAGACAGCAGAGCAAACGGACAGGGCTGCAGTAAAAAAAATAAAGCTTTGCTGCATCCTCTTTCACCTAAATTATCTTTTTTGAATATTGCAATTAGAAGAATAACAAATCCTTGCAGTAGCTTATTTATTGGCTGCAAAACCACAAGATTTATTTCTTTATTTAGCCTTATCTTATAATTTTTCCAGAGCCTTGGTCAGAAAACAAGAATTACTCCTGGCTTGCTCATTTCTGCTGCTAGTTGTGCCTTTGCTACACTCATTTAACAAGGCTGTATAATGCCAAGCACTATTAAGGCCTTGACTTCAGTGGAGAGGTTTTAATCAATACAATAAAGAAGTAACAATTAAATTGAGAATCTAAATTTGTTGTTTTAGAGTTACACAGCTTAACTTGCATGCAAAGTAGATGTAAAATAGATAAAAGCTTTTTGATTTTAAGAAGTCAGATTTTTGCCAAAATCCCACATACAAATGAGGATGGCAGGAAGGTTGCTGTCTCTTTCAATGATATACACAAATTTATTCCCTGCCACGTATTGGTACTTTCTCTTTTGTTATCTGAGAAACACCACTAAAACAGAGCTGAAACTACATTTTCAGATCTGGAAGAGACTTTCAAACACCATAATGATGGATCAATAATTTGTCTGGGGATGTGGTGTGATGGTGTAAGAAAAAAAAAAGAGAAACATTCAGATACAAATGTGACAAAACATTCAGAAACACAGACAACATCAAAGTGATATCAAAGTCCTAATAAAAATGACTGAGAAAAACTGGGGGAAAAAACACATAAAAAATCTTGCATAACGTAGTGACCTTAGTGACACAACAGCCTCAGACCTAATTAAATTAGTAGAAAGTATTTCACCTGCTAAATTTATGTAAGAACCCTCACTAAATTCATTAGTGCCACCTAGATATTTTTCATCAGTGAAAAAAACAGGGATATAATTTTAATATAACATACATCAAAAGAACAATTAAAAAACCTTGAGCAGTCTCAAAATTGAAATAAGACCTGTACATTTTAAGGAAGCATGTTAAATGGGTTGATCTCAATTTCTCATTCATTATTTTAATTGAAAGCCATGGCAAGTAAGGTAACATATTCTTAAGTAGGCTAAAATAGCTAACATCAATTTTTGTATACATATTTATGAATTCAACCAAAGAAACAACATTTTTATCTCAACCAAGTGGTGCACTGAAGTTCGTAATAAAATTAAGAGAACAAAAATAATAAAAATTTTCAGTTCTATGGCCAGTTTTGGTATTTTTGCTTTTAGGAAATTAAAGAGGAAATATTTTGGAGACTCGATGAGAAACAAGCCCCAGATTTGATTAGGAACGTAACGGTAATTCTAGCAACTGGATAGAAAGATGAGAGGAGACCTTCATGCTGAGAAGAAAAGACAGAACAATGTACAAAACACTGACTATAGTAGTGCAGAAATAAAGGCAACACAGCAAAGGCTGAACAAGAAATAATTTGCACTGCACAATATGTGTTCTAATTGGCTGTGTGCAATGTACAGGCCAAGCTAAAGGCTACTGGGTTCACTTAGCATGGATGTAACTAATGACCGCTTTTATTTTAAATGAAGAAACACAGAAGAGAGGGATGTGACATCATAATTTTGAAACTGTCTTCTACAAAAAAAAAAGTCAATTATTGTTTGAGCTCACAAAAAACAGAGATATTTTTTCACTACGATTACTAAACTCATAATATCTGTGCTAGTGTAAAAGATGACTACCCAGAGCTCATAAAATCATGTGTTTTCTTCCTGAAGTCAACTGCTCAAAATACAAAACGTGAAGGGCCTTTTCCCCTTCCTTTCCTTTTATTCAAGTGTCTGAGTTGCCTAAGGACACTTAAGTTTTTAAATTTCATGGGAGGGATCCAAAAAGCAAAGTAATTTCAGTCAAAATACATCATACTGAGACATATTTAATTCAGTAAAGCAATTTTAGATGCTTTTCTCCACCCCCTCCCCGTTTCTTTCTTAACTATGGAAATGACATTGGGTGGATCACAACTGTAACAATTACAAGGAGAAAACTCAATCTGGGCTCACAAAGACCAGTACCCTCGCTTGAACATTCACAGGAGTGACTCACATACTCAGACATATTTGAAGAAGAAATTTAGTGATCTCAATAGTGATTTAAAGTCAGCTGTGTGCGTTTTTTTCTATGGAAAAAACTGAAACCACAATGATTTTAAATAGTAAGCTACAGCTGATATCCTTTTTATGTTCTAAGAGGAAGGTAGGACAGACTTTTTCAATAATCCAAATAACAAATTTTCTTAATACAGAATAATTATAACAGAAGTCTGACCTGTACCTATGAGTTAGCCTTCCACACTAGCAGCAACCAGTCACAGTTGTAACACTCTGTAGGCCCCAGTTCAAGAAGCAATTCTCAATTACATGTGGGGCTCACCAATTTATATATTATTTCCCACTGATGCTGGAGATAACGAACTGGGCTCTCATGATCTACTTAAGACTCGGAACAAGTCAGGCTTGTGCTCCATCAGCGAGTTGGGGACAACACGTCATCTTCTCTCTGCATGACAAGCACGCTGTGCTCCAGTATTTAACTAGGTGAACTTTCTCAGCCACCTCCTGCAGCTCTTGAAGAGCTTGATGGCTTCCAGCTACCTCCAGCAGATAAGCTGGTTAGCTCAGGTGTGCCATTTCTGTAGCCCCAGTAGCATATGTAGTGCCCATTTAGCTTGTTGTAATGGGAACTCGTAGAAACTCAAATACTTATAAAACATGTGTATGTGTATTTTTTAACAGATGGCATGGCATTAAGGGGAGACTGAAAAAAAAAAAGAGCATACTCAGTCAATATATAGAGACCACTGATGGGACCTAACTGGCAAATGACAGCAGAAAAAATGACAGCGAAAGCCATCAGAAGCCTGGTTTTAAAATGAAGTTTGAGGAAATAAATACTAGCAAAAATGATTATTAAATAGCTACACTTGGTACTTAAGAGTACAGCTGACTATTACTGGCTTTTTAAAATCAAGAAATTGCGTAAGCCATTCTCTCTCCCTCCATGTACACACACACAAACTATAACATGACTTTAATAAAGAAGTTTCTCTCAACTGCCAGGAACTTGAAAATATCACAAAACCCATTAAAAGTAACAAAATTTAAATGTAATTTACCAACCTTTTTGTAGTCCATCACATTTCCTTTTCCTTGTGCCTTAAAGAGAAAGAGATATTTTTATATAAGATGTTACATACTACAAACTAGACTTACAAGAATAAAGAATGGAATTAAAAGAGCTACCACTTTAAACATAACTGACATTCTTTAGGAATCTGATACAGAAAAAACTGTTAGAGTGCTGAGCCTCAAAGTAATTTTTAGGGTTTTTTATTATGACTTGTAGTTAAACATTTGTTGAATCCAAAATGTTTTGGTCTTAAGAAATCTTGCTGTTTGCATTAATTTATCTCCCCCATAAGACTCTGAAATAAACTGTATTTCATATCAGCAGTAACAAGATTTAGTTTCTTAAAAGAGAACTCTGGATATCCATAGGGATCTGTACACAGGTAATAGCCTAGAGCTCTCAAAAGGGGGTGTCAGGACCCTGTCAACACTACCAGACCTAGGCTAGAGGTGCTTTGGGTTTAGAATTGCATTCAAGTATCAGCATCACCCTTTACTGAAGCAGCAGATACTACAACATATAACTCCTAACATGTTCAGAAAGAAGTAGAAATACATTTTAAATTAGGAATGCATTCTAAATTTCTTCTTGCTCAGACTCAGAAAAGTATGTGGTCCAAATTCCTCAATTTTGCTGCAGGATGATGTAGAAGAGTAGATGTCTAAGTCTTCCTCACCCTGAGTTTGCCAGACCCATTCCTGCTTAACCAACCTGAAGCCCTTCCCCCTTAGATCAGATCCAACTGTATCATTATCACCTCATCTAACTCCAGCTCTTCTCTTTCCAGGAACATTGAGGAAAAAAAATCACCTCTTTTTTTCCCTCTAGCCTCCAACAAGGGAAGGCCAGAAACCTCATTCTTCTGCAAAACATCTCCTGAAAAGATGCAGATTAGGATGACTACGCTTCCATGTCCTCCGTGTGGACTTCAGAGAGCAGCCCAGAGGACAGGGTATAAGGAGAAGAGCTGAGTCATGCACTGAAGAGGAACTCAATGTGGCAAGCAGAGCTTTGAAGAGATACTGCAGAGCCAGTGCAGATTTGGAAAATAAAATAATTTTTATAAGGGAGGAAAAACAAAATAACAAAAGAACTGATGCGAGTCTAAGCAAGTGGAACAGGAAGGAAAACAGTAGATAGCAAAACTGAAGGGGAAAGAAGGCTGATCCATAAAACCTCTTTACTATTTTCTTTAAGCTCCTTAAGAGTCAGCTTTTCTGGAAGGCCTATTAAGAAAACAGCCCGATAGCATTTAGGAGTAGCAAAATCACTGCCAATAACTGCTTCTTTATTTGTGTATTCCCATCTCTTTGATTTGCCAACTTTTATTCATGCTGGTTGGATCTTACAGCTTCTTCAAAATATATCTAATAGTTATTTTGTGTCCCAGAACACAACAGAAATATGTTCTCTAACAAATGGTTGCCTATATACAGATTCACACTGCAGTGCAGAATTTGCCAACATGTTGAGGAAGGTGTTTTTCAGTCTCAGCAGTACCAGAAGAGGTGTGCTCAGCGTGCCTCTCCTGCATCTAACACACATTATGAATAGCAAGAATATTTTCTCATGCTCTATTCCTCTCAAGCTTTTAAGTCCATGAAAATTGTGCTTCTCCAATCAGCCACCTTATCTAATCTGTTTCCTAAGCTTTCTTTTACTGCAATTGCACCTTTGCTTTTTTTCTTCCTTTTCATCTTCACAGTAGTTTGGCTCTTTTGACTTTACTGACCCCGATTCCAGACACACAGGTTTGGGTTTTTTCCCTTTTACATCAGACTTATGCATCTGGTTTAGCTTCCTGAAACGTATTGTGTCATTTGAAAAAGGTATGCACTTTTGCCAAACTTGGATAACTTTCTAGGTCTCACTGCTTGGCTGGAGAACTCAGCCTCTGACCGTTGGAGCTCTGAGCCCTCAATGAAAATCATCTGCTTACCAGCTTATTAAGAGACATGCACAATCAACTCAGCTCAGCCTTCTTCCTGAACACCAAAGATCACCATGTGCCAGCAGTGAGGGACAATACTACCATGACACTCTCCATCAGTAAATGAGGTGGTGTGAAATCAGCTTGCCTTGCCAGGAGGAAGGATCCCTAAACCCCCATAAAATGGCTCAAAATGCATCAGATAAGCAGACCGTGAGTGGATGATTTAAGACAATGCTTTTGGAGCAGGTTTTCATCATGTTTTCCAAGACTGACTTCTGTCTCAGCTGAAATAGTCCCTCTTCCATGTATTCCTAAACCCTATACTTCAGAAATGCTTGATAAAGCATTTGATAAATGCCTTTCTTCCAGCCCTGCTTCTTCTGAGAAGGCTCAGAAAGATGTGGTGAAAGGAACATACATTACTTTGGCCTAGATGAGATGGTTCTACTTTCTAACTGATTCCTCTTTTAAATCACAAATGCTGTGAGCTAAGACGGATTCTAGTTTCCCACTATATGCATCCTGAATCCCTTTTAAGGTAGTCCCTAAATTTCATTCAAATTACAATCTAATCTTCTCAAAACACATATACTCAGCATTGATGCAACCTTCCACACCTGGATATCTGATGTATTTTGCACCTTTCAAATGAAGAGAAAAGAAGGCTTTTAAAAGGTCTTCAGCTCAGCAGCAAAAAGGTGCATAGGGTTGCCTCCATTCAAAGGCTACTTTGGGCACAGTGACTGCATTTGCACCTCTGACAAGCGAACTGTGGTGAAATAATCACACGTGTTCTGGGCACTCCACAGCAGTCTGGGCATCCTTCATGACCTCTCTGGAAACTGCCTTCATCTCAGATATGCACGGCAGGTACAGAGTCCCAGCCGTGCGCCTTCTGAGCATTATACTATGGTGGAAGCTACAAGGTGCAACGGGACTCTTTACCTTCACTTTCTTGAACTCCAAGACCTTCCTGTAGGAGGAGGAAGCTGCCAAGGGGAAGTCCTACCTTCAGTCCATCGTATGAATACTTACATGGGCAAACAATCAAAGAAGAAAGCCAGATTATTTAGCAGTAAATACAGGTCCATAAAGTGATTTCCATATGCTAGTCAGCTACTAAGAAAAATTCTGCTTGACAGGGACTGAGTGCACTGCACATGCTTTGCCTGTTTATACCATACAAATGACATTGCACGTGAGCGTGGCTTATGAGCATAGTCTTACTAGTACTGCCAACATGAGAAAGACTCTGGTTGGAGTGATTGGCCTATCTTGAATGTCACACAGTGAATACAACTATGGATGATATCTCAGAGAGCTTGTAGTTAACAAAGGATAACTTTCCTTTCTAAATCAACACAAGACAAGAAAGACTCCTGGACGAGGTGTTCCACTTTACATTTACTTAAAGTAGTAGCCAGTAGGTACTTTCACACAGTGCATGTCACCTTTCTCCCCTCGCCCTTCAAACAGAGATGCTTCATTGTTTCTCTAGTGCCCATTTTCAGTATGAGCATTAGTAAGCAGACAGACGGCACTTCTGGAGTCCTGCAACCTCCTCTAGATTCTGCAGATGGGAAACTGTTTCAAAGGTTTAATAAACTGCGGTGTGGTATTATCATTATTCTCCAACTGCAATCATCCAAACCCATTTACATTCAACTCACATATGAGCCTTGAGTTGAGATTGTAGAACTCCAAAATTTCTCATCACACATTATAAACTACCCGCCTCTAATTTCAAAATGACAAAATGTTTGTTTCACTTCAAAGATCCCTCAACTCCATACTACTGTAAGGCTGCAGGTTCTGCACATACTTGTCAGAATTTACTGCTGAAGAGGCTATGCTTCTTGCTTGCGATATGCGAAGGCAAGCTGCAACCTGGCCATCATGAACACAGAACTCAGCAGAGGCTCAGACTCCGCACCTTCTGCTTGACATCTCTGCTTGCAAACCAGCAAAGAAAGGGGCCATCAGCAAGCACATCTTAAATTATATGCTCGTATAGATTTAGCTTCTCATTGAAGGTGCCAGCCTTTCTCCTGAAAGGTTTGTACAACTGCAGGAATTTCCAAAAGGTACTCATTGCACCTGTTTAGACAAGGAAAACAAGTCTGATTGATAGAGGACATCAGAATGCTTGACATGGGCCATTTTTGGTGTTACCCTCCCTTTCTGTCCCTGCTGTCTTGCACAGTTATCTATGTGTATTTCAGTAACAGCCAGGAAACTATTCATGAACCTTAAACCCGCTGTGTTACACTGTACGTAAAACAGATCTACACCACACAGCTATCTTATTCTTACCACCTTCTTCGTCCAAATGTTAGAGGAAAAGACAGCTGAATTAAGAGAACTGAGAATAAGCACATCAGTCAGCTAGGTCTCACAAATATTTTGTAGTGGCCAGGAAGCCAAGTTCGCCAGATCTTCCCACCCCGCCTCCAAAATTACTGCTCCCAGAGTCAAGCTGGCAGCAGGAAATGCGTACCTACCTTTCATCCCTGTAATACAAAGTTCTCTGCTTCAGGCTGCCAGTGAAAGTAGCTTTAAGCTAAGACGTGGGACTGCACAAGTAATGCAGAGGAACAGACATATGCTCCACGCAAATGAATCTGCTTCTAACACTGTTAGACAGAAGTCTGACAGAGCTCAACTGTCAGGTCCCTAGATTTCCCCCTCTTGAAAGCATGAAAGAGAGGTATTAAGTATTGGTGAGCAGAGGTAACCTCTGTATTATCTGTTGTTAGTTTCTAAATTTATTTGCAGATTGAAAGTATAGATAGGAAGAGAGACAGAAATGGCCAAACTAGGAAATTCCAAACAATGCTTTAACTTGCCTCTTTGATCTGTTTAATCCATGCCTCTCTTCCAAGGAATTCCTGATGTAGGACTGCAGGAGCAGAATTCAAACTGAAGGCCGTGGTGTCACTAGAACTTTCATTAACAAATGGCTGAAGATCTGAATGTAGCTGAAATAGAACAGAGGAAGAGAACACCTTTATTTAATTTGCAAGAATAGTCTATACATATCCACCCACTTGCCAAATCAAGGTCCATATCCTGATCCTATACCTACTCACCACTTTCTGCTTTGACACTTGTATTTGGTTGCACTTTGTCAAGTCTAGGGGAGGGAAAGGAAGAGAGGGAAGCAATGCAGTGGCAGAAAGTTGTGTTAAAGAGAAGCATGTGGAAAATCTGCAAACAAATGGGTAAATGACAGCTTACAGAGCTGGGCAGGCAATGGTACACAGTCAGGTAGGCAATTTTTGATTGGCAGGAAGCAGAAAAAATATAAAGGAAAGAATGATCTGGTCATTGGTAGGAAGAATATCGGTTTTCAATCTGTGAAGGGTAATATTCTACTTTGCAATACTTGAGGAAGCTGATGTAATACAAACCTCCTTCTGACAAAGGAAATGTTACATAGCTAGGAGCTTTCTATGAAAATCATGCAATCCTTATCCTATATATGTCAATGGTGGATGTGTTAATATTAAAGCATACAAAAAAAGCAAGGCAACAGTCTGCACTAGAAGCAATTTACTGGTGGAGTTGTACTCAGTAATAGCATATAGTGGTATTTCTATGGCAGTAAAGCTGTTCTTTGTAAAACCACTTCCTTCTCCTGGAGGAATTAGAAACTGTCTAAACCAACTCCGCTGAAGCGGATGGGAGGTCTTGTCTGTCTCAGTGTACGTCTATACTTGCAAGTAGTGCAATACAGTAGGAGCAGGTCTTTAGGGCAAAACAAGAGTGCCAAGGACCCAAGTTCCAGACTGTGTGTGTTCTCCTTTGGACTAACTCTAGCTGTGGACTGAAAGACTTCTAATGGAGATCAGAGGCCTTCTCTGGGAAATTCTACTGCTGCAGAGCTGCTCCAGTCTGTATTCCGTGATGTTCCCCCTTATCCCCCTGGAAGTTACCTCCAGAACAGATTATCCAGAAGGCAACACAGGCAGGTCCTTCAGCCACTGCAGCTCATGCCTCAGCCTCATATGTTTCTGCAGGCAGTTGAGCCTCTTGGTACAAATGTCTGCATAGTGGCAGCTGAGACCCAACAGGTGTTTCCTCATGGAACTCCTGCTACTGGGACAGCAACTTTGGGAAGAAGGTAGAAGCAGAGAAAGTAGAGTTTTAAGCTGCTACAGAAAGATGTGCAAGAGAAACATTAACAGAGCCTTGAATGAAATAAGCTACAGTGCCAGGATTGTGACTTTGCCAGTTCACAAACATTGCTTACACCAGCAGTTTCTGCAAACATCTTCACGTGAGGCAGCAGTCAAACCTCTCAACATCATTGACCTGTGGGCAAAACTCTGCAGCATCGTGACAGTACATGTCAGAGCTCAAGAGCAATATGTAAGTCTTTCTGGTTTTAAGATCCCAGAACGAAAGGAAAAGGCGTACCTTATGACTCATAGACATGTGCTTTCCATACTGAAATGCCATGTCCTGAATCTCAGCGCTGTGCTTCGCTAACTCCATTGCAGCCTGGCAGCTCTTTGCCAGCAAGGCACTATGTGACAGGAAAACCTGCTCCTTCCACGTAGATATACCGATATCATCTGTAAGACAGTTCTCCTGAAAATGAAACAAAGGCTAGCATGAAAACACCAAACCTGAAGCTGTGTCAGCTCACAGAAGTTAATGGTGTGGCACAGGATAATGTGACACTTGGTGAGTAAAAAAACCCTGGGTGCCATGATGCTGAATAAAGGGCATGCTTTTGGGGATGAGCAAAGTATCAGAATAAATATACTGGCAGCTTCCACAAACAGTATTTTCATTTTCTGCTGAAAAAGAACAACGCAAAATATGTGGAGCTGTCAACAGATTCAACATAGATCCTTTTCTTAATGACTATATCATTACACCAAGCCTTAACAGCCAACTATATTCCTCAGGAGGGACTGAGCAAATTAAAAAAAGACAAAAAAAAACCCCAAACCCTCCACCCAGAGTACACTTGCACTTCAGCCCCTTGCCAGTTACCAAGAACCAATCCTAAACAGACTTGAGAAGTCCCTGCACTTTCTCCTTTGCAGTCAAGAAAAAAAAATAATTACAAAAGGTACTAAAAATACTTATAGAATAGCATTGGAAAAATGAAGGCCTGTGATGGAGGATTTGTACCTCTCCTACTCCTATGTTAAAGACAAGGAATGACTGAAACCATTAAAACATAAATAGATCTAGCTGTGATTTAGAAATGCTATGTATCAACTTTCCCAGGGGACTGAGAGAGATCTCAGTAACACCTCTAGTGAACTTTATCCCCTTGACTGTAAGGTCAGAGATGTTCAATACTTCTGAAAATCCATTCTATCAAAACTACTAACTTGGATCACTTTCCACAAAGTGTTTTAATTAACACAAATTCAATCCCTTACCCCCAAACCTAAATTCAACTGCAGGTCCTTTGGCTCACAAGGTGTTAATATGCCACTATTTTACTAATGGGTCTTCAAAGCTAGACATGACTTGTAAGCTCTTGCACATACATGTTACTGTCACACCTTTAGGTACTCTCCAAGAGGGAAAAAAAACAAAAGCAGAATGAAACACAGTTGTTTTGCTTATAAAAAACTAAACTCATTCATGAGAAGTTACAGAAAAAAGATCAAGCATATATCATTAAAAAGTTTGTAATTTTTCAGTTCAGCCAAATCTGTAGTGTACACTAAGCCAAAAGGTATTCTTTAAAAGAGTAATACAAAAACCCTCTTATAGAACAAACCTTTTCCCTGAAAGTGATGTCAATTAAATTACTTGGGAACGAGCAAGAAGTAATTCTGTGTGACCCTATAGTTTTCTAGCAAGGTATTATCTGTCATGAAATCAGTAACAAATGAAATAGAATCCATCCGTTCAGTTCTAATTTTCCTCCCTTATGGATATCACCCAGAAGTGCTGCGTTACAAGGGAGAGGATAATTTGAGACTAATGGAAAAAGTAGAAGTCTGCAATGCCAAGTAACCCAGAGCTGTATCAAAATGTCTTTGCTTTCAGACACACTATTAACTTATACAAGGCAAGTGAAGAACAGAGAAACCACATGTTTGCTATTATGCATATGATAACTTACAAAGTCAAGCCTAAACTTTCCTCACGTTTCATTTTACTGTAGTATTTTTGTTTTAATATCTTACCTCAGCCCAGAGCATGTGCAAATTCCCATGACTGGCAAAATGTCAAAATGAGCATTTAATCCAAGTAGTTTCCTATATATCAAGTGTGTTTTTTCCACTCAGATACAGATCAATTTATTTTAAATTTAAAATCAGGAGCTCTTGGAAGATGCAGCACAATTTTTCCTTAACAACCAATCTGCTCAGTGAAAAAAAAAGTATTTACTAAAATTCGCTGGAAGATGTTGAAAATTGGCAGTGATTTTTATTACTATTTGTTTTAAATCCACCCAAGACAAAAATATTCTAGAAAGGTATCCTGAAACAATTTCTGAAGTTAAAGAATTCTTTCAGATGACCTGTAAGTTGAAAATGTCAGCATGCTGGAGCCTCTGAGCAACAACACAAATGCAGACGTTATCAACTGCAGGAACTGAAGAAGCTTAAGAAGTCACTGCAACACGATGTATACAAGGACACACATTCTTTGATTTGTCACAAAATTATATTCTTAAACAAGTCTGAATTTCAAGACAGGATTGAAAATGATGGCACAACAAATTACGGTCCACTACATGAATATCATGTAGGATCTTCAAGCACCTAAAAAGGGCATCCAACTTAAAAAAAAAATGACAAAAATTTGTGACACATTTGAAGATAAGATATTGAAATTGTGGTGGGTTGAAACTGGCTGGAGGCCAGATGCCCGCCAAAGCTGCCCTAACACTCCCCTTCCTTGGCTGGAAAGGGGAGAGAAAGTAAAACTGAAGGGTCGAGATAAGTTCATGGAGATCATTCACCTATTACCATCATGGGCAAACCAGACTTGATGAGGGGAAATTGATTTAATTTATTGTCAATTAAGTCAGAGTGGGGTTACAAGAAACAAAACCAAATCTTAAAACACCTTCTCACCACCTCTGTCTCTTCTTCCCTGGCTCAACTTCACTCCCAATTTTCTTAATCTCCTCCCCGCGAGTGGAGCAGGGGTATGAGGAATGTGGGTTGCAGTCAGTTCATCACACGTTGTCTCTGCTTCTCCTTCTTCCTCAGGAAGAGGACTCCACATGCTCTCCCCAGGCTCCAGTGTAATGTCCCTCCCATTGGAGACAGTCCTCCATGAACTTCCCTAACGTGAGTTCTTCCCACAGCCTACAGATCTTCATGAACTGCTCCAGTGTGGGTCCCTTCCATGGGGTGCAGTCCTTCAAGAACAGACTGCTCCAGTGTGGGTCCCCTATGGGGTTACAAGACCTGCCAGCAAACCTGCTCCTCTCTCCACAGGGTCACAGGTCCTGCCAGGAGCCTGCGCTCCAGTGCAGGCTCCCTGTTTGGACACAGCCTCCTTTGGGCATCCACCATTTCCAGTGCAGGGTACTCAATGAGCTGCAGGTGGATATTTGTTCCACCATGGACCTCCACAGGCTGCAGGCGGACAGCCTGTCTCACCATGGTCTTCACCATGGGCTGCTCCTCTGCCTCCTGCTTCACTGACCTGGTTGTCTGCAGAGTTGTTCCTCTCATATATTCTCACGCCTCTCTCCCCTGCTGTTCTGCAGCAGTCCTGTGTGTGGTGTCTGCCCCGCTCCACTTCTTGAACATGTTATCACAGAGGCGCTATCACCATTGCTGAAGCTCGGCCTTGGTCAGCAGTGGGCCCATCTTGTACCTGGCTGGCATTGGCTCTGGGGGCACAGGGGAAGCTTCTAGCAGCTTCTCACCGAAGGCACCCTGGTAGCCCCACCTGCTACCAAGATCTTGCCATGCAAACCCTATACAGAAATCTTAAAAATATTGGTACTGTGAATCTCTGGGCTACAGAAAGAAGCCAGTTGTAAAAGGCATTATGCCCATATGGAAGTGCTTTAGCATGTGAGCCTGCAAGCCAAAATATAGCTGATTTTAATACCAGAAAGTCTAATGAACGCACACCCCTAAAGCTTCTGCTGCTTAAGAAGGCAGAGGCAGACACAACCTTTCTCCAGCAAAGTCGTCCAGCAATCCAAACACCATTTTTCCCCAAGCGTAACTCTCATGTTATACATAAACTGCCCACCAACTGCAGTGCATTCTTATGACAAGGCTACGTATGGCGAGATCTAAACAGCATTTTAAAACATCAAGGGGAAAATTAAACCACCCCTACAATGCAAAATCTGAGAAATCTGATATCACAGCATTTGTTATTTTTAGAGAAATTTTCACTTTTTTGCAAGCTTTGTTTTGTTTTGTCAGCAGTGGGTATTTCAAAGGATAAATATAAAAGTGGATATTTGCTGGCCAGGATGACTTCTAGCAGCCTTTCACACAAAAGCCTTTTTAAACTCAAATTAATTCAAGCTGTAGTTCACAGTGCTCAGGCATTTGATTAACTAATTCATGGGTTCTGTCCTCAAGAAATGGGTCCAAATCACAACCAACTCTGATATTGTTTGGGAAGAAGAAGATGGATGAAAAGAGCTAAGCCCCTCAGTATGCCTGAAGAAAGCAGCCAACAACAGATACAGTTTGGATAAAATTGGCCCTACAATACAAGGAAAACATCCAAATCCAGCTCTGGATCATCATTTCCTATGGGAAATTAGCAACAGCTGAGGGTACTTCCATTTTACTAACAGCAAAGTCGGTTACTGTTCTGTTAGTAAGAAAATGGCTTGTTGATATTTTTTTATTAAGCAACTTACATAACTTAAATTGGGTTTGAAACAATCATCTTGGGCAATGGGAAACAAATCTTTTAGAAAATAAAATTTTAGGGCAAAATACGCAATCATAACCATCAGGAAGGGCAGGTCTTAGTGATGGTAACAAGAAACCTCAGTATAAAAGCAGCACTTAGGATAACTCAGTTTAATTGGTCACACCAGAGAAGACACTTAGATGCAGTTCAGCTGAAAATATATTCAGGAAAACATTAATGAAACCTATGTTTTAGAAGTCCACAAAACCATTTGCAGAACCAGGAAGAAGGAGAAGTCAGAGACTTCTCAATGTAAAATTTCAGCTTGTAAGGGAATCTTTATTTTGTCTCCATGCCATGGCAGCTCTTTCTTAGCCATCTGCTATCGCACAAAACGATCAAAATGTCTGAACTACTCATATTAAACCTCAGTTCAGTTCTCAATGGACAAGTAATCCACAGAAAAACACAGAAAAAGTTTTTAATAGCATTTTGAAGTTTTACATTAGGTAGTTCAAGAACTTCTATTTTACATAAATAAAATCCAGTGCAACTACAAAACTCTCCACCAGCAGCAAGACCCTCCAAAACATCTTGCACATGGTTCACGTAAGCTTTCAACAGAGGTATTCCTGCTTGCTGAACATGACAGGGCATGTTTTATTGGTCTATTAATACAGATCTTCACTGCTTTTGAAGGAACAAGGGTGTCTGCAAATAGGCCAATAAAGCATAACACCAACTACCTACTACTTTTATGACGACACTGTAAGAAAAGTAGCACAATCTACAAAAAAGTTAGAAACCTTATAATAAATTTAAATATCTCTCCACATCTGTTACTTTTAAATCTCTTTGGAAAATCTTAGTATTTAAAAGAACAAAAGTAGTAAACAAATAACATTGGCCTTCTTTCTAGCTATGCTTTTTATTCTCCCCTGTGAAATATTCACCCATTCTTTTCACAGATGCTCTTTACTCAAATTCCATATTTTACCCTTCCCTTTTGTCTTGTAACAGAAACATTTGTTTTTAAAAAAAAAAGGTGAAAGCTGTGACTGCTGCTCTGCTAAAAGGTGGTTTACATGACTCAAAATACATTTGATTGCCTCCTACGGTAAAATTATAAACAAATTCTTTACTTACAACATAGACTCATAGCAGTCCAGTTGACAGACACATGCAGTACCCCAAAACATTACTTCTCAGAGTAGGACTGGTGACCTAACATCAAAGAAAAACTGGTACAACTCACTGCATGTAATCTGTGCTTTGCTTGAAAAGAATCTTATTTTCATTTAAAACCCCTACATTGGTCTCAAACAAATACCTGTTAATTCACTATTTGGTAAGATGAGTACTTGCCACTAATGTATTTATCTTTAAAACTTGTTTTACATATTAGTTATGCACAATTTTCATACAACCCCACTGTAATTTTCAAAAATACCTAATAGCTCTTCTAGCCATCAGTGGAAGGTGTTGGAAATGGTCTTGTCTTACCTAACAGTCCTATTCTGAGCCTAAAAATGAGTTTTGGTAAGGTACTTCCATCCAGCATCAGCTAGATACTCTGAGGGTAAGGAGAAAAAACCCCAACAAAGTGGTTTCCCATGAAAGCCCTGAATACAGTAAGACTGCGAGAATGGTCTGGAAGGTAGAGCACATGAGCCAAGATACTCAAGTCCTGCTCTTGATTCTGCTGTTTGACTTTCAGCTTCCCCATATCTCTCAATTCTGTTCAGAGAACTGACAGGGATGTTAAAGCATTCTTCATTAATATTTGTTAAATGATCTGAGAAATTAAGACAGAAGGTTTCAACAGTATTCTGTGAGTTAGCAAACAGTTTAGAAGCCCTCCGTCTCCTAAAAGTAGGAAACAAAGGCTCCGTGCAATGTTGTTTTCTGTTAAAAATAGAAACCACGATCATGACTGGAGGCCAGATTAGACAATTTTCATCCTTGCACTCACTAAGGCAAAACTTTTTACTCCCAAATTAGACCTAGATTTAGGAAAGCCAGTCGGGAACTGGGAATGTCCTTCACTCACAGAGTTTTGGGTTGAGATGGCATTTAGCACATAAAGCTGCAAAGGTTTAGCACATAAAGCTGCAAAGGTTTATCACATCATCCCTTTCTGCTCCAGCTTACAGTCCAAAACATTAGCTTAATATTGCTAATGCAATGTCTTAAACCACAGTGTTATCTGGTACTCTGAACACGAGTGACAGCCCTAACCTTCAGGCTGTCTTTGCAACCAAAGCCTACACTTTGCAGTCTGGACAGTCACTTCAAATAAAGATGAAAAGTTTTATATTATCTTTATTTTTCCCATTTCACATAGATCTAAAGATTCACTATGCAGACAGGATGAAGAATGACCAAACAGAATGCACTAAAATGGGATGGCTGTAGGATTACATGTGATTTTACAGAGAAAAAGTGTAGTACTAAGAACTCCTGTCTTCAGGAGTAAATAAGGTCAGTCTTGTTAGGTCAAATGAATCTTTCAGTTTTCCTACTGGGTTATCCAAATGGATCAAATAGAATTTTTTTTTTTTTGTAAACATGAACTTAAGGTCTCAGAGGAGAAAGAATTTTGCAGAGTTATTTTTGTGTTTTTGTCTATCACCTAGGTAAACACCTAGCAAAGCTCAAAACAACCTGGAGATATAATAGTCTATTTTATGCTACTGAACAGCTTTGTAACAATTGCATTAAAGACATTTAACATAGGAAGTACAATTTTCCTGCTTCAAAAAGAGGGAAAAAAGGGTGAGAAGATACCCTTTTGCTTTTCCATTTGAAGACATTCCCAGCAATGAAAATGCCATTACTAACATCCCTATGTCCTACTCTTAAAAAGAAACGAAGTTCAACATCTGAGATTTAGTTGTGGAGCAGATTAAAGCACTTGTCTTACCTCAAGGAAATGTAATTCACGTTTTTGTTTCAGTCAAATCACACTTAGGGACAGAAAGATGGTGCACAAAGGATACAAATAAGACCAATAGCAGACTTAGTCCATTTGGCAATCTTTGCTAAAGAGATATTCAGGACATGAATGGGACACTGCCTCAGCAGAACAGCGCGAGGAAAGCAGCAGGGATGTGTCATATACAGCACGGAACCAAATTTCTCAGAGGATAAGATACAAATAAAAATTAAAACAGATCCCACGCTTGTCTGTTCTAGGTCTCCTCAGAAGCCATGTACTGCCCATCACAAAGACTGTCACATAATTTTCAGCATCTATTAGGTCATCATGCTAATTGCGTTTTGAGTTAACTGGATTCCCTGTAGGAAATGATAATGTACTTCCAGCTCTTGCTAGAGAGAAAAAGTCACTGGAACAAAATAAGTCTCTACTATTCATAATTGGGCCAGGTCAGGGTAAATATTGTGCAGCTCTGCTTAGTTCATCTCACACTTTCCATACAGGTGGAGCACTTCAACATAATAGAAAATAAACAGAATAAGAAAGACTGAGAAAAAGATTAAGACCTTCTGCAGAAACCCAAACCAGTCTGCACCACTTCTCATTTATACAGGAGCTACAGTTAAACTGAAATGTAGTCCCATTGCTGGGATGAACTCATAGAGATTTATTTCCACACACAGAAGAGTGTTTGGATTGTTTTTTTTTTAAATATGATATATATGGCATCTACTTGTATTTAGCAACCTGCTTGAATACAAAACATACAATTTTAAATATTGTTTGCAAAAATCTCAAAGATGTCATCTATTTTGACACATAATCCTGAGCACAGTACTTGGGAGCAACCCCAAAGGCTGCATCCTGTTTATTCACGGATTAAACACAGCAGGTGCAGAAGGACCAGAAAGTTCCCAACACTGCAATGCTGCCACGCTTCCACCTAGGGACCCCTCCCCTGAGAGGTGCCAGAGGATGCTCTGTACATGTTGTCCTTGGCGTGCAGCTGTGCCACCTGGTGAGCCCACAGCCCCAGGCATCTCCCGAGAGTGCCATTACTGCTTTCCTGCTAGAGGCTCTTGCTTCCTCTGAGGGAAATGCTCAACACATCAGCATGATTGCTTCCAACCTAACTGGTTTCAACCAAAGTGTGAGGGATAAGCTTAAACAAAGTCAGTTTTAGTAACAGATCTTTGCTGCTGCTGCTGCTGCTGCAGAGCAAGAGAGAAAGGTAACAAGCAGACGAGTTGCTGGGTGCAGCACCCTCCAGGGCCCAGCGGCTGTCAGGTGACAGCTCCACTTGCGTGTTGCAGTTCGGCTGGTGCAGAGCCACCGGCACAGGTATCGACTTTCATGGTAACCCATGCAATCATGGCTTCCACTAAGGGACTAATTTTGCTACATACTACAACACAACTATATTAAACCAGAGCTGTGATCTACACATATGACATGAAAAAGCAAATTCAAATACTTCTGCAATCTTTAAGCCATCTTGCCTGTTGAATGTTAAGATTCAGATCTCTTAGGCAAATGAGGCATACGACAAAATATCACTGTAAATAAATCTACATACCTCAGTGGATTTCAAGATAGATATTTATATATATATATACCCTGTTCATCATTCCTATACAGTAAAAGTTCACTATTATAAAATCTGTAGAGGTCATGGCAACTTTAAATTACCAATCTTTTGCATGTGTTAAGATGCAGTCATAGCAAATGGAAGAAAGAACTCTCTTTTTGGCAGAGTGTTGGAGCAAAAGTGAGTCGACTTCAAGAAGTGTCTCTACACATTTCCTTAAATATTCTAATAAAAAAAACCCTAGATTGACTTCAACCAATTTTGATTACAGTTCTTGCCACACAATAATGCAGTACATCCGTAATTGCCCTTAAAGAAATACAACATTAATTATTTGGTGTGAAATGCCGGCAGATGCTGCTGTTACCTGTGCTGACTCCTGCAACACAAGCATGGTGACTTTTGGTGGAGAAGAGTAGTGTTACGCTCCTACTGCTTTGGATAACATTGCTGTTTATACGATCAAAAGGTGAACACTCAGAATAAGAAAGGACTTGATATAAGTTTGGGATGAAGCCTTTTGTAAACATCTTTGGGCTTGGAAATGAGAGATCTAACATGAAAATCTTAGTGATGCTAACAACATCGTAATAAATGCCTCTAACAGAACCTTGGATTAGAAACTTCTGGATGCGTTCAGAAAGCCCACAGTAAGGCATGTCTAGAGCTCCTAGTAATGACACGTGATATTATTTTATTAGGCACTCAGCGAAATAAAACAGTCCCTCCTTGAGCATTTCTAGAAAATTCCATCAGAGTTCACAGGTGTCATAACGATGTTACCGATGAAACTCACTAGGACTGCAACTAATTTCTCTTCCTACTCCTTTTAAACAAATGAGAAAGCCATCACATTTATTGCAGTCACACATTAAATACCAACCAACTCCTCGAGTACGTAAATCTACTGAAATTCTTACCTCAGATGATTTTGAGTTTTCATAATATATACCTTGAACTAAGTCACCAATAGCACTTGAAATGAGTTCCACAACCTGTAAAAGAAACAGAGAAAAAGCCTTACACCTTTAATTATCACCAAATTTACTAACAAAGCTACTATCAGGTTTGCAGAGAGAGAAATGGTTGTGACTTTCCCTGCAAAAACCAAGGTGCAAAAGACTGCAGGATTTACTGGAATACATTCTGCACAAGCATGATCCTGTCTCTCTGCTAAAACCTCTACTACAGTAATTCTTCCATCAAAGTTTTAAGTTCATATACATGAAAAATAAGCCTTTTTTTTTCTTAAAGTGTGAACTATGGAGTGTATTCTCACAAGGACGTTCACAGAACCAATAAATCCCAGTTCATGAATATGAGACAGTACCTCATCTGGGCTTTGTTTTGTTTTGGGTTTTTTTTCCTGCCAAGTAAATACTTCACAATACCTCTCATTGGGAGCTGTTAAAATTCTAATTTTCGTGGCTAATATAGAAAAGTCAGAATCCATAGAAAGGTAACCTTTCAAATGTGATCATTTGGTATTCGGGTGCCCTGGGAATGCACTGTGGATGTATTTAGTGCATGGCCTGAGGCTCAGCTGTACCACATACACTGAAAGTCTGCAACATGGGAATGTTTAAATCAGATTTATCAATCTGTATTATCTTCAGGGTTCAAACTTTTTATTTTATTCAAGCGAAGCCTAAAAATCTGAACTTGATCCAGAATGTAAAACAAGCAGCCCACAGTCTCCCTGGAACTACTGTACAATTTAAAGTCGTACACATGAACTGTCTTAATTGGAACAAAATACTCAGATTTATTGTAAAATTAAATGCAGGCATTTCAAATAAGCACACCTTAAGGCTACCCTGTTAGTTGCTTACGAAGTTTTAATTTCTTAAATGTTTAATTTCCTATGCATATGAGTCTATACCTGTTTCCTCTTTTTGCATCCTAACATTCAACATAGTTCTTATTGAATTAAAATATTTAATTTCAATTTTTATCATTCTTGTAACTGAAGACAAAAAGTCAAATGATAAAACCCCCTAACAGAAAGATATTTTAACATTTAGGCATATTTTATTTGATAATAAAAATACATTTGTATGCTAGTTTTGAGTACTAGCAGAAAGGTTTTGTGTTTTCTTTTTTTTAAAACACTGGTTCATATACATATTCATATACACAGAGCAAGCGCTAACTTTAGAAATGGTGCTGATTAAAAGTCATGCTTTTTCTTGCAATGCATATGGGTTAATTTGCAAGACCTATAAAAACAGCCTAAAAAAAAAAAATCACTTTGCCCTTTAGGAAACTAGATACCAAAGAAATATTGTAGCAATATGAGCTGCAGGGGAACTGAAAGGACAATGATCCTACAGTGTTACCAGATGTGTTGAGTTATTTAAGTGGGGAACAGAGAAAATGAGGGGTGCTTTTTTTCCTGCCTCCCCCCCCCCCCTTTTTTTTTTTTTTTTAAGGTATCAGATAAGCCCTATTCCAAAATCCAGGAGGATTGGGTATCGCCAATAGGTCTATGAAAGTCTGTAACTAAATGCCCAGAATCAGATTGTATTACAGTTTATACAAGCAACATCCCAAGATTCTTCTGATGGCTCAGACACATAATACAGATCAATCACTCACTAAAAAATGTTATGGTTTGTGAAATGGTCTGAGCTCAGAGACCTACACTGGTAATACGAAGAGGAATTTACAAAGACACTGAGTCCTACTCTAAATGTCAAAGTGATAGTATGAACTTTTAACAATGCATCTGGCTCTGGATAACCAGACCTTTTCCTCTCTCGCCTGAAACTCTAGACTGAGCAAGACCCTGTTTTGGGGTTTCTTTTTTCCATCTCTCCTCTCTCTTTTTAGTGCAACTCTACTCTCAAAGGCAATTTTAACTGATTGAAAACAATCTTGGTGAAACATTCGTGAACAATTGTACCTCTTCCTCTTATAGTTTATAAAACATCTTAGGAGAATTACACATCCACTATTTAGAAGAATCCGTATATATCCAAATACCAATAGGCCCTTAGTGACATATTGAGCATTATACATTAACGAGAATTCGGTATTGATATTACCTCCCTTCTTCCCAAATAGTTCCTTTTTTTTTAATAATAATATTTTTCTAAGGTAAATGCAAGGCCATACAGATCACTACCAGGAATGAAATTCCAGTTTCAAGAGCACAGTGGGATGCTTGCATGAGGCTCTGTTACTTCATCAACTCTTAATCTGATCTATGAAAAGCATCTGCTGCATAACATCAGTGGCCTGGGGTCCCGAGCGCTGGGGAAAGCAATGAAAAATGAGGAAACCAGGTCTTTTTCTCCTGTATCCCAAACTGACATAGAGGAAGAAACATTATTGCAGATTTGGTAGTATTCATGTAGTCGATACACTGACTAGTCCTTATGCAGCACTTTTCATCAGAAAATGGGAAAACAATCGACATCTACTGTAAAACTTATTTCCCTCTGTTTTATAGAGGGGAAAATGGTGACAGGGAACTGATTTTCCCCAAAATCACGCAGTATGCCAGTGGTAAAGCAGAAAACAGTATCTAAGTTGTCTCTTATTCTCATCAGTGCCCTTCTGCCTGACCAGTGTCCTGTTCCACTTCCTGACGTTTCTGAGAAGCAAATTTGAAGAGCAGGAAAGGTAGGTGAAAAATTAGGTGCTCCCAAGTGCTTTTCTTCTCATTTGAATGTTGATCTCCATTCCAAACATGTTCAAAGATGGGGAATGGCAAGAACTGCCAGAATTAGTGCTTGAAAACAGCAGCTTTTCAAAAGAGAGCAAAGGAAGTCTACTCATAATCTCTCTTCCCACAGTTTTTCCACTCCTCTACACATTTATGAGAAGCCTGATTCCTCTTACATACTTGAGACAAGCAGGAGTAACACTGTACTAAAAGAAAACAAACTTCCACTCTATTTTTCATTTTCCACTATGCATTGTCTTCCAAAGTGTTCTGTTTTCTGCTCTCCCAAAGCATCTGCAGGGCTAGAAGCAACTCAGGGGATGACCAGCTCCTTGCAAATGACAGGTGAAAGCTCGTGCAAATAATTTCACACGTTTTAAACACATTTTGCAACAGTTCTGCAAGGGTTTGGGATTTTTTTTCCTAAGAAAAATACCTAAGAAGGTATTACTTCAACACCTTTTGCAGAGATGTGATCTCTTCTGCTTTTAAAAGGTCAACACAAAGGCCATCAATTTTCAATGAATGTAAAGAAGAGATGGATCACTAAAACTAAAATGCCTCCTACTTTTAAGCAGACTGGGTGTATAAAAATGTAAATACTGTAGACAAGCATGGGATGCCTGACTTCATAGCAAGAGCACGCTCCTGCTCCTCCTTCTCAGACTTATGCAAATAGGAAATAGCCCAGGAAGCCTGTGCTATGTTCCAATGCCAGAAAAGCTCTGTACATTTGAAGATCAGAAGCTTGAAGAAACTTAATTTGCTCTTTTCTGGTATGGTAACTTATTTGTCAAAAATGCACACCTTTAGCCCTTCAATGTTCTTTAAATTTACTTTGACTCTGGTTTCTCAGACAGAATTTCTAAATGTTGATTGAAGAAATAAAACAAAACAGTGGTAATTTTCTTAGCAGTTCAGAAAAATTACTCAGGACACTCAACAAATCACACATTGAATTTCCTCCCTCCTTTTTCTGAACTCAGACTAAATGATTCAGGCAGCTCACCCAGGACACGTTTATAAGATATTTCAGGGTTCAGAACTCCCAAAGCATCCTGCATACAGGATGACACAGAAGAGGGCCAAGCGTTCACTATTTCACGTACAGCAGCCCGGTTCTTGCCTGTTGTTGATCGCCCTCGGAAATCCAGCTCTGGCTATTAAAAAATAGCCAGGTGTTTAATTAAACTGAAACTTTAAAACTAGAAGGACTGCAGGGAAATCAGAGAATAGAAAACATCCTGGTAGAACACTTTCTTGAAAGTTAGAAGATAGACAGCATTCAGACTCCTTCGAGCACAGCAAAAGAATGGATTCTGGGCCCCACTAATCCTTCATGAAATTTCTAAACACCTTGGATGAAAAGAAGACATCACTGCCATCAGTTTAGGAACTCAAGCACTTTGTTATCTTTACTCATCTTTGAAATATTTTGTTTAAAGTTCACTGCAACAAAACACTGCATATGTATTTTTTCCTGTTTCTCATTCTAGTTTAAAAAAAGGAATGAATTTGAGCTCCATTCAATATGTGGTGGTTTTATTTTAAATTCAGCAGCTGAAATGGAATTGATTACACAGACCATTCTATTTCAGAGCAGTAATACAATGTCTCTACAGACTCTACCAAATATTTTCAAGGGGAAATCAGGGAAAGGATGAAGCTCTTGTGGTAAGACAGGAAGCGGCACTCAGAAGAACACAGCAATGGATATATCTTTGTTCCTCATCCTTCCTGATTTTTATTTGACAAACTTCCTTAGGTTTGCCAAATTCCTTTCAAGAAGGGCCACAAGTAACCTCTTCCTTTCTTAGTCTTTCTCTTTCTGTCTCTTCGGGCTGCCGGTGTTGAAATAATATCCTTTCCTCACACACATGTTATGACAGACTCTTGCTGCTGATGTGTAGACTTGAAAATGAAGGAAATATTAAATATACAGATAAAAGTTCCTTCAACTTGCATTTGAATTCCCTCCCTAAACAAGCATTAATTTTTTGAAATATTTCCACACTTAAAAATGCCACGGATAGTTCTGAAAATCAGATATCTGCCTGCATTTGACATAGAAACATTTCAACATTAGGAAGCTAAAGACGGAACTCGGTAAACAGCTGAAACTGGATTTTGATTCTTCAATAATATTTAAAAAAAAAAGGCAGAAAAAACTCTAAGGAGTTCCAAAACCACTAGAATTCAATTTTCTTTCCTGGTAATCTCTTCAAACTTCATCAATCACACAGGTAACTAAGTGTGCCAGCCTACAGAATTTTCTTTTAATGTAATATTTATTGAATCCTATTGGATTTACTATTTGAAATCATCTTGAACTTTACACTTCTCGAAGCTGTCCCTCTCTTAGTTGAAACACACAGAAAGGACTCCTCACAGTGACAGTGATCTTCCTAGCAAGTTTTAAATGCCCTTGGAAAACACATTTATTGTTTTCTTTACTCTGTTAATGGTGAATTAGAAGTAAAATACAATGTGCAATGTAAACATGTCACCCAAATCCACTACTCTATGAAAAAGTACTTCTTAGACATAAAAAAAGTAATCAGCAGTAGTGAATTTGAATATTTTTACTATCATCAAATACCTATCTTAATGTCAGTCTGCCTTAAGGATTTTCACCAGTGTTAAGTTGTGCTTTTTATGCTGATGCAACACTATCTACTGAAGGGGTTTTCACTAGTATGAAGATTTCTATAGGGCATAATTCAGTCATTTTACTTAACGATAACATAACCAACAGAAGAAATACAATTTTCCCTTCTCTACCTCCACGTGGTACCTTGTACAGTGTATTACTAACCTTGCACCAAAGTACTCCATCAAGTGTTGATGAGTGGCTCAGGTTAAAGAAGTATGTGAATTTCTTCAGCCTGACCCTTTTGGATGGGGAAATTTCATTACTTATCTTTCCTCTAAATAAAACAGTGAACAAAGAAGGTATCGTGACTACAGGGTTCTGTAGCTGTAAAACCCTCCTCATCAATACATGACACAGAAGAGTATGGCTATAAAACTATTTCCAGTCATGCTAGTGCAGACAACCACTAAGTGAGAAACGTTCACAAATGAATTGGAGATTAAACTGAAAAAAAAAAAATCTGATCAGCTCTGAATTGACAGGAATTCTACCTGTAAGTGGCATTAACTATTTTGCATAGACTGTATCTATCTGGATAAACTGGAACCAGAAGTAATACCATTTACCATATGGCAGATGGAATCAACTAAACAAAGCTGCAGATGTTTTTTAAACTAGCAAATCAAAACCCCACCGTAACAAGGGTAGCAGCCATCAAATTCTACACCTCAAATCAAAAGCTGCTGAATTTCAAAGCACTAATATTATCAAACAGCTCCAGTTCATCTAAATATTCAACCTTCTTGCTAGCCAGTAAGATGTCAAATACCTCAGTGTTTTGTTTAAGAATGAATTAACTCATCTACGTTACTGCTATAATTTTATGCATTATACTATACTGCGGCACTGAAGCCACTCCGGATGTAAAGGGACTTTTACTAAATATTGGACCCTAAAACAAGCAGTGCAAAAAGAGGGGAGGTTACATAATCTATCAATCTACTTATGAGACACATACATTTTAACTCGTCCTAGTAGTTTGACGTGCATAAACACTTTCTAGGAAGGAATGAAGAAGAGGAAGCTGAATTCTATTCAGTGGTGCCCACTGAAAGGATGAGGCTATGGACACAAATTCAAACATGAAATTCCTTCCGGACACACAAAAACACCTACATGTGAGGTTGCCAAACAATGGAACTGGTTGTCCAAAGGGGTTGTGAAGTCTCCATCTGTGGAGATACTTACAAGCCATCTTGACACGGTCCTGGGCAACCTGCTTTAGCTGATCCAAAGGGGTTTGGACTAGATGATATCAAGAGGTCCCTTCCAACCTCAACCATTCTGTAATACCAGCAGTTGGTGGAGGAGGACCACAGCTGATTTTGCACACTCACATCTGCAGTACCAGTAATAACTTTTCTTGTCTTTGAAATGATAAACCAAGGCTATAAAGCTGGTGCCAAATACTCTCTTAGGGAACAGTGAAGTTTACCGACTGTACTGGGAACAAGTTTTCCCTCTACGAATAATTACATTATTGGGAGACTAAGAAAGGCCATACAGACAAATTTTAGATTCTCATCACTATTGCCAACAGCTCTGAATTGCAACAATCATCACAAAAATCCATTTTCACTTTTTGAAAGTGTATTCTCTGATGAAGTTCTACTCCAGCTTGTCTCCAGACAGTTGACTATATACTAACCCCTGTGATCTCCAGTCCTTCTGCAAAATTGTATATTGTCTTGCCATGATAGCCCACCTCTAGAACCAAATATGTCCTAAGATCCCACCCACCAAGATGGGTGTCAATATGTATTAAGTCTTCACTAAAAAATTACAACATTTTGAAGACAGTATTTCACCAGAAACAGATTTGATTCCTTTTTATCCTACTACACGCTCTCAATATGAATCCTATTATATTTAAGAAACAGACTTTAAACAAAGCCAAGAAAACAGAAGTTGTGATCTTTCACTGCTTCAGCTATAAAAAGTATCAAGTTGGCATCCCAAATATCACTCATGGAAGACACCACCTTCTGCAACTCTATGAAAATCCACTTTTATTTTAGCATTTGTATATGAGCTAAAGCTATTTAGCAATGAATTCTCCTATGATGATTACTCATGGATGTGAAATGAACGTCTCTGCTTTAAGAAACCTGGACAGGGGCAATACCTACTCCTAAGTAGGTGGTGAATGAAGCAGCAGAACTGCTGGCTCTTGAGAGCCCTTTCTGACTGTGCATTCCATGCAGAATAAAACATCACATACCCACAAGTTTTCAGTACTTCAGTTTCTTAGAATAAATTTTGTTTTCTTTTGAATATCCATTTCCTACATATTCTGGCAGAGATCAACATCTTGGATACAGTTTCTTGTTAACAGTTTAGAAAATATCAAACATAGCCACTTCTTAATGTTTGCCTCAAATCTTCAAAAGGCAAGTTCTTCTTTGAAAACTGGGGGGATGGACGCCTTTTAAAAATACATAAGAACCCTTCTTTAATAATTTGGCATTAACATTCAATGAAATTGATTTTTATACATATACACACATGTGTATATATATATAGCGCAGAGCCTGCAAATGTTTTTGACTCCTAAGCCACTTGTCTGCATCACTAGATAGTTGCTAATTCAGTGTCGTACAAAGCTGTAGCAAACAACAGTGACAGACACTGCAGACCACATTTCCCAGGTATAGTGATTATCCTTGAGATCTTCCATGAGCTCTGACTCTCCTCTCAACAAAATCAGCTTTTTCTTCAAATTACTCTTCACTTTCTTCTTCATTGATGCTCAAGATTAATCTCTGAAAAAACGTCTTTCATCTATAGATAAAATATTAGTATTTTCCAGACCATTAGGTTAATTAGAATGAACCACACAGTGGTTCTATCAGATAAAGAACTACTTAACCAGTTGTTAGATGTAGCTGTGTGGTTTACCTCTGAGGAGGACAATATTTATCTGGAATATTGACAGGTAATCAGTTCATGAACTCAAGCAGCAAACATTGACTTTGGTCTGCCAGGCAGACCAGAGAAGCAGAAAGACACATCTAATTGCTACTATGAGGAAGATAAATTCAGATGCAAGTTAAGGAAATTGTGAGATGATTCAGAGACAAGAACATTAAATGGACTTTGTGCAAACCAGTATGAAAATCTTTAGAAGTCTACTGAAAATTCATCAGGACTGAGTAGATAACTTTTTTCCCTGAGACCATTACTTGCTCAGTCAACACAGCATTGAGACGGAATCTCAAACATCCACAATTCTGTTCTTGATAGCTCCATGCCTTGATGCTTTCAAAATATCTTTACAGTATATTTTTGGGAAAGAGCTTCAGTCTTAGACTTGATGATTAACAGTGATACCCATGACTATGTTATTTGATATCAGTCTCAGTCCTTCCCTGTTCTGCAGCAGTCATTCTGCTACAAGGCACTGGTTGTAATTCATACACGTCCATAAGGGAAGTGGCAGAATCAAAACAAAGTTAAGCAGTCGTAATCTCAAAACTGAAATTCACTGCAATGCAATTGAATTTTTACAGATCGAAAAGGAGACTGTTTCTAACCTATTACCACAATTACATGTTAAATCTAATTTTTAGAATTTCAATTAAATTAATGAAGTAATAGAATGTGTCACCTAATCCTCTAATTTAACTTCTTCAAAAGATTACTTTTCAAACATACAACTGCAGACATTAAGGTAATGAAATCTTACAAATATTTAATTATATTACCAGTCATCGGCAACAAAAGTGCAACAGAAAAAAAATCTGTGAAAGATTCATACAACTGAATACTTCATTTGCTCAGGTGCTATTTTAGGGGTTATACATTTACTTCTTGAAAACAAAGGCAAATTATGCCATTGCTAAGGAACTGTTCCACTAAGACAAGCATGGAAAGAGGCAACGGGAAGAGCACAAAGCAGTAACCAGGACATTCAGTAGAATAATTCTACAGTTTTATCATCATCACAAGAACTGTTACCTCCACTGACAGCAGAAATTTGAGACAAAAGTTTTAAGGCAAGTAGTGCGGAAAAAATTTGGTTACTGATTCCAATAGATTCTCATCTTTTATCTCTAACACAACAGGGTTTTTTTTCCCCCCTAATGCTTAATCATCAACTATTACATAGAGTACCTTTTTGGTACCAAAGGAACTTCACATGACATTCTTATTAAAAATTCAGTGTTCAAGAACATCAGCCAGTAAAAAACAATACATGCCCATTAAATGGACATAAAGTTCGTTTGAAATACAAGCTCTCATATGTTTTACTTTAAGGTAAACGAAAATCAAATTCACCTCTCAGAAGTGGATGCAACTTACTAAATTTTAGTGCAACCTAAATATAATTTATTAAAACAAATAACAGTTTTCTTAAGAATTGAATAATAATTATGTTTGAACAAAAACAATGCATTTCTCTGTACTGAAAGTGTGCTTGCATTCTTAAATAAATTCTCTACTAAGTTGTATACCAATATTGAATACATATCTCCGTATTTTAAGATACAGGATTGTTCAGTTAGGGTTGCCCAAAGAAGAGCTTTATTCTGTAACAATGCAAGTGTGACAGCTATGTTGTCTTATGCCATCTCATATTAGGTCAAAGGTTGAAAGACTTTACAATTCTTCCTCGGTTTTCTTCTCCCTCACTAACTAAAACAGTGTTCCTTAAGTGTATTTTTCCATAAATCAGTTCAGAGCTCTTTAAACATATGTATGTTTTTCAGTTGTGTCTGGTTTTGAGGCCACCCCTGTGGCATTCTAAAATACTAAATTACAATAAAGATACTCAGCACCATAGATAATATCCAGCTATCTAGTCCAGTATGTCACCATCGAACGGCGCCTCAAGGGAAGGCAGGGCAAGATAGACACGATAATGTACTTCAGAAAAGCTCTTTATCCTGCTCTCTCTAAAAAAAAAAAGTTTGTTTTTCTTCACTTCTTTTCCTCTCAAGAACTCTACTTCACTGTCAAACTTTAAACCTGGGTCTCTTAATCCAATCTGATCTCTGTTTTTTACCGAATTCATGCCTCAGGGTCACCCAGCTGCTCCATGAGCTGATCATTTTAGAGGTACTCATCTCTGACTGCAGCTTGTATGGCAAAAAAAAAAAAAAAAAAGGAAGCAGGTAAGTGAGCAGGGGTGAACAGTTAAGAGTAATTAAAATATATACATGATTTGAAAATGGTTTCATTGGTTTGAAAATAACTCACCTCACAACGGCATGAACCAAGAAGCACCTTCTACTCACCTTCAACAAAATGAAAAAAGCGCTGCTCTGAGGGACAGTAATTTGGACCTGTTGTAAGTCAGTAGCTGCTAATGGCTGCCTTCACATTCGCAACAAGACATTTCCTTTAAAAAGGCTATTTCTTACAGAATTCTTGTTGGTAGGCACTCTTCACATTCTTTAGAATAAGTTTTCAGTTTTGAAGAGAGGACCAGAAAACTGCCACTTATCCAAAGAATCATTTGTTTAGCCAATCCTCCATCTTTCACTGGTTTAATACTTAAAATATTTTTTAAAAGTTTTTTCTTCTCTTGACATATTTCAGGAAAAGGAAAGCCTGATGCAAGTACTACCTTTCTTAAATGACAGTGAAAACCTAAAATTGCAGACTGTAGCTGATTCGTTTTCAATTCTTAAAAAATTGAATTTACATTGAAAGAGCAACTGGCATAATTCCAGAAAGGGAATACTCTCCATATCCTTCACTGGTCAGCCAGGAACTGAGCCTCTCAAGTTCACAATTGAGCCCTTCCCCATAGGACCCCAACTAATGCTACAGAAGAAGAAACCATACGTTGAGAAAAGCAGTTCTCTTATAAAGCACAGCCTACATTCAGATTTTTGCAACAGGAAGACTCAGAAAGACTTCCATGAATAACTTGTTGATGTTTCTGCAAACACAAGGCCTATTTTGTAAACAACACATTTATGCCTTTAGGAATACATAAACTTAACATAAGGAAATGCATCCACTATATAAGTACTACATCTGTGCTACTTTTATTTATAAACAAATAATGCTTAATAAAACAATGTTCTATAATGTGGTCTTCTGGCAGAGCTCTGTATTGACAGACAAGATTCTGAAATTCAATTCCAAGCTTTCAGACTAGATTTTGAAGAGCTTCTGTGAACAGTTCAATCACTCCAACAAGAACTCACTGAATCACACTGGGGAAAAACAGGGAGTTATTAAAATTTCAGTAAGAACAACAGAGAATGCTACCATTAAATGTATTTAAGGTTTTGGGGCTAGACTTTTCTTTCTCCTCTTCTTTTTGGGGGAGAAGTGGTTATTTTTGTTTTGGACATACTGTCTTCTTGTGGTTTGGTTTTGGTTAGTTGGTTGGTTTGTGGCTTTTTGTTTTTTTTTTTAACACAAAGGGATAGCTTCCTATTAGTTGCAAGAAATGGATTTACAGATTATTTTATCACCTTCTGTAGATATCAGCACATTACAATAGGCACTGTACATCATTGTATCCTTCTGAAGTCTTATGTATCACTGCCTTTGGCGTGTGGGAGGATCAAAACTGGTCACAATTACATCTTTTACACATCCTCTCCATAGTTTAATACGACAACTGATGATTCAGATGCTCTAGGAAGCTCCACCTTTAATGCTGCAACAGGTTTCTTCCAACTTATCTGTGATATACCCACAGCACATTACGTGATAATACTGCAGTCAATATTCGCTTATCACTTGCACTAAAACGTCCATAGTTTATCTCGTTGACACGTGACAAAAATGCTTGTTACTTTCACTATGTTTGCATATGAACACCACTCTAAAATATTACAGGAAGTGAAAGTTACTTTCATAGAAATCAAAGACAAAACCAACATTTTTTGCTACCAGAGTCAAAGAAACACTTCCACACAACAAAAGTTGCTGTTAGCAGTTTCATCCCCACATTCTTGGCTAGGCAAAGTGAGACAACAGATGTTAATGATATATTACTTTCAGATGGCAACAAAGAACCAATCCTTAAACATATCATTTTACACTTCTTAGTAATTTATTCACATATTTATTTAAAATGGCATATGGTCACATATCCCACAAGATAGCTGTGAGGTATCTTATTTTGTTAGGCAAACGTCATTTACTTTTCCAGCTCTCCCACATCTACATGATTATCATGACTTTTACAAATATCTTATGACAGTCCTAGTATTAAAACACTGCAACCTCAAAATGAGAAAATCTATCAAACCAGCCCTATCACCTCATATAAATACACCCCAATCCAATAAATCAGCATGTCATCAGGCCTTACTGTATTGTTGCTTAAGTAGCAGAAAACAGCCATGCCCTTCCTTGTCAAAGGCTCGCTATTCCTAAACCTACTGCTGATATACCAACTACTAAAAGGTCCCAACTCAGCTCCTTTTGCAGCTCAATTCTGTTCCAAAATCCACGGATTAGCAATGTTAGACTGCAGGATGCAGTTCTGAACTAAGGTTATATCTTTATTATCCTCAATCAACAACATAATTTATCACTGTTAACTAGCAGGCCAATAAAAGCCATCACCCAAAATACAAAGCAGACCAAAAAAAAAACATCAAAAGGATGTTTATAGGTCAGCAAAAAGTTAACATGAATGTATAAAAGAATTGTAAATTGATGAGATCCGATCAACCTAATGCTTTGCAGATGTACAAGGTTTCTGAAGAAATTACTGTTCATTTGAAATAGTTTTTATGATCTGAATACATGCAGAACTTTGCCATGATTACAAAAATGTAGCACGCAGTTGCATCTGCTCTTCTGCACTTTATTTTAAGCCTCAGTCAATACCAACTTTGTAATCATAATTAATGCTCATAATTTCACAAAGTGGAAAATGAGAATGCTTCCTTCTGAATTATTATGTGTGTTCAAAACACAAAATTTTAGACGACTTTGTAATAGTACAACAGCAGAATTTACCTTACAGCAGGCTTCCTAGCTGACTTCTCAGTTCTTGTGCCTCAGGTATTAAAAAAAAAAACAACAAAACACAAGCCCCCTTCAGCAAACATACGAAAAGTATGAGCACTATTTTAAAAGAAGCCCCCAAAAATACAAACCCATAGCCTTGAATCCTGTTAACAACATTACAGTTATATTCTACAACAGTAGCATGAACAGGAAAATTACTGCAAATTAACAACAACAATTCCTATATTTAATGTTATTTAAAAATCAAAGTGTTACCTAAGGCAATTACCTTGCAGCCTTTTAATATCTACAGGGAAAAGCCTAAGGGAAAATAATTGACTTTGCTAATTTTACCCTTGGCAATTATAAAATAGCTCTGCATTTCATTACGACTACAGAATTTCACATCTAATTGTCAGCCCCGAGAGAAACACAGAGATAAATGCACAAACTTAGACAAGAGTTTAACAGCACAATAAAATTATCTAGGTAGCAGTGGTTTCAGCTAAGGTTGAAACCCCTTTGATTTAAATTCTAGTCTATACAGCAGCTCTGCATGTTTACAGAGATTACAGCCTACCATGCATGGTCAGTACCATGAATGATATAACACTGCTCATTTCACTCGACAATTTGCTGAGATACCAAATAAATACCAGCAAAAAAGCAGTACTGTGGTTTTTACTTTTTACATCAAAGAAAACAAAACATTATGAAGGAAAAAAGTCACAGTTATTTCACACTGCTGAAAAACAGATGCCAGATTTGAAAATTCATCATTTACAAAAGAATAAATACAGTATGTTTAAATCATTGCACCTGTCAAGAGAATTCTATAGCTTGTACTTCAATTTTTCTAACTTTGCGAGTAGGGTTAGACATATGAAAAAGCATAATTTACTAAGTCAATCAGTTTCCATAATGGCATCCCACTTATCGTATGTAGAAGCTATGAAACTATTTAGATGTCAGAAAAATGAAAAAAAGTGCTAAAATGTTTTGGCAGAATCTTCCGACATGCAGTATAATGACTGCTTAAAAAAAAAGTATTTCTTTGCACTTGTGCTTCATTTCTCTGTAGGCTTGTTTCCCGGCAAGCCTTCAGGGATTATACATTGCTGCTGCAATACTTAATGATGTACTAAATGCATAGTAATAGGTGCTACATTTTACAAAAGTTTCCTCTTACATTGAAACAAAAAAACTGAGGTAGGTTTAAATCCTTCGGTTTGTCTTGAGAATATTACTAAGTACTAAAAAAAAAAAATGAACGGATACCAATCAACACTAATTAGTAAAATCAATTGTACCCCATTTTGGCTTTGGTATGACTAAAATTCTGCAGTACTTAATTTTTTTAATATATTTTTTTTTCACTACTGGTTACCACTGTAATGGCATAACCCACTATTCCATCAGATCGACATTTAATACTCTGTCTCTTCACCTGAATCTCAGCTTCGTGTTACAAAATGGCACCATTTCTGAGAGAAACTGTCACACTTCCGATCAAAGCAGTACAGAAATACTCAACTAACACCATATGTAGCTTTAGCATTACAATCTAAAAACAACAGACTCCTTAAGCTGAGGATTAAAACTATGTTGGTTATTAGCAACTGCATGCATGACAAAAACTTATTTTACATTATGATATAGCAGCACTCTTCAGTTGTACAAAAAGTACCCCTGCAGAAAAGAACTCGTTTCTTTTTCCACCGGAATGGCACTCCAAGCTCTTCAGCCATACAGGTAGTTAGGTGTTACACTGGACCAGTACAGGAATCTCTCTCCACCACAGAAGGTTTTAAGAAGAACCTAGACAAATGCATGTCAAGAATTATTTGCTCTAGCTGATCCTACCTTGGGAAAAGAAGAACCAACTGGGGAGATGATCCCTTAAGGTCTCCATCAGGCTCATTTCCTAAGTTCATATATATATAAAATTTGTTTGTCACAAAAAAAACATTTCCCTGTAAAGTTTCTAAGAGTTTGGCTGAGCAGCTGGATTGCAGCTGCCCTTTAGAAGCCAGTACGGACACATTAATAGGGCATTCCAATACTCAGGAGTATCCAAATGCCTAACAAAGTGATTTCATTAAGATGAAAAAGTCACCTGAGTGCTGTGTAGACAAAGAAATGAAGCCTTTTCCCCCAAGAATTCCCTATGACAGACAAACCTTTCACAAAGTACAAGGTAAAACAAAATAACAAACTAAACATGCCTTGAGCTGGCAGTCTGCCAGAGTTGTTGTAGTCCTACATGTCATGAGGGTGCCACTGCATACGCGTTAAATTCACCAGATTAACCATTCATCCTTTACTACAGTGCTTCAGAATGTACACTAACAGCCTCATCACAGTAATTCTATAGGACAATGGTAAACATGTTCACAGCAGTGCCTGTCAATCCATCTACAGCTATAAAGTAAGTATGCTGATTTTTTAAAGGATGCTCCATATATACCTATATATCATAAATGTTTGTTTTTTAAAGGGACTCTCTTTCAGAAAGTTCGCTAAATTACTAGCTCTACCAGTAGAATTTTTTTCTTTTTACCTTTGTATTCTGCAACTGTGCAAGGCTTGTGCAAGCATTTGCTAGAAGAAAGTCTCCACTCAGAACTGCCATTTTATTTCCAAACTGCATATCCTTCAGAGGGCCATCACAGGACTTGAGCTCACCAATATTCACTATGCCACGATGTACCAGAAAGGCAGTGTGGATCAGCTCTGTAATCTCGGCCAGACTTCTTTGACTGAAAGCAAAGCAAAGAAATTATACAATTATTTTTGATACTATGAGTAAAAAAATTGATTGTTAAGGGAGGAAAAAACCCATGTGCTAAACAGGTACTTCAAGAATTATTGTGTAGCTCTTCTATGTAATTCTAGAAGCTGCAACTGGGAGGTGTTAAGCACAGAGAAGAATCACTAAAGTATTTCCAGTAAAGCTGGAGGTACCACAGGTTCCAATTGGAGGAACGCTGTCCTTTGTTGGAATTTTTCTGCAAAATAAAGCTAAGTAATCAATACAGTCCTCATGGTGCTTTTTTTTTTTGTTTTGTCTTCTAGAAGCTTGAGGAACACTGACATGAAGAAAATGCCAAGCAGAAAGTACTGATGCGAAGGAATAAAGGACATATCAGCAGGGGAGTCACAAGCAAGCTGATCCGAACACCGTAAGAATGCTGCAATAAACGACTGCTCAAATTAGAGTTAAATTAGTAACAGGATACTTTGCAGTTCAATAATACCAAGGGGCAAAGGTGCAGGGAGGAGAGAAGAAACAGCTGAAAAATTTAAAACTGCATACTAAAAATATTTCTCTGGTTGGTTCAGTCAGAAGAAGCAAAGGTGATTGTCCAGCAAAGCAGCAGACCCAATTTTATTTGGGCAGGTTTACAAATCACTTCTTATTCCAGCGCACAACATGCTACATTTTGACTTCAGGGGTTTCAAATCCCTGTGAGAGGCTTGCCACAGAGGTTATCCTATAGAGGCTTGCCCTCTATTTTCATCTTTTGGAAAAGGCATGAAAAGCATCATTAGCAAAGCCCTCTCTTCTCCTCCTCTCACAATTCAGTCCTGTAGCTCCCAATAGTTAGTGACTGTCACTCCAAGGAGCCCAGAGATGTCAGCTTAGCTCAGAACTACAACAGGGCAATGAACAGACATAATAACAGAGCAGGGACAAGGGGAGAGGGGACAAAGTAACACAGCGGAGCATTCCCTTAACACTATTAACCTAGACACACACAGGCCCCCTCTTCAGTGCATTCATATCTTTTCTGACTGAAGCGGTTCCCTTTATGTCATGGAGACTTCACATCTAAGCAAAACCTCAATGCATACCCTCAACTAGACAGATAAGTAAAAGGCCTGAAGAGTTAAAATTAAATTGCAAACTAGTACAAAGGCATGTTAAGCTCCCTGTGCATATTCACAAGCAGTCAAGCGCTAATTCATTTAGTAACCAAGCTGTTCTGTACCTTCGCATGGGCATACACCTGCTGACAGGTGCTCCGGTTAAATTCTGTCTCAGTACTGGCACAGTACTGAGTAAATCAATATGGCTTGCTCTGAACAGTGCAGATGTGTTGACCCTGAATGATATTAATCTAAAGTAACCTTCTGCTCCAAATATATCTGACCTGCGAAGAGCCCCAGCAGCAACTATTTCAGGCCAGTGACCTGTGCCAATTAGCAAGAGAGAAAAGCGAGTAGAGCCACGCAGCCTGGGCAGAAAAGCAAAAGGTAGATGGTCTGGGGGAAGAGGATAAACAGAGGGTCCCAATATATTGTGTCACACACGAAAAATCTAAGCTGTTTTAAAAGCTGACTTCATAATTCACAATTTTTGCTCCACGTAGAGAAAAACAGTCTGAAAACAGAACAGCTAGCCATTCTCCATGCAGCAGTAAAATTTAAGCCTGATGCTGTTTTTGTAAGAGGCGAGGGAGAAATACACACAACCTACAGCCGCAGTACTGTAATCATGCTTGGTTTGGCTCGGCCCTAACAAAGAGTTAATAAAATTTCAAGCTCGGAGGAAAAAGACTAACAAGACATCCCGATGCTCCTCCTGTCATTGTCAGGGCAGCCCTTGGAGGAAATGTCCATATCAACCCAGTTTATCAGATGGACAGCTGATCAACATTAAACAGACTTGCTCTGGGCAGATTGAGCTGAGCTACCTGTTATGAATAGCAATGAGAGCCCTCTGCTCCCTGCTGCCGAGCTCTGCCATTTCCGACTGCTGCAGATCCCAGGACATATGGGGATCCCTAGTGACGAGCACATAAAGCTGCAGCTAACTCAAGTGACGGCTCATTTCCCCCAGCTGAAAGCAGGCATTAATATCCTGAGGAGATCAGGCCCGCCTCTGTGACCCCCAACTATTGAAGCAAAACAACGACTGTCCCATTCCTTCATTTAATAAGCTTTTAATGAAGGAAATCAAAATCCCCTCTTTGACTTCAGCATCACTCTTCATGAAAAGGTTACATAAATACATCAGTGTCACGCTTTCCAAATGCTCGCGATTCAGACTTTTTCATTTTCTTCCTAGAAGTCGTTTGTTCTCCAAACAGCCTTCATGCTATTTGTGCTAACGAGGGAACCATATTAGGTAGATAATCTGTGTCCAATTCTGATCTTATACACCGGTCCTCCATCCTCTCTCTCTAGCAAACCAAAAAAAACCAACAACCAAAACCATTGCACAAATCCCAGGCAACAGATTCCTTGACATTTTTGGTGGTAACACCCATAATATCCAGGTGCAACCAAGGAGTCCACAGTGTTGCTACAGATGCAGGAGGGTTCTTGACACAACTTTGTAAAACATCCAACAGAAAACCCCTGCACTGTTATGAAGTTGCTACTGAATGGCTAAGGTAATATTACATACTGCTTTTTCAATCTGAAGCCCAAATTCAATGGTTAAATAATTTTGTATTTGAAAGCAACTAATCACAAGATAAAAAAACATTAATGTTTATGCAATGCTGGACTTACAACAACATATGACAGAGTACAAAAGCAGAAACAACTGGGCAACAGGATTACAACTCCTACTGCTTCCATCCTGTTCTCACTCTTGAGCTCATCTTCACACAACGAAAAAGTGACTGCCACATGAATTAACTTACATAGCAAAGAAGTACAGTCAACATTTTTAAAACACTAAGTCTCTAAATGGAAGCAGATTAAGGCTAAGAAATTCTTTGGCACCAAATGTCAGCATACTTCCAAATGTCTTTAACGACCTTCACCACTGAAGCAAACAATAACCAACTGCCCCAGAGACTTCACATATAGATACGGCATTTGAAAAGGCAGTATCATTTTGAGCTCCACACATCTGTTAATCTCCTTATCTTTCTACCATTCCAAAAACCAACTTACATGCAGTAATATCATTCCAAAGAGAGTGGTACATGTGCTTGGACAGTATCAGGGGAACCTTACTAAAAAGTTTTGATGGGTCACAGTTAAATAGGCAAAATTTCTACTGTTAGGTCCGTTATTTAAGCAGAGTTAATTGTGAAAAGCAGCCTTCTCTCACTCCATCCGCTCAACTAAGAGAATCCCACAACCATTGAGGCTGGAAGTGACTCTGGAGTTCATCTGGTCCAACTCCTCTCTCAAGGAGACCACCTAGAGCCAGCTACCTAGGACCGTGTCCAGATGCCTTTTGAATATCTCCACAATCTCTTTGGGCAGCCTGTAAACAGGACAATAGGACATAACGGATCACCATCCTTTCAAGGCAATTAGTATCTAACACTTCAGTGAATACTTGCCCTCCTCTTCCAGTCTTTGAAAAAATATCCTTAGAGTTGTTCTTTGCTCTTTTGTTTCTTTGCTATACTCTCTACTTCATGAAAAACCTGAATTCACAGACTTTTCTTGTCTGTGGTACGAACAAAGGAGCAGCACATAAGTTGCCTCTTGTTTTTCTGCTCTTGACTCCTTCTTCCTCCAAGTTTAGTACCAGTGTAACTAACCTAAATCTCTATAAAATGCTTGTTATAAAGTATCGCTTAGGTTATGAGCTTCTCAAGCTATGATTGTTATCCTGGAAAGTACAAAGAAAACACTAACCTAGCAAATAACTAAAAAACTCTTCAGGAAGGTCAATAGGAGCTATATTGACTCTTGGACTGTGAAACACCAGCTTGGAGGAATACACTAGAAAAAACATAAAATTAAGTTACATAGACATTCTGCAACAAGAAAAGCACCTGTAATTTTCTCTTTCTTTTTTGCTCCCCTCCCTCAATGAAGTCACACAAATGACTGACATTCAAGTACGTTTTGGTGAACTTCAATAAACCGCTGAGCGTATTTCAAGAAATCTTTTATATCTGCCCTTATAAACTAATGCAGTAGTTGCAACATCCTGGTGCTGTGACACCCAAGTAAGGAAGACAGGTTTTGTAAAACTCACACAGGCACCACATCTATAGAGAAAAATAGAGAACTAATGCAGAAAGTTTGTAAATATGCTTATATCTCAAAAAAAATGCTTTTCACAATTTTATTTTGGATTTAAATCTCCTATGTGTACGCTTGGGAGTCTGCCTTATCACTGTTACTAATGGTCCTATTTATGGAGATGAACATCTCATGCAGAATTCAACAGAGACTTTAACGCCTACACAAAACTCTATGAAATGGTAAGGGGGATTGGCAACATGCGGAAACAAGATTCCATGGAAATAAAGCAGGTTTTGATAGTAAATTTCCTATGCAACTATTTAAAATTAACTTTGCAGTGTTCCTTCCTGGCATCCTGAATACCCTTTTTGCTGCTTTTGCTATCATTAAGGACTTGCAGCAATGAAACATGAGCCAGTAACGTCTCCTTAAGTGTTCTTATAAGTGACTCCAGACCCTAATTTCAATTCCTACTCTAAAAAGAAATAACAGTATTTTGCAAAATATATAATAAAATAGAAACATTAAATAGCACAACTGTATTGCTGTGAACAAAAGAGTATTCCAGCTTAAACATTCCTCTGCAATATTTGTGATGAAAACTCAGCCCCTCAGTAACAGCAAGAAAAATGTTAGTAGCAGACAAAATACTTCGTAGAAATGGAAGAAAGATTTAAATGAATCACTTAAAACCACATCCTAAATTTTTTCAGCAATGGAAGCAACTGCAATGAACAAAGACAATAGAACTGACAGATCAAAAATTCTTTAAGAACTCTTATCATTAAACCCTCAAATGAAAGTGACTAGCAGTATACACTCAAGATTTGAACATTTTCTCTGTGATAGGCAATTCAATGGTTTCTCCTCAATACATAAATGTTTAATTTGTAATGAACTGTTATACAATTACAGAACGTCCTGAGTTGAAAGGGACCCACAAGGATCATCGAGTCTAACTCCTGTCCCTGCACAAGACACCCCCAACATTCACACCAAGCATCTAAGGATATTGTCCACATGCTTTTTGAATATTATTAGGCCTGGCATCATTCCTGCTTCCCTGGGGAGATGTTCCAATGCTCTACCACCTCTGAGTGAAGAACCGTTCCCTAATATCCGATCTACCATTCCTATCTATACTGCCATTCCCTCACATCCTGTCATTGGTCACCAGAGAGAAGAGATCAGCACTTGCTCCTCCTTCTTCCCTTGTGAGGAAGCAGTGAACTGAGGTTCCCCCTCAGCCTCCTCTTTTCCAGGCTGAACAGACCAAGTGACTTCAGCCACTCCCCATAAGGCTTTCCCCTCTAAACACTTCACCAACTCTGTGGCCTCCTCTGGATGCAATTGTAAAGCCTTACATTCAATTGGGTTTTTTAAAATACATATATAAACCAATGCCAGCATCTATTCAATTTTGGCAACAACTATAATAATCTATATATACACCTATGAATCTGAAAAATGAAATAGTAGTTCTTTTAGTGAAAAACTACACATGAAAAAGCATTACTAAAGACAAAGTAATAATCTTAAGCACTGACAATGTATTTGGACAGAACCTGGGAACAGATTTTACTTCTGTGAACAGAAGGAAAAACTTCTGTAAAGACAAGAAGGTGCATACACTAAATTGAAGTTCACCCTGTGTGCCCTGGTCATTGTGCTGCATGCACCAAGACAATCCACTTAATTACACAGCAAGAAAGGGCTAGGATTTTTACAAGTTCTTTTTTCCCACTCAACTGTCAAAGTCAACATCATGGTTAATACAACTGAAGGAGCAACACATAGTGAGTAACAAATAGCACCATCATTATCTTCTGTGTACAGTCTCTTTTATATGAAATTAAAGGACAAGAGGGGAGGCGTTTAAAACACAACATGTATGGCATGTCCTGTGGTTTCACTAACAGGAAAAACGTTCAGGATAAAGCAGCAGACTTAAGCATAGCACCAAATATTGATTGCATGAGCATGACTTCTATCTGTTATCCAGCAGAAAATATCAATCCACTGCTATATTTTAACAACGTCAGAGACTAATACTTTTACAGTTCCTCCTGTCTTGGTCTCTAAGCTACTTTAAGGGCATCTTCCACCTAAGGGATAAATTAAGTTGAAAGACATCAATTCTTCTATGAAATTTATTAACTATGCTGTTTAATTGTATTCCTGCCAATCAGTTTATTTTTAAACTAGCTACGTATCTTACCTCTTTCATCTCATTCCCTTCCTAGCATCACAAAGTTTTTGAAGATAAACTTCTACCTATATTCCTTCATGTATATTTCCTTCTTTATTCTTGAAAAGATCATACATTTTCATTCTGTATCTCTCCACCACTGAATATTGTGTAATTTGTTTTTCCTCTAATATGTCTTAGTAAGCTCTTTCCTCAGCCCATTATAGGATTTGGAAATGTTTGCTGTTCTTCTAGTGGGCAGACGTTTCCTTGAATTGAGCAAGTCAGTTTCCCTTTTTGCACTGTGGGTGGTCAGCAGGGAGGGAGAAGGGTACTTGAAGTCAGGCTTATGTTCTTTTTCTTAATGCAGGAATGATGAAGAACGGTTTTGGCAGTCTTGACTTCACTGATAACTAATGTAGGTCTACCACAGAACAACAAATTCCTCCTTTATACTCTGGACAGCAACATGAAATCCAACCGGTTTTCAGCATTTTCCAAACCAGTGCTACTGATGTGCAAAGACAGCCACCGTGTCACTAGAGAACAGCAAGGTGCCTTCAAGCCTTGGAGGCAGCTGCCTGAACTGGGACAGCAAGTGATCACAGTCTTCGGATTTGCATCATTGCCTCCCAGATAAATGAAGCCATAACTGGTGAACTCCAGAGTCTGAAGGCTCTGTCTGGCTCACTCCTATATAGGGCATCAGTGGCCAACAAAGTAACAGTGACCACAACCTACAGCACAGGACAGTTTTCCTGTGTTGGATGGCACCACTATGGCAGTTCCCCTTTCAAAGTGTACAGGCTGAAATGTAAATACTCCTAGCCTAGAAGCAAAAGCATCAATTCTAGGAAGCAGGTGAGAGAATCTAGACAAAGGTCTGCTAAGAATCACTACCCTCAGCTCAGTTTAAAAAAGAAAAAGCTAAGCAGAGAAGCCAGCAGAAGAATAACACCAGCATCAGTAAGTCAATCTAATTTTTCTAGGACTTGGAGACAGACATCCCAGCTGGGACCAATAAAGAAGAGAACATCAAAAGGAAGCCCACACAGCAAGAAATATCTAACCATTGTAAGATCCAGAACACCAGTGACAATCCAGCTGAATAAAGAGGAGGTGGTGGGCTGGGCTGACAAAGTAAGAATCCAAATATACTCATCGTAAACACAGTCCTTATCATGTTAGGGCTTCCATAGCAAGGAGGATGCAAAAGACATTATGCTAGGGAGAGGCATTAAAAGAAAACCTGCATTGCTCAAACCAGACATGAGACATAGTGGCAAGCCTTGGTATGTTTTTCAAGCCCTGTAGACAAGGTTATGAGAAACATAATAGCTTCACATCCTATTTCAGTTGTTACAGATTTCACATGCCCTAGTAAGTGTTAAAAAGTGAGACACCAATTATTCTCCTTTTCTTAGAGACCTTTTCAACACTGTTGGGGAAGAAAAAGTAGACGTTAGACATGAGCCAGTATTTACATAAATATTGCTAAAAAAAAGGTGGCTTTCAAATTCAGGTGTTATGGCTTTTTTCTTTTTCCTCAGAGGAGGGCTGACTACTTTAATTTAACAAATTAAACCAAAGGAAAAACAAAGAGTATTCACCTAAAGATGTAAAGAAAAAAAAGGATATCTGGAAAAAGAGATTTCTTGGATAACTTGAACACTGATGCTAAGAAATCAGTAACAGAAATTACATCTACCAGTTTAAGCATATGGTCAAATTTATTAAAATTTGGCATTATTAAAATCACATCATTCCCATTTTAAAATCACTGGCTATCCTGATGGGGTAAAAGCTGTCAAATGCAGTATTGTCTTTTTATAAGGCAATCATCAGGACTTAAATTTCAAACAAACAAAAGACAAATTGAAATTCTAGATGGTGTCTGCTATAGATTATATAAACTGCTATGTAGACCAAAACAATTACTATATCAAGTCATATCAAAAGCCAAGATGTTTACTTCTTTAAAGAGCTACTTCTCTCATTACATATACAAAGATTACATATATAAAGATGCAGATACTACATGAGAATTTACTTTGAATAATATGTATCAGTAATATAATAGTCACTATCTTGAATTTCTAAAAGGAGCTCAAGAAACGTTGCATCCAACTTGAATTCTCTATTAAAACTTGAATTTGCTACGAAGAGTTCATATCAGAACTAAAAATTGAGGTACAAGTGAACATGATCTCCATGCATTTGTTATATGAAAGCAATATAATCAGAACAATAGCAGCATACAAACATGATTTATAAACACAACATATAATATTCAGAAGTATATCATATACATAAGCAATACTTTCAATGATAAAACAAGCTGAATCAGTTACACAAATTAAATAGAAAAATGTGAATAATTTTTGGAAACTCTTCAAGAATATTTTGCTTTATAACCAAACAGGCACAATCCCTCATTTAAAAAAACTAAGCTGATTAGAAACAAAACAAAAAGCCAAAAAATCATGGCTTAGGCAAAGCCAAACCAGCTATAATTCCCTCCTTCTCTAGCTCAAACTGGAAAATCGATAGCAAGAAATGCAAAACAAAAAAAACGGACAAGGAAGAAAATTGATAAAGGAAGGAACAAGAATCTGCAGAGATGGACATGAAGCTGAGCAAAGGTAATTTTAAAAGCATATACCAAAAAAGCCTCAAAACCACAAAGAATATTAAGAATTGCATTGGTCCATTAGGTAAGGGTGGGCAGAAACACAGCAAAACGAAAGAAAAAGGATTTCAGAAAACCTGCTATATTTTTAAGCAATACATTTACACAACCAGTATAAACATCTTGTAGCTCAGTAGTGAATAATAATGTTCATAAACAGCAGGAGTGGTTAAGATTTTATAGTCAGTAGGTCCCAAGAACTTGCACTCAGGAGGGAAGACAACAGAAAAAGAATGACATAGCTGATAAACAGCAAAGAGAATGAATCAATATCAAAGAGAATCCTCAATATCATCCAGAATCAACTGAGCTGGTTCAACATGCTTTATTCAACTACAAATGTGCACTGCAAAAAAAAAAGATTAGTCAAAAGATCTCAGCTAGAATTATAGCAAGCAGACCATAAGCATACAGGACTATGGACTCTTTCAGGAAAAAAAGGCTGAAGGTATGGAAAACCATGAAAGGAGGGTGAAGGAAGAGATCATCCCAAATAATTGGTTAAAATATGGGATATGCCACTATGGTCAAAAAGGCTAACAGGATCCACTGATAATATAAGGGAAGAATACCGGCAAAACTTCTGATGCCTGGCAAACTTAATTCCGGAAGAATGTGGAAAAGCAGGAAAAGGTTTTGAGAAGAGACACACAAATAATCAGAGCAAAAGGAAACATACAAAGTGAGAAACTAGATCTGTTTAATGTACAGAGAAGGTTGATGTTAAATCTGTAGATTCATTTGGCCACGGTCATTTAAATAAGGTTTAAGTACCTACACTACAGAAAAAAACTGAAAGAAGAAAACAGTCAGATTATCAAACAAATATAAGATCCAGTAGCTTGAACCTAAGAAAATCCAGAAAAAAATAAGGTGAAGGCACTTACCAAAATCTATTACAAAGAGTAATGAAGATTTCTCCAATAATCACAGATTTGTTTAGGTTGGAAAAGATCTTTAAGATAACCAAATCCAAACATAAACCTAACACTGCCAGGCTCACCACTAAACCATGTCCCTAAGCACCATATCTACCCGTCTTTTAAGTAACTGCAGGGATGGGGACTCAACTACTTCCCTGGGAAGTCTGTTCCAACGCTTGATGACTGTTTCAATGAAGTAATATTTCCTAATATTCAGTCTAAACCTCCTCTGGCACAACTTTAGGCCATTTCCTCTTCTCCCATCACTTGTTACTTGCGAGAAGAGACCAACACCCAAATCACTACAACCTCCTTTCAGGTAGTTGTTAAAATTTATAAGGTCTTCCCTCAGCCTTCTCTTCTCCAGACTAAACAGCCTCAGTTCCCTCAGCTGCTCCTCACCCAGACCCTTCAGCAGCTTTGTTGTCCTCCTCTGGACACGCTTCAGTGCCTCCATGTCCTTCTTGTGGTGAGGGACCCAAAGCTGAACACAGTATTTGAGGTGTGGCCTCACCAGCGCCGAGTATAGGAGGGCAATCACTTCCCTGGTCCTGCTGGCCACACCGTTTCCAATACAAATCAGGATGCTGTTGGCCTTTGTGGCCACCTGGGCACGCTGTTGGCTCAAGCTCAGTCGGCTGTCAACCAACTCCCCCACGTCCTTTTCTGCCAGGCAGATCTCCAGCCACTCTTCCCCAAGCCTGCAACGTTGCATGGCGTTGTTGTAACTGAAGTGCAGGATCTGGCACTTGGCCATGTTGAATCCCATACAATTCACCTTGGCCCATCGATCTGGCCTGCCCAGGTCCCTCAGCAGAGCCTTCGTTCCCTCAAGCAGATCAACGCTTCTGCCCAACTTGGTGTATCTGCAAACTCACTGAGGGTGCACTTGAGCCCCTCATCCAGATCATTGACAAAGATATTAAACAGAACTGGCTCCAACACTGAGCCCTAGGGAACACCACTAGGGTGACAACGGGACAGCAGAAGACAATACCCAATGAAATCCTATTTAAGCCTAAGCGGTAAACCTGATTATAGTTGGTAAATCCCTATGGCCTGTTTTTTACTGCAAGACAATCTGACTAGCAAAATGATGTCTCTTAGTTATTCATGTACTCATGAGTAGCAAAGCCAATGGAAGGAAACCTTTTCAGAAAATAAACAAAAGCCAACATAGATTTGGCAGCAGTTAGTGCTGGTCCCTGTATCTGAAAACTTACCATTGGCCAGCAGCCAATTTTCTTTTAAGGAAGTATAGATGCTTTCAGCATTGGGATTTGCATATGCATTTATTTCAGCTACCTTATTCAGGAGACGCATAAAACCAGAGCCACTTTGCCCATTACAGTTACCTCCCATTCCCAGCGCAGGAGTGCCCAAAACCAGCAGCAAGCTGGGAACCACAAGTACATTGAGGTTAATTCTACTTTACTGCACATAAATAATAACCATTTCAAAATTCATTTTAAGCAAGTTCTGCAAGATGGAAGACCTACATTCAGGATTCACATCTGTATTTACACATTTAGGTATCCACATTGTTAATGCAATGCATTTGGTGCTGCAGTAATCTAGGAATACAAACATCCTCACAAACAACGGGAAATAAAGAAAAACAGAGACAATCTACAAATGTATATGTATATACATTTATGTATATAAGGCTGTGTATTTTACCTAAGTATACATATTTTCTTTAATTACAGTTTTCCATATAACCATTAGGGGGTTCTAGCCATGCAAGTCACATTTATTAAAGGCAGCATGTCAAATAAGAGTTGACAATTACAGGCTATATCGATACACGTTATGCCAGATGGTAATGAGCCATACACAAAGGGCCAGCCATCCAAAATAATCACGCCATTTTCTACAGAAATGTTGAAGAGGTTATGGTTTATTACACAGTCCTCATTAGATATACAGTGGCAGCATTAGCAATTTTTCCTTCATTTGTGTCTCATTTAAGACTCTGCCCCCACAAGCCCATTCAAATTAGCATACAAGGTTAAAATCATTACGGTCAGAGGAAAAAAAGTTGTATTTTTATTGTACAGCAATGGTGGATCAAAGGTCCCTGGAATCTATTATTCTCTCAACTATTATCTAATACACGATGATAAAAAGAATTAAATTCACTGCCATTTGCCATGAAGAAAGACAGTCTATTTCAAATGAGCAAACTCTATATTTTTAATCAAAAAAACTAAGTGAAAACAACAGTTATGTTGTGATATAACGTGACAAAAGTCATAAAGCCCAGAGCTGAAACTGAACTTTCAGCCTTGGCTTTGAACTTTCTCATCTGCTTTTCAATGTGCTACTTTAACAGCAGAGAAATATTTAACCATCCAAAAGGCAACTCATTCTTCACAGCAAGTTGGAAAAAAAGTTGTCTTAAATAACTGGAGTGCCATCTGTGAAAAAACACCTATAAGATAGGATATAAAGTACATTTCTATCCAGCTGTATATGCTTACTTCCAGCTAGAAAATGACTGTTGGAGACATTTATTTTCCTGCCTTCCTGTGTTTATAGGCAATGCGCGGGTGAAAAGATATAACAGGGTACATGTGAACATTTGTCAGCACAAGCAAAGATGTTTATCCCTTACAAACATGCTGATGTCCCCCAAACTCTAAGTGAAAGCCAACACCTGGAAGTCAAAAAACTGCAAGAGAGAGGGAGAACAGAAGCACTGGATGTTGTCACCTGGCAACACAACAGCAGAGAACCGACTTTTCAGTCCAAGTCTCTCTTTTGAAGCATGCAGGGCATCACCAGCAAATCAGGGTCTTGCATCAGGCAGCCACCTGGCTCACAAGGCCAGGGCATACTTACACCTCCCTTCCTTGGCCACTCCTGCCAAGCTATTCTGCTGTTACACAAAATGCTGAATTATTAATTCAGCCAGATGGCAAAAGAGTGAAAAAGATAGTCAGTCTCCAGGAGATTACAGGAGAGAAAGGTGGGACACCTGGACTCCAGTTCCTGCTCCACAAAGTTACTACGAAGGAAAAAAACATTACCGACTTGGGCATTCCTGACCTTGGTGTCCTATATCCCTGTGTGAAGGGTTTTTTTCTGAAAATTCAGACAGAGGAGTACTAGAGATTTTCATTCTTTTAGATACTTGAGGGAGCCAAGCCTGGACTTCCTGCATCCTCAGTGAATGCTCAATCAGTGGCTAAAGAACACAAAGCAGCGTTAACAGCACATCTTCAGTCTGGGAATCCTACCTAAATAATATCCTAGCTAAACTAGCCAACAAACCTTATCTGTGCTTTGCAATTGTTTGAAAGATAAAAAGCATATTTTTTTTAATAGAGTCTTAAAAAAATACCAACTTACAAAATTAGAAAGAACTCCATTCATTTCAGGCAAGGCAAATCTATGATAACTGAACAGGCACTCTGACAACTAAACACAGTAAGCAGTTTTCTATCAACAACAATATTTTACACTAAATTCATTCTACTACCTGTCATTTGTACAGTTTATTACTAACAAAACTACTTACTCGAACAAGGCGGCACTTTTGCAGACAGTTACCATCAAATACAAAACCTGTGCAATGTGAACCAAACACAAGCCCCTGATTTATTATAAAATCCAAAGGCATCAGGTTAATTTAAAGGTCTAAGCAGAACACAGCAAACATTAGGCAGAAGTTCTATATAGTTATTTTCATGCTAAGTGTCCAAAATATTCAGAGTAAGTATTTAAATTCTCTAATGTTATTCAAAAATGGAAGACCAGTGGCAAATTCCAAGAAAGCTGATCACAAGCAAGCCTGCCTCTGCACAAATACCAGTGGTCTAGAAACAACAGAACCACTGCTGATTTTTTAAAGCAGCAGCACTAGATTTTTTAAAACTGAAGGTAAAAATAATACATTTGAACCTGATGGGGTGAAAGAAGTGCAATCCAAAAGAAGAGTTTAAAATGGAGATAGCATAGATAAAGGTCTTCTTTTTGGCTTACTGAAGTGAGAAAGTTGCAGGTATTGTGAACAGGAGTCTGAAAAAGAAAAGACAGGAGGTGATCAAAGCTTTGGCAACAGCTGTTGCAGTGTGGCCTTGGAGAAATGGGATGGTAAGACGCACGATGCAAAGAAAGAAAGAAAGAAAGACTCAGTACCAAGTAAGGTATGTTGATGAAAAAACTCACAAGATGAGGTATGAAATAAAAGATTAATTCGTGAACTGGATGACAGTGCTGTCACCAAGCAGAAAAGGACGAAGAAAATCACATATTTTGTTACAGAAATGACCAAGATTCCTTCCCTTATGAGGCAGCATGTGTCAACAAGCCTGCTTATGGAATCAGTCGGCACCACCCAGGACATCCACCCATCCAGGATTACTCAGATTTACTCTACAAGCCCTTGACAACAAGTATCCTCAAATTATATCTCATGCATCTATTCCATAACAAATTTCATATCATGGTTTGAAAATTGTTTTGACTATTCTGCGTTTTATTTAGCCTCAAAATTTAAATACTTGCACTAAAACCAACTGCAAGGATATGAAGGGAAAGAAAAGGTCTCACTTGCAGCTAAATGTAAGAAATAGGCTACTAACAGTTAATTTCATGAGCATACTTCCTCTCACCTTATATTAGTTTTTTCTCAGCCCTCCAAGACTTTGAAGCATGGCTGTCATTTTATTTGCAACGACTATGGGAGATAGTTTGAACCAACACATCAGAAATTGCCATTCCTGTGTACTGTCAACTATGCAGAGATGGTCAGCACGACTTATTGCTCCAAGTGCTCCTCTGAAACATCTCTGAAGAGTTTGTCCATAATTGTATTCAATGTAGCTGAAAGTTAAGGTGCAGTAACCTTGACATTAAAGCTCTGCTACTAATGACACTTGAAATACACGGAATCTTTGTATGCAGGAGAAAGGTAACCTTTTCTATGCAGTGAAGAACGAACACCTGATAAATGAGCAGTCCTGTTAAGAGAATAGATTGTCTATACATCTAATTGCACAGGAAAAAGGCATTAAAACATGAAATGTGAATCACCAGAACACAGTGTACCAGATAGAGCTGGAGGTTATTGTTTATATATAAATGTATATATTTTTAACATGCTTATATAAACATACTTGATATTCTGAAATATCAATAAATATCCAATTCACAGAGGTAAAACCAAAACAAAATATACCCTGCTTGTACAACCACAGCTACTTTATATTATTAAGGAAACCCGTCCTATTCTGAACAGCTGTAACTTCATTTATGTTAGTTAGCAATTAAAAGTATGGTTATTGCACCTGCTCTCCTGTCCCCTCCTGAACTTTCCCAGTTCAGAATTGCATGGGGACATTAATACCACATATTAAAGTGGTTTATTATAGGAATGCTTTTGCTTTCCCAAAGCAGAAGTATGCAGCAGATGGATATTGCCTGCCACGTACAAGGAACGAGACTAATAGCTAAAGGGAGACAGCAGACTTCTTGGAGACCTTGCCTCCTTACACCAGGTGTGTTGACAGAATCGCCAGCAGGGAAAGGATAATAAACCTTTTGGAGCAAGGCAACGACTGCTGCTTCTGGGACCATTTCAGCATAGTAACAAGCATTTGGTGTTGTTGATGTCTGCAAAGTTTTATCATTATTATTAGTACACATTTTATGCAAATAGAGTACTGTGTGACATTGAGAAAAATGTGTCTTTTGAAGGAAAAAAAAACACCTACTATTAATATGATACCATCGGCATAATTTCCCCCTATTTTTACATTACTTACAGCAGTTCCATAAGATATCTCTGAAAATCTCATGCTTTAATTTTTCTGGTCCTTTCATGCCAGAATGATTCAATCTACACAATTTAATAATGGGCAAAATGACATCAACCAATTCAAGCAACATTAACCCCAAGTGAGTGATGGTGGTGAGACAGCCACATGCTAATAAACCACCTTCGAGAATAAACATAATTTCTGCAGAATTTCTAACTGAGTCCACAAAATGGGATCATTTATTGAATTTTAGCAAAAAGACAGTAGCGACTGCAATCAATTTGCTGACTGGAATAGCCCATGAATTTATCTGAACTTTTTGTTGCATGGATATCAGAAGTGAGAATGGAATTCCAGCTGTAAGAGACTGAAGTAAGCTTTCTCCAGAACACTGTTTTGGTGAAACATAATTATGAGAAAGAAACTAGAAAAACGGTACAGTATCTGAAACTCTGTTTCTTCTTTTTCTAGAAATACGAGATGAATAATTTGGTTGCATCTTCTCCCTCCACAAAAATGCACACAAATTTGTCCAAGTCTTTGGAAAATTTAGAAAGTATAATTGTAAATACTTTAATGGATATCAAGAGTTGGACAATTAGCTCCCAGCATCTCATGTGCACTGAAAATGCTCCATGGTCACACTGTCAGTGCTGATCATAAACTTTCAATTGCTACAAACCTTAGAAAAATATATCATCTTTCCAATTTCTCTTTTGATTGCCTAAGCACTTTCTCAAGTATAACACTGTTACAATACCATGCTGTATTCACATTCTTGAAATCTCTATCCCTAATTCTCTAACTCCTTGTTCCTCTTCTCACTATCTTCATACATATTTCTAGTAACTTAAAGTCAGAATGCAACCATTATCTCCAAACTTGTACTTGCTAGTCTTGCAGTCCGCTCATATCTAAAACCTTTTAACTTAGGTAACAATTTAACTTTCTTTTTATTCCAATAGCTAAGGTGCATGATAACGAAGACTAATAGTCTCCATTCCAACCTAGTGAAATACCATTTTATCCCCATTGAAACCAACAGCATCTTGGCTTGTATCAGAAATGTTGCGGCCTGCAGGGAAGTAATCGTGACCCTGTATTTGGCACCGGTGAGGTCGCACCTCAAATACTGTGTTGTGTTTTGGGGCCCTCAGTACAAGACAGACATTGAGCTGCTGGAGTATGAGCAAAAAAAGGCAACAAAGCTGCTGAAGAGTTTGGAGCACAAGTCTTAAGAGGAGCAGCTGAGGGAACTAGGGTTGTTTAGGCTGGAGAACAGGAGGTTGAGGTTATTTCTCTTTACAACTACCCAAAAGGAGGCTGTAGCTAGCTGGGTGTTGGTCTCTTCAACCATTTAACAAGTGACAGGATGAGAGGCAACTGCCTCAAGTTGTGCTTGGGGAGGTTTAAATTAGACATCAGGAAAAACTTCTTTACCGAAAAAGTGGTGAAGCATTGGAACAGGCTGCCCATAGAACTGGGGGTGTCTCCATCCCTCGAGGTATTAAAAAAAGTCTGTTTGTGGCACTTCAGAACATGGTTTAGTAGGTATGGTGGTATTGTGTTGATGGTTGGACTTGATGATCTCAGTAGTCTTTTCCAACATTGATGATTCTATGATTCTAACATACCGTTATTTCAAGTGGAAAGGAATGGAAGTTATATAGTCTTTCCACAGTCTCTTAAACTTTAAGCAAAAAAGGATATCTTCTGAACTAGGAGGGCACTGTTCATTAGTAGTCAGGCTCACTCTTATTTATGCTCAATCCCAAAACAATTTGGTGCCATCTCAGAAATAACATATTACCCATACATTTCCAAATATGCCAAAGATCAGTACACATATTTATATACATATACTTGTAGAGTATAATGAAGATGATCTCCTCTACTTCACTCCAGCAGGTGAAAAATTTTGTATTATCTTCTTACATTATATCACGGTAGTCACTGAACTAGATTAAGAAAATAAATTAATTCGTACAGTAAGCCTTGTAATACTTGACTTTATATTGCTACAATTTTTCAAGTACTGCAGAAATTTGTATTTAAACTGCATAATTGCACTGAAAATTTGTCAAGGGAGAAGTTAATGGGTTGTGCCTGGGAAGAGGACAGCTGGTCTTTCAACAGATAGGGAAGCATGGGAGATATTTTGGGACTGTAGGACAAATATATTACGTTGATACAGTTACTTCAGAACTTGCTGTGAAGCAGTTGGTCATATTGACATCATAGTCCTGAGGGATAAGCAGTCCCATGAGCTGTCTGATTTCAACACAGCACTGGATTGCAATTAGGTGATGGTTGGAAATTCCTCTTCACAAATACTACTTTACTTTTTTAAAGAAAACGTGGAAGTTCTCAAGCAGAAATTTTTGCAAGGAAAGATTTTAGAGCAAACCACCAAAGAACAGCTCTGGTGGAGTGCTCTGGTGCACAGATGCCAACCTCCAGGAAGGTTTTGCTAGGTCTTGCTACCCACAGGTCACCTGGCCTTTCTTTGAAAAGTTCGCAGTAGGGTGAAGGAAGGACTTTGTTGTTCCCACAGCTGTTCCTGACCCACTGCAGAATTTCTTTGGGGCTGCTTTGGTTTTGTATGCTGCACTGCACATGGTAGCAGTCCTGTACTCATTTCACAAGCAGTGGGAGGAGAAGGGCCACAGGAAGAGGGTGGGCTGGACAGAGAGACATTAGGCAGCCCTGTGGTTTCTCCAAAGTAAAGTCATCCCCACTGTGCTTTCTCTGATACTGGTAAGTACAAAAACCCTCTGCAATGTACATACTGAGTTTACCTTGCTCAGCTATCTAGTGCTAAACAGACATTCTGAACAACATTTGAGTCCGTATCTCTGCACAGTCTTTGATTAGCTCTAATGCAGTGCCTTTTGATTTATTCTACAGTGTAAGCAGAGGTCCTTCGTATTCGACACATAATTGCTGTATTTGCACATGTTGTTTATGCTGAACACAATAAAAAGTTAATGAAGAGAAGTACTGATTGTAATGAATTAGTAATACTGTTAGATTTGTATTTGGAGTTGATTTCTATTGTTATTGGTGGAAAATGATCAACAGGAATACGTAATCAAGTTGTATGTGCTTTTTGTCTCCTGAGACCTGTCTTGTAAATGAGATGAAGAATCTCAGAGGATTTATCCTGGAGAGCAAAAACTAAATAGAATAATTCAGCATAATAGCTTGGATTTCCTCTTCCTAAAAGCTAAGGGAAATCTACTAAAGATTGGGAAACAAAAATACACATTTCGTAAAGATTATAAAACACACCACTGCCAATATTTTGAGATATTTTCACTATTATCTTTCAAACAAATATTTTTTTCAAGACTGTCATACTCCTTAATGTACTTAGACATTGGCAGTTTTAGGACTATACATTCTGTCTACCAGTTAATTAGCTAAGCTTTCAAAGTACATGCTACTTGAGATACTGCATCTTTGCTAAAAGCCAGCCTTCCAGAAGATAGGAATACGAAGAGTAAGTCCCAAAGGAAATCATTTTTATGATAAAGAGTTCTAATGTGCCCCAGTAAAGGTGAGGATTGATTGTTATGGCCTATTGTTACTATAATTAGAAGTCAAATACCAATTAGCAGTTCCATTAATAAGATTAATCTCTGCAATATCTGCAGCTGAGACCCAGGGCTTGTGTGCAATAAGCCAGTGTGAATTTAAAGTGCAACAGCTATTCTGCTCTAAACTGTCTGAATACTTACGCCAGACAAAAGACAAAAGCTCTGCCTTTTTTGAGTTCCAAGTTCCTACGTATGCTATTGGTCTTACTGCATCTTTCTTATTTCTTGCTTTTTATTTTTTTTAAACACTTTTTATCATGGTTTGCATCACTGAAGGTGAGAGGTACAACATAGCATGAAGTCTCCCAAACTCTGGTTCACAGCCACATCTTCTGTATTGCACAAGGTCAGGGTAAAACTAATTTAGTTTTCCATTACTAATAAACTCAGACAAGTATTAACGGGAAAAAAAGCTTCTTACAAATATGTCATGTCTTCACATGACACGAGCCCATGACAAAGTTAGTCATCATTTACCTACTTCAAAATATGAAGGCAAGAAACAGTCAAATCCAATCTCCCAAGTTAATACATTATACAGTTTAGAGTACAGAAACTAAAAGAAGGGCAAGGTCTGGAAATGCGGTGAGAAGTTGCACACTCATGCTCTTTGTGTTTTTGCAGGTGCTAAAACCATAATTTGTGTGGTCATTCTTTGATTTTACTTCATCTGAGTTTTACAAAATCTCCCCAAAAGAATTTGTCGACAGATAAATCTACACCACGCAAGGTAGAAATAAGGTTTTCATAAAATTTAGTAGCAAACCGGTCTAGGCAACACAGATGTTAGAAGTGTCACTTACATTGTAACAATACAATTAATCTCACCATTACCAAGATTCACTCATGTTTACCATGGCCAAATACTTTCTATTAGATTTGCGTTTTCCTTTCTTCCCTTTAAAGGCAGACTATTTGGTTTCTTTGCGTAGAATTATTAATCAGCACAGATGTACGTGGAGACATATTTCAGTTGAAAAGAATTTAAATAATTACAAAAAAATTATAAACATCTTTAAACTTGGCTACAGTAGAAAGAATTTGCTGGCAAACCTTTATTGGTGAGCTGAGCAAGTGAAGATACAGCTTAAGCAGTAAAAGACCTCTTTTGCCAGAGTAATATTTACCTGTTCCTAAACCAGAAGGTAGCTCTTTGCTATTGTAGTCTTCTACTGAAATAAAAGATGGGACATTCTTTTGAGTCAGGAACAGCCTTATTATCTCTCAGCTGTTTGATTGCATTCACAAAGACAGGACAGAGTCTCCTTGCCAATAATTGGAGCCCTTAGGAAATGCAGAGCTCAAGAAACATTCTAATGGAGCATTTATTCTGTTTATCACTCAAAGCAGAATACCCTTTGCACTTCCTCCTCCTCCAGAGAAGGTGTGCTCACACCTCAGACACTACTATCCTAAACACACAAGCAGAGTGTTGCCTTTTTAGATTCCTCTCAACCATAAAACATCAGTTCAACAGCAGTCCAGGACACATACAGTGTCAACAAACCAACATCCATTTGTGTGAATCTGAGTAGACTGCAAGCTTCAAAAGCATACTACAACCAGTACGTAACCTCTACGCTTTCAATTACACTTTTGGTGTCCATATTTACCTTTACAGACTGAAGTTGTCCAAGGATTATCATTCACATAGCCTCAATTTCCTGGAGGCAGCCTGTTTGCCTTTCATGCATACAGCAATTAAAGACTGCTCTAATGAGCACAGCATCACCTCTGTTATGCCTGCCATCACATGGGTTTTGGAGAAAGAACAGATAGGGTTGCAGATAGTGAGCTGTCACCTATGAGAAATGGAAGAGATTCCTAGTGTCCCACTAACACACCGCTACTTTTGGTGGCATATCCCTAAAACAGACAAGACCTTTACACTTGTGTTCCACAGTAGGCTTTGACACAGACCATGTCACTAATTCTGAAAATCTTGGGATGGAAAGTTCGTTGGATATTTCAGCTCTAAAATGACTTTAAGGACACCTATTAAGCTAGATTATGTCAATATCAGTGTGGCCTCTTGTGAGCTACATATTCATAAATGCACCCCAACTACAGCGTTGAACACAGAGCATAAGGCTAAAGGCAGAGGGTAGAAAGTTCACTCACCTGTTTAAAACAGTCTTCTTGACAAGGTGATAATGTAAATATGTTTTTGAAAGACCTGACCTTCGTGAAGAAAGTTAGATGAGTCTGACCTCATTGCTGACTCTGCTTTGAGCAGGAGGTTGTTCTATAGAACTCCTGAGATCCTTTCCAGCTTGAATTATGTGAAGCTAGATGTACTATCAACAGCATCTGGTTTACCCTGAAAGGAGGGTGATGGAAGGTTGAACTTTCTCTGAAAATGGTGCAAAGCTCTCTGGAATCCAAGGCAAGGAAATTCAGTTACGGCAAAGCTTTGTTTTCATATCTAGCAAATAAAAGCTCTAAGTAAGCTAGATGGAACTGCAAACAGAGTAGTATGTTCTATATCCTTAAAATGATGCTTACCTCCTCCTGACTTCCTTGCAACTGAAGAAACTTCCAGAGGAAAAGCAACCAATGGATGAATTAACCCACTGGTTAAGATCTGATATTTATTTGAGACTTTTAAGTTGCAAAAGAAGGTGAGAACAAGATGAATTTGGCATAGCCACAATGTGAAATCAGACTGTGTGACCAGTATGTGTGTGTGCATCTACAAAGAAGGGCTCCCAGGGCACACAGTAAGAATTACTACTGGAACCCAATGAGCAAAAGCCCTATCACAATAAGGAGTTGGTACCTACTCCTTACTTAAACCGAGCTTTTGTTGGAAGCAGCATCAATACTGGCTCCAAAATCATTACAAAAACACTGAGTTCATAGTCACTGTCACTACAGTATTACCAGCTCTCTTCCAAGCAGCAGGAAGAATTTTGATTCAGGGACAAGTTTATCCAGTGAACAACACCTTCTTGTAAAAACGCACATTTACCTTGCAAATGATGAAATCCTGGAGCTTTAAAGGCCAGCTCTATCATTCTCAGGAAGAAGAGGCATGAACAGAGCTCAGCTTTCATAGCACAAATCCAGCAATCTGTTTGCTGGATTTACTAGGTTTTAGTTGAGATATGAAATAGTACTTTCTATATTCCATTCCACACACACATAGACACACACACTTGCTGAGCCTGGTAGAATAAAAAGGTCTCTGCTTGTCACTGACCATAGGATTCACCAGTGGGAATGCACAGGTAGATTTGATGGAAGAAAGGATTTTTTTTATTTTATTTTTTATATCTCTGACAAGCATCCAAGGAAATCTGCAGAGCTGACTCAATGGATGTCAGTACTAGAGAGTATTTTGAAATCAGCACTAATGGCAAAAAAAAAAAGATGCAAAACATGATAGAAAGAAGAAAATAACTTGTTGTAATAGAGCCAAGGATGGAGGCCTGAAGAGATGGTGTAAGTTTCGTTGTTTGGTGTCACTTCCATTTTAAGCTGCAATACTGAGGCTATGTCAGGTATTCATTACTCCGTATAAAGCCAAGAAGATTCCTCAGCCCCCAGTCAGTAGTGTTTGGCAGTGCCACATGAACAGAAAAAAAGATACCTCTTTGGCTATTTAGTGAGAGGACCCAAGCCAGTCTTGGTATCTTCAACTGTAAGAATCCAGTTTCAGTGATGAAGCATAAAGCTGTAATGTTCAGAAGCCGTATGATCCTGGAGCTTCAATTAAAAAACATGCTTCCAGCAGCAAAGTAAAAGAAAAGAAAGCTGCATACTTGGCTATCCAGGTAAGTATTGCTCTGAAAGAAGGCAAGAGAGAGGAGTGTCTGACTATACTACACTAACTGACTATACCAACACTAGTTAGGAAATGCTTCTCAAAGCTCTTATGAAGCTCTTATGAAGCTCTAGGCTCCTATATCACTTCTAAGGCAATCCGTTTGCATGATAAACTATCATTACTTAGATTGTGCTTATACCCAAATGCAAGTCTTGCTTTCTCTTTGGGCACAGGAGTAGGAAAGAGTTTCAAGGCAATATGGGATGCACACTTTGCTTGCGTAAAGGCAATGATTTCAACCCTTACATGATATTGCTTGCATACTCTGTAGTCAGCACTGCACTTCATCATTACATTTGCAATGCTTCTGTAGCCAAGGAAATATTTTCCTAAAGGCTAAGAGACCAGCAGAAAGTTTCAACTTTAGGAAATCTGTCCAGCAGCTGAAATAGAGCTGTTTATTATGCTGCTGCTTCTCCTCTTCATCCTCTTTTGGGATCACCGGTGCTGAGCTGGAAATAAAGCCAGGTTCTCTCCCTGTCAATAGGAATAAAGTCAGGGTACTGGCAACATGCTAGGGAGGTGGCTGTACAGAGTAAAGCATGCCAAGCAGACTTTAATTACTCTTCCTCTCTTATCTTCAGCATGGCTCATAAGGCACCCAGCAGTTACTACGATATCCTTGCATACAATGACCCCCACACCCCCAGCTTAATGCGGGCAGATCACGTCTTCTGCAAATTATGAAGTGTTAAAGCTGGAGGCAATGTCGGCCAGAGGCAGCACCATACAACTATGCTAGCCCTGTCCCTGTAACTACCTAAATTGTAATCCTCATTACTCTGGAAAAGATTGCTCTCTGGTAGCAGGCATCAGTTTTGTTCCATTGTGTACCAATAAAAAACAGATGCCAGCTAAGCAGCTAGCTAATCTATTTTTATATATTTAGGTCAATTGTCCCATGAATTGACACATTCAGAGAACAGGAGAATAGGATAAAAAAAAAAACCTTGCTATTCCAAATTCAGCTCTCAGTGTCCTTTTTTAATTATAGTTATTGTATTGCTCACTTATATTGTGATTCAAGGATATGAAAGAGGGAGAAGAGTTGCACAGAACATGCCAAATTCCAAAATTAAAAAGTCCACAATGTTTTTTTGTGGTTTCCGAGTTAAAAAATTACCACACTGTTATATCTTCCTGGTCCCAGATTGCGTGTTTAATGTAGTACCAGATATAGTGGACTGATGTAACCTTCCTACCCACTGTGGGGCTGAATATTTAAAGAGAGCAGAAGAGCTGGTTCCAACACAAACAGTGGGAAAAGAAAGACTGGGCTGGTGCAATAACTGACAAGTACTGGAACAACTGAGCTCATGCTCAGATTTCACAAATGCTATTAATTAATCACTACTAAGTACCCTAAAATCAAGTGAGCCATATCCTAGCTAAGAGTCCACAATATAACATTCACAGCACGTATCAGGCAATGAAGATCCTCATTACCGTGCCAGAAATAATATTTCCAGCAAAATATTATATATAACTATGAAGTAATTATATGGCATGGCAACAAAAAGAGCTATATAGTTTACAGCTGAGCTGAAAAACTGAAAATCCAAAAAATACTTTCCAAAGCTGGAGACGTATATCAACAATAAAAGATTAAGCATATTTCTTCACTTCATATCACTGAGGGACATACTCTGCCTTTGATATGTATGTCTAATATACACACCATATGTAATCACACTGTAACCAAGATAGACAAAAATGTGGTAACAGAAAACTATGTCCTTTTGTTCTTATTTAGGGGGGCAAGCAGCTTATAAAACACTATTTGTAATGCATAAAACAATCACAAAAGCCCTTTAAGATCACAGTTTTACAAGCTGCCTGTTTTCTTAGATTTATACAATGGAGTGTATTTGGAAAAGTACCTTAAATAAAGGAAGGAGTCCAAAGTCAAAGGCAAAGCCCACAGTGACTTCAGTGGAGGGCAAGAACTGGCCACTAATGGCACGAAACAAAACAACATATCAGCATCCTCCTACTGTGCATTAGTTTGCTCCAATTTACACTATGCTATGGACTTAAAGAGCAATTGAAAATCCATTTGATTTAACAACTCCATAGTTATAATTTTGCAGACAGTAATGAACCTTAAGTGAACCTATGTGGGCGTATTCAAAGCTGCTTCATTTTTGGAGTACCTTTGTAATTCTGAACTAGGTAATATAATGGCTTCTGACTTGCTCAAACTTAGATTATTGGTCTAGATTTTCAGCTGGTTGAACTGGCAGAGTTCCAGTGATGTCCATTTACACCAACTGGCTCGTTATTAATTCAAGGTCTGGATTTGCTCCTTAATGAATACTTTCACTAGCCACCTTCCCAAAGGCAGCTTTAAATACTCAAACATTACCTCTACGGTCACAATGATCATACTCGAGAACTTAGTTATCAAAAAATAATGCTCTTCCTCTCCTTTTATGATGCATACTTAAGGCAAACTTTTTAAATCATTTACAAAACAAACTAAAATACCTCGCGTGCCATAATTAACGAACAAGAATTATGCTTTCATACAGCATCATTTGCATATAAATATAAATTTTACAACCCTAAGGGGACATTAAGGATGAAACAAAACAAGAGCGGAATTAAACAGCTAAAGGGACTACACAGCTCTCCATACCAAGCCTCTTCTAAAGCCTGATCTTTTTTCCCCTCTTATTTGATTTCTGTCTGTACCCACTTATACATATTTTCCTCCTGTTGTGTTAAGATACTACATACCTTTTATCATCTTTATTTGTTTGATCTTTTCAATTTTACAATTCTAAAAAAATTAGCATATAATCACGTTACTAAGTTTGTGCATCTTCATTTAATACATCTCAGTGGCCAGAAACACAATTAAGTGAAAAAACAACAGTCTGTTCCTTCAACCGAGCAACATTCAAAATTTTTCAGAAGTAGTTCAAAAATTCAAATTTTTAAATTTTTCATCTAGATCTCACTTATTACTTCAATGGAACAGTTACCTGTCAAATACACAAAGGAGAGCAACCACTCTTTATGCTGGTGTTACTTGTATTAAGTAATTCAGTTCAAATACTTAAAAATTATTTTTAGAAACTTCATGAAACTGACTTATCTCAGTGAGAGCCTAAGGAATATTAACGGTAGGCTCAGTAATCCTGCTGTGACACGTGGGAGGTAAAAACTTTATTCTGCATTGTTGTTTCGTAGGAAAATATCCTTCAAAGGGGCAACAGCAAAACTTACCTGCTCAGTGAAACTAATTGGTATTGCACAAGACCTTGAAATTTCTAATAAGTAGGTGTACCCCAGTAAAACCTATGTAACTCAAAATGAAAATACTCTACTCAAAAATATTTTCTAGGATCTTTACTTTTTTTGTTTCCAAGTATCTCCTAACATAAACTTTCAACTAACTATCTTAAACCAAATGATTTTAATTTGGTTGTGTCCAAAAGCCATAATTAAGATACAAGCATAGATATTCTAAGAGCTACACAAAGAGTAGGAAATAGTTTTTGCAGAGGAAAGCTTGTAACAATCCTGAGGAACAGGTTTGTAATTAGGTAAGTACTGGTTTTCCTTAAGAGCTGAGCAGTACCACCATGAAGATGTCCATTAAATGCACCTTGGCGTATCTTGCTAAAGGAAGTTACTACATACCTGGAATAAATTCCACTGACCATGTTGTGCTGAAAAGACAGATCTGCCGTGCTAGGTCCAGCAGCTTTGGAAATCAGCAACACAACCAAACCTCGCATCTGTAAATTATTTCGGCTATCATACACAAAACCCCTGCAAAAAAAGGAAAGAAAACAAAAAGCATTATTTCCCAATCCCTTTTCACTGGTCATATCAAAGAGGAAAGAAAGACTCAGGCCCCAGGCTGCCATCTCTTCATCAAGTCTTTAATAGCCACACTTGCATGGAAATAAGCTGAAATTATTAATCATGATCTTTTGTCATCCTCTACCTGACAGTTACAATGAAATACTACTATTACAGAGAAAAGCAAATATTCAGGATTAGATCTTGTTTATTTCCAAGGAGCAGATTATGTCCTGCATTTCATGTCATGCCATGAAAGGAGTATTTCAAAACAACTCAATGTGACCTACTCTGACAGGAACATAAGAGCTTTCAGTTTGTTGTTTTAACTACAAAAAACCCAGAAGAAGCCTTGTACTTCAAGAGAAGAAAGGGAAAGGAGGAAAAGCACAACCAAAATCTATAGCCTGCTGAAAGAAAACTGTTTAGATTTGAGTGGTTATGAACGTATTGCACAATACATAGAACATGTCTAAGTATATTAGGAATAGACTTAGCAGAAACTCATGAAAGACATAAAAGTCAGAGATAAATACAGTAGAGATGGGCTGTTTTAAAAAAATGAACTGTTTCAAATGATGCATCTGTAAATTTGGGGTCAGAAGGAAACTGTCCCCAAAAGCATATCTGTTGAAAGCAATTCTAAGTGACCACTTTAGACACACCATCTCAGAAATTAACTTGTTTTAAAGCAAGCTTAGCTTTCCTTTTTGACTGCAGTGCCTCCAGTTGTATTCTTCCTGTCCTTGTCAAGCTGGTTCCTATGTCCATCAATAAGGCTAAAAATGATAACAGATTCCAGATTCTAATAAATTTATAAACTAATTTCCAATAAATAAGAACCCATAACTTTTGTTATATTTATTTGTTAAATAAATTGCATGAAGAGCTACATCATAGATTACTAAGTACTGCAACTCATTTCAGAGCATAACTTTAACCCTAATAACTGAAGGAAATCAAACCAGAACTGTATTTAAAACATCTGAATGAAAATCTAAGATATTGATCTTGGAAGTAAATTTGAATAAAGGATATAACAGATGCAACTTTAAGTTTCATTTGGAATTTTTTCATTACCATTTATACCACTTCACAACACATGAATATCTTCAGTATCCTATTTCATTTACATAGAGACATAAACGTAAAAAATATAATAAATAGCACTCTTCTGTGTGAAAGTTCTTGTGCTACTGCAAAAATACCTTATTCTCTTTTCTTGAGTCTTTAGAACCTTTCAAAAGCGATGGGGAAATGGCCCAAACAATATGTCTTAAAAAGCTCTAGGAGAAGAATGAGAGGGTATGCCCAGGTTAGTGGTACTATACAGGTACTGGGTTTGACCTTCACACCTGCAGATTCCAGGCTAATGCCTCCCTCTCCAGAGAAACCCTGAGATCACACTCTGTGTAGCTACAGCCTAAAAATGCCACTAACAATTAACATAAGAGGAGGCCAGTATGGCTAGGTATGGCTTTCTACCACAATCCACAACATTTTTAGCTCTGGTGGAGTCCAATGATCCAAACAAGGCCGTGGTTTCTTGTTCTGTTTCAAATATCACAGTATCACAGTATCACAAGGTTGGAAAGGACCTCTGAGATCATCAAGTCCAACCTATAACCCTACACTAACACCAACACTAACACCAACCATCATCTAAACCATGGCACTCAGTGCCTCATCCAGTCTCCCTTTAAACACCTCCAGGGTCGGTGACTCCACCACCTCCCTGGGCAGCCCATTCCAATGGCCAATCACCCTTTCAGTGAAGAATTTTTTCCTCATATCAAGTCTAAATTTTCCCTGACAAAGCTTAGTCCGTGCCCTCTGGTTCTGCCACTGGTCACCTGAGCGAAATATGTCCACATCCCATTTGCTTCACCTGTAGGCTAATGGGTAGGCCAACCCAGGACAAGTTAGGGCTGGGGTGTCCTGAGCCCGGCGGCACTACACCCCACACTCTCAGCAACATGGGCGGCTGTGGTGTTAGAGAAGGTATCAACTTCTCCTACGTTACCAAAAGAGAGAGAGAGAGTGTGTACGGCCTCAGGCAGTAACAGAGTTTGGTTCAACTACACTGAGGTTTTAAGAACCAAATGGATACCAAACATTTACAGTCGAAGCTGAAATTTAGCCAAAAGCAAGCACCAGCCACCAATCCTAATCTACATGAACGCAATTAAATGCTAGTCTCTCTTAGCAGAGCAGTAAAATAAAAATAGCAATTAACACATTGCCTTGCTACCTATTTTAAAATAAACCAATTAAAATGTTTACGAAAATTAGGAGATATTTTAGTGGAAGACATTCAGCACATACTTTAGCATGAGGTCCAAACATAACTTCCTGAAGAGAAACCATGCCACAGAGCCACCAGCTCTCACTTCTTCTATCCTCAATGATCCTTTAAAAAACCTAACCAAAACAAACCCTGCATAAAACAGCATAAGAACCAATAAAAGGAAGATACCATATAACTTCCCAGAACAGACAATGATTTCTTTTTGCAGACCAGTCCAGCAGCACCTCCCAACCACTCAAAGTAGGGCAAGCTTGCACAGCTCAGAACTCTCCCCAGGAGCACAGGATGCCATCCTGCAACATCCACCTGTAGTTTGCATAAAGCAGGAGTGTCAAACTCACGGCTCCCTCTGTTCTCCTGCTCCTGCAGTGTAACGCACATCACACGTGACCAGTGCTGGCAGGAGCACAGGGACAAGGAACTCTGCACTGCCGCCGGGTAGAAACAAGGTGCCAGGCTGGATAAAACAAGGACTCAGCCTGTGAGTCATGAGTTTGGCACCCCTGGTGTAAATGGTACACATAGTGAGGGATTTTAAAGAGAAGGAGATAGTTACTTAGCTTCAGCATTCCGTGAATTTGTAACTTGCACATCTTTATTCTCACCAAGCACACAAATAAATAACTTTTATCACGTTACAACACACAGTTAACAGAATGCAGCCAAGAAAATTAAACACTTAAAAATCTACAGATTTCCAAAGTCAGAGCTACAATAAACACTAAACTCCGCAGGAAAAAAAAACAACAGAAAATACATGTAATGAATAATACATAGTGGGTATGTATCCTGTATACAGAATTGATAATTGTTTGTGATGGTGTAAGTGCTTCTCTAGCTTGAACCTCAGTTAACCACATTACTCATAACCACACAAGTTACACATATGATGCAATCAAATTCAAATATATTTCCCCAACACTTTTTACAATTCCATTATTTTTAAATAAAACTGTTTTTAGCAAAAAACTTGGATTTTTTCCACATAGGTATGCTGGTAAAATGCCTTACTAAATGCAAGATCCCATGAGAAATTAATAACACTTTAAAAAAAAAAAATTGTGGTGATACTTCTAACAGTCAGAAGATTTTGTTTTTTTCATGCCCAGTGCCCCACAGCTTGCTAAGGGACAGGGTATTACAGAAGTAGAGAAGAAAGGTATTCACCACAGGATTAAAAGCACTGGCCTTTAAATGAGCCTCTACCTAGATTAACCAGCACTAGGACTGAAACACTAGAGTGCTTTTACCTGAGTAAGACAGGGGAGGAAAAGATGCAGAAAATCATTTGTGCTGACAATACTCAAACAGTTTCACAGCAATAATGAGCAAGTGTTCAGGGCTGCTCAGAGGAGCTGCAACACTGCTAGCAAAAAATGCCTTGAGTTTTTAGCAGAGAACAGCTGTGTGTTGGGAGGGGAAGAACAGACATAAAAAATGAAATAGTGTAATAATAAGGAGCAACATGTCTGTCATTTCTACACCTAATCGTAGACTCTGTGTTTTAAATACGGTTTGGATGTAATTTTAGACAGGATTTTCTACGAATTACCAAACCAGTAGTCAAAGTCTAATCCCTCCAAAACATGACTGAGAGTGTGCTACTGACACATAACACTAAAGCAAACCACATTAGACTTGAAACAAATAAAGCCTATCGTGATCATCCTTTAGACACTAGGAACCACTGCAGCTACTTGACATGGCTTCAGGGGTCACATTCACATTCTGAATTAAGCTCCCAGGAGATATTCTGCACCAGTAACAGCTACACAAAAGTCTTCCAGATGGTGCAATTAGTCTTGATGGGTATGTGGCAGGAGACAGGTGCCTCTGGGGAAAGAAAGTGAACTAAAAGCAACACAAGTTAAATTGTGCACACAAAAACAGACGCATCAAGCTGAGACTCTTTTGGAAAACCTCTGCTGAACACCACAAGAACATGCACAAGGTACCCAAAAAGAAACATTAGCACAATTTTGCATGCTCTAAGTTACAAGCTGGGTATCTTGCAAATTATGTATTCCAGTTTCAGGAGACTGCATACCAAAAAGAGTAAAGTGAAACACTTCTACAATTCAGTTTTGCAAAACATGAAGGATTTGGGGAAAAAAAAAGAAGAAAAAAACCCACAAAAAAATCTTTTACTCTGGATATTATCTGTGTGACATTAAAAAAAAAACAACCCACAAACCAAAAACCCCTGCCATTTGAAAATTGGCAGATTCACAGTTTTAAGTACAGAATGCTCCGGACAAAAAATTCAACTGCAGCTCAGAAGCTGCTGGCTCTGACACATGCGCAGTACGACACCGTACAGGCACAGAGCCTCACACCACCCACTCAAGCAATGACACTGGCTAATAGCTAATGTGCTGCAAATTACACCTCCTACTACCAGCATCCGTCTGCTGCAGAGAATAAATCAAGCAAACATGAGGATTTCACTTAATGCTTTGTGTATTTCTCCACATGTACAGCCATCTCATTAGATTATGCAGTTAAAAATACTAACCTCCAATAATTTCCGGGTTTAACTCCATCTGTAATTTACACTCATTACCAAAAATAAAACTATTTTTCGCAAGTACCATTCATATTTTTGAGCAAGCTTGTTTAAATACTGCAAAGATCTTAAACTATTTGCATGAGACAAAACCAGCTAATGTTCTTACCACTTTTTTCATTAAATTAAGCTGTGAAACTAAACAATAGAGAGGAAACATGGCAAAGACAACAGCTACTGTAAGGAAAAGATTAAAAAGAAAAGCACAGGCAACTGTGAACTCTGCTAGTGGGTGTAGCAGAAGAGAACACACTTCTGGGTAGCAATGTTGGTTCAAATTTAGCCATGAAGAATACAGAACAATTTTCCAATCAAAACAGATGTGATAAGGTATTTTGGAAGGGTCAAAACATGGCTGTTAAATGTTCAGTCAAATGCTTTTAGTATTTCCCAAATGTTCTGCTCATGACTAAAGCAAACAAGAGCTGTGGGATTTGCAGCCCTTTCACCAGCTATCCCAGCAGGAGAGGCCAGCAGGAGCCCCTCCACCGTCACCCAGGTGTGTGCTCTACCACCTGCCTGCTGGTAGGGGCAGAGGTGAACAGATCACTGCTCTCTGCACCCCCAACCCTGCTGGAAATTCTGCCCTTCCTTTCCACGCATTTTATTGAAAGTGTCTCACTGACAAGATCAATCATTTTGTTCCACGTCATACACAAGCTCTGTTTAACTAGAAGGACAACAGGGAGAGATACTGGGTGGTGATAAGCCATTCCTCTACCTTCCCACTTCAGATGTCAAACAAAAAGAGAAAAAAATCAGCTGTTCACACAGCTCTAACAAAAAGCAGCTCGGAAAGCCTGTAACACAACCAAAATAAATTATGCTGATAAAGAAGATTTATAAGCCTAGGATAACATCATTGAAAACACAGGCTAGTTTTTGGTCAAAATATAAGCTGCTCTGACAAAGAAATCCCTCTAATCATACTGACAATCCCAGCTGTGGCAATGTAAACACAGTTCTAAATCTGTAGCATCTCAAGAAAGCAACATCTATTTTGCTCAATACAGAAAGGTTCTTAGGATGTACCCACAGTTTTCAGGATGCACTCACAAGTAGATTTGAAAAAAAAACAAAACAAAAAAACACTTTTTCAAAATGGATTATAACTGACAATTTTATATCTAGCACTACAGGTAAGGCATGGAGCTATTCGGCAAGACTGTCAGCTTCCTTATTAGAAATGCAAGAGTTCTACCAGCCTCAGGGTTTTTATCCAATTTGCTTTATGAATGACTTGTCAGAAGTAAATAAGAGAAAACTCTCTGACATACTAATTTTTTAAACAGTTGTTAAACCAATGTATTATAGATGCACTTACCTGTATCACAGGTTTCACAATAGGACCATATGATCACACTCACACATGCAAATATTTAAATACCCAGCACTCAATTTTATCTGTTTGGTATATGGTAACAACAGTCTACCATGATTTATTTTCACCTGCTACTCAGGTTTCAAGTATATATGAAATCCCCTTCTACACAATGCATCTTTAAAACATTAAAAACCTGGTCCACTCTAACGTCCACAGCCAGATCTGTATAGGGAGATAAGCTTTGTCATGATCAGTGTTTTGAGCACAGTTCAGCTGGGGGTTGGGGATCAGGCAAACTTACTTCACATGGGGAGAACGTAATTTTAAAATGGGATCCAAATTAACCACCCACCTTAGAGGAAATAAGAGAAGGAGGGATGCTCTGAAACCCACAAGCCATGGCAACTTAGAAGCCCACTGGAGACTGCAGATGAGAATATGAGTGTTTCAGAAACTTACTCCTGAGCTTGGACAACTAAACATCTCTTCATGTACAGAAAATAAGCTTTGGGGTTGGGGGAATTTCTTTACCTGAAAAACAGAGTTGTGATGGGGATAGGACTCATTACCATTACATAACTGTCTAGTAATTAAAGAGCTTCTCCAGTAAGAGCAGAACTGTGTAATGGCTCAGACCAGGCTTGAGGGAATTGATCCTCCTGTCATACTTTGCAGAAAGGTGCTCTTGTGTCAGCTGACAGGGGAGGTCTTCCTAATAGCCCTCCTCCTCTGTCTGCCTCTTGGTAAACAAGGGATCTCACCCCATTAGTTTTGTGAACCCAATCATAAAGATTTCATGGACATAACCCAAAAAGGATTTTGGTGTGAAGAAGACAGAAGCTTGTCTCTGAAGTGGCTCTTCATCCAAAGGCAACAACAACAAAAACATCACAGAACCATAGAATGGTTTGGGTTGGAAGGGAATTTACAGATAATAATAATTAAAAAGGCAATTTAGAAGTAGCACAGCCTTCATTTATGATATAAAGCAACTTTAGACCACCACATGATGTGATGTTTGGATAGTTAAGGCTACAAGATGGTAACTTGATCATGTGCAAAAGAGGAATGGTTGTGGCACAGTGAGAACATATTTGCCTAAAAATTGTAGGTTCACAGCTGCACCTCTACATCCATAGTTGCTGAATAACGTATAGACAGCACTGTATCCATGCTTCCATTTGGCTAGCAGTCTTTAGAACACTTAATCACAACCAAGGCCTTGACTGATAAACAGGCCTCCAAATGCTCAGTTCCACAAAAGCCACGTTTTTCAAGATGCAAAGAACGTTATAGATTCAGGTACCTTTCCTTCCATTTATGAAGTCTCAGACACCTACCCATCTGAGGAGGGTGACTATAGATCACTTAATGTACCCTTAAAATACAGCATGTATGAAATACAGGTATCCAAGAGTCCCATAAATCCACTGAAGGTATGTCTTAAAAATATTATTTTTCACAAACCGAACAGAAACATAACAAAGATGATCTTGTTTGCTTATCCTTGGAAGAAGAATGCAAGAGCTTACCTTCTAGAACAGGAAACTCCTAGAGGAGAGCTCCTAAGATCTTCTTTTCCAGCCTGACTGACTCCATGAGTGCAGAAAATAGCTGCTCAGTTTTCACAGGATTTTGTTTACAACAAGAAACATTTATTAACAAAAGGTGAAAAAAATTCATGCAAAGTTTCATCATTCCACTGCTTATTAAATGTGATCTTCACTGGGACTGAGTGTGAGAAATCCACAGAACTTGGGTCAATTGCACCATTCCCAGGACTAATGTATCATAAGAGGAAGTTGTGTCTTAAAACTTGTTGAAGGAATCCTAGGGAAAGTCAGAGTACCCTTCAAGACCACAACAGACTGATCTCTTTCTGGTGTTGCTACACGTACTTATTGCTTCAGCCATTATATTCCACATACTATGGTACTTTCAAGAAAAAAATTCCAATCGCCTTTTAAACATAACAATGATCACAAAAGATGGACCCTTCTAGGAAAAATATAAAAATCAGGAGGTTAAATAAAGTTATGGAGATTCCAAGTAACAAGATCCCACAAAAATCAAATCTTATCATAAAGATGAAGTTTAAGAAACTACAGATTTTCAGGCAGATGCAAAGCAAACAGCGATATTTGATCTTGGTTATGTGGTTCATCACACTTGAGCATTTACAGCTCCTAGAAACCAACACAGCCTTCGAATTCTTGAAAGGGAAACCTCAAATTTTCCCTGGAGCCTGCAGAATCCCATTTACACACTTGTATCAGTCTACCACCCACTGCTTGTAGGCTTGCTGAGTTTCCCAAAGGCAGAGGTTATTTGAATCATTAGCATGAAGACCAGTCACATACTTACATATTATTTTACAGTTTTTTTTATGTACTTCCTTCTTTTAGGGTAGGTTATCCCACTGAAACATCCCATATTTCAGTGCTGGGTCCAGTCCTGGTCAATATCTTTATTAATGACCTGGACGAAGGGAGTGAGTTTGCAGATGACACCAAGCTGGGTGGCAGTGTCGATCTGCTTGAAGGAAGGGAGACTCTGCAAAGAGATCTGGACAGGCTGGATCGATGGGCTGAGACCAACGGGATGAAGTTTAACAAGACCAAATGCCAAGTCCTGCACTTTGGGCACAACAACCCCATGCAGCATTACAGGCTCGGGGAAGAATGGCTGGAAAGCTACCTGGAGGAGGAGGACCTAGGGTGTTGGTTGACAGCCAGCTGAATATGAGCTAGCAGTGTGCCCAGGTGGCCAAGAAGGCCAATGGCATCTTGGCCTGTATCAAAAACAGTGTAGCAGCAGGACAAGGGAGGTGATGGTGCCCCTGTACTTGGCATTGGTGAGGCAACACCTTGTGTACTGTGTTCAGTTCTGGGCCCCACACTACAAGAAGGGCATTGAGGTGTTAGAGCACGACCAGAGAAGGGCAACGAGGCTGGTGAAGGGGCTGGAGAACAAGTCCTAAAAGGAGCAGTTGAGGGAACTGGGGTTGTTTAGTTTGGAGAAGAGGAGAATGAGGGAAGACCTCATCACTGTCTACAGCTGCCTGAAAGGGGGCTATGGGAGAGCGAGTGTTGATATCTTCTCTCAAGTGACAGGTGATAGGACAAGGGGAAATGGCCATAAGTTGTGCCAGGGGAGGTTCAGAATGGATATTAGGAAGAATTTCTTTACCGAAAGGGTGGTCAGGCCCTGGAACAGCTGCCCTGGGAGGTGGTTGAGTCACCATCCTTGGAGGTATTTAAAAAAAGAATAGATGAGTTTTTAAGGGACGTGATTTAGAGGATGATGGGTCCGGTTGGACTCGATGATCTCAAAGGTCTTTTCCAACCGGAAGATTCTGTGATTCTATAGCATCAGTGGGGGGAGCTGTCAAAAAGAATCCAAACAAAACCGCTCTAAAGTTCCATTTTTTTCTGCAAGACTTATGACCAGCTGAGGACAAAAAGGAAAAAGTTTTGCTTGTTAAGAAGGAAACCACCAACTTTTTCACTTGAATGAAGATGCACAGCAACAGTTTGAAGCTAAAGTTTCAAAATAGCTGGGTTTAGATTGTATGGTCATTTAAGATCTGAAAACAGCCTACTATGGACATGGAAAAAAATCCACTATCTAAACAAAGGCCAGCTGTAATCAGACATGTATCTCAAATATACTGTTTAATCAGAAAAAAGTTTGGTATTTTTTTGTGTGTTTTTAAAATAATTCTACCCTCTATCCATCAGATGAGTAGCGGGGGCAGGGCAGAAAAGCATTAGCTTAAGGATGACAGTAAAGACACCACACACAAAATTAACTACCAAAATGTATTTTTAAACAAACTTCCAGTATCTGCTGTTTTTCCTGCTCAATGTTTGACTTGATCTTGGAATGTGATGTGGATAGCAGGCAAACTAATACCAAAAAATGCAGTTAGTGTCTGCGTGCAATTACCCTGACCAGCGGTAGCTTGCAGGTCTGGCACCCTTATTTTTCTAACCACAAATACTTAGACAGAAGCCTAATTTTCGTGTGTCTGATTTCTCCATCAATATTTACTTTATTTAAACTTTGTGGGAGGTCTAGCACCCCACTGTCAACCAATATCAACAGGTCTACTGAAGTACAAGACTACCTTTTTGAGAACAGCTCTCTTGGGCACAAGAATATTCTGCTAAGTGAAAGCAATACAAATATTTTTCAAGAGCTCTGTGAACGACAGAAATATGATTACCTTCACAAGCCTAATGAATTCAGACACCTCTAGAGGTCCAGTGTCACTTCAGCAATATTGTAATTGTAAAGCCTGTCATAAAAACGTATTGTGCATTAAATATACTCCACTAGGAAAATGCAACAATGAAACAGGTCAACTCCTGGCCATTATCTCACACTGAAAATGCTCACAGCATGAAACATAAAAAGGCAAAAATGTTAGGACACATACTGTCATTACAGAACGATCTAAAAAGTTCTTTCAACCTTCTGTACTCAACAATGTTTCTAAATAATAACTTAACTCATCTTCGGCATTAGTCAGATTCATCTGTTACAAATATTTATTCCTTAAAACACTGATGGCTCTTTAGTAATAGTGAAAAAGAGGTTCCAAGTTCTGTGCTTTCAGTGGATTGTTTTCACTTAAAGTAATTAGCTTAAGTCAAATACATACTGAGCCCTGTAAACACAAGACTTCCTTTTAAATAGAAGGAAACAGAAATTGTTTTAAGTGGTTGAAAATCGACCAGTGCCATTAGTTCAAATGCAGCACCTCTTCTAACTCTATAGATTTGTCACTACCTGCTGAAGTTAAGTGGTTACACATAACAGAAGCCTTTGACAAAGTCGTGGGGAAAAAAACAATCTTAAAACACTGTGGAGAATTAGGACAGAATGCAAGACAGCAACATGTGCATACGGTCACAAATGGGAAGAAATAAAAATACTTCCAGACACTATGACAAATGTATGTGCTTTCAATACTGCACACTGAGGGCCTTTCAAGGGTTTATTTCAAGGAAAAAAATCAATTATAAGACAATAGTGGAGAATACAGAGAAGCCTGAACCATAACACATACCTGTATAATCTTCATTTTGAAGTTTTTCTCTAGATTACTAATTCTAGAGAGTCTCTGTTCAGTGAGACCCAGATGGCTGACACTGAAAATGAAGATGAATCTGGGGTTTTAGTCAGGTAAGAAGTATTTTCAATGTCACCTCCACCCAAATTCCATAGTTGTCACTCCACTATGTCAATATCCCAGTCAAGCAAGTTTGTCTGAACAGGAAAACTTCCTTTCACAAAAAGAAAAATAAACCATAACAAATATCTGCTGCCTTTTCTTAGACCATTGCTAAGCATCAAATAAGCTCATTAAGTTAGAGAGTGGCACACTTTACAAAACATGCAAAAACCTGGAGCACAACAATGCTGAAAGCATTTTACAGCGAAGCAACTGTCAGGAAAAAAAAAGTCATTGGAAAACTTTAGAAGTTTTCTATTCTTTTTTCCGCAGAAAAGACAAGACTTTAGAAGGCTTGAGATTTTAAGCAAACACTTGTGGTTTTGGAAATGCTGGTTTCCATGGCAACCAGTAAGGTCTTCTTTATATAGCATTATAAACAGATGGTAAAGACCGGTCATGTCTGCTTCCTTGCCAGCATATCAATAGAACTGCTGTATTACTCTATCTCATGTATTAGAGTTATTAAGTAACTTTGGGATTTGAGCAACAAAATCTACAAATCAGACATGTTAAGTAGCACCATTTTTTCCATAAACACATGAAGATTCTCAACAGTAAAGTCACTGTAGTCTATAGAGTCAGACTTCTTTGGCAAAGCTTTTTATAAATGTTTTCTCAGCACTTCCCATGCAGAGTACATTACTACCACAAATATGAATCTGACAGGAATTAAAATAATTAATTTGAATAGGAAATAGAAATGTGACTATATTTACACCCACTGGCATTAAAGCATGCTTTAGAATGATGGTTTGCTGTATTACATTTGGAATTATTCAGGGAAGATGTAGTGGATGGTAAACTCACCTTTATCATGTCATAATAAGCAAAGGTTACTCTTGGAGGCATTTTTTTGCATTTTAATCTTTCAATTGTAGCTATATTGCACCACATGCAAATGTTCTTGTCTTATAGATTGCTGGAAGCATCAAGAGGATTTGAGTTGGTACAGCATTTGACCTGCTAATTCCCTGGAAAAGTCTGAAGCCCTAACTACTAGCACTGCAAGTTAACATAGATTCTTACCATTGTATTCAACTTATTCCTCCAGTGTTCTAGCTAATAGGGTTTCATGCCATGAACTGGAAAAAAAAAAAAGCAGAAGAAAGGCAGAAGCAAATCTCCCATCAGTTTTACTGACTGCATATCAGGAGTCCAAATTACACATTCTAGATCAAAGTATCACCAGTATTCTAATAAGATTATAAATTACTTTATTATTGAACTATTAAAAGTATCAGCAATTCTGATCCAGCTCCTACAGAAATTCATGCCATATTTCAGTTTCAATCAGTGCCTGCACATAAAGTCCCCACAAAATAGCTTAAAAAAAAAAACCAGCAGAGAATTTGTAAAGTCTGGTGTTATTTCCACTAAGCAGTAGCATCTGAAGGACCAATGTAATACCTAAAAAGTTATCTTTTCTTTACCGCAAATACAAATTTCCAGGTTTGCTCCTATCCAAGCTGCTACCACTATCACAGCAGTTATCACCAAAAAGCTTGAGAGTCACAAAAATCCACACACATCCCAAAGCTCTCAAAACCCGCTCAGCTTCATAAAACAACATATTTAGGAAAAGGACGAGCTATCGAAGATGTTAATATGTTTGGTGGAGATCAAGAGGACAATAACAAGCATTCAGCATGCACAGAGGAGCCAGAAATGTGCTAAGATATGGATCAGAAGTCTTCCTGCACATCAAATGGAACCGCGTTACGCAACAAATTACGTTTATATTTAGCTGTCTGATATCAGGAAAACAATACTCAAGTACAATTTAACAGTGACCTCCATACTGCCCAAAGCCCAACAGTTTCCAACAGTGCTTAAACTCTAGACACCAAAACTACTTTGCATGAAATTCCTAGCTCGGTTTGGCTGTACAAGCCTATCCAGAAGCACATATTCAGGTGGCAAGAAGAATCTGTTGTCATCTGTGCCTCCAAGGATCAAGCCACTGCCCACTGCTGTGATCAACCTTCCAGTAATCTCAACACACTTTTGTCATTTTAAGATACTGTTGTTTGCCTGCCAGCTACATCAAAACACTTGGAGCATGGAAGGGTGGGATTTAGCTCCACCATAACATAAACCCAGTGTTAATCTTATATGTTTGATGTATAAAATTTATCAGTATCAGGTGGAGGAGGATGAGGTTAGGGAACATGTCAACAAGATATATGTGCACAAAATAAACAGGATGCACCTGCAAGTGCTGAAGAAACTATTTCCAAGGTCTACCACCTAGGTAAAACTGGGGAGGGCTCAAGGTGAAGATGAAAGAAACAAAATTACCCCAGAATTAAGAGTCATAAGGAAAGAAATTTAATTCGCTGATCTGATCCTGCCTGCAAGAGATACACAGGCAAATAAAAATGAAATGCCAGGCTCTCACAACAGACTATAGCACTGATATTAAACCTTTGCTGAGGCAAAATGACGTGGGATAGAGGAGAGAGATGCCTTTGCCTGTGATATGAAGGAACGCAACTAATGTTTTTACGTGGAGTTTACATGTAGTTTTTCATTAAATAGATTATACAGGTACACCTGATACTCTATTCTAACCTGGCACGTGTCTTGCTACATGTTTTACAACACTAAATTTTCCTTTGGCAGTAACTCAGAATAGGATTGGCATTTTCAGCAGTAGCTTAAACTTAGAAAAATTACGATCAAATTTGTGTTACATGAAAACATGAACTCCAATTGTTACAGGAAGTCCATCATATTTTGAAGAATACTCATTTCATCTTTAAAGGCCTGAAAGAAGATTTCTGCTTAATACTTCTACTCACATTAACTGCAATTCAATATTGTGATAAAAATATGTAAACTTCTATCCTAAAAAAAATATTTCTAGGAAATGTTTTCAAGTAAATGCTGCTTGCAGCCATACAATGGAATGTTATCCAATCCAACACCACCCTACCCCCCTACTGACAAAGGATGTCAAATCCTTCTGAAAGCAATTCTACTTTTATTTCAAATATTCTCTAGTTGTACCAAAAGCAAACTGTTACCATTGTCAATGGCAAAAGGAACTCATGTAAAGATATAATTCACCAAAAATTATGACAACTCCCAGGCTTTTTATTCTCTCAAGCGAACTGACATTTCACGGGAAAAAAAAAGTCTGCAAACACTATTATGAAGCAAGACAAAGATTTCCAGTATTCCATTATTTTATCTTCTAGTTTTTCAGTTATATAAGCCACCTTTACAATAAAATAAAAATATAATTTTGGAATTACCTCTAGCAATATGTTAAAAAAATTAAAGCAAGACCTTAGTTAAAAAAGCACTTCAGACAAATCATCACCACCTTCTGAGAAAATACAAAAATGTTCCAGAAAACCTGTAACCACTGTTGCACAGAACTGGCAGTGCTACATTTTGTCTGCAGAAAAAAAATACACAAAAATCCAATCTCAGATTTCAGGATCTTTTTAAAACTTTCATCCCAAATTTAGAAGCTTCTATGGAGCAGCTTCCCCAAATGATACTTTGTCAATATTAGCAGAGTGCTGACTTGCAGAAATAAGTTAACAAGTTACCTGCTAACATTGGTTTTCCCTCCACCAGTCCTCCAGCTGTTACTTTAGCTAAATACCAACTATGCCTGACCTCGCTCAGTTCACATGAGACAGTGGAAAAGGTAAAATCCAATATACACATTGCCTGATGTGCGGTGACTTGATTAATCCCCACAACGTTAACTACATTCAGCTTATGACATGCAACTACAACTGTTCCCTTAAGTAAAACGGGATGAGCTTGAGGAGAGCGCTACCATGTCAGCAACTGCACAGCCTTGAAACTCTCACTTCAGTTTCTACACCATTCTAAAAGATCTTAGAAAGAGCCATTTTGTAGTACTTACACATACAATCAATCATTAAGGTTGAAAAAGACCTCCAAGATCATCAAGCCCAACCGTTTCGTTGGTCATTTGATTAATTGAAGAGCTTACGCTTGATATGATGGTTGAAATACTCTCTACACAATTTTAGTCTCAGAAAACGCACACAGATTACTTGCTCAAGATTTTACATTTATGGGTGCCAGTCTGTTCTATTCTTCTATTCGTCTATCTTTGATCAAAACAACACTGTTCATTCACATAAAATTTTCTTAACCACTGTTTGTTATCTCTAATGTACAGATGCATAATTATTAAGTTTCTTTTAGAAGACAATCATTAGGGTAAATACTTCAGCAGAAAATGCTTCCAAGATATATGACTTACAAAAAATAACATATTTTTAAAAAAATAAGAGATAGAACATGACAAAGGAGATAAACAAAGAACCTTTTTCTTCCTATATTATCTTAAATCTGAAGGCTAGAACTTAACTTTGGATCACAAATTGCTTCTAGCTAACTTGTTAAATTTTCACCAGAAATCAAATAGTCCAGTTATATTTTTACTGCAGTTTGCTGGCAAGTTCTAGAGAATTACAAACTGTGTTCCCTACTATGCCAACAGTGGGATACATTTTAATACTATGAGCAACCACATGTACTTTCTTTTGGATTTGCTAGCACAAGAATGACCTTTTCCATTTTTTCTTAAAAAGTGAGTCTAATTTGCACGTACAAGCTTGCAGCCAAGGAATATATTTGTGTGCTATGACTTTTTTTCTCCCCATCCCACTAAACATTTTTTTCTTCTTTACTCAAGTTAAGCACACTTCATCTGTGACTTCAATTTGCCATTGAAAAAATCATACGTAAGATGAGACTTAAAATTACAGGATCGTAAAATTATGTAAATTTAAATGTCAAAACGTAAATGAACACTGTACAGATATACAAAAAGCATGTCATTGCAATTATATATTAGAGCTTTTAAGAAAAACAGTACCACTACAATTATAACACAAAGTGTTCTCAACAAGTTTCTTTACCTATCAACTTTGTTTTTGCAAGTCAGCAAATACTCCTTTTAGCATTGTTAAATGTGATTTCCAAAAAATTTTGAGAGATTTCCTTTGGTCCCTTCACCAGACTGAGGTAGCCAGCTAGAACACTAGAACCTTTTGGAGCCCCTGTGTTTGTGCTCAGATGTCTTCTTTCTGCCGATGAGGCCCACCTCAGCGGATCCTGAGGTTTCTGCAATGAAATGTGATTAGGATTTTGTGGTGAAATGTCAGTGATCAGAAACAAAGAACAAAGAGAAAATGAAGAAATTGGACTCTTCCCTAAACTCCTGTATCTGTTTCTATGCTTTATTCTATTTTGGCTACTCATTCCTGAAGAAATAATAATTAAAAAAAAAGTCTTCCATTCTCACGACAAATTTCTGCAGAGACATGGAACCCTGCTGTGAGGAAACTGAAAACACTCATTCTGTTGGAAGAAAGTAGAAATTGTACAAAAATCTCCAGACATAATGAACAGCCTGACCCAGAGGCAAGACATAAGTCACAGAAAATGTTAGTATGTGCACTCCTGCCCATCTACGTTGTCCCTTAACAGTAAAACCTCAGGAGAGGTGCCTCTGTGGAAAAACAATTGCGGATCCAGTATCTTGTGGCAAATATTATTCAGACTTTCAGAAACTTAAAAAATCCACCCAAGAACACACACACACTGTTTTTTTAATAACTCGGTTAATCCTTCACATAAACCTGCAAAAGCCAATGATGAAAAAAGGCCACCAATATCCATAGTGCCTGACTACTCTATTCAACCTACCAGGCACACTTTCAGTTCAGCCCCCAAAATGGTAAAAGGTACGTAAGTACAACTTTAGTTACAGGCTGATAACATTACAGCAAACCTTCTTCTAGGCTTTACATTTACCATCCTTAACTTTCCCATGTTTTAAAAATGTAACAAACAAAACTGGTTATTCACAAATATGCTCATTCCGAATGGGCTCCACGCCAAAAGTAAACTTGCAAGAGCATTGCAGAGTCAGCAGACCAAAGACCAGGCAGTGGCCTCCTCAGCCTCAACAAGTTCCCCAACTTACTCCCTCATTCACCACATTACAAACTAGAGAAGGAGAGGCTTTCTTAGCAAACCACAAGAAAAAAATCCAAACCAACCCCCAAAACTTTGAAATCAGTTACAAGTTTCGGGACAAATTTCAGGAAAGTGAAGCAGATAAAAATCAAATGCGATCTCACAGATCCACACTGGGATTTGCACACTTTTGGAAGACCACTGTCCTCTCACATAAACATACTTCTACTGACTAGTGCTACCAAACAGAATGATAAAAGTACATTCTTTTCAGGTACCGAAATCACTGCTATGAAAACAGCAACTTCTGAGGGCACTTAACACTATGGCAGGATCTGGAACAAAAACACATGCTATTTAAATTTAACAACAACAATAGTGACCAGATAGATTCACTGAACAAATCAAATTGAAGTTTGTAGTCTAAGTAATCAGATTCTTTCTTTCTCGATTTAATGACTGATAATGGTAACTCAGCTGCCAGGGTTGCAACTGAAAGTTAGAAATAAGTCGGAAATCTAAAAATGAGAATTTGTAAATGTTAATAAACTGTGAACAGAAAACGTCAATCCTGGTGCAAACTCCCAACAAGTAAAGTTTAACTAGGTTCCCATTACTGATATTTTTAGAATTTACTCCACAGAGCCTAGTTTGGTAAAAGAATAAAAACAGTATATTCAGTCTTCATATTAGACAGAAATTTCTTCCAGACAACGTTAATTCTTAGTGTGCTTCATTTGCTAACATTAATATTAAATTTACTAGAATATACTGTCCTTGATCAGGGTTCTGGTGCACATTCATGTGTTAGGACAATCACTCTTTCAAAGACTCCATATTAAGATAAGCCAAAGATCCCAATATCTTTAACTTATATGTGCAAGTTCATACTACCATGTATGATTTTGTAGTACTGGTGTTCAGAATCAAAACACAAAATTTTAAATCATTCTTTCTATAAAATACAATAAGTGTATAAAAGCATTTACGTAACATAACACCGAAACACGAAACATTCAAATTCCTTTTTCTCAGCCAGTGATGCTGCATCAAAATTCCCAAACGCATTTTCAAAATGCACAAAAAAGACGACTTAGGAATTTGTAATATTTCAATATAGCTCTGAAGAAGAGAAGCATTTAAGCAGTGCATCAAGCCTAAGATTCAACTTATCTGGCATAAACGACAACATATGTAATCTGTAATTCCATGTATACCCAAAGTCATTGAAATGCCAGACTCTGATGACTTAAATTACCTCAAGCCAATAATTTATAAAACAACACCAAGTCTTTCTTTTACAATAATTTCTTTTTTTATCATATAGAAATTACGCAGTACTTTTATATCTACATAGATTATGCTTGTTATATTCAAATATAACAATAGCCATGAATATAAACACTCACAAACTTATACTCTTGCATTGTATTCTCTTATTAAAACCACTGTAGTAAACATACAATGTGCTAATGCAAAAAGAACCTGTCTTGGGACTTGATATCTTCCTTTGAATCATGATTTTACATCAATTTCATGTGAAAAATTCTTTCTAGTGAATACTAACTTCTCAGTTTTAGGACTGTGCAGTTAAAGTTCTTCTGACAGTCTCTTAGAATTATCTTATTATTCTTTTTAGGGAAGTTTTCAATGTAACTTACAAGATGAACAGAGATGGGAACAAATACCTTTTATTTCTTTCCAATTTTGCAGATAGAATAGCTGCATCCTGTAACTCTAACAGAGTGATGAAGCTTATGTGATTGTATGTCTTTGCAGGTCTGATTTAACTAAAGGATAAGTAGCATTAATAAAAGAAAATGAGCTCTTATCTCAAATAGCACAGACTTGGAGCTTCTGGTACTCTCTCATTCTTGGGGATCTGCTACAATCCTGCTAACAGTCTGCAGCTGAAAAAAACCCCAAACCTAACACCAACTCAAAACATATGGTGCATTTTATTCTTTCATCTAAGAGAGTACCATGACTGCTCCAAGAATATTTTCGAGTTTACAAACACAACATCAGCATTTTCTGAATGTTGGCGGTCCAGTCGTGTAGCTATTTATGCTTTTTTTTGACAATCTTTTTTCAATCTTCTACATGTGCAAGATAGAAGGGAAGAGAGAGGAACGGCTTATTTAACTAGATATCACCAGGAAACTGTCCTTGCAAATTACATGTAGTAAAGCACATTAGCAACTCAAATTAGAGCTCTCTTAACAGAATCTACACCTAATAAAAGAATCATAGCGAATGCCGCATCGTATACACATTGGAATGTATATGGCTGCTGTGTAATACAAGGTAGTGTTGCCACCAATACCAAGAAGAACTTGTTCCGAGGAATGTGACTCGGTGTTTACTTGATTTGTTTTAATTTTTGGTTTTGTTTTACTTCAGAAGTTAGAATCATTTTCCATCACCACTATCTTCAATCCCTAAGAAAGAATACAACACACTTCAAGGTTAACAACTTCGTTACCTAGGCTACAGAGACTTTTTGTAGACCCTTGTCTAAGGTCTTTGTTGCCCCTTGTCACAAATCCTGGCAATGTCTGTGGTTGGACTGTAGCTCTGGGCTACTCCTTCATTGACCTTTCTCCACTGCATCCTGCAGCAGTGCTGCCTCCCAAACTCCACTCTTTTCACCTACGCCGTGCTCCTATTAACCTTGCTCCTCATCACTGCAGCAGTTACTGCCAAACATGCGAAAGCTCCTGTCCTTGCTCTCACAGCTCAGGGAGTGGGGGCAGGGCTGAAAGAAAAGCAAAAAGAAAGAATAAAGCTAGGCTGGCAGCTGTGCCACAGGTCACAGCACCCACTGAAGCCCCTCTTCTCATGGCAGAGATTACATGTAAGTGGATTAGCAATCATTAACTCCTCCAAAAACAGCCCAGTCCTGCTTAAACTGGGATGGAGAAGGAGGAGAAGGCTGGCTGCTGAAGCAGCACTGGAGAGGCCATCTCCTACTTCATCTCAGATATAACGTGGCCGTCATGCCAAACTGCATTAAGCCAATTAAGATTTACAGTCAAAATAACTCCATCAAGCACGTAGGAAAGGGAAAAAACATCGCACTGGAAAAGCGTTAAAAGCAAAAATGATAATTAACTCTTAAAATTGCACTTCTTCCTTTTAGGAACCATGGAACATAACTGACTGAGGTCCTTCACTCCTTCTTGTACCTCTCACACGAAATCAACAGAAAATTTCATATTTGAGTACATTCAGTCTCTGGCATCTGTGACATTTTTAGGGTAAAACTAAGCTTGAGAAAAGCTTTATTTTCCTTTTTCAATTAATAACACCTTGCCTTCAACTGATTTAGAGGCAGGTTTTCCCCTTAGCTATTAAGGTTAGTGAAAGATGAAGGTTATTAATATTCTTTCAGTGGAAGGATCTTTCAACAAAGGTTTCTGCTATTATCTAGGAAAAACAAAACTCCAGAATTCCGCTAAACCTCCTCTGGAATTAAGTCCCAGAATATCCAGAGTAAGAACGCTTCAGCTAACAATATTTGGTTTCTATTGACGCATATCTCTCCAAGACGCTTATTATTCTGGAATTGCTTCCAAGTTTTCCTTGGGGTGCCTGGTACAGGGGAATAACTGTCGCTAAGTCATTGTGTTGGGTTCTGCTGAATAAAGAGGTTCAGAGCCACCACTGTGCTAGGTCACTCACTCCTGTCATACTACCACAGGCAAGCTGAATAATATCCTTCACAAAGCTACGGACAATTATAAGGACTATAAGCACTGAGCTCTCACATAAATTCGTAGGCACTTAGTCATTTTGAATGCTTCCAGAAATGTGTCCTCATCTAAACCCAAGGGCTGTGAATATCCAGCGATTTTGCCTAATTGTTACGTGCTACTGCAGGTCAGTGATCAGCAATCCCATTCCTGTGCAAAATAATTAACATTTTAGAGACCGGGCAGCAGTTAAATGTGTCTTTAAGCACTACGGTGACATGTGGGAAGAGGTGATTTACTGCCCTGTTCAAGTAGCCAGGCAAATAGACTTATTTCAGGGGAAACCAAAACAACCATCATCAGAGGGCACAGCTGACATTCACTGGCTTTCCTTGATTTCCTCCTCAAGACACCTGAACCCTGTTCACAGACTCCACCATTCACTAAGGCTTCTTATACTCAAATGTATGCGGAAAGGATAAATTCAGTTAGGTGTAGCGAATTGCATACCACATCCTGAGCATCACCAGGCACCAATTGAAAAGATGACAACTGTTTTCTCTCGTACAAGAAAACAGAGAAAATTGAATGATGAAGTTTATCAGCTATAGCTAAAGAGCAGTGACACAAAACACTTGCTGACCCAGGAAAAATGTTCAGCAAGCTGGCCTACAACTGCTATCACACTAATTTGTTCTCCACATCAATATAGCAGTGGCCGCATCAGTTTTGACTTTTTCTTTCCCAGGGCTACAAAGAAACACATAAGCAAGATGTTATTCACAAGATGCTCTTTGGGATCCACAGCTACAGGTCTTTTAAGTACTCATGTCAGCATCTATAGGTGAATACCACTTAAGAAAACAATTTTAAATAATTTCTCTGTTCAGAAAGGGCCACAATTGTTCTGGAATAAAGCCTCTTCTATTTTGTAAGACACTCTACACCTTATTCCAGAACAGCTTCTCGTGCTGTAGTTGTGCCAGTCAATTCTTGTGTGTAGAAAAAGCACCACTGGTAGGCAGGTTCCTATTAAAAAAAAAAAATCAAAACCCGACCACCTACAAAACACACAAGGTCTAGTATGTTTATTTTGTGTAGAGAGTGGGGTTGTGAATAGCTTAGTTTTTCATTTCAGTAATCAATGGGCTAATCCTTCTGTCTCCTAGTTCAATGGCAAAATATTGTGTATCACTGGGTGTACTGTACGTTGCCATGTCAGTTGTAAAATGCAGTAGAAATTCTTCCCCATGCAAAAAAGGTCGAGCAGAATTTGGCTGAAAGTTAACATTGAAAGTATCAATGAATAGGCTTATAGTGTTTTTTCTTCACCAATAGACCCTACAGAAGTCCGAAGAGACACTGAAAATACTATCAAGTAAAGCTGTTTCAGATGAAAACAGAAGGCTGTTTTTTGAGTTAAAAGGAAAAAATGCAACAGAACTGCAAGTGTACCATAATTCAGACTTCACCCTTTTCCTACAATTTTGCAGAAATGTTTTTCTTTAGGGTAAAACTAGTCATTTTCCAGACCAAAACTATTTTTTCAAAGCAAAGTCAAGAAACAACATAACATGCATGCTGGCAATAATCTTAACAAGAAAAAAAAAAAAAAAAAGACTACTGTTTCTTCAAAATAAAGCCAGAATGTTTTTCTGAATCTTTTCAAAAGTTCCCTGGGGATGTTGTAGATGCCTCATGCAGGGCAAGCGCAGCATTAAATCATCCATATCATGTTATGAAAAGTCTTAAATGACCAGAGATACACAGCATTTTCAAATAATTCATGACAAACTCGCTAACATAATTTTGAAGTCCAGTTCATCAGTCAAGACTTCTCTACCTCACTTCTCATTTTGCTTTGTCTACATGAAAAGCTATGGCATAAATCCATTGCCATTTGGAGGCTGTTTATTTGGTATATTTATTCCTAGCTACAAAAATTAGACTGACTTGTTGGAGATTTTGAACCGTACTCAAGGCATAAACACATTGGGAATACTAGGCATGTACCACCAATAGCTTAACTAAGTTATTTGTGTGGTTTTTTAAGCTTTACACAGTGAATTTTTTTGATAACTTGTTAAACAGAATTTCATGCTAAGCTATACAGCACCTCACAAATTTAGAATGTAGCTGCATATTTCTCAGTTTCATGACCTTACACATTAATTGCAATAAGGTAGCGAAATTCCTGTTTTTCAGCTACACTGAAACAAATATGACCTTCAAAAATTTGCATGGACTTCTAGAAGTGACTGGATAGTAGATAACTTACAAATTTTTTCAGCTGGTTTCTCAAGCTACAATGACCAAGATTTCACTGCAGAACACACAGCAAGGGAAGTGGTTCCCATTCAAGAAAAGAAAAAAGTTCCTACTGGCATTTTGAAAGTGAAATTTCTGACACTGCATTGGCCCAACAGCTACCTCAGCACATGGCCGAGAGTAAAATTCTTTAACCCTATGTATAAGGCTAACCATATAACAAAGTTATGAATTTACAGGGCACAAAAATCCCAAGTATCTTTTAAAACTGAAGAGAAATATTCTAAACTTTAAGCTTGGAGCAATGAATCCTCAATTCAGTAGCCCTACTTGGAGTCAGTGAAGAAAACACTTACAAAATGAAACCATTTTCATAATTGTTAATAAAAAGTTTAAAGAAATAAATGTGAAACTCAAGATGTAGTTCCCTCGATACCACAAAGCTAACCAAAATCAAATCTTAAGAATTTCACTTTAGACACTTGTATAAATTCAGGCACTGAACATTTACAATTCAGCTCTTCTTACAATGTCAAAAACGGGAAAAAAATAACAGTGCTGCTGCTACAAAGCTATTGATCCCTTTTTACTTTCAGCATTGGTCCTAAAGTGGTTTGGACTGTAAGTTACTGAAGATTCTATAGCACAGCACCCAACAGACACACGCTAAACTTCAGTTAAGATTTAACAGCAGGTGACTACCACTACTGCTACAAGCACTTTGGCTTGTCTTCCTTTGTTCTGCCCCCAATTCCTTGCCTCCCTCCTAGCAGCACAGGATGTAAACACAAAAGCAAGTTACCAAGAGTTAAAAAGTTACTATTCAGCCAAGCTGTGATTCCTGTCCACTCTTAGCCTGAGGCAAATCCAAAATAATTAGACTCAGGTTAACCTGTAATGAGAAAAGGTCAAGCTACATTGCATTATTTTGCATTTGCTTTGGGCTAGGTGAATGCACATTATTCAATGTTCACAGCTCATCTCATGAGCATCGACCTGGCTGCACGCCCCTCATAAACAATTCCAGTTTTAAGATACAATCATGTTGAGATAATGTGGTACAGTTACAGTATGCTACCACCAGCAATACAAAGGCCAGACTCAGAAATTTAGAACACGTGCTTTTTTTTTTTTATGGTGTCGTTTGCCTCCCCCTCCCACCCTCTCCCCCCAAAAAAGTAACTGCTGTGCAGCTAAACATATTTTAAAACCATGGAAGGAATTAATAATATTTTCACTATAAGGGCCACTGCAAGTCTGTGTTTAACATCTGCCGAACTTTTCTCATGTAGGATTTAATTTGTTGTTAAATAGGACACAAAAATGACACCCCTTTTGTAAGTACAGAATACCATTTAAAGTGAGATATTTGTACAACTTGCACACAAATGAACACACAAATTAATTTCATGACAACTTGGAAAGATTCAGTTACTTACAGAGAACAGAAACTTCTCCATAGCATCCTTCCACTCTACCAGACCCAAATGTCCATTTTTTAAGTGGTATAATCTATATGGATCCATACATGTCTTTGGAGTTCCCAAGATAAACACCATAGCTCACAATCAGGAAAATCTCTGCTCCTGGTTAGAGCTCTTCACTTTTTTGTCTTTTGGAAAGCTGCTGCAGAAACCTTTTGAACACTATGCAATTTTTGAATAGTGGTAGACATTGCAGAAAGAAGAGAAGGAGATCAGAAGAAGGGGGTGGGGGAAAGAGGTTAGGAAACAGAGTGAAAGGTGTCCTAATGGAGTCAATGCCTCCTCTCCAAAAGGCTTCCGATGGCAGTCTTCTCTCAAAAACGCGGCAAGACACCACCCCATCAGGCCACAACTCTACAGTTCAGGATCTGTAGGAGGGTTTTAGAGAAAGTATGAGGAAATGGGAGTGACTCAATTTAGATTTTAACTATCAATCCATACAGAGAGAGCTCCCTCTTACTCTCAGGCTCCAGGGCTTTTCTTGACTCCTGGCCACAGAGGAATCTTCCACTTTTATCAGCCGGTGCTTCTCTCTACCTGAGCGAAAGCTTTGTGTCAGAAGAGTGACCCTGTACTAGGAAAATGAATTCACTTTCAAGACTTTCACTACCAGCAGGATTCCTGCAGCCATGAATAGAGTTAAAATAGCAAAACAAAAACAAACAAGAAAGCCTCAGCTAGTTAGCTCTTCCCTTAACAAAAAATAAAAAGAGGGGTGAAAAGGCTCAAAGAAAGATAAAAGCAAAACCCTGAGCCCAAAGTTCTCACAGTCCAGGCAAGCTCTTTCCCTGCCATGAAAGGAAGAATTATTGGGTTTTGCCAAATATCCAAAGAGGGTCAAAAGAGAAAAAAATTCTCTCTCGCTCTATGCTTTGGCTTTTCAAGAGAAATACCAAATACCGACCACTTCAGCTGCAAGGACATAAGCACCCTGCTGAATGGATTTTTTTAAATGTTAGTATACTTATTGCAATCCAAGCACAGAACAACTAATGACTATACATCCATAGGTAACTTACAAAACTAATTATCAATTCTAATAACTTCTACAACAACCCTATGAAGTTCTTGCATAGAAAGGGGTGTAGAAAGTAAAAACATTCACACAAATACTTTAACATAAATTTGGTGCCCTGCTAATACAAAAGCTCCCAATAGCTGTAGAAATACTCTCCTGAGAACTGTTTTAAGTTTTGCTCTTTGGCTTGCCTAGTTGGTTCATACCTTAATAACTGACATCGTGTGACAGTCACTCACCACAACGTGTGAGGATCTGACTGCACCATTCCCACTGTGAACAGGAACTCATTGTTGCACTGAAAACCTTCCCTACTGTGTCACTGTGAAGGACTAATCAGGTCACTTAAAACCGAAAAAAAAACTCTTCTAATTAAGGATCAACTTAGGCATCTGCTTTTACTCTTTCACACTGATGCTAGACTTGCTTCTCGGTGAGCATGCATTCACAGGCAAATACTATTTGAAGAAAATAATTCAAATTAGAGGAGAACTTGGGCCAGAAGTACTTATGTTCTCATTACAAGAACTTGTCTAATGGAATTATTCTCTTCTCCTGAAAACAAATAACTGAGGGAGAGCTTATATAAATATACACTCAGCTAAAGAACAGTACACGGGCACTTTGTTCAGCATCCACCTTTAAAGAATGAAATGTCTTCTGCTCTGCCCAAACTGCTCCACTGATCTCCAACTGTTCGTGATTCCTATTTAGCTCTTAATAAGCAACAGCAAATAAGTACTGAACTCTGATAGACTTACAGGATTTGAATGGACAATTTTTTTTAACGAAGCAGAACTGATGTCACATACTGCAACCTGCTCTTTGAGATTATTTTTATCCCTGCATGCTTTCTAAACACCACTAGTACTCTAAACCAAGATGGAATCCAAATAAGCAGGACACAAATGACAATGAAAGCCAGCATTATCCTGTATATTAAAATCCTACTGTCACAAGAAATGGACTGATGCTTCTGTCTAGAAATGTGTCATTCTAGATATTTTCATACGTGCAGACACTTGCCTTTCAAATATGCAGAATAAATAAGTGCCCAATAGCAACCTTCCCATAATTTGTTCATTTAGCATCAGCACCATTTCCCTTGCTTTTTGATAATGTGATCTACATCAGAAGTTCACTTTCATATTTTATTTTTCATCAAAAAAAAAAAAGGACAGAATAAAAAGGTATAGCATTCCTAGGAGAACTCAAGGTCAGGAGCCTACTTGTTTAAACTGCATCTTGACAAAGACTGTGCACTTACAATGCAGCTATTTTTTTCTATTTGTTTTCTTTCCTCTGGTGGCTTGTAGGAACAGTAGCTCACTTCAGAACATTAGCTTTTGTCTGGTCCCAGCAAAGAACTGATTCAGAAATTGCAAACTTCTTACAGTTCTGAAGCATAATGCTAGGTTAATCAGGCCAGAGAGGCATAGTCTTTCAATTACAAGCGCACACAGTTCTACTACAGGTTTTTTTCTTGTTTTAAACAGAAAAAGCTTGCTAATAAAGCCCATACAAAATAAGGCCTTTGCCTTTTCCTATCCCCAATCCTGCTAGAGTACTTCTTGGTTGCTTTCAGAAGCTCATCATAACAGCCTCATGAGTAAAGATACTCTTTCAGTACTGAGAAGGGGTTTTAGTAACCCAGCCTCTGTTGTGCCAGCCTTGGAGTCCCTTCTGTGGTAGTGTATGCATCTGGGAAAAAAAATCTGCTCTCCTAGGATTAAGAGCATCTCTCTTGATTCAGCATTCCACAAGCCAGAAGTCCCGGACCAACCCTGTATGCATGACTTACCATCATACGTCTGATCTCCAGTTCTGCAGCAACAAAGTCCTTGACAGGCTTCTAGTCTCAGAAATCTCTCTCCCATGTCCACTTCCCTACACTGATCCAAGGACTCCTTTAAACAAAGCAACTACTGAATTTTAGAGATTCACAGTTTGAGCTGATCCCTGTAGACATGAAACACTTAGCATGCATCATTTGCCTCCCTCTTGCATAGCTCCTCAATAAGACATCCATTGAACTTACTTCAGTAACACAGCACAAGATGTCACAGATTGTGCTTTCCAAAGCATTCATTTCCCTATGCTTGTTATAAAGGTTGTCCACAGCAACAAGCTCCGATACAGACACTGAAACAGAAAAAAATTACTCCTGATAGACACAGGCTGAAATTTTTGTCCAAGATACTCAAAGAATTTACATGATTAACCTTTTGTGTACAACAGACATCTAATCAGAAAACTGCCTAATACAGGTTGAAGAGGTCCTTGGCCCCAAAGGAACCTACTTCTCTGGCACATGACTAGTCCCAGAGAACATTCTGCTACATATGATTTTCACCTCAAAGAGCTCCAGCAAGCACAACAGGCAGACACAGCTTTCCCCTTGCAGCTTCTTGCAGCTTTTTACACATGCTGAACCCCAACTAGTAAGTGTCCTGAAGATTAAGAACCAATACCTCAGCTTGCTCTTCTGCAGAAAGTCAAAAAAGAAAGGAAGATCAGATTCAACTCGTGGCAGCCAGTGCTGCAGAGATGACAGAGAAGATCCTAAACCAGCTGGAGCTTCTGAGGCTCTGCAGGTTTCATGCCTGGGAACACCAGATTGCAATATACAGAAGGACAGTGATGAACAGGAAAGAGGTCAAGTCAGCTTGTGACAAGGGAGAGTCTCCCATCAGTAAGAGGCAAGAGACAACATCCTTTGTGAATGGCTAAGCTCTCCAAGAGCAGATGGAAAACACTCCAAGATGTCTTGCTGAATCCACATGCCAAACAGAGCGTACTCTTAACGACGGCAGCTTTGTAGGGCTTAATTTTCCAGACACCAACACAGTTATCACCTCTTCCCCATCCACATTCGGTTCTAGTTTACACTCTCCCTCTCCCAAAACCCTAACTTTGATTCTTCTTGGGTTTTATTTATTTCCTTTCATGTATGTATCACTTGCTTGCTGTTGCACACGCATTTACACTCAGTTTGCCCGTTGTTTGGAGAGAATAATTTTTTTCAAATTCCACAAAAAGACACACTTAGCAGGGGAGCTGCTGATCTACATCATTATTTCTGACACACACCTTTAAATAAATGCCAGTGGAAGGGAGATTAGGAAAATGTTTAATGTCCATTATACTTCTCTGAGGAGACAGCTTTTGGAAAGCAAGCAGAGCCAAAACGCCGATCTTACCAAAAATGGCTCATAGTGGATGTATGGTTTTAAATAATTGGTATTTCTTTCAAGAAGTCTAAAGAAAGAAAGCTTGGTAAAGCCATCTGCTATTGTAGACTCATAAAACAGAATGTGTGGAGAAACCTTACGCACGGTGTATTCCCTACCCCCACCCGCAAGCTGAAAACAAATTGACATATATATTGTTAAGAAACTCAGCATGACAAAGAAATCATGTCTCATCGGGTTTTGTTGAAAGTGACACTTCCTGGTTTTCTTATCAGACACTGCAAAGTGTCACCCAAACTTCTGTTCCCCTCCTTTCCCTGCCTATTCCAGTGGTACTCCTGAAGGTGGCACTAAGGGCTAAGAAATTTCCTTCATATTTTTCTTGTCGGAGGCCTTTTACACTTCATTAACTTCATGTTCATTGAATTGTACTGGAGACCTCATCTTTCTTTTAAGCAACTTTCTTATTTCAAATGTATCACATAAAAGTTTACCTTGTCCTCCTGCTGCACCTTTCAGATCTATTTAGAAATTTCAGGAAAAAAAAAATCTTTATTCATCAAATAAGGCATTTGTAATAGATAATACAAAATAACGGTTAGTGCCATTAATTTAACTAAAATGGCACGTTTTACAGAGGAAACCTATTACCTCCATGCAAGACTGAATAACAAATAAATTTATGCAGCAGACAAAAATGTGACTTTAAACTTAGGACGGTATGCTGTTGCTCCTGCTATGATGTTGTTCCTTTGAGATACTCAGAAGCTGAATTCATTCGAACTTCACCTCTCATGTCTTTTATGAAGCTATTCCTATAAAATTTAAAATTCATTGTTTCTGTAATCATCTGTGACTTGATTATCTCACAGGATGCAGTAGACTCATCTGAATTAGAAAGATGCTTTTCTCCTTGCTCAGTGCACCTTTTTTAGCTAGACAGATGGTACAGCAGTTTTAGAGCAGAGAGTTAAGTATCTAACAAACAGCTGGAAGATTTTAAGCACCTCCCTTACCCTGTCTGGGAGGGTAACCATCTCATCTCCGCTTATCTGAGATTCTTCAGATAAGGTACTTACAAAATAGCATTGAAATGCTTTTAGCTCCAAAGGCAACGTAAAACTTCAGAAAACATATAGACTTGACTGGGCATGACCTTGGCTGTCCTTAAGAGGAAGAGAGATCTGTAATCTCTTTTTAAGGCTGAGTTGTTAAAATATTCAAGGCATATTTGACACCTATTCACCTTACAAGGCGAGAGAGCCTGTGAAAGACAAACACACCCTTTCCTCCGCTGCGTTTTCTATTAATATTAAATTATTGTGAAATAGAGAAGGATTGCTCCTGCCAGACACCTACAAGCAATAACAACTGTTTTGCTCCCCAACTAACTTGATCCTGAAGTGAGGAGGTAAACAGAAAATCTAGACACATGCCTAAATTCATGGCTTGATACTACTCTTTGTTGCCTCTTTGCATAATAGAGCTACATTAATAAATGACACTACTACTAGTAAGAGCAGCAGCAAAAGACAACTACAATATCCAAGGCCATTCATCCAACTTTTGGAAACAAGGAGAGACACTGAGAATTGTTAAAGGGTTTTTTTTAATTCAGCTAAAGGAGGAACTAGCAGAGATCTAATGGAACCACATGAAATGCTTCAGAGTTTAGAAGCTCAGCTGCTACTTCAGATGCCAAGGGAAGTGTCCTTATAGACTGCCAACACAAAAAGGGAAGCAATAACTCCTCCACAACAAAGCACCCTCACTAAAGAACATTATAGGAATATCCTATAGGATATAGGAATATATTTCTTCACTTCACAAGGAATATCATGCATTGAAAGAGTACACATTAAATAATTTCCCATCAGTGAATCACACGAGCCCAATAGAAAACAAACCCAAAATGAAGAAAACACTCGTTTTCCTCCTGTCCTGGATTAAGGAATTACAGTAGTTCAGAGAAAGGCCAGAGCAACACCACCACCAATGCATGTGAGGGGTAGATATGCAGAGGCAAGAGCAGGGAAGGGAAGAGCATGACATCTCCCTTCCAGCAGTACCCGTCATCAGACAACTCAGCTGCTTGTGAAATCACAATCCAAGACCTCTCTGGCTAATTCTGCTTCCATTCAACACAATGAGCCTTAAACCACTTGGTAGAACTATCCTACTGCATCACTTAGCAGCCAACCAAAACAAAAAGATTTCTTACATGCGCTCAGAACTAAACTATTCAATAGATCCAGAAAGATGATTTTCAGTTAATAAAACTGTTTAACCACGAGACACTTTCCACGAATTATTAAAAACTTGAGCATTTAAAAGTTTGCAGAAGTATTAGACATTTTCACGTAGATTTTTTCCTTCCACCTAAAAAAATTTCTTCCCCAAAAGAGGCAATTAAAACTCAAATGCGGCAATAATAAATATATCTTATGTACTTATCCTACAGAACAAATGTTCTTGATTCTAAATTTGGAGAAGAAAAAAAATATTTGGTTAGATTTATTTCTGAACTCTGGTGTCTATGTGAGTTTATACTTCCTGACACAGTAGTCTGATACAAACCTCATTTTCCACAACATTCCTCAATTTCAGTATGGCTTTTGCGTGTCCTCCAGGAAAAGGAGATTCACATTTCTTAGGGATGAGCTCTTTCAAACCAGAAGACTGTGAAGCAAGAATGCAATGGCTAAGGCAACAGGAGTAAAACTTCCCAGACCCCACTATATCTGAGAATTTCCATTGCTAAAGGAAAAGCTTTGCAGAGCTATAATGCTTTTGTTCCAGAGATTCAAACTGCAAGAGCCAAGATTTCAGATGAACTATTAAATCCCTCAGCAAAACTATGAAACTAAAATTGAAGCTACTTTGGTTTGAAATAGAAAGTTATTACACTAAAGATTTGTAAGTCCCAACAGAAAGGAAAGCACTGGTGGTCAAATACATTTGCAATAAGCTGATGTTTCATCATTTGCACACTCAGATAAGATCACCAGTTCTGCATTACATCAAAGTTTAATTAATACAGGTTCTCCTTTGCTACAGTTGTTTTAGTATACCTCTTCAACTAAAAAAGTCCCACTGTGTACCATAAGTTTTTTGAAGATTAGTATTAAAAACGCTAAGTATTTCCAATTCCAGTTGACAGGTATACACTGACGCTGAGAAAAGGCTGTCAGACCATGTATGCAGAAGACAGACAGGTGCTGCAAGATGAATAAAGTTCATGAACTGCTGTCCATAAGGGGAGCTGCGAGTCTGCTGAACTACATCTTTGTGTTGTTTTCAATTGAAAGTGATGAAAAGAGCATACACGGTGCTTAGCTTTTAAAAGCATTACACTGCAGAAAACCGCTTGAAATCACTGGAATGCTCTGGACATAAACTGAAATCATTCCACACGTATCTCTAACAACCTTGCGTTTGGCACATGCACACTCCACCTGACTTCTCTTCAGTCTGACTTTTGCAACGTACTCCTCCTACTTTTGCTTCTTGAAATCTGTGGGTTTCTTAGCCTTCTTGAACTCTTCCCCTCTCATTAGCTGTTCCTCCAGTAATTTAGTTGTAACACTCCTATTCCCCACTCCCTAGGCAATCTGTCAGGACCCTTACCCTGGGCTTGAAAAGCTGCCTTGCCCCGGCTTGGCGTGCTTTGTCCAAACTCCCTGGCATTCTTGCCATTATCAAGCAATCAACTGAACCTTACTTTTGACACAATGTAGCTCCAAACTTCCTTCCTAGAAGCCCTTACACTTCTTTTCCTATTCTGTGTAAAATATTTCAGCTATTAACTGAATGCAGTATAATTAACTGCAAATTTTAAAATATAAATGCCACATTGAAGAAAAGACCTCCAAAAAAGCAACCACAAACTATAAAACCCAGCTCCTTTTCAACACTTTCATCAGCAAACAGAAGTCTGCATCTAGTGCATTCAGACTATTCGCCTCAGGCAAGCAAGACCTCTGCATGGTATGTCATCATTATTTTGCACTTTAAAAACCATCAGTAGGGCATACATCCCTAAAATAGCACAGAATATTGTTAACTGGAGATTACTTTCTGCCTCAGTCTAAAAATGTGTTAGGACCACTTGTGCATGAAGCAAGAAATAAATAAATCAGGATGGATGTAACTTTCTTTTCATATGAAAAAAGTATTTTTTTTTAAAAAAAAAAGGATATTGGTATCATAGGATATTTACTTGGCAACATTAATCCCAACACTTCATACAAATAACAGTTTTGCTATTTGACATCCCAAACAGTTACTGTATTTCAACATTAATAACTTATACTGAATTTGTATTAACCAAAGCAATTTCTTATCATTTGCAGTGAAAAAATTAAGCATTTTCCAAGTTAACTGTAAGTAGTGTTTGAATGGAGAACTTCACAATACATGATGGTAAAAATTAAAACAAAAACACAAACAACAAAACTAAAGTATATCAATTGCACAACATCATGGGCAAGTTCCAACCACTTGCTATCCAGAGTATCCAACGACACAAAAAATACCCAATCTTGATAAAATGCAATTACCCACATTTAAAGTTGTCACAAGCTTTTCTGTTAATACCCCAGAACTTGAACCCTGGTAAGTGTTGCCCTCCAACTAAGACATTTTTTTTTTGGCCTCCTCATGAGGATCTTCACACCATGATGGAGCTGGAAGCAGGTCATACACATGTGTTCTGACCTCCAGGTATGTGGGGACGTATGCTTCTGCCAGGGTTACGAGTCCATAGCCCCAGATAGTGCTGCACATACAAAGCTGCCACAATTTGCCCAGAAAAAAAAAAAAAAAGCCTTGGCAACAGTCACATGGACAGCACGAAGAATAAAATGTAAAAAAAGAGTACACCAAATTCAACAACTTGATTCATCTAACTTATTATCCTGCCCTCAACAAATACCAAAAATAAAAATATATGAAAAAATTTTAATTACAGGACAAACACTTTGCTCTCTACCACTGGCTGCAGACATTGAAACATTCTGGCATATTATTAAGAAACCAAAAATGCTAAGATTAAAAAAAAAGCATGAAGCAGGGGGGGATTTTAAAAGTGACTGTTTTAGTGATATCTCTCCCATAAGTTACCATAAGAACACTCTCACAAAAAAGGCTTTGCTTACGGCAATTTCCCCTCCCCTTTGATTCTGCTCTTCAACTTGCCTCCAAGAAAATTCTTGGAATTAATTAACACAATTAAAGGCACTGTGATGAAAGCTAACTTTAAAAAAAAAAGTTTAATTACCGAACTCTTTACCTTACTTTATTTTATGAATGTATCTTTTATCTTCACTTAAGATACTAGAAAATAAATTGCAGCATGGCTGTAATGGCCACACAAAGGAAAACGCGCAATTTAGGCTTGATATTCCATCTTTTTCTTAAACCAATCTCAGGCTCAGTTTAAACACATGTCAAATATGACCTAAATTTACCACATCTTCAACAAGTTAGTTGTACTCAAGAACACATAAATAAACACTGGTTCAATCCCCACAGCCCATAAGCAACTGATAAGCTCACTTTTTTGTAGCTATATATAGCTACATACATGTACGAGAAACAATTTCAGCAAGTGGAATACCTACTGAACTCAGGGTATTAATTTAAATACCAATAAACTTGTCTCTGTATTTTGCCTATTATCTATGAAAAAATCATATATGTGGTTGGTTATCAGTGCCTCATGTACATTAAATTTCTGCGGTCCTCGACAACTTCACAAAGCAATACATTTCAATGTGTCTTAATCTTTCTCCTACAGCTGGCAGGAAAACACATTTCTGGTGCTATCTTCTAATGGTCCAAGTTGTTCCTTGAAATGCTGGACAAAGACCAGAAATCAAAAGCAAAACAGTCATCTTGTTCAGCGGAGCAGCATACAACAGCCCATTAGAGAATTATGCAGCAGACATAATTCTTCTCCACTGCTAACATAGTAGAAGCTCCTCAGGGAAGAGCTTAACTCACCTGTAACTTAATTTAAAATTTGAAGATTTAAACATCCAAGCAATTAATTATAATACTCTAGATCTCTCATGAAAGAATAATTCATCATTCGCAGGGTAGGGAAGAATTTAAAATTATTTGCATCAACAAATGATGACATTTTTTAGGTAATTTAATGCAAAATTCCATTTTGAAATAATATCGCATCAGCTATGGAAACACAATAGGCTACCCACAGTTACACTTCCTTTCACCGTAATCAGCCTGCACATTTCTGCCTTTTGTACCTCAGTAGTAAAAATCAGTAAATATTCAATGGTTTGTGAATTCATGAAAATCACAATTAGGGATATTAGAGCTAAAAGAGAGCTTGCTCTTTTTCTTCTTCTAACTCTCCTTCTAGAGCTAGACCAACTCTGAAAGGTTTATTGAGTACTCAAAGAAGGAAAGGATTTCCCATTCTTGATATAGAAGTGTAAAAACACCTCCAAATTACTCATAAGGTAAGGATGAAACAAATATACGTTTTGAGCATCTGCTGTCTTCAACAACGCATGAATGGAGGTACAAAACAAAAAAACTTGCACATCATCACTTCCCAAAGTGGAGGGTTTTTTTGGTTCTTTAGGTTTTTTAAACGTGAGGTATAAAACTACATTCTCTCAGTAATTAGCAACACAATTCACAGTTTTCAAGTGTTTGCACTACATTCTATAGCATGGCAACCTTCATTCCACATAGATTTAAAGTATTAAGATGTCTTGGATCTTCTTCAATGTATTTTCTTGCTTTGCTAATGATTATTTCCATAGGAAGGGCTTATATTTGTCTTCAGATTTAACAGGAGATACAAATCTTTAAAGCATAAAGACACCATTTCATACAACATCAGACTCTTGCTTTCAAATTCCTTTGAAAAACAGATTGAAAAATGTTTCGTGAGGTCTAGTGAGAGCAGTTGGTAAGCATTTAAGTGATGCATGAGCTTAAACAAATTTTCTTCACATTCGCAGGACAATGTTCCTTCTTCTCAATAACTGACTATTCAAGGTTCCTTGTCTACCATTCCATTTATCATAGCCAGAGAAAAATCAAGGCAAACGCTTAAATAGCAGATTTCCTAAGGCATACTGCTGCGTACATGTTTCCCAAACTGCTCAGTAAATAAGACTTGTTTACACAGAGCTTCATCACATGAGAACATGAAAACTGCTTTCAATATTTAAAACTTACATGCACATCAAGGTAATCTGAAGCAGTGGTACCACCCAGGGACAATATATTAATCCAGACTTGATCTCTCCAGCAAGTCAGTCACCTGACAAATACAACTGAAGAGGGAAGGAGAGGGAAACTATTCTAGTTGCAAAGACACCTTAACTTCTGGTTGCGATGGATGTTTAATTCTCAGTAGTTACCCGAAAAAAATGGGGTTTTTTGATAAATTAACTTTTAGGAAGATGGTAAATCTGAAAGAATGCCGTGGACTGATGATGAGGCCTGTCAAAATTAGAAATCAAAGTCCTAAAATGAAAACACGTTCAGAGGAGCTAACTGCATGCACTAACCTCATAAAGCAAAACATCTGTGCAAGTACAGCAAGACGTAACCCATTTCTGGGACCACACTTCAAACCCAATACAGAGCTGTGCCGCCAACCTTTTACACCCACAGTTACTAGACTTGCACTGTGGTCACAAGACAATTCATTACAACGGATCTCTACAGTCTCAGATGGCAGTTGGGTAAGAAGACACAGAGTGAGCCTGCCTCACCACCCAGGTGAGGAGCCCTGTGCGTCCCAGCTCAGAGCCCTGTGCATACACAGGTAGCAGAGGGATGCACGCACACCCACTGCGCATCTCACCACTGCTCTGGGAAACACTGAAACTTCACACTGCAAGCTGGCTACCAGCAATAATGCTAAGCCCATGTTATTTAAAAAAAAAAAAACAAAAAAACCCAGCCTCTTGAAGTTTCATTCATAATGTTCTGCTGCTAAAGCTTAATCATTCTCTGACAAGCCCTGGCAAAAGACCCAAAAAATTCAAGGGAAATCCTAAAGACTTAAGCACAGAAAAGCAAATGAGAAGGTGGATAGTCAGTTAGTATTTTATTTGAAAATAAATTCAAAACAGGAAAACCTAACCAGCTCTTTTTAAGTGTCACAGGAATAAGGATAGCCAAAAAAGGTAATCCCACACATACACCCCTGAGCATGCACTTTGTGTTAGGACAAACTCCCTCACCTCCCTCCACCAAATCCACAGGGAACAATATGATCCCAAGTGACTGACGAACAAAAAACAAGTCTATATTCCTGTTGCTATAACATAACACATAATACTCTTTCTTCCTCTTATGTCATTTGTATAACATTATTTTGGAATTTGACTATTTTAAAACTTGGTTGCCATGACACATTGTAGTCATTACCTGGATTCACCTTCTACTTTCCAACTGGCAAGACTGTTTGTTTTGGTTTTATGAAGTTATATTATGGACAAAAGACTCATAAAATATGCTATAAATTCTAATAGTAGAAACTCCTTTTATGCCCTCAATTCCTTGAGTAAATGTGTATTGGAAGAACAGCTTCCCCCACAATTACCCTAAAGGTCTCCATACTTCAAGATTCCTCAAGTCTTTGGAGCCTTATTTCTGAAAACAGTCTTTCTGCATTATTACTCCTACTGACAGATGACATTTGATTTTTGCAGAGCCTGTCAGTGACTCCCATACTACCCAAACTTTACAAATTATCAGAAAGTTAAAATTCTTCCCGTGGACAACAAAACATGGAATATACACTCTCCCCAGTATTTCTAGCTCTAAGAATCAAGGATCAAGAAGAGATGACAAACTGATGTCTTGACTCTTTACACTTCAGCTTCACCTCCACAAGGCTACACAGTTTTGGGAAAGGCATGTTTTTCCTGTAGATTAATTTTCAACTACTGAAAAACATCATACCAGACATTCACATCTAGAAATCACTTTATAAAAGAATAATCCGAATAAACTTCATAATATAGCATTAACATCACTGAAATCCTTTTAAAATATGCACACAGCATACTTTCATCTTCATAAGTCACATCAAATGAAAAGCAGTTGGGAATCAGAGACAGGAAGGTTATTGGGATAAAACCTTCCACCTGCATAAGAAACACACGCACAGGCTGCACTGATATATCATAGGAATCTCTATTTTTGTGCCTATGAAAAGATATTAATTTTCATAATATGAAAAAGCATTGGCTTAGTTGTATTCAGTCTCAACTCTCAATACTAATTTGAAATTAACACAATGCATCTTTGGGGAAAAAAACAATCACTAACACACAATAATTTTTCAAATGTGCAGGAGAAATGACTTGAGAATTTCCCACTTGTGATCACAAAGCTTTGCCTTGTGTATTTGACCTAACAAGTATTCCATTTAGCTCCTAACAACTTGAACTTTCAGTTAAGTTTGATTAAAATCAGTCTTACCAAATCAACTAATTATGGTGCTTCTGCTACTGGCTAATTATTCAGATGACAACCAGACACAAAGTGTATTGGAATGGACCATTACCCTCAAATTGCCTTAATCAGGACTATGCATTTGCAGGATGGGTCTACAGAAGCATGTCCTATTACAGACCCAGACCTACTTTGTGACTGAAATATAGACTTTTTTTTTTTTAAGAAAAGGTGCAATATATAAGCTATTTCAAGGACCAGCAGCAGCATACAGATGTATTAACCCCTTGATTATGATTATTTTTTGGGGTGATCTAACAGACAGTTAATGAAAAAAGTAGCTGTCATTCCAGCAAGTCTGCAACCTGAGCGTGAAGAACTAGAAAACAAAATGGAAGCTGTTACAGGGAATAATTTTTTTTTTGAAGAGTTCAAATTCTACAAAATTAATTAATTTTGAGTATGTTTAGTGGCAACTATCAAACCAAACGTTTATAGGATAAGTAACAATAAAAAATAATTTTGCTTAATCTTGAAGAAAGCTCCTTCTAAAGGACATACTTCTTGAAACAAATTGGAGATGGAAGCAATGGGATTTGCTTGTTCATGTTTTTAACTAGAAAAACAGAGCTGAATCAGCAGTTCCTAGGTATGACTTTGTTTCCTGACTGGGAAGGAGAAAAAGGAATGAAAAGGTCTAGATTTTACTACACACTTCAGTTCTATTAAGAAACATAGGATTACCTGCAGGCCTTTGTTCTTCCTTAAGATGGAAGAGCAGCCACAGACAAGAATCAGCCTGTGCTATTTCGAAGAAAGGAACTGGAAGAATGAGAAAGCAAAATGGGAACAACCCTCACTTGTAATTTCAGTGGAAAGGAAATTAAAAAGATCAGTGTAAGGACCGAAGAGAAGATGGCTGTACCTCACCTGAAGAACTTCCAGCAGGCTGAACAGGTCCTTGTATTTCTCAGTTAAGTCAGGCATTGATGCAAATTTCTAAGCCCTATCTATCATTATAAGTAAAACCTAGCTGAGTCACAGCATGCATTTGATGGAAGCTCACGTATAATGAGTCTCACCAGTTTCTCTATATGATCAGTTTTTCTTTCCTTAGATGAATCTCCCACACAGCAAGAGAGAAGAACAACAATTAAGCTAAAGTGACTGTCAATGCCAGAGAATTGGCAGGGACAATTCAAGGACAGATTTTAAACTTAATTTTTGTGTAATAGATCCCATTTTTAAATTCATGGTGTTCCTTTATAGTCTGTCAAGTTTGTCTCTAGCAGTAGTTCCTTTAGGGCAAGCACTGCAGACAGTCTACCTACCCTGAGGGAAACTAAGACACTCAGAAGTGGGGTAAAGGAAAGATATTAATAATTTAAGACAATGGTGTGCCACCTCTTGGAGGAAGCAACAGGTAAGCACAGAGCCATCTAACTCCCCAGCTTACATTTGTCCTTTGCGCACTCTGTATTTTCCTGAATAGATTTACAAAGTGCTGTACAGATTACAGTGTTACTCATGATTTTTGGATGAAAATAGTCTGAAAATGCTCATGGCGACTTCTTAATGGGCCCTCCTACCAAAGTCAGGGCCCCCAAAGCAAGCAGAGAAGTCAACAGGGAGGAGCATCAACAAAAAAGGCAGCGGAGGGGGGAAAATATCTTGAGTAGGGGAGAGCACTTTGTGCAAGCTACAAGATACAGACCTCAGAATGAGTAAAACCGTTAGGATAAGTTCTTTTCCCCTTATTCTGTTAAGACAGAATAACTTTGTCATAGTCAAAAAGATGATTCTGTAACCTTCTTCTAGGTTACAGAAATAATTATTTTGCAACTGTTTCCACTTATTCAGTACTGGTTTATTGTGTAGAGCAAAGACATAACACTCCTCCACTGGCACATCAAGCTTGCTGTTCAAATCATGCTATTTGAAGCATGCATTACGAATCAATTGTATTTGAAAAAGCAAAGAACAGATGTGAACTTTAAAAATTATCTAAATTATCTTCATTTGAAAAAGATGCTTTAGGCTATACGTACCTAAAGCAAAACCAAGTTTGCTCTAGGTGTAGCATACTACATTCTTTCAAGACTGATTGGCACTTGGATCTGTTCATTGAACATTCATTTTCTTTCTCACACACTTGAAGCCCAAGCTTAAGAAATCCCAAGGTCTTTCATTTCATTAAAATGAATTGTCCATTAAACTCTGCTGAAGTCTTCAGATTCATATTCTCTATTAACAATACTAAAAATTACCAATATCAGGACCACACATTAGTTTTCAATGTAAACAATTCTACCAGGAAAATCCCAAATAGCACCATTACCTACTGGGTAATTTACTAGGACCATCCTATATACATGAAATAATACATTCCTTACAAGCACAGAAACCTGGATTCCACATAGAGATATAAATAAGAATCATTGCAAAAACTATTATTCATATGGAAGAGAATTTAATTTGCACCCTAGCTTTTGCACATCCATGCTGCAGATTTTCTACTCCTCAATCCTACTTTGCTTACAGCAGCAAAATATTCAGCAAAATTGGCTATTGTACCATACAATTAAACATCCTTTGCATACTTCCACACAAATACTATCAGCGAATGACAAGAACTGAGTACCACTATAACTGAACACGAGCTGCTTATTCATCAGTTCAGCCTCTCCCAACATTTCAACATTTGTACTAGACACACGATCCTGACAATGACTGCCTTTACTTCTTGAGCCATGGTTCACTAATATAGTATGGGAAAGAAAAGAAAAAAAAACAAAACCAGGAGTCAATCTTTAAGAATGAAAGCACCAAACCTGAGCAAGCACTTCTTTACTCCTTTGCAATGTCTTCATTACTATGCTACAGAGGTGATAAACAGGCAGGTCACTACAACTTAAGGATGCCAACTTATTTCGCTTGGAATACTCTTGTATGTATATCAGTTTTGGTTTGTTGGTTTTTTTTTTGCTTAGGTTCCCAATTTTTTTTTTAATATACACATACACACACGACTGGATAATATGTTTTACCTTCAATAATGAGGTTCTCACTGCCAAACCTAGCAAAAATGCAAACCTTCATTAAAAAAAATAAAGTTAAGGTCCCTTAAACAGGAATTGTGAACCTCAAAAGCTGCAGTGCATAAATTCTGATGCAACTCTCGTCTTATGAGGTGTACCGACAGCTCTTTAAAAGAGCAGCAATAACTCAGGGGTACAAGCATTTATGTATATGAACATAATGTTGATGGTAAAGAAAACTAGTAACAAACATACACTGGTGAAACTTACAGAGGAAGAGAAACAAAAAATAAAATTTGGAGGAAAGAACAAGCAGCACACATCTACTCATCCCATTCCACCTTACCAGAGCATAAAAATGAGTGTGACCTGCAGCTATGGATTCCCTCTTCCCCTTAACTTGTACAAGGCAATACTGAGCAGGTAACTGGAAACCACAGTGAAGGCCACAGATATAAGGAAGAACACAGAAGCAAGTATCAGTCCATATACAAACCTACAAGCTGTCTAATTTCTCTCATATCTCTTTATCTGCCAAAGTTGATTTTCCCATGACAGCTCTTTGAAAGTACATTCAGAATTAAATGAATGACTACTTAAGACACTAAAAATGTATCTTATGAGGTTTTTATTTAATGGCGAGTTTTGTAACAGAAACCTCTAGGGAGTACCAAGGTTTGTAAGACACGTAACAGGATGAAGATACCATTCAAGACTACCAAAACAGCCAAAGATATGCACAGAATCTAATTTAGATAACAGACAGCAGCCTTCCTTCAAAGAGAGAAGTGTGTGGAGTAAGTGAAAGCAAGAATTTAACTCCAGTGCATCAACTGGAGCTCTCCTGAAAGCATCTTTGTCTCCATCAGCTACAGAATGCTTTAGGAAACACTCTTCCCAGACAAAGGCAAATTTGCTATAACTACCAGTATTTCAGTAATTTTGCAAATAGTAACAAATATATCAAGCAGAAAAAATATTTCTGACTTTCTGGCATCACTACTAAGACTATATGCAGAGGTGCCCTGCATGCTACCTTTGGTGGCCAGTGCTTTGAGGTAGTCCAACAGATCTCTGCAGTAAACACAGGAAATGACACAACTGCTGCCTCTTTGTTAACCTCACAGGCTTTCAAACCATGAACACAAAACCCATATCCCTCTACCACAAAAATATTTTTTTACAGAAGTGTTACATCAAGCTGAAAAAACAATAGCATTTAGTGAATGCAAGTGAGTTCTGATTCAGTAACAACAGGAGAGGGACTTTATGTCCCCCAAGGTCTGTTACAGATTGAGCATCTCAGTAAAACTTAGTAAAATTTAGGCTAACTTAAAATTAACTGGACTCTCTGCTTGCCACTTTTGAGTATCCAGCTGCTAGCTGTTTTCACAGAAAGTCACCTCCTTAATTGCTGCCGAGTAAACAGACACTTACATTTTCCTAGCCCAGGAAAAAAAAAATAAATCAATCAACATCTGCAACAAGTTGCTAAAAAGCTACTTGTAGTCAACTACAGCATCTACTGTTATGAAAAAAAAAGACAGTTTAAAGGTAACCATTCTGTTAAGACAAAATATAAATCGGCCACCACAATTGCACCAACACCATGAACAAATCCCTAGACCCACACTGAAATCAGTCACTCACACAGGAGGACAAACACATGGTAGATATAAAGTTACAAGATTTGAAGTATCAAACTAAGCCATTTCAAGCTGACAGAGAAACAGAAATATCAGAAAACCAGTGTTACCGGACATTTTAACCAAAAAGCAGTAAACTTGAAGCTACTCTGGATTGCATTTTAAGGTTGATGCTTAAAATGGCTAGAGATCTACACAGAGCAGGCTGCAACAGAACAAAACTTGGTCTATTGAATCTTTTTATTTATGCAATAACCCAGGCAAACTGTAACTAAGTCTACTGAAACATTTATCACCAGCAAACAATTCTGACAGAACTAAAATATAATCATTCTTCCCACACACTAATGACAGAATGGCTAGAGCTAAGTGGTATCCCATAACAATTTTACGTGTATGAAGTGCCCCATTTCATTTACTGATATTATAAAAGTGATGCATTGGCCATAACGTTTACTGTTTACAATCTGCAGCAAGCTATACCCTTCTCAAGGGAGATTAAATAATCAAGAAAACGTTATTTACGCTAAGTATTTGAGAAAGGAGATCGCTGTGCCAATTACCGATTCTTCCCTATATTAAGAAGGATGTATGCTAGCCTAGAAAGGAAGGGGAAGGAGAAGACTGGAGATTTGTTTGCTTCCCAGCTGAAAAGCAGGTCATACGTTCATGTGCTGAAAAAATTTTCCTTTGGTCCAACAAAGCCTGAAGAGTGAAAAATGTAAATGTTATCTTTGAGTAGCTGCTGAAGATACTTCATTATAGGGAAAAAAAACCCCGGAATCTCTGGAGAACCACAGAGTGACTCACAAGACTACAAACAGAAAGATCCAGAAGTAGTCAGATTACAATTTTGTTTCCAGAGCATCCAGTAGATGTTAATATTGTAATGATACCATTTGTTCAGAGTGTTCTTTACTAATATTGCTCACGCACCATTTTCCACTCACAGATCACAGCAATCAATACCGACTGTAATGAATGAAGTGTAACACCTCCAGAAAACAGATGCTACATTATTCATTTTAGATACATATGTAAATGCAAGTATGAAAAATTAAGTGACTTGCCCTCGTCAGAGAGCCAAAAGCACAGCTGTGAGTATAATCCAGATACCCCAGCTTCCAATAATCTGTTAACCACTGAACATTGGCCTTTCTAAAATGAAATATAACCTTTCTCTCACATTTCTCCCTCCTAACAAGTCTGGCAGAGCTGGTACTCAGGATGTGCACTTCATGTAGCTGACTTTTAAGAAACCAAAAACTTAAAAAGAAAAAAACGATAAACTTGACTTTACTGCACAGATGACAGAACTCCCAAATCCCTCACTGCAGGGCTCAGTTACCCACCTCAGCCCTCCCAAGAGCAGAGTCAGCAATAGCTCACAGATTTAAAGCCTCAGGCGTAAGCTCAGTGGGAGGTATTAGGGTCGCACATCATCCCAGAAGAACACCTGCTGCAGTCCTGATTCACGGCACGGCAGGCACTTACACCCAGGAGCTGCCTCCACCACATCCACGAAAGGAAGAAATGGATGAGATCCTCAAAGCAACGTATACTGCCCCAACAGCTGTTCCTCCACATGTCCTGTCTCACATGGACAGTTATCTTTCAGCCGCCTTCTTTAAGGCTCTCTGCAGAGGCTACAGGTTGCAAGTCTCCTGATGTAAAGCTCAGCAAGAGGTTAAAAATGCTCATCGGTGCTCCTGTTATACTGAAGGCTTTCAGTGTGCTGGCAATCATCTCTTATGCTGTCCCAGCTCTGAGCCTCTTCTGCACGGAAAAAGCAGAGGGTTTTCCACCAGTGCTTAAGAAACAGAGCTCTAACAGTCTAAGTAAGACTTCAAAGGCTGGCAAAGTGTTTACACAGACAAAAAACCACTGATGATAAAATGCCACCAGTCAAACAAGGCTAAAGAAAATTAATATCTCTTACAGATGACAGCAAGCAATCATATTTGTCACCACTTATAACCTCAAAAATAATTGAGTAGAAACTTGAGAAGCAGCACGTGCAATTAATCAATTCTACTGCCCAGATTTTTCAGATGTTCCCACAAACAGAGAGATCCCCAAAGTGCTGGAGCACTTAATACACATACACAGTATTTATGCTGTAATTTCACTGTCGGAAAGATGAGAGTTGCAGAATATATCAATCACAAAAGTTTTTCAAAAAAAAGACACCAAAGAATACATTTTAGTTACCCATGCTTTAAAACATTTGCCTGAATAGACAACAGGAAACCTACTTCATTTTATAAGCAGGATAATTAGTCAGGAGATTTAAAACATACATCCAGTATTGAAAACTCAAGACCCATTTCCTAAACTGCTACAGTTAAATCAGAGCATACACCTCAGATCCGTAAGTAAAATGAATCACATTTACAGTCAGACACACAACAGCCAAATTTCAGATAGAGACTATCAATAAGAAATAATAAGGTCAAAATTCAGCTTATTGCAAAATCATACCATAACACAAGGTGAGGCGCAATTTGTGCTTTGCTACAGGTGTACTAAAACTCGTCAGCAGGAAATTAACTCTTCTCGTAATACAAATGTCAGGGCCACTGGAAAAGGATCCACATCAGCCTTTGGAAATACCAATGAAGCCAAATAAGAACAACAATAAGAACAACTACTGAGTTTTGTTTCCAGCATAACACATCAGGTTAGAAGTGTACTCTGAAACACATACGAATTTTAAAAATGAATCAATTCAATCCTGCTGACCCTCTCCATGATTATATTCCTCCCGATGTTCTGCAAGCCACAGGCTTACATAACTGAGCCCAGAGCAACCCACTTAAAACAAGAAAACCCACATACACATCACAGTTGCACTACAAAACTTCCAACCACATCTCAAAATACTGTATTTCAACTTAATTCACAAATAAACCAGCAAGTATGACACACTGAACTGACTCTGCAGAGCTGACATTTAAGTTTCACCTTAGCCCTGTGGTCTCTAGACTTCTATGAGTGCAGTTGAAGCTTAAAAGCCCAAATACACTGTGCTTCAATTCTCCAATTCCCTGAATTCCATCAACTGACCCTAAAGTTGGATTCAAAGGAAGAAAAAATATTTTCTTCTTGTGCCCCCCCTTAAAAAAAGAAAGCCAAAAATCTTTGCTAAGGTTATTGTAATATCACAACCTGCACTTAAAAACAATTCAACAAAATCACCTCCACAAAAATTTTCCAAAGTCAGATATTTTCTGTTTTTATTAACAAGATAATTTGTTCCTTCCAGAAGTTTAGATAAAGCCAATATCTAAATCCCCTCCACAGAAATGTTTCTTGAAAATCTGTTTGTCCTCTTTTTTTTTTTTTTTTTTTTTTTTTTTTACAAAAGACAACTAGATTTAGAGACAGAAAGCTCGAAAAACAAATCTTGTCTTTACATCATTACACCATAATTGTGGAGTTGCCAAGGACCACTACACAGTTACAGTTTTTATCCTATAAAAGAAAAGCAGAACATTTGTTTAGAACAAATGAAACTTTTCAGTTTACACCTGTTCAAAACACTGTACATTTTAAAGGTGGGTTCTGTTAACATTGCTATATTTGCAGTTACAGCAAACACCATTCTATCAAACAAAAAACACAAAAAAAACCCAAACCCATGACCCAATGTCCTTGGAAAACTGCACTTTTAGTTAGTTAGTTAGGTCTCTGGCATTTTACTGGTTAAAAAAACACTGCCAAACAGTTCTTGCTTTACAGTCAAAGAAAACACTGCTCAATGATCCCAACTTCTGCTCAGTTTGCCTTAAAAATTAAAAAGTGGATAATCAGCAACCCTAAAAATCTCAACAATATACAAGAACTCCTAGCTGGATATTCCAAAATGATGTCTCCTAAAGCTCTTAGTAATAAAAAACAGAACTCGGAGTACTGTCACTTTAAGCTTTTAAGTTAGCTGATCCCTTCGCTTTTTCATAGACTGGTTTGAATTTGAATTGGAAGGGACCTTAAAGCCCATCCCCTTCCAACCCCACTGCCATGGGCAGGAACACCTCCCACCAGACCAGGCTGCTCAAGGCCACATCCAACCCGGCCTTGAACACTTCCAAGGAGGAGGCATCCACAGCCTCCCTGGGCGGCCTGTGCCTCACCACTCTCAACACGAAGAATTTCTTCCTAATATCTAAATCTTCCCCTTTCCAATTTAAAGCCATTCCCCTTCATTCTATCTATACCTGCCCTACTGGTTTCCCGTAATATGGTCCTTAATATTAAAAAAAATACCTAACTGTCAGTGAGACAGCAAGAGTTCTCCCATTGCCAAGGGATTTTTTTCGCATATTTTTGTTAAAGATGATGGACTCAATAGAGCATCTGGCTCAAGAAGTCTCTAAAAGTGTGGTCAGGTTTCGCATTGCTCGGAGAAGCTCATTCATGGCATGTAGTATTACAATGAAATAACTTCAGGATGACAGATACAACAAGAAAAACCTGTTGTGGTAAGGAAGTGAAGATTCCTGGAGGGAAGAGCTCACCACTTGATACAAGAAGTAGTTACTATCACAAAAAGTGGAATATTTAATTTAAGTAGAGTTGTTTTTTTTTCAGAATTAGCTTTCTAAGTAACTTCAGCTAACAACTATCTGAGTAGCAGTATTTTTGAAAGTTAGACAGACACAGACTGTTCTTCTGAGAGTAAGTTTTTTAAAAAAGTGCTGTTTCCAGACAATATTTCTTTCTGTATCTAAGAATGCAAAGTCAGACAGAGAACTAGCTTTAACTAGCAGAGACCTGGCTGCTGTGAAGTTCATAATAAAATAAAAATTAGTCCTTGGAAAACAGTAGAACATGCATGAGACTTCTGGGACAATTTATACACATGCATGTCAGTGGGATACATACTCTGTGAGTAGATATTGTCTCATTACATGATTGATGGAAATCATTCCCTCACGTGCCCAGCACTGAAATAGAAGATGCTGCTTTCTAAAACTCCAACAGGAGTCTTAGAGAGTTCTGAGACACTGGCACAGGTTGCCCAGGGAAGTCGTGGATGCCCCCTCCCTGGAAGGAGCCTGGTCCGCTGGGAGGTATCCTTGCCCACGCTGGGAGGGTTGGAACTGGATGGCCTTTAAGGTCCCTTCCAGCCCAAACCATTCCGTGACTCTATTTGCCAGCATTTTTCTATCTCGCCCCCGCCAAACCTCACGGCTCCAGGCAGGGTTTCCCTAGGGACACCTCTCACTGCACAGACCCCTCGGTCCCCCAGGGCGCCCACCGAGCCTCATCTCCGGGGAGCTGAGGAAGCCCCAGAGCCCGAGCCGGGCGGCTGCCAGCCTTTCGCGGGGCGCTTACCGGGCGGTGTCGAGCAGCGGGTGCTTGGTGCCCACCAGCTTGCGCACCTGCATGGCGATGTTGCTCAGCTCGTCGCTCAGCAGGCACCGCAGGCTCATGAACGATGTCGGGTACCCCACGATCTTCTCGGCCTCCGACACCACCTGGCTCCAGGGCGGGCATCCCGACACCACCGCTCCCCGCAGCCCCACGGCGCCGCGGACCCCGCGCCGTACCAGGGCTCCCCACATTTCCCCCCCCCCTCCGCGCCCGCTTTGCTTCGGGCTGCGGCCGCGGGCCCCGCTCAGCGCCGGGCGCTGGGACCCAGCGCTGCCCGCACGCGCCCCCCGCCCCGCCGGCTCATTGTGCCCTGGGCGCCGCCATCTTGGGCGTCGCAACTCGCGGCGCGCCGTAAAGCGAGGGCGGCGGGGCCGGGCTGGGCCGCTGCCGGCCGGCTGCCTCACCTGGCGGGCGGCGTCGCTGTGCTGTCAGTTCCGCTGGCGGCGCTGCCTGGCTGCTGCCGCCACGCAAAATCCCGGCAAATAAACTCTCTAACACTAGTTCTGGACTTGTAGAAAGCAGCATCCTTTATTTCAGAGCTCTGGGCGCGAGGGAATGGTTTCCATCAGTCATATGACGAGACAAAAGCTGGGGACTGAATGTATTCCCCGCTCACACGGATGTGTATAAATTGTCCCAGAATTCTTATGCATATTCTATTACTTTCCAAGGATTTTCCATTCTATTACTTTGCATTTTAATGGCATTAGGAGTTTCACAACAGTCATATCTCTGCTAATTAGAGCTTTGGAGCCACCTCTGCCTGACCTTGCATTTGAGATAGGGAAAGACTGCAAAGAGAGGTGATTATAGAAGAAAACAACATCTGTTCGGCACAGACCATACTTAACACAAGACAGTATAATTTCTCTCTGAACAGTGTCTGGAAAAATACTGAACAAAACCCATGCTATAAATAAAGCATGCTGTGGGAGGGACGTTCTGCATAACTTTCAAAAAATAGTTTCTTAGAGGAAATTTAACTCTACTTCACCTTAAATCAAAATATTCCACCTTTTTTGTAATAGTAACTACTTTTTTTTATCACTACTAGTGCAAGATTTGCTCAAGAAATAGTTCATAGAATTATAGAATCATTTGGTTGAAAAAGACCTTTGAGATCAACAAGTCCGATCATACCTATCCGCTACTAAAGCATATCCCTGAGAGCCTCATGTACCCATCTTTCCGATCATACCTATCCGCTACTAAAGCATATCCCTGAGAGCCTCATGTACCCATCTTTTAAATACCTCCAGGGATGGAGAGCCAACCACCTCCCTGGCAGTCTCTTCCAGTGCAGGGTGCAGGGGCAGAGTGTCGGAATTCAGTGGTCCTGGTGCCTACAGGCGATGTCTCTCCTCTCTCTTCTCCCTTAGCCCTTAGGATAAGGGGGAGTGGCCTTGAATTGGAAAGGGAAAGATTTCAATTAGATATAGGAAGAAATTATTTGCATTGAGGGTGGTGAGGCACTGGCACAGGTTGCCCAGGGTTGTTTTGGATGCTCCGTCCCTGGAAGTGTTCCAGGCTGCATTGGATGGGGCCTTAAGCAGCCTGATCTGGTGAGAGGTGTCCCTGCATGTGGCAGGGAGGGTGAAACTGGATGGGCTTTAAGGTCCCTTCCAACACAAACCATTCTGTGATTCTATGATTCTCATCCTCCCCACTCTGCCTGTTGCCTCCCATAGTGGTCTGTGGGAGCCAGCCCAGCTGTGGCAGAGGGCCCAGCTGGAGGAAAGGGGAGTGGCTCCTCTATGGGGTCAAGGCTCCTGGATGGCAAGGGATTCCACACAGATGGGGATGTACTCTGCCTGCTGCGTGCAGAGACCAACAAGGAAGTGTGCCCAAGTTCCTGCATAAACTGTTCAACATGCAATCTTTAGCTACACAGTTGTGATTCATGTTTTCATAATTGTTCTTTAATTTCAGCACAGGAAGGATAGGGACCACAAAATGATCAAAGGCCTGGAACATCTTGCCTACGAGCAGAGGCTGAAATTTTTGGGATTGTTCAGCTTGGAGAAGAAAAGACACTAAGGAGACCTTATTGTGGTCTTTCAATTCTTAAAGGAGGCTTATAAGAAAGATGGGGAAAATACTTCATAGCAGGGCCGGTAGCAATAAGACAAGGCATAATGGTTTTAAACTAGAAGAGGAGAGGTTTAGACTAGATATTAGGAAGAAATATTTTACGCTGAGGATGGTGAAACATTGGAAGAGGTTGCCTAGAGATGTGGTAGGTACCCCATCCCTGGAAACATTCAAGGTCAGGTTGGATGGGACTCTGAGCCACCTGATCATGTTGAAGATGTCCCTGCTTATGGCAGCTAGGTAGGACTAGAGGATGTTCATTGTCTCTTCCAACCCAAACCATTCTATGATTCTATGATTCTAATTGCAGTGCTCTCTGCTTGTGCATTCTTTTTTGTCTTTTCCCAGAGTTGTTTGGGATGTGGCACCAGAGGGCCTTATTTCCTGCATGTTCTGCCTTGCCTTGTAGGTTTCTCCTGTGGTGCTGTGCTATGACACAGTGGAGGGTTTTATGAACAGCCTCCCTGTGAGCTGAAGAGGAACTTTCATCCAAACAGTTAATGTCAAAAGTGACAATTAATTTTTAGTGCCCAGCTGGAATGCTTCTGGGTCCTGCAATTCTACATTGTGGTCTGCTGTATATCATGTAGTCTTTCATTTGTTCTGAGAACAGCAATTGCTGATCCCTCTTTACACCCACAGCTTTTGTGAAGTCAGAGAATGAAATTTTTGTACCCTAGAGAGGGATAATTCACTAACCGCCTTCAGAGATTGGATTTAGGTGACTTCCTCAATTCCACAAATACTTCGACAAGAGTATGATCTATACTGTCTTTACAGTCACTCCACATCCATTCCTCCTATAACTTCCAGGCTTTGTTGCAACAACTCAGAGTGTTCAGATGAGAAAACGATTTCATTGACCATATTCATGTGAGAAATGAGGGTGTTGCATTTCTTATCTTAACAAAAATAAGATACAGGTCACTTTATTTTGTTTGCATTATTCCACATGATTAAAAAGAGTTACGCTGTAGGATACTCTAAAAGAAGGTGAAACTAGAAGACAATTGCGTCACAAAGAAAAGATGAAGTACACTCCAGGAAAGCACAAATAACTCTTGAAGTCACAAGAAGGAAGCTGCTAAAAAGGAACACCCTACCTCTTTCGAGTGACAATGACAAGGTGTTTATTGTTCTTACACCTGAGACAAGGCTCAAAATGGATACCAAAACTATAGAAGTTACTGTTCTAAGGAAGGGGGTTTGGCTGCGGAGTTGCCAGCAGCTGGACATGACTGTGGCAACTTGTAGGGGGCCTCTCCCAAACTGGAGAGGGGAAAATTTAGCATGAAGAGAAGCTGCAGGAACTGGAAAGATGACAAGAGACTTAAGGTTCTGCTGTCAAATCTTTGCTTTCTGTGCCACCTGTCTCTGAGAGAATAAAGTTTTGCTTTGAAGGAGCTGCTGTTGAGTCAGTTTGGTTAGTTAGCTAGTGTCACAAGACAAACTGGTGCTAAATAAGGATTTTCATCTCATAAAAATGGTCTAAAAGTGACAGAATGCAATGGCATGTTTTTGTGCAGAAAGACTAAGTTAATGAAGATTGCCAGAGGGATGCACTGAAGAGGAGCTACCCAAGGCATCTCATCCTGTAATGATGACAAGTTCCTTGATTCATTTCCTGAGCCATATCCATTCTTGCACTTAGCGTGGCAAGTGTTCTGCAAAAAATTAAGATGATTGTGCAATTAAAGTCTGCTTAAAATCATACACACAAACTGAGGAGAATTAGGGTTCTATGAGCAGCAAGCCTACCACCTCCTAGAGTGTGAGACTTTTAAAATCACTTTGTGTTACAATCTAAGATACTGAACATCTGTGGTCCTCTTATGTAGAATTCCCCTAAGATCAAATGATTTAGAGGTAGGGCAAGATCCTTGATAGCCACAATGCTGCATACTGCCGCTAGAGCTTCCTCAGGATTCACCAGCAGTAGGCTGGTGTTCTTTAAAGACAGGAATCATTAGAGAAATAAAGCATGCATTTTGTCATACTTTCCTTTCTCTTAACAACATGATGTTCTTACTTCAGTAGTCCATCTTTTACTCCTGGTCCAAGTTGATGGTTTTTTTCTCCCAGCCTCCTCAGCTCTTTGCTTCAGTCCCACACACCACCCTTACCAGCTACTGTTTTTTTCATTCTTGTCTCAGGCTCCTCATCTTTTTCTCATTAAGTTCCAATCATCCTCTTGTCCGCACAGCCTACATCCTAATCATGACTCTACTTTTCATACAAGTTCATAGGTGGGACTGTGGGGAGCAACAGAAGAACCCTCTCTCAGTTCTCACCTCCACAAAGGCCTCTGTTTCTAGGAAAAGCCGTTGCTGGGAAGTCTTCCCCATCCCCAGTAAACCTACAGCAGACATTCGTTACTGTTGGGCTTTTCAGGCAGTAGAATGTGGAAACCCTGTTCTGTATTTGTATTTTTTAATGGAAACAGGCTGAGACATCCCCCACATATCAAATCCTCAGCAAACCCTTTGCCAAATTTCAGTTTTTGAGCATGGAGGTAGGAGAGCTCTTCAGGCATGCAGTTCAACCATAGTTTTTAACACAAATAAAATGTATTTTTCTCCAAACTCATTTTGCAAACTGACTGAACTATTTTAAAACTCAGCTTCAGGCTGACACACCAATCGCAGAAAAATCATTACAAATTAGTTGTTATGTGACAATTACAGGCACCAAAAGCCAGGGTCTTATAATGCATAATGATGGACAAACTTACTCATAGGCCTTGCTGCTTGCACTGCCTGTAATTTAGTGTTTCTCAGTTTCTCTCTCCAAAAATAACCGTCAGAAGTGAAAGTAGGATGTACTTACCATATTTTAAGTTGTGGACAAAACAGCATGCTTTTTTTTTCACCTTTCTTGGCTCATTTTCCCTCAGGATTCGAGAGGAAAACCCATGCTATTTCAAGAGCTTCAGTGACTGTGCAATATATTGTGTCTATTTGTTTGGGGTCTTAAGTAGACAAGATATTTTTCTCTGTAAATGAGAGAGCCTCCCCAGAAGGAGACGGAGGCCACTGCAGGTGGCCAGTATCAAAGTTGAAGAACAAAGATGAAAGGTGAAGAGATACTTCTGTCTACAGCAGCATGTTCTGTACTAATATTCCAGAGAATACATCAAAGCCACCACTAATGCTAGCCCTGGATATCTTTTCTAACAAATAAAATGTGGAAATATTTTCCTGATGCAATCTGAAGGAAAACTTTTACAAGGCTCTTTAATTTGGTTTGGAACATTTGACCTTTCAGTCTTCCATCATTAGCCTGGCCTTACCCAAAATAAATTATGTTCACAGAAGAATGTGACTAGCAATGTTAATACAGTATACTAACCATACTTTGCCTAGGTACCCTAATCTTCTAGATGATTATTAATTTTTTAATGCATTAGAGCTTAGGATGCACTCTAAGGCTGTTTACAAAAATGAAAGCTAACAGAAATATTTTTGTTCCTGCCCAAGCACTCAGGTAGTTTCCCTCCCTTCCCCCTCTCCCTCCTCATACAGAGAATTTATTTTCTCCATGACATCCTGGGGAAGTAGACAGTTATGATCATTTCCATTTTGGAAGTCAGAAGGTTTAACAGAGAGGTTGTGTGATTTGTCCAAGGCTTCACAAAACCCCTAAGGCAAACTGAGAAAAGAATCCGCTTCTCTTGACCTCGTTGTCTGTGTGTTGTCTACAGGGCTGCCTGTCTTCCTAGCTGACAGACTACTGAGAAGGGTGATGGCCTTATTGATCCTATAGTTAGATGCTGAAAAAACAGCATCATTTAGCATTAGCTGATTTCAGTAGGAATCCTGTCCCTTGGACAGAATTTGGCACTAAAAGGTATTTATTTTAAAGCCTAAATATACTTACTGAGATACCAGTATCAGAACATGATGTGATGCTGGTTAATAAACAGTAACAAATGTATTAATTTTTTTAATTTATTTAATGAATAGATAGAGCTGTGACACGTAGGAATCCTTTGTATGAATAGGTGTGTGTTACTCTTTTCACTCTGCACACAAAATGTGGTGATACAGTAGCTCGTCAGTGCACAGCACAGATGAGAAGCCAAAGCTCCTGGTAGCTCTCTGCAGCGCTGTGCAGGCAGTGGGACGTGCCCCTCCTGTGTTGCACACTCACAGAACATAGCTCCCTTCTCACTGGCTCGGCAGCTAGCACTACAAAGAAAACAAAATCAATTGAAATCCCTCCATTTCAGCAAGCTGAGTAGAGAGAAGCAGACAAGTGTGCAGCTGATAATGCCCCTCATTCATAGAGTCACTGTTTTTTCACCTTGCAACCCAATTTCAATTGTAAGACAGCCTCTTTGGTCATCTCCTCTGATGGGCAGTGCTCCACTCAGGGAAATTTGGACAGAGACTCTCAAAACAGCAATGTTTTGGAGTCAAGTAATCTACAAAAGAAGGAGGAGGAAGATAAGCACAATGTTAGTTCTGGTCATATGCAATCGAAGCTGACAAAACGTCCATCATCCCGTACTATATTAGCCTTTAAATATTCAGCTTTATCAGTTCCCCCATTCTTAATCCATCATTAACCACCCCATGAAGCCTCAGCTGATTAGCCCCACCTCTGCAGCTTGGCAACCCATTAACTATTTATCATTTGTATTTAATTGAACTCCAGCAGCAGTGGAAAACTCAAACCAGACACATTTCGAAACTGGAACAAAGGAGATGGTCCCTTGCTGAAGGAGTTCATGGTCTGGGCAAGAGTGAAATGCAACAAAGACGAAATGACAGCGATACTGAACAAAGGCTTACTCCCTGATCCACAGATATATAGATTTTATGCGGATTTTTTTTTCCAGTGAATTCCACCTCAGCATTCCTTAAAATTACAGCAAATGATGCAATTTGGGATGGTCCAGCAGAAAAAAAAGGGCATTTTGTGTGTTAGGTGACAAATGGATCAAAAAACTTTACCTAAATCATTCCACAATTACTAGGTAGTGGTACAACCCAGGGATTAAAGTCCTAGTACAGCAGAAAACTGGAAAACATATACAATATGCACATTTTATATGGATTTAAATAAACAAATGGAAGCATTTCTTGGTTAAAATGCTTATTTCTTAGAGACTAAATATGTGTAATTTATGAAGGGTTTTTTTATATTTTGCTGCTTGCTATTCATGCACATAATCAAAATATAGATACAATACTAAACATTCTTTCTGCTATGAGTGCTGGATTTGAGGTGAGAAGATCTGTACACCATTTTCTGTCCTTCTCTATTTTTTTTTGCTTAGAAGGGAAGCTATGTGTTCTCCACTGAGGCTGGCTGCACGTTTCCTCTTAAATAAACTTTGCAGAAGTCACCAGTGCCTTTGTTACCTCCACCTGAGTTTCCGTACCTTTCTATTTATGAGTATCCTTTGAAGCATGTCTGAAAGATCCAGTTCATGAGAAGGCCACTACCTGCTCCCTGAGCAGTGCCGCACAGCATGAGCACATGGCCTTCGGGGTAAAAGGGGCAATGCATTTTTTTTTACCTAGCACTTGACTCGCTCACATTTGTTCTCCTTTTAATCCCTGTAATTAAAATGCCTGCCTGCCACTTCAGTACATGCTCTAAAATGATTACAATTCAAACATTATAACAATCATAGTTGCTGCTACTGTACAAGAGGAAGAAAAATTGATCTAGGCCAACACAGTTAAGGAAGGTATAGAAGGGAAACCATAAGCTACGAAAGCAAAATAGAATATAGGAGTACTAGATCTGATGAAAGGAGCATCTAAGGTAGCATACTCTGTCTCTGATGAAAGCCAGTATGAAGTACTTAAGGGAAGATAATGAATGAGAAAACAAGCAAGTATGGGGAAGTATGTCCTGTGGCATGTCTGCCCAGCTTCCAGCTGCTTATTGAGGCAGATGCTCTATCACGTTTAATAAAGGAAAATGGATCTATTTCCCAGAACTTCCTGGTCTGGCTTTTCTAAGCTTTTCTTTGAAACTGTTTAGACTTTTCCTCCCATGAACATTGTGTGGACATGTGTTCCACAGTTTTATTATGTTGGGTGGAAAAAAAACCCACTTCACTATGTTTATTTTAAGCACCCTAACTAATAGTTTTCATTCAGAGCTGCTGAGACATGCCCAAGCTAGTCTAAAAGAAGGCTTGAACAACATCTCCATCCCTTTCTGTTTTATTAATTTCCTCATCTTCCCTTTGTTCTCTTTCATTTCTTCCCTTGTTCTTTTATCCTCATATGATCTCTGAAGGGAGTCACAAGCTACATAGGCATCTGGTTTACAAATGCGTGCCTATTACATACCAGAATTCATATTACCAAAAGCATGGCAGTCCTTCAGAGGCACACTCTTCCATGACTATGTCTGTTGCTGGTAAGTTTAGTCTTAACTTTAGCACCTCAGTTCCTTTCTGAGTTCCTGAGTGACAGTGACCTGGTTTTCGGAGGTGCTTAGCACCCACCACCTCCTGGGGGGAGCTGCAGGCACTCAGCGCACACAAGAGAACACTTTTATGCAAAGCATCTGCCTAGCTCTGGGCACTCAAGTATTAAATTGTTATTCTGGATTCAGCTTCACAGCGTAGCGACACAGGAAATTGTCAGCCTGGACTGAAATTAAGAATGTTAGGGCTGGCGGTACAACCCTTACTTATGGTGATTTAAGGTAAGCAGTCCTCTTGAATTCAATATTACTAAATGTGAATCTTCTCAATTTTTTTCCAGATCAGTGGCAAATGCTACAAAAGACAATCATTTTACAGACTTTTTGTAATGTAAACATAGAGGGCATTGCTGTATCCTGAGTCCTGACTGGACCTCTGGTTTTCAGCTTTATGTCTGTTTCCACAATAAAACACACCAAAACCTGAACTTACACGTTCACCTGCACAATCACCCAGTAGATACACTTTACATCTCCCCTATATTTTTCCTTCTTTCTCTGTTCCTCTCTCACTGTTAGAATTTGCTCAGACCTATTCTCTAGCCAAATATCTCTCTTTTTTTTTCCTTTGGTGTACTCCTCTTTGCATTTCTTTTTTCTTTCTTGCCACCTTTCTATGTGTCAGCCTTGTTCCAGTTCCTCTCCCCTATGGCATTCAGAACTCCTGCTACTTTCATACACTCTCACCATTTTAAGCTGCTTTCCCACATGCTCCCCTTTCACGGAACACCTTCCTTCCACTGATTTCCAAAGCACAGATGCTTGTTCGCTTTCCATGATGGCAACAACAGCTCTAAAAGAAACATATCATTTCCCCTCCTGCAATTCATGCACAAATGCCTGGCATGTGCTGCCTGGAAAAAGCCTTTCGACTTTGAATTTCCTTGCCTTTGTGGAATCTGTGAAAAAGTCTGATAAATTACAACTTTGGCAGTTATTTCAAATAACTTTATTTGCAGCCAACTGAGGCAAAATCTGTCAATGGTGCCATCCCTGTTTTCTTTCAAAGGTCGTTGGCATTTCATGAGCGAGCTCAAAGTCAAGCTGATTCAAAGGGAGGCTCATATTTCATTTTTTTCCAGGAAGGTTAGATTACGTGTTCTAATGGTGACAGGGCTGTCTAATATCACCCAGATATTAGAGCTGGGTTCTAGTTGAGGCCACAAGTCTCTTCAAGTACATGTGTTTTGTCACTTTATCTCTCTCCTAGTGATTTCTCATCTGTAAAATAGCTGTAATACTACCTAGTAGTTTTAATATTAGTTACAAAAGACAACAAGACCCCAACTAATCATATGTGTGGCTAGGTTTGAATTTGGCCTTGAACCTGGTTTTGGTGTTGGCAGTTCAAGTGAAGCAAATAAACCTCAGTCTACAGCTCCTCACACTGGGGCGTAAGAGGCACTAGCTGTGACACAGAGTATGCAACAGGCAGTGTCTCATGTTGTCCCAGGGAGTGAGAGGAAACAGTAACAGGGAACCTTCACAGTATCACAGTATCACAGTGTCATAAGGTTGGAAAGGACCTCTGAGATCATCAAGTCCAACCCATAACCCAACACTAACACCAACACTAACACCAACCATCATCTAAACCATGGCACTCAGTGCCTCATCCAGTCTCCCCTTAAACACCTCCAGGGTCGGCGACTCCACCACCTCCCCGGGCAGCCCATTCCAATGGCCAATCACCCTTTCAGTGAAGAACTTTTTCCTCACATCAAGCCTAAACTTTCCCTGACGAAGCTTGAGTCCATGCCTCTGCAAGCCAACTGAATTGCTGCCTGAGCTTGAAAGAGTAATGGTGCACCTGGGAGCCTCTAGCAATACTCAGAATAAACTACAGCATGGCAGGGAATGGCATTTATGTGGGCAGGATTTCAATGCATGCTGATCAAGATATGCATGGATTTCCTGATCCTCGACTCCCTGAGTTACCCAAAGCTGAAGTCTTGTGGCAAGACTTTTCCAGGCCAGCTGGGTGAAATGGAAGTTGTATGTGACCACCTCCCATCAGCACCCTCTGGACATCTGAAAGGGAGTACAAAGGACTTATCAATACTACTTTAACTTGTAGTGTTGTGAAAAGAAATTGAAGACCACACATGAATTCAAGAATTTTCGATTGAGATGGACAGATACACTGATCCTCTTTTAAGACAAAAGATTCTGCTTGCGTACAGAAGGATTCTCAGGACTGTCTTTGAGCAAAATCTATTTTTGGGTATGGTAGTAAGAGACAGATTATCATCATTAATGACAATACATGATTTAATTAGGAAAAGCAATGCAGTTCAGGAAAACAAAATCTTTCCAAATAATAGTTATACTAGTTATCTAAAAGATAATAAACATAATAAATTAAAGTAAACTTAATAAATTGGAGGAGAAACAGGCTCTCATGAAGTCCAACAAAGAAATGTGAATTCCTGCACACAGAAAGGAATAATATTTGGAGTAACAGAGGTGGAGAACTGGCTAGAAAGCAGCTTGCAGAGAAGGTCCCAGGAACCCTGGCATTAAACAAGCTCAACATGAGTTACCAATGCACTCTTGCAGAAGAGGCCGGGGGCATTAGGAAGAGCACTGCTGTCAGGTGGAGAGAGGTGATCTTTCGTCTCTGCTCAGCCCTGCTGAGACACGTCTGGAGTGCTGAGTCAAGATGTAGGGTCCGCAATGTAAGAGGGACATGGACACACTGGAACAAGGGCAGTGAAGGGCCATGAATACGATGAAGTAACTGGAGCATCTGACATACGAGGAGAGGCTGAGAGATTTGGGGTTGTTCAGCCAGAAGAAGAGGAGGTTCAGCGGGGATCTAATCAATGTGTATAAATACCTGGTGTGGAGGAAGAAGAGATGATAGAGACAGGGTCTTCTCAGTGGAAGGACATACGGCAAATGCTATTTAAACATAAAGAAAAGGCTTTTTTTACTGTAAGGGTTATCAAACACTGGAACAGGTAGGCCAGAGATGCTGTGGAGTCTCCATCCTTGGAGACATTCAAAATTTGACTCAACACAGAGCCAACTTTCTTTGCTTTGAGCAGGGAGGTTGGGTTATATGATCTTGAGAGGTCCTTTCCAATCTCAGTTGTTCTTTCATTTGCTGAATAAAGAACATTTTCCTATGCTGAAAATACATGCCACATCCTAGTCCTGAATATATTGCTGTTATGCATTCCTGAGATATATTTTGGGGTTTTGACAGACTTTTTGCCACAGAGATGGGAATGCATTGCCATTATATATTAGGATGTGTAAGATTCATGTAAATATAACTGAGAAGATCAAGAGATTGAAACATATGTCATGTAGGATTCTGGTGAGATGCTGGCAGGAAAGCAAGCATTGCAGTAGAAGAGTAATTGTCAAATAATGACATGTCAAAGCCCAACTTTACCCAAGTCTAAATCATTTAGTATATGTCACTGTAGATACCTTGACATGTTTCTTTGGGTCCAGAAAAGAAATAAATAACACAATGTATCTTGTATATGCAATGCAGGGGGTAAATGTAATATATTTGAAAGCATGACAAGAAAATTAAGGATGAAGAAACTCCAGAATGACTTTTATGAATGAAAAGAACCTGTAATTGTTTTCCATCCCTTGACAGATGTTACTTAAACTGACATACTATATCACACAATAAAGCTCACTGGGGGAATACAGGATTATGAGAAAATGTATAAACCACTGTCTTTTTTGTAAAAAAATATTTTATTCTTCACAGAAAGACAAAGAGAGGAGGGACTCCTTTTAGGAAGAACTTGACATAGATTACTGTAACAATATTTTCGGGAATGTATCAGCATGATTGATCTACTTAAAAAGGGAATGAAGTTAAAAAGAAGGGAGACCTTTCTGTTGTATCCCAGTCCCACACGACCTCTCTCCTTCTTCTGTCACGTAGCATCTGGGAGACTTACCCATTTCTTAAAGAGAAAACAAGAAGACTCTCTCCTGCCTTCTTCTGTGTGGAGAAGTAAAGAACAGAAAGGAGTGGAAATGACTGTTGTTGAGAAAGACAGCTGAAGAAATGAGTTTGCCTTGGCCATAAATATTCTCAGTTCACTTCGGAGGAAGCTCTACATCTGCAGGACACCTTCGGAGAGTGCGAGTCTCTGCCCTTCACCAATTTTGCTTCTGGCTTAGATAGTTCCCTGCTGTCAAGGTATGTGAGAAACAGAGGCATTAGGCAGTCAGAGGGTTTCTCAGGTACCTTGCGCTTTCTCAAAAGAAGAGTTTGGAGGTTGGCATTTTGGGTGTCAACCACAAGACAATAAGAAGCCCACAGGAAAATAGGACTTGGTATATGCTCTTATCAACCTGTATGACAGAGCAAGTAGACCACTGTTTTGAACCAAATGAACTTTTGGAGTTTCACAAGTTTAATTCTGAGGTACATTCCTTAACCATAATGAAGTCTAGAGGTTCCAAGTGCATAGTTTGTAACAGCGAAGTTCAAATCCAGTACGATGTGTCTAAGTTTCCTGATCATCTATAGGTCATTTGTTTTCCTCTGCTTGATCTTTGGCATGATATTCGATATGAAAACATCGCAGCAGAGTCACTGAATAACCATAGTGGATAGATAGGGTGCAGCAGTAGACAGATGATAAAGATTTTTCCCTGAAGTCAATACTGGTGTCCGGGGCATATTTTACTAATTTGTTTTTTAATGCATTGCTGATACTCTTTTAAAGGCTTAATATTGATTGATTTTTAATGGTGTGGGTGTTCTCTGATGCTGAAGAAGGAAAGACTTCTCCTTGCTTACTTTTCGTGTAGGGAACATGTGAAATGAAACAAGAAACAAAAAAAGCATTTTAACAGAAGACTCGGAAGTATTTAACAAAGAACCAGAGAAACAAGGTAACATTTCTTTCTGTTTATCCAATTACTTTAAGTTTCAGGTAAAAAGAGCACTCTAAATAAAGTTTCTCTCTGTTTGCCAAACCTTTAAAAAGCATTAATAATATTAAGGCTCTATATTGCCATTAATCTGTACAGATTTGACACAGATACTCTAAAGCAGCACCAAAAAAATTTAAATACTCTTCAATATTAAAATACCACCAAATATCTCCAAACTTTTGTATTTGGAAATCTGCCACTACTCCCATTTCAACAGCCATTTGTGTCTGCTTTGGAGAGGCTACCTCTTGACATTTTGCAGAACAGCCTCTAATTGTTGACGGAAACTCTGGATTGAGATTAGTAGCCACAGCAGAAAGGAATCCACAGACACTGCTGTGTGTGAGTAATACTGTGGGCATTTGTCCAAGCTCAGGAATGAGTGGAATGTACCGCTTCTCAAAGGTATGGATGAAATATTTCTGAAGTGGAAGAGGGGATTGGATGGAAATGAAGCAAAGGAGAAGTTCAAATGCATGTTTTCCATGTATACGAAAATGGCTGGCTGTACTTAAAAGAAAAAAAAAAAAAAAGCTTGGGAGCCAATATTTTAATTATTCAGTGCATTTATTTGCGCCTGATGGCATAAATAATCTTATCACCTTAGCATGTCATATGAGAAGTCAAAGGAGCATTTCCACTTCAAGCCGAATGAAAAAAAATCAACATAACAGTACTTTGCTATGAACGTATAATGAATTTCTTTGTTTAATTAAACACTTCAGCAAGCAAAACACCTGAATTTGAATAGCTGTTTATTATGGCTTCCCCTCGGGTACAGATGAAACGAGAATAGGTTATCTTGGGAAAGGCATATGTTTTCTGTGGTGACTGGCATTACTGAGCGACTTGATGGAGAGCTGACAACACCTTGGCAAGCAGGGAAAAATAAGGTGAATTATCAGCAATACTACAAGAAACCAGTTAACAGCCACATCTTTATTTTGGCTTGTGGCTGTTATTTGGAAAAAAAACCCTCATGATCCTCCCTTTTTACCTCCAGCTTTCTCTCTATATATGTGGGTGTACATGTGTGTTTATACGTGCATAAAGGCACGCAGACATGTGCTTACACACGTTTTGGTATCCGAGGTTCCATGACGCGTTTCCCAGCGTGTTGAGAAGGAGAGAAACAGGAGGGGGAGCTCTCGCCGCAGCCGCCGCATCCCGGGCTGCGCCGGGCCGGGGTGCTCCCGGGGCCCCTTCCTCCCGCTCCCGCCTCCCGCGGGGCAGCTCGGCTGCTACAGCAGTTACCTGGTTGTCCCAATTTTGGCTGGGAAAGCTGTCGCGCCGTTTCCAGTGTGCCCACAGAGTGCCGTTTGTTTGATGCCATTGCCTTTCAAAACCTTTCTCTTTGAAGCTGTCCTGCAGCTTATATATTTACCAGCTGGAAAAGTCAGGCCTGCTTGTTTATCTCATAGAATGGTTTGGATTGGAAGGAATCTTAAAGCCCATCCAGTACCAGCCCCCCTGCCATGGCCAGGGACACTTCCCACCAGACCAGGCTGCTCAAGGCCCCATCCAATCTGGCCTTGAACATTTACAGGGAGGAGGCATCCACAGCTTCCCTGGGCAACCTGTGCCAGTGTATCACCACCCTCCCGGTGAAGAATTTCTTCCTAATATCCAATCTATATCTTCCCCCTTTCAGTTTCAAGCTCGTCCTATCACTACCTGTCCTTGTAAAAAGTCCCTCCTCAGCTTTCTTGTAGCCCCTTCAGGTGCTGGAAGGCTGCTATGAGGTCTCTCCGGAGCCTTCTCTTCTCCAGGCTGAACAAACCCAACTCTCTCAATCAGTCCTCATAGCAGAGGTGCTCCAGCCCTTTGAGGTGCTCTCATCCTCTCCAACAGGCAATAATGAAGAAACAGCTCAATAATAATGTTAAAAAGAGTTACACATTAATAAAGAAGAAATTGAAGAACTTGGTTATAACAAAGTATTGCTTTTGTGTTCTCTAACAAGCAGCTCCAGCAAGTGGATAGGTACTCTTTTAAAACATGTAAATACTAATAAACATGAACATGAATAATAGAATATAAATTAAACTTGAGGCTATTTATTTTAGGAAACTCATTTGCACCTGTCATTTTATGAACACTATTTGTTTTTCAGAGGTTCAAATTACTGCACTCACAAAAATCCAAGTTCAAATTTAGAGTTGGAAATGTAAAGCTGTGATAGAACAAAATTACAGAGCTTGGCAAAGTGCCTTGAGTGTAAAACATGTGCTTGGGCAACAGAAGGAAAATCTCAGTTCTCGCCATGGCTCAGATACAGTAGAGACCTGAACCTCAGTCTTGCAGGTGAATTAGCAACCACCAAAAGGCAGCTTACATGTTTTTTTTTTCTTCCCAACTTTGAAAGTAACTGAAAAGAGAAGCAGAAAAAAAAAACCCAACCAACCCCAAAGAGGTGAATCAGTGAGAAACTTACTCTATTGCACTGTGGTTAGAGCACACACTCATCATGGGAAGCCTGATAGGCAGTTCCTACTCCCTTTCAAGATGAAAAAATGTAGTTTTGTTTTGAATGAGAATGGAAACATATTTTGAAAACTTTGCAATTTCATTTTTCTAAGAACATAGGATTCTTGCGTTTCAGTGCATACTATATAATAGATTTAAAATCACCTTGGAAATATCACAAGGAATTTAGTGTTAGTAAACTCAGGAGCAAAATCTTCACTGATTTCCACAGGATCAGGATTTCTGATCCTGATTTGGCTTAAATTTGCTTACTGACACCATGTGCCCCAGTATCTTCATCTGGTAGAATAAATGTGAGCAGCCCTGTTGATGCAATCAGGCACCCCTATTCACCTGCTTAAGATGTTTGCAGAATCCATATAGAGAACTGCTGAACCAGGTTTCTTTACCAAAAATACAGGTTGTCACATAAGAAATATGTGCAATCGCAGTTCAGTAAACGTATTTAATGTTAGGGTCTCTGTAATGTAAATACCAGATTTATTTTCTCATAACTTTTTGGAGACGTGCAGATCAATGCCATTGTATGACTGACAAATTCATGGCTTCCATAGATTCTGGTACTCTGCCTCCTCTTACGAGTTCACGAGCTACCATTAAAACCTGAAAGTGTTCGTTTTCGATAGTGATTCGCTCCCCAGTTACAAGTGGAATAATTAGACGGCTTCCAAAACTTATTTCAGTGTCTACGCTGCATGTCAGATAACATCTGAGCACTCTAAATGCATGAACTTCTGTGTTGACAGTTGATGGTCCTCCATATGCTATCACTAGAAGAACAACTTACCAAGAATATGTAATATAATAATATGCAATATGTAAAGGTAATAACAGCTCTAAGAAAATAGGAATCGTGACAGTTGCAGAAGTAATCTGCTGTCAGATATTATTAGGACACAGAGAGGTAGAACTTTAGTATCCATTCAAAGCCTGTATTAGATACTGAGAAAACCAGGATATGATCTAAGACCATGTCTTTCAGCTGGTGGTTGATGAGGTACTGGGGAACTAGGCTGTTGTTTAAGGAGCTTACCAGAAGTAGATGAGAAAAGTGAGACTACTGTCAGGAGCCACAAGTTCATTTGAAAGTATTTGGAGTGCGCAACTGGGAAAAAAACCCTAACTTGAAAGCCACTGGTTTTGGTGATCAAGAAGAGAGGATCAGCAGTCAGAACTGGCGGTGAGAGGGGTGGGAAGTGTTTCAATTTACAACCAAACCTTCAGCCATTAGTCAGGAAAACTGGAAAGATGGATATGATCCTGAAGAAGTTATTTTTCATCTTCTCACTGTAACCTGTTGAAAACAATTCCATAGAATGTCCTGAGTTGGAAGGGGCCCACAAGGATTATTGAGTCCAACTCCTGTAACTGCATAGGACAACACCAACGTTCACACAATGAGTCTATGGGCATTGATTGCATCATTTGGGCTTCCAGATACACTCTCCGAAGTCCCTTCCAATATTAAAGGAAATGCAGTTTATGATGAGAGTTTAGGATCAATCTCTGTCAGATTATCAACTCAATCTGTTAAATTTACACAGCAAAACAGTGCTTCATTATCATGTACGTAGTAAGTGTTGAGAGGGAGTCTTCAGATGTTTCACTGAGAACCATTTGAGGCAACACTCTGTTTAGTGGAAGTTCTCAGTTTTTTAGTTCTCAGAGTTTTTTGAAACTCTGCTATCTGTACAGAGAAACCAGTGATATGTCCCTAATACAAGAATGAATTTTGCCTTTTATATTAGAAAGGCTTCATGTATCAGCAAGGTGGTGGCCATTCGAAGCAGAATAGCTGTCTGAGGTTGGCTTGCTTTTTTCAGCTAAAGGTTTCAAAAATCTCTGAAGCAACACGAGATTGTATAGCCCTCCTTGTGCATTACCTGTCTTATCCCTGATGTGTGAGTGAATACACTGAGATTCTGGGAATATCTCCCATACTTGATGAAGCTCAACCATACTGATCTGTTTGGAACAGAATACGGTGAACAAAACATAGAGATGAGGTTGGTGGTGGTGGTGGTGGGGCACAGGAGAAGGGAAACCTCCTTAGTAAGCACCATCCTTCAAAGGTTACCTGTGGAATCACAAGTTAGTTACCCCAAGTTTCAGAACTCACTGTCTTTTAAAATATTACAGGCAAGAAAAAACCCGAAGTCTTGGTTTCTTCTCATCCTTGTTGTTGGAGAGCCTGAGGACAGATATTGCATTCCTGGGTTTTGCAGAATGGACTGAGCCTACGGCACGACTGCTTCTGTGGGTGACTCCTGCAGCTCCTTGCTGCTGGCAGAGCCTTCTTGAGAGTCTCCTCGAGGTCCTGCTATTCTGTGAAAATGAACAATTAATCAGATGTGGTCTTTTTTCCAGCATCTTCCTGATTCTTTCAGGCAGCGAGAGGAGTCGCAGCACCTTCGCTTCACAACGGCCGTGACCTCCCCGCTGCTGATGGGCTCTAGGATTTTACAGACTGAGGTCCGGTTGCTATGTCACCTTCTGATGCTCCCTGCAATAACAGCTAAGATTAATGCAAAATCTCAGTTTTCAGTGCCACTGGGGAAAATGTGCTCCATGTCTCTAACGGCTCTGCCATCTGAAGAGGGCAAGAAAGACTCATTCCAGTCACGAAACGAGCAAAGGAGTTGTGCTCAACTTTTCATACTGAAAAATGTCAGCAATTGAAAGCTTCAGAAACAGAGAATGTAAATTAGGCATTGTTGCACGCAAAACGAACTTATCTTTGACAGGCTAAACAGAGATTTTTATGGGGAGCCTACTCATACCCACATGGAACTCAGTTTTTCTGCAGGCTGATTGTTTTTTGGTTTTTTTTCTTTAAATGCCTATTTTTAAGGTGCACTGCTGTCAGAATGAGAAGCCCAGTACGATTACAATTTGACTAATGGAACAATGGACACCCCAGTACCGCACCGTATCGTATTGAGTGATTCGGGACAGCCAGGGAGCGGGAAAGCGCAACCCAGGAATAATCAATGTAACCCCCACAGCGTGTGTGCTGTAACCCAGCACTTCCTCGCCGAAGCACGTTCCCACTGAACCATTCATCCTTACCTCCCATAAACGGGAAAAAATAGGAGTCACCAAACCCCGCGGGGAGCCCCGTCTGATGGGGACGAGGTGTGTGCTGAGGGGCACGGGGGGTGCCGGGGGGTCACGGCGGCTGCACCCCGGTGCTGGGGGCAGGCAGGACCGACCCCGTCCCGTGTGACAGACCCCCCTCGAGCGCGTGGGGATGGGGTGGGTACCGAGGGAATCACGGCAGCTGCACGCCGCTGCTGGGGGCAGGCAGGACTGGCTCCCCCTCCACTGTGTGTGCATGGGGACACCTGATCCCCTCGTGTGCGTTGGGATAGGGTGGGTTCCGGGGGGGGGCACTGTGGGTGTCGAGGGGGCGGGGACTGCAGCTGCACCCCGATGCTGGGGGCAGGCAGAACCGACGCCTCGTGTGAGCGTGGGGATGCTCGACCCCCGTGTCCCCGTGTCTGCGTGGGGGCACCCGATCCCCCGTGTGCACATGGGTATGGGGTGGGTGCTGGGGGGTCACGGCGGCTGCACCCCGGTGCTGGGGGCAGGCAGGACCGACCCCCCTCCCGCGTGTGCATGGGGACATCCGACCCCTCCCGTGTGTCCGCGGGAATAACCGATCTCCCTGTGTGCGCATGGGGACACCCGACCGCTCCGTGTGTGCGTGGGGAGGGGATGGGCGCCGGGGGTACACGGCAGATGCCGGGGCCCGGGTGCACGGCGGCTGCACCCCAGTGCTGGGGGCAGACAGGACCAGCCCCACCGTGGGTGGGTGGGGACACCCGACCCCCCGTGTATGCGCGGAGATGGGGTGAGTGCCGGGGGCACAGCGGGTGCCGCGGGGGGATGTCACAGCGGCTACACCCCAGTGCTGGGAGCAGGCAGGACCGACCCCCCCCGTGCGCGTGGAGCCCCCCGCCCCCCGCCATTCCCCAATCCCAGCGGGGGCGGGCGCGCCCCGCCCCCTCCCCTGAGCCCCGCCCGCTCCCCGCACACCGCGCTCCCCCCCCCCCCTCCACCTCCGCCCCCCCCTCCCGGGCTCCCATGGCGAGCAGCGGCGGCCGATTCGGTGCTGTGCAAGCCCCGCCCGCCGGCGGCCCGAGCCCGTCCTCCCCCTTCGCTCCGCGGCAGCCCGCCAGCAGCGCCAGCAGCAGGCGCGGGGCCGGCTCGTTCCGCGCCGCCGCGCTCCCCTCTCTCCCGCGCCCATGCAGGCGGGCGGCGAGGCAGAAGATGGCTGACTCGCCGGGGCACCCGCGCCCCTGCCCGCCCGCGGCCCCCGCCCGCCCCCCGCCGCCACCGCGCTCCCCCCGGGCTCTCCGCGGCGCCGCCCGCCACCACTGAGCGCCGCCGCCCCCCCTGCCCGTTCCCAGCCCCCCCAGAGCACCAGCAGCCATTTCATCTCCAGCACCACCACCAAGTAGGCGCAAAAGGAAAAAAATGGCAGAAATGGAGAAAGAAGGGAGACCTCCCGAAAATAAAAGGAGCAGGAAGCCGGCGCACCCGGTGAAACGGGAGATCAACGAGGAGATGAAGGTGAGGTGATGGGGAAGGGAGCGGGGTGTGCGTGTGTGTGTATGTGTGTGTGTGTGTGTGTGTGTGTGTGTGTGTCCCGCCCGCCGCCTCCGTGCGTGGAAATGAAATAAGAAAGGATCTCTTGTCATTTTTTTTTTTGTAGGATGCACTGAATGTGTCTCAACTCCGCCTCCTGGGCTGAAAACAGAGACGAATTCACAGGCTACAAATCCTGTTCATTGACCAGCTTTGATTTTTATTTTTTTTTTTAAAAACACTCTCCCTTGTTGAGCTTTTAAGCTACTTGGGTGCCAGTGATGAGCGGTGTTTTGTTTTTTTTTTTCCTTTCTGTACCCATCCCCTCAGGTAGCTGGGAAACCCCAAAGTTAGGAAAGAAAGGGACCTCTTTTAAACCTCTTTTCTCTCCTTTTTCAGTAGCCGGCTGCAACTGTGTAATTAAATTGTCAGAAGTGCAATGTTAGGCTCTGAGCCGCGCATCATTCTGGCACTCAGGTGTGGAGACCCCTTTTCTTTCCCTCTCCTCTCGGCAGTTGTCACCGCGGCAGAGATGCTGCTGATCGGTGCCTGCCTGCCCCAGGGATGCCTTCCTTGGAAAAGTATCGGTTGTCCTGCCTAATAGGAACCGGTGCCAGCCCAGCTGTACTCTGGAGGTAGTGCTTGAGGCGCCCGCTCCAGATGTTACGATGGCTGTGATTGCACGAAAACCTTATATCAGTACCTCTTTTATCAGTAGCTTGCTGCTCCGGGCTTCATTGAGCAGTCCCATTTTTTTTTTTTTTTTTGCGTCTGTTTTTCACGTCTGTTCCGTGTCTGTTTGTTTTTCATCTCTAATTCCCCAAAGTTGGGAATGAGGTATTGCGAGACTTCGGCTGAACTTGTTGTTGCTGCTGTTGTTCAGTGCGGGGATAAAGTGACTGAAACAGCGCAGTCTGGTTGATGAGAGAAAGCTGCTGGTGTTTAATTTGAATATGTCATTTATTAGAAGGTTTATTGTAAGTGGAGGACTGCCTGGAAAATGTCACGCATTTGCATAGTATGTATACTATATAGGCAGGGTATATAAATATGCATGATGCCTAGTGCAAATGTCTTTGCTTTCTGAAGCATTGGTTTCCCCATGTAAAATTAAACGGGAATGCACAATCCCCTCTTCTCTCTTGTCTTTCGCACACCACTAGTTTTGGTGAGATGCCCTTTCCTGCCTAAGGCAGGCATTTCTTCTCCTGCTGCCTCAATAATGAGCATGTCCACAGTGCACATCAACTGGAAATGTGGACAAGAGTAGTGTTAGAGGAATGAGCGCAATAATGTGTCAGTGCATCTCTTGGGAAACAAACCATGCTAGTTTCAAGTCCCAAGGAAAAGTGTTATTCTTTACGACATGTATGACATATTCTTTTCGTAGAGGGCTTGGTAAGAATAAGAGTCATTGCTCATTGTAACCTCACATAGTTTCAGGACTGCAGAGGTCCGTTGTGTAGAGCATTGACCCCTTAGAGCATCGCCTAATGCCATCTATATGGATTGCAGCTTTTGAGTTTCATAGGTTCTAGAATTACAAATTAGCTAATTTTAATCAAAACATGTGAAATGTTATCCTGGCTGGATATAAAGGCTGACTGTGCTGGATCCTCTGGGTTTGTTTGGTTTACTTTGGCTTCAGGCACACTCAGCGGTTTGGGAGATAGTTGTTCTTCTACAGTATAACAGATGTTTGTTTGAAAGGGTGAGGAAGAAACAAAAACAACATTGTGTGAAGGAGAAAAATTACACAATTTTAAACTAATGCTTTGGTATTAAGCTCTGGCATTAGCCTTCATGTAGAGGGTTTCTCTTTTTTAATTATGGGTAGCTGCTTAAGGGTAGAAACGTTGATTTCAGCCAACTTGCACATTAAAGGCATGTAGAAATGGCACGTTGAACCAAGATGATTTCTGATTGAGAGTGAGATAGCTAATGGCAGACCCTTTCACAAAACACAGGACATCTTTCAATGTAAACTGTGCTGTATGTGCCATGCATTTTTAGTAGGATAAATGCCTCCTATCATCACAGAAGGGGAAAGAGAGGGGGGAGGGAAAAAAAGTAGTTTGAAATTTTGTCTGGTGGAGAAAGTGAAAATCCTGTGGCATTCACTCTTTTTTTTTTTTCTTTACTGTTACATTAAGATGTCTAGTTGTTCTTCATAAACCTGGGGAACACAATAATGCAACAAATTGGTTACACTGTGCAAAACGTTTGCAGCAAAATGACAGAGGGAGCACAATGTGTCCTTGTGTAGGTTCATATCTGTAATGTTCAAACAGGCTGACTGTTTCCCTTCATCTGAACTGCTTTCATCTGGACCAGTGTAAAATAAGCTCTGGTAAGTAATCACGGCAGAGCAGAAAGAAAGGAATGTATACAGCAGTAGACAGCCTAAGCTGTAAAAACTGTAACCCGAGTATCAGCAGCAGATCAGATATCAAGGCTTTAAGGTAGGGGAAATGAAAGAGATGAAGGGGAGGAAAAGACGAGAGAGGGAATGGAAAAGTCAGCTTGGAAAGTGAAGGAGAAGTAGGAGGGCCCCCTCCGGGAAATTTGGCTCAGGGATTAGGGAATTTTATCATGGTGTACAGTGACCTACTCAGGTTTCAGCCCACGTTGGATCAGATTGCCTCCCTTTGCTAGCAGAAAGAAAAAGGACTGGTGTATATGTGATTTTTTTTTTTTTCCCCCCTTCGAGTAATAAAAAGGCCATTGGTACAAGTGTCTATTTTAAGTACAGCAAATACAGGGCACTATGAATGAGCAATAAAATTACCTCATCACAAAGACTTCCTTCAAGATTTGCTGTTTGATACAACCAGATATTTACTTGAGAACGATCACAACACCTAGCTGCTTGGTTTGGTGTCTTCCAGCAGTAGTGTCACAGCTTGGTTTTGATGGGGCTGGATGGATATTCAGGTTGCTTGCTCTTCCCTTATGCCAGATATTAAGTTACATTTTATTATCGCTAACCTGATGTACATGGTAGTTATAAAGAATTTTAATTTGATACAATGGTGCGTGCAAAAAGTACATGACTTTGCGCAGTTTTCTGATATTACATTTCAATGAAAAATATATTCAGGAGGAACTATTTTGTTGCGCTGTGACCTTCACAGCTTCTCTTTCTTTTTCTCTAATTATTGTTTTATTTTCATCCCCTTTCTCCTTCAGATGATACTTTCTGTTTTTATTTCCAGAGGTGGCATTGTTCACCTCATTCATTGCAGTGCTGGGTCTCACTCGCTGGTGAATAACAGAATCCGTAATAGATCCAAAGTTGTCGTAGTCAGGGAACCCGGTACTATTTTAAGACTAAAATATTTTTTACAGTTTAACTGATGAAAGCACTTGTCAAGGCATGGTGATTGCTCCCCATCCATCCCTCCTCATCTGCCATCCCGCTGCCACGCAGCAGTGCTGCTCAGGAGGAGCAGCTAGGTGCTCTGCAGCTTTGTTGAAGTTACATCCAGTACTGGGTTGCCCTGGAAGTTCTACTGAACAAACAAGACAATGTATCCACATGTGCCTGTCAGTTGAAACGCGAGCAATTAATTTATGCTGTGCTTTCACAGGGCTGCTTCATGTGCCCAAGGAGTTTACCATCTATAAATATTCTCAATAACTAATTTGTATCTAAAATTGGGCTTCGTTCCTGATGCCTAGAGCTAAAGACAGCTCCATCTGTTATAGTTCAATAGTAAACTCATCAGAAGATCTTTCAGTTTAGTGTTTTAATATTCCCCATTTGGCACTGAAAAGTACCTCTGTCAGGAGGAGGAAAGCGGTGAAGCAGACGTACTAGTGCTGTGCCTGGAGTGAGCAGGGTTGCTCAGAACACTCAGAAGATTCCAAGGAAACTCCTCCCTTCTCTCCTGAAAAGCATAAAATATCTTTGGGAAAATGTAGAAGCAGACAGATTTTGTCAACTGTACTATTTCAGGAGACTGAGGTGGAGCTTTTCTGTGGAATCTTCATGGAAGGAGCTTTGTGGGATGGCCGCAGAAGGGTCTTGCATTGTCTGTGCAGGGAGCCTCACCTGCCTGTGCATTGTAGCAATAGCACTTATTCAAACCAAGTGGATATTGCAGAACGAAACATGTATGTGGGAAGACAAAGGAAGTTGTAGCATCAAGAATTTTTGCTTTCTTGTAGCATAAAGGTCTAACCATAAAGTTCAATATGATGACAACATAAATAAAAGAAAAAAAAGTCAAGTTTGTGTTGTGGCTATAGAAACATTTTTTTATTTCCTCAATGCAGTGAAAGCAAGAAGTGAATTTGTGGGGCTCTGCACTGGGTGGGTTATACAGGCGAGGAAATGGAATGGAGCCACTGTGCTTCCTCGCAGGTCTGAAATAAACATTCAGCAGTAAAACCTAGAAGAAAATGAGTCTGACAGACTCATTCTCCCTGGCGTTTCCTGCCTCCGTGTTTGCCAGGCCCCATTCTGTGAAGCCAGGCTTTGCCCCCTGTGAATAAGGTTCACAGAGGAGGAAAGGCAAGAGGTCTTAAGATGGAAAGAGAAGCGTTGCTTAGCTTCAAAATGTATTAATTAGAGAAGATTTGGTAAAATTATGCATTGCAATGTAAAAAATCAAGCTGTAGGTGTGTTATTACGATTAAATGAATCCTAAAGCGAGAGTAATGTGGTTAGGTTTTTACTGCCTAGCATATGTCAGTCTTATAAAGAAGAGAGACTGCAGTCTTGTGATTCAGTACACTCTTCTTCAGCTTTCCCATGAATAAGAAGCAAATTCAAGTCAAAAAACCAATGAGCATAATAGTTAGTTGGTTATCCTGACTCTTCCATGTGGGAGGATATTTCTGTAGAGTACAAGACTAGAGAAATCCCGCAGTTAAAACATACAAATTACACACTGTCCTGCAGTGGTGGTAAGTGGTTTGGGACTTAGCAGGGGGCAAAAAAAGAATTGCCATCTAGCTTTGGTGGTGTTGTGTGGCTGGGGCCACTGGAGCATTTTGAGGCCAGTTTCTTTGGCAGGGATGGTGTAGCTGTGCTGCAGCCATGGTGAATGCCCTGGCAGTTTGGCAGCCGCGATGGTGTGTGGCTGTGCACCTGCGCTGTCAGCTAGAGGAGTGTAGGAGATTTGGCTCCGGTAGGATATTAACTGACTGCCTGGGTGTGCGGGCGGCTGAGGAGGTTATCAGTGTTTCCACGGCAGCCTTGGGAGCCTGGCTTCTTGGTGTGTGCACAAGAGGCTGAGCGTGACGTGGTGCTGTGAACACAGAAGAATATGAGGCAGGATTTCAATACTCATCTTCTCAGCTCTGCTTCTGGCCTATGCTGTGAACTGCACCACAGTTTCCGCACAGGAGACTGCATATTGACTCCCTGGCAGGGTGAAGTTGGCTTTGGTGCTGTAATTTCACAATGAAATTCATGGACCTCTGCAGGACTCCCTTTGGGTTCAGTGGGATTCGCTTTGGGCTCAAGAGTCCCAGCTTAGTGGTTTCATTGCTGACTTGGGTTTTTAATGATGATGGGCAAGATTTTCCCCAGTACACTGGTCTTCCACATCATCCCAGCCCTCTGGCAGGGCTGTGGGATCAGTGTGGCAGCCACCATCCTTCAGACCCTCCGCGTTCTTCTGAGGAATGGGTCTGAAAGTAGGCCTCTGCTGTACTGTTCCTGCAAAAGCTTGGAATTGCAGCTCCTTGCACATCCTCCATCTGGTCACCCACACACACTTGTCTTCATATCTCCTTCTCCATGGACTTCAGCAGGTCCATCATCTCTCAGTTCGTCTGGTTCCTCTCTAGCATGCTTCGTTACTAGTTCTGCTCCAGCATCAGGTCCTATATTTTTTGCTTTTCTCAGGCACCGTGGTTATAATCATCACCTTTCTTTTCACTAAGCCTTGGAAGCTTGTGCATCTTTTAGAAAGCTTCTGTTCTGCGTGTACAGGTCAGGTATTAAATGGCTTGCTTTCTTTCCTTAACTTCCTCAAGAACTGGGCTTTCCCCCCTCCCCCCCATGTTCATGCAGAGGAAAATTGTGTCATCTCATCTTATTATTTGTATTTTGACTGTTGCTACCAGGTTGGTCTTAACATATCCAATGTAGGCTGGGTCTGCCATTGAAATGGAAAGAAGGGGCAATACATGGAAAAATGAAATAATTATGGTCATCTTCAGGGCAGTAGCTTCAGTGAGCACATGACCTGTGCAACCATCATCTAGACTGACAGGTTGTGAAGAGGTATTTTAGGAGTCTGAGGGAAGGTGATGTCATGGTTCTGTGGATGCCCATCTGTGTGAGAGGGGTAGGTAGCATGGAAGAAAACTTTTCTCAGCTTTGACTCCCAGCATGGGATCATCCTTTTGGTTTACTATGTACAAAGTGCTGTGTAATGATGTCCTGGCTGTTAGCCACTGAGAGGATAGCATTAGGAGTGATCACCATCATTGTAATAAGTAAGATAATTTGTGAAAGGCTTAGTTGTTTTTTATCCCAGTATCTTTTTTGAGAAGTCATGGTGTTAAAAAGATGCTTACTTTTGTTACTGCTACCATGCAACCTCATTCTACTCTCATTGAAGTTAACAGGAAAGACCTTAGTGATTTTTTTTTTTTTTTAAATAATCAATTCTCTATTATGAGTAATTTCAAAATTATGTATTTTTTGTCATTATGACAGTTCATTTTTGTGCATCGCTCATCATGGATGTTAAAATGAGACTTGAAAGCTACTTAAACTTTGAGCCATTAAAAACCCAACCATCACTTATATGGATTCTGAGGAGACATACACATGTATGAATTTTTTTTTGAAAAATAAACATATATTTAGACTTGCTTGCATATATCTTGACAAGTAATTAGAAATTACTCATTGCCTGAGTTGATCAGCAGTGCAAATAAAACAGAAAGCATCCACAGGAGGCATATTTAGAGCTATTCAACTAATTTAGTTGCATGGGGTTTCTACCTTGCTCGATTAGTCTCTAGGGCTGCATCTCTATAGTTGAAATTTAGCAAAGCAAGGGAAGCTGGCAGAACGTGCCTTTGGGCCTCCATGGACCCTGTCAAGCCATTCTGGGTGAGCTGCAGTGGTGAGGTTTCATTCCCCATTACCAGGTCATTTTGTTGGATCCCATGGGTTAGAGACAGGATTGGTGCCTTGGGACTTTCAGTGCTAAGGGAGAAGTTTCCTAAAAGGCTAAAAAAACACAACAACAAAAAACTTTAGAAAAATTTATCTCTTTTGCTCGTATTTAAAACCCAACAGTGTGTCGTCCAAATGAGAGTTGAAGAATGTATTTTAGAAATGAGTGTAGGTGTTGGCCTCATTATGCTACATTGTAGTTATTGTTGCAGACTGTAGCAGTGACTTAGTTCAGAAGTAAGGGGCAGTTGTACATGCTGCTGATACTTAGAGGTAAAGGTGGGATGATTCTATGCTTTCCGGCAATTTGGGGCTGCACAGGAGAGCCATAGAAAGGAGACTTTCCAGCAGGAGGTCAAGTGAAAATGAAAGGGGGAGAAAACAGAGGGAAACTGATGCTCCAAGTGTCTGCTCTGGGTTTTTGTTGTTGTTTTTCTTTTCCTGAAATGTGTGTTTGTAGCAGAGTTGCACAGATGATTCTCCTGGAAGAGTACAAATTGCTTGTGTTTATTATTGCTTATAGCTGCTTTAAGGTGCCCTGTGAGTGACAGGAACACCTATGCAATCTGGTGTGATGGATGAACCGGGAGCAGTGCAGCTCTCTGATGTTCTGGGGCAGAGTGCCTGCTGTGGCTTTGAATTCGGAAGCAATTATCATCTCTGATTTTATTTATTTATTTATTTAAATTAGTGGAGAATTGCTGTGTTCTATCACTAGACTTGTTCCCACTCAAAAATTGAGCTAGAGCAGTTACTAGACAAAATCTAGCAACCTGAAAATTTGACGTGTGCCATTTGTTTTGAGTTAGTGTCATATTCTCTTTATTCCTTTGCCTGGTAGCCAGAGTCCCAGGAGAAGGTGCTTATTAGGATCATTATTTTAGAAGTCAAGATCTTACAGGAAAAATGAAGTTTGGAATTTGTTTTAAAAGAGTGATAATGGAAAAAATGCAGAGACCAAATGGAAAGGCTTTGTGTGTGGCTTTTTCATTTCATTTTATATTTGTCATGCTACTTTAAACTGTTCTTTGCCATCACAATAATTCATTAACTGGTTTCCTTCAGTAGTTTCCTACATCCATAAGCCTTAGAGCTCCGTGTCACTATTTGGTTTCAGACAGCTTTGTTGCCTGTCTGCAGCTTTCTTAACCTGCTCCACTAAATCTCCTGGCCCAACAATGAGCATTTTCTACAGAAATATTTTTGCCATATGACCTAGAGGATTTGTTTTTAATAGAATTTGAGAATTATGACAATCATGTTCCGTATGTTGCCTCTCCATACAAACACAAAATGTAACCACACAGCTGCTTGGAAATCGGTTTGAAAATAAATATGACATAACTGAGGGAGGTTTTCTTGAACAAATGTAAGAGATGTTTATCGGAAACATTACAGTAAAATGCTTTCACTGTGAAGAGTTTTTAAGTGCCTTGACTATGTGAGGGCTTATAACTCTGAGGAAAACCATCTTTGCTGTGATTTTATTTGATTTGGTTCATGGGCACCTCAAGGAACTATAATTGTGTCAGTGACCTGCTCCAGCTGAAAAGACTGGAGCGCTGTAGGATTGATTAACTGCTGGATGAAAAAAAATCGTAGTTTTCTGTTATTCTCTTGCTGCAGTCTTATATATTTTATGACAGCACAGACAAGTTTGTGTGACAAATGTATGTTAAAATATTTCTGACATTGAATGCCAGAGCAAAAGTCATAAATAACTCTCCTTTTCATTTTCTTTAAATTACGGATGTATGAGTCTCTGTCATAATTACATGTGCCAGTCAGAGATTTAAATGCGTTGCACTTTATGCACTTGACTTATGAAACGAACATTTGTCTTTGAGGAGGTGGGCCAAACTTGACACTTCCTCGTGTAGCACAGATATAGTTCGATTTATGCAGTCCTGCCTTCCTTCCAAATGGTTATTGATTACATAAATAAGTAGGTAATTTTTCTTTTTCAGAACTTTGCAGAAAACACTATGAATGAGCTCCTTGGATGGTATGGTTATGATAAGGTTGAATTGAAAGATGGAGAAGATATTGAATTCAGGAATTACTCGGCAGATGGGGAAAGCCGCCAGCACATTTCTGTTCTGAAAGGTAATGAGACTTAATGTTTCTGTGTTCACGCAAAGAAGGATTAATATCTCAACCTGTCTGAATTGGCATGGACTGGGAAGCATGTTCTACTGCTTGTTTTGTGGTTGGTTTAAATAAAAATGTCGGCAAGTACCTTGTAGTATGAGGAAGCCAGTAGGGTACGAGGAAAATCACTGAACAAAATAGCTGTTAGTAGACCCTTTCTAATGGATCTTCACAAAAATTGCCTTTTGTGAGTTAGTTGAATTTCATGTACCTGTGGTACCAATAAACTGCTCACAACTGGAAAAAAAGAGAGAGCACTTTTTTAGCTGTGTGGCTTTAAGGAAGCCTTTGGCTTTCAAAACAAAAGCTTTTTGGCCTATGACTTTTTAAAATGCTGAAAGACTTTGAGCTGGAATATTCAAAACACCTGGGAATCAGCGTGAATGCTCTTAAAAGGCTGCTTTGTGGTGTTTGTACTATACTGTCTTCTGCAAGTGCTGTAGAAGTTCTCCGGGAGTGGAATTTGTTTGGGACAGTGCTGGATTTTCATGTACTGTAGTATGAGATAATTTGAAATGTGAAGGATGGGATCGAGTCTTTTTGTTCAGCCGTTCAGTTGCTGCCTCTCAACTTCTCAGCCACAGCAAATGGGTAGGGACTTGCGATCAGTGTGAAGGTAAGAGCAGAGTATCGCTATGTCTTGGCTTATCCAACAAGAGTTCCTCCAAGGTGAAGAGAGGAAATTGCAGTAGCTTTTACACTCATGGACTGCCACTTTTCACTGCATTTGTGGCCAGCAGTGTTTGAGTTTTCTTTCTGATGGCCAGCAGTAGCATTATACTCAGTAAGCGTTGCAATGAGTACTGATAACAAGAGAGACCAATTCTCATGGAGAGATGCCTAGAAAAAAAATGGAAAAATTAGAGGTAAGGTGAAACAATCTAATCTTGTTAAAATTGAATGTTTGAGGCTTGTTAGTTCTGCAGTGACACTGGTGATCAATATTTATTTTTCATTGAGAATGCAATGTCATTAAAACCACCTTTGAAGAAACTTGTTTCTGTGTAGTAGTGTGATTCATTTATTTATGTTTTAATAAATAGATCTTTTATTGAATGATTTGTGGCTTCAGTCTGTGCCTGATGAAATTTGTGACATGATTTTTTTGTAGGCATGTTAGAAATCATGTTGTATGTACCAAGTGAAGATGCTTAATACCTGTGCCAGGTGGAAATTTTTCATGTATGCAGTCTGTGGGAGGGGAAAAAGTGTGTTTCTTTTGCTGAGAGATGTCAGCAGAGAGAATAATAAGAATTAAATCCCGTCCCATAGCTCACTGAGGTGCATTAGAGAAATTCCTACAAATAACAATCCTGAGGTGATTTGAGAGTAAAGAATTAGAATAATAACTGTCATAATTTCATGCACACTTTGCTGTAATTACAATATTTTGTTCCTTTAAATAGGAATTCTTTTATTTTTCAGTTTATGCTTCTTATGTTGGTGAAGTCATAGTACACTTGAGTGTGATCACCATGCAAACAGAAGAGAAGGACAGGAATAGATTATCATTAATTAAATTAGACATACTAAGGATATGTGTGACAACGTGATTCCACCCTTTAAAAAAGTATAGTTGTGTTTAGTGTGAGTTTGATTTAAAAAAATTTGAGCATTTCTGAAGAGTACTGGAAGTTCTAAATTTTTTAAAAGAGAAGATATCTGGGCAGGTGGGTTATGCACTCTTCTTTTATCAGGGTAAGTAATTTAATGAACAGACTGTTGATAGTATATAGGGCATTTAAGAATTATATTTGTCATACTGTACAATGTGTTCTTTGTGTTTTACAGAAAATTCTTTGCCAAAACCAAAATTACCTGAGGACAGTGTTATTTCACCATACAATATAAACCCAAGCTACCCAGGGCTTGCCACAGGAAATGGACTTTCAGACTCACCAGCAGGGTCAAAGGATCACGGGAATGTACCTATTATTGTCCCATTAATTCCACCACCTTTCATAAAGCCACCAGCAGGTAAATCCTAATGAACATTTTAAAATGGTAACTCTCATTGACAGTATCCTGAGACTGCTAGATTATGATGTCTTTGTAAGAGAGCTGATTTCAGAATCTTTAAGGTCTCAGGGAACTTTAAAACAGAGTGGGAGAGTGACTTTGTTACTGTTCTTGAAAATCTTGTACAAGTGCAATGACAAAAGACCTGTGCTGCTTGTGACGCTCTGTGTGCTGAGTTATACTCTCAATGCTTTAACAACCTCTGCTTTTTGAAAATAATAAAAAAAATATTTTGTTTTGATGAATAGAGCCTTTAATAAATTAATGGAAGATGATTTAATTAAAAATATGCTCCATGAAGAAAATGGCAGAAGAGACAAAGGCATCAAATCAATATCATATCTTTATATCAGGTTAACAAGCTCATCCCGGGAAAACTGTCTCTTGATTTTCCTTGAAATCCCTGACTGTTGTCTCTTGAGGGCTTAATATGATCTTGACTCTACCCAAGAGACTGCACTGAGATGTTTTACATTTTCATTAGATTTTTATCAGGAGTGATTTTATAACATGCCATTCCTCAGAGTTTGCGTGAAAAATGATTTATTCTACCCTGTATGCTGCTTACCATAATCTGTGAAAGTAACTCTTACGGCTACACCAGGTGATTAATTAGTGTGTTATTGTTTTCTGCTCTCCTGGCTGCAATAATTTGGTGAACGTAGGTAGCAGGAGGCTCAGTGGTGACCAAGCCTCTGAGGAGCACAGGGTGACCTGTAATACCTACCCAAGACTGATAGCTCTCTGCACACAGGGAGGCACCTTGGCTAAAGAGTTCCCACCAGGTGTGATGATGCTTTTGCAGAGGCAGAACAGCTGGTAGGATCAGGTCCTGCGTGGTAGATGGTCACCTCTGCCCTTCATTGCATTGACCAAAACTAACTGTAAAATACCAATTGGTCCAACAAATTGTTTGCCTAGTGACAGTTGTGTGAGAAATTATGGTTACCCCTCCCAAATTATTTTTATGACATTGAGTTTTATCTCTAAAGAAGTATACTAATATACTATGAATAATTTTCGAATGTTACTCAATATGCATTCCCTGCCAAAGACTTTTCATCTATTTTATACTATATTTGCTAATTACCAAAGCTATTTGGGCCGATTCCTGCAGCCTTTACACAACTAAAAATCTCGGGCCATATGGGCTGGATCCTCAGCTGTTGTTGATTTGGCCCTAAAGCTTTAATCAAGGGCTTGTGCCATCCCAAGCTATTTTCTCCTCCAATCTGAGTCATGAATGAATCCAGAATGCTGAATTTGTGGTACACGAACACAAGGCTATAACATGCATTGTGGAAACTGCTACAGTTGCTGGATTTTTATGACATCAAACAAGCAGGAGGAGATGGAGCTGTGAAGTAGAAAAACAAATTACTGCAACAGTAGTTAAGGGGACACAGGGGAACCTTGGCCCAGTCAACTGCCTTCTGTTCTTTGCCTGTCCACCTACTGTCTGTGACACTGTGTTTAAATGTACTGCTAAGGTTTAACGTGCAGAGTAGGCTTTTTATAAATGTTTTCCAACTTTAGTTTTTTAGTTCAATAATTCATGATGGATATTGTTGTTTTGCTAATGTTTTACATAGGAGATACGAATGCGTGATCTCTTTGCCTCCTCTGACTTTATCCCATGATAAATTGGTAGGTTACCATGACTTCTGAGCAGAAAAGCATGTTTATCTCACCTTTATTTTAGAGAGCAAAGTCTGGGAGGACTGCAGGGGAGGAGAACCACAACCTTTGTGGGATTGGCAATATACATTGATAGTAATTGTTTTGTTTTATCTTAGGGCGTAGGTGCTCTAGTCATGATCACTCCAAAGAACCTAGCAAGAAACAACCGGTGAACACAAGTAGAAAAGGGAGTACAAAGGAGCCAGGAGAGGCAGCGTTTGAGGCAGTGGTCTTGGCACTGCACTTTGACACCATTTTGTGGGCACTGCATCAAAGCAGAAAACTGCAGAGTGGTACAAAGCCAGACAAGAGTAACTCTGGGGATGTTTTCTTGGAGCCCATCACAAGCAGAAGGAGCAGCTTGGGAAACAGCACAGCAAAGGTGTTTCTTTGAGTTGAGCAGGCAAATGAAAAAAGGCTTACCTCAAAAATTGCCAAAGCTGAAAGTCAGCAGTTTCAGCAGTGGGGGAGAGACAGACTATGACTGACATGCCACAAGAAGAGACGCAGCTTACGCTTGATTGGGTTAATAAATGAAGAAAGAGGGCAGAAGGGAGAGGCAGAAAGAATTCAAGAGAAATCTTCAAGGTTAAAATGCTGGGTAAAAAAGGGATCTTTGAGGCATTTTAAATAGACATGCATGGGACAAGTTTACAGGTCAGAGAGAAAACCAAGTAGTGATGCACTGTGGTGACTGAGATGCTGAGAACAGGACGAGTCCAGACTTTGTGAATGGATGGGGATTTTATGTATTGTGCAAGATAAAAATCTACAAGTTTTAAATATAGCTAGTAAGAGAGTGCCCGCAGACAAAAATTATATCTAAAACATGAACTTGAAGGACAGGAAAGATGATGGTGCAGTCCACAGTTATTGAGCAAATAATATGGAATGAGCACTCAGGGAGGAATTATTAAGACTTTAATTCTTGCTGTATTGATCTTGAACTGAAGGGTTTGTACTGGTAAGGAAGTGTCAGAGAGACAGGCAGAGGTATTCATTTGGACAGGAGAGCAACGGTCTGGAGAGGGTAAGCAAATCTAAGAAATGGTCATGATGAAGTATTACTTAACTATTTTTTTTCAGATAAAATTCTCTACAGATAAGAGGGAGAAGCGAAAGAGCAGAGCAGGGGAAATGCTCACAGAAGCCTAAAGGGAGAAATAGGAAGAATACTCTGTAAGCTGCACTCATGCAGTGATTGCAGAGGTGGAAAAAGTGCAGGAGGAAGACTGAGTCAGGAAGCCAAAGGAGACAGGATTCCCAAGGAGGCAGTATGGTTCTTCATATCAGAAACAGCTACGAGCTGAAGAGGAGGGATGAGGAGTACTGATCCTAAACTGATCCTTCTAGGAAACAGTCATTGGAGATTTTGGCAGATTAGGTGTTCATCGAGCACGCTGGAAAACTCGACAGTGTCCTGTCTGCGTTCATACCTTGAATGAACAGGTGGTGTAGTTTAATGCCAACTGGCAGCTCGGCACTGCCCAACCACTCGCTCACTCTCCCTGCTGGAATGGGGGAGAGAATTTGAAGAGTAAAAGTGAGAAAACTCATGGTTTGAGATAAAGACAGTTTAATAGGTCTTTTAAAAGCAAAAGAAGGAATTCATTCAGCACTTTGCCTTGGCAGGCAGATGTTCAGCCATCTCCAGAAAAGCAGGGCTTCATCAAGTGTAGTGGTTACTTGGGAAGATGAACACCATGACTCCAAATGTCCCCCACTTCCTTCTTCTTCTCCCAGCTTTGTATGCTGAGCATGGTGTCATGTGGTCTGGGATATCCCTTTGGTCAGTAGGGGTCCCAGCTGTGCCCCCTCCCAAGTTCTTGTGCACTCCTGCCCTGGACATGGTGGGGTGGTGTTAGAAGCAGAGAAGGCCTTGACTCTGTGTGAGAACTGTTCAGTGATAACTAAATCATCACTGTATTACCAACAATGTTTCCAGCACAAATCCAAAACAAAGCCCCATACCAGCTACTATGAAGAAAATTAACTATATTCCAGACAAGACCAGCATGTTTGCCACCCCTTATTCCATACCTTTCATATCATGCTCAGCTACCACACTATCTAATACAACCTCATCAACCACCACCACCCTTCCCATCCTTTGATATGATACGCAGACCTCATTCCCTTAGTTTGTGGACCATCCCCATGAAATATCTGTAAAATGTGCACAGATGTCCATAAAATGTCTGTGGAGTTAACTTAATCCATGATGCTGAGCTCCATCTGTTATGGTGGTTGCTCAGGACAGGAGAGGTGGTGTGTTGCTTGGAGTTACCGGGCACTAAAGCCAGCTCTGGTCAGGTCATTGCTGCACTTGCTTCTTCTAAGTCTTGTCCTGTGTTGGTTTGGGTGGATCCTCCTATAGTAATTCCTATAACATGCAACTCAAATAATGGGTTACAACAATTTAAAGGCTTTTCTATCACAGTCTCCATCCTGATCCCTTTGAACCGGACCATAGGGTTTAACACTTCAATGAACCCCTCCCCTTGCACCTGCTCCGCACAGACTCCAGTGCCTTAGGGCCGTACCTGTTCCAAGTGGAGCCTTATCTATAAGCCTCTGTCTGTCGAGGGGTATAACAGCTGTGACATAGACTTCTCCACAGCTATGGTTGCTTTGAGGTGCACCTATTCTAGTGTGGTGTTTTCCATGGGCCACAGTGCCTTCAGAAGTATACCTGCTCCAGTGTGACCTTACCTATGACTGCAGTCCTTCCATGGGTGTACGTGCTCGGGCTTATCCATGGCCACACACTTTGAGGTGCTCCAGCATGACTTAATGCACAGCCATAGATGCTTCGATGTGTACCTTTTCCAGTGTGGACTTATCCTTGGGCCACAATCCTTTCAGAGATATACGTGCTGAGACACAGACATAACCTTGGCCACAGACACTTCAGCATGTACCTGGTGTGGATTTATCCATGACCACAGAGGCTTCAGGGTGTCCTATCCTGCATGGACTGATCCACAGGTCACAGTTCCTTCGACTCAAGTTCACACTGGAATTCCTCCCTGTCCAGTACAGCAGCACAGAAACAGCAGTGATGCTCTGGCCATCTGCCAGCCCAGGCGTGTTGCCTTTGCTGTTATCATAATGTTCCCAGGCACTGCAGAGTCAGATGATAAGCAGTGCAGCTCTATAGCAGTGAAAGCAAAAAGCAGCCACTAATGAGCACCAAACTCTCATGTACAGTAAGACAAGCAAGCCCTATGGCAAGCGCAGGATTCCATCAATTAATAGCTACACAGCATTAGCAGCTATAAATTTGATCTAGCACATTCCAATAAAATCTGACATTATCTCAAACCCTTTGAGCCCCATGTTGGGTGCCAAAAATGACTGTCATGGTTTAACCCTGGTTGACAACTAAGCACCACACAGCTGCTTGCTTATTCTTCCCTGGTGGGATGGAGGAGAGAACTAGAAGAGTAAAAGTGAGAAAAATTGTGAGTTGAGATAAAGACAGTTTAATGGTTAAAGCAAAAGCCAGACACGTAAGCAAAGCAAAACAAGGAATTCATTCCATACTTCCCATCGGCAGGAAGATATTCAGCCATCTCCAGAAAAGCGGGGCTTGGTCAAGCATAGTGATTACTTGGGAAGACAAAGGCTATAACTCCAAACATCCCCCCCTTCCTTCTTTTTCTGCCAGTTTTGTATGGTCAGCATGATGTCATTTGGTCTGGGATATCCCTTTGGTCAGTTTTTGTCAGCTCTTCCAGCTGTGGTCCCCCCCCAACTTCTTGTGCATCCCTAGCCTGCACACTGGTGGGGTGATATAAGAGGTAGAGAAAGCCTTGAGTCTGTGTAAACACCACTCAATAGCTAAAGCATCTCTGTATTATCAACAACGCAAGTCCAAAACATAGCCCCGTACCAGCTACTATGAAGGAAATCAGCTTCATCCCAGCCAAACTCAGCATGACAGGCTAATACCTTGAAAAGTTAACAAAATTACCTTTTCTCCGTAATTTTTATTTTAAAGTGTTTTTTTCTTTTGAAAACAAAATAATTTTGAGCAATCTGACTGAAATTTGTCTCCAAGCTGTTCAGCTTTCTGTTTTAGTCAAATGAGATATTAGATAAGCATTTGCTTGCACAATCTTGGAAAATATTAGACTGCTATCTGAGCAAATATGAACAGCTTTGATAAAGGCACTCTTTCCTTATTGTACTGATCGTCTATAGACACAGGTTATGACATTTCAGTGGAGGAAACTAAGTCCAGTTTTGGGAAGCCTCCACAAGAAGGATTTCAATTACTCAGATCTGGAGACTATTTGCGGGAGCACTCCTCTGGTCTGCACCACCAGGCAAATAGACTACCATCAGGCAGTGCCCAAATTAATGGGGCTTTAGCGATCAACGTGAACCACCTTACCTGCATCTGGAAGCAAATAAGAAGCCAGTGCAGCCTCTAGAGTGTTTGTCTAACAGTCTCCTTGTGGTTGATAACCATCCTTCTCACCCAGCAGGTCGCTAACTACGCTTACTGCCAGCAGCAGATTCTGGGTGATCTTTGAGGCTGGTCTCAGATACAACCCATTGCAACAAACTGATACTGAGATTAGTTTCTTCACAGCAACGTAAAGAAGGTTTTTTTATCCATTAGAAAAATAGATAGGAATATCAAGGAACACAAATGCAATAGCCAAGAACAATCTAGAAGTACAAATCCCATCACAGTTGTGCAGGATATATGGACATAGTATGCAGCATGCAAACATCCTAAACTGTTATTCTGTAGCCTGTAATGATAGAGTAAATCTGAGAGGGCACTTAGGGTGACTCTGCCCTTTCACTCAGACATGTTTGAACAGCTGTTGTTATGTGGAATGAAGGAAGGCTAAAATCAAGACTAGTCAAAGAAGAATGTAAAAAATTCTTCAACACAGGTGAGAACATGCTGTCTTTTCCCCTCAGCACCTGCTGAAGGCTAAGGTGTCTCCATTACCCTACTTTTTAAAAGTGCTGTTAGGTTTACTTTGTTTTCACAGCATCACAAGGTTGGAAAAGACCTTTGAGATCATCGACTCCAACCTATGACCCAACATCAACACCTACTCGTCGTCTAAACCATGGCACTAAGTGCCTCACCCAGTCTGCTTTTAAACACCTTCAGGGACGATGACTCCACCACCTCCCTGGGTAGCACATTCCAATTTTCTGTTTCCTGTGGCAGTGCCTCAATATGGGATGTACAACTACTGGTTGGCCTAGCTTTGAGTATGTGTGTTGGCAAAACCCTTGCCTTTCCCGCCTCCTTCTGTGTGGAAGTGATGCACACAGTGATGTACATTGGTTGTTCAAAGCACTGCAAACAAGAACTGGCTCCCTGCCATGCTGTGCTATGAGGGGAGGTCACGTCAGGGATGTGGTGGAAGGGGAGGTAGAAAGGACGATGCGCTGTAGTTAACTGAGCTTTGCACAAGGGAAAGAAGTACAAGGGAAAAAAAGTGCTCCCTCCCAAGGTTTTCACAAGACAATGAACACATTTGGGAATGGAAAGGGAATTTAAAGCCTTTGACATGCAGAGCAGTGCCTCTGCATGACATTTGGTTTGGTGGTTTTTAAATGGTAATGGTAGCAAAAGTTATCAGAAACTCATCAAAATGGAGGAATGGACTGAAGGAACTGTAACTGATGAGGCAAAATGTCTTAAAGGATGAACCAAAGCATTTTAAGTACTGAGTACCTTGAAGGGGCCTGTGACTTAAGTTGGCAAAGGAATGTCATATTCAAATACTAAAACAAGTAATTAGCTATCTTATAGAAAAGAATCGGTGATACAGGTTATCTGTGATATAGGTCAACATAACTTTAGAATAAAAATTTATGGGATTTTTTTGTTTTGTAGATACAAGTTCACGTGAGTAACTTGGTGCAACACGTGGAATTAAGCAGAGTCCCTTCCCTACAAACACTTTGGAACTGCTTGCTGTAAACTCTCTCAGTATTTAAATTGTATTGGGGGAATCTGGAAGCGTAAAAGATGTTTTAAATGGTAGTTAGCAGGGCATTAAAAATTGTTTGGGAGATCATCTGGCTAAATTAACTGAGGAACTGATTCTATGACTGCATTACCAAGAAGTCTGATCTCAGGCAGAACCCAGTGACAGACCATATTATCTGATCTAATTAAGACTGTATTTTGAGGAGACTCACTTAACTTCATTCTGGATCCTGCTTCATTATTTCTCAAATCTTATTCCAGTTGCTAAACGTCATTACAGTTTTTCTAACTGCGGGTTTAGCTCTCTAATAAAAGACCACTGCAACAAGTGCTATAGTCACTTCTCTTCAAATTATTTCTCTTGTTTTGAGTTTAAAACATCATATAATTTGCACTGACCGTAGGGTTATTAGTGCCTGTGTTTCAAAATGCTGGTTGCCAGCATTCCTGCCCCATCTAGCCCGTTGTTGATGTCTTTTGCACTCTGTGGAGGGCCAAACGTGTTTCCTTTGTGCTAAAACGAAAATCACAAAGTCCACATATGTGCATTAATAGCATTTATTAAAAATACACTGGGAGTTCCCCCCTATTAGCTGTAATTGGTGCTTTTTTGTTTGCCTGTTTAAAACCTGCCTAAATACCAGCTTTTATTTGTGTTGTGCTTTCAGTCCTTGCCGAACTATGCATGCGAATATGCCGCAGCTCATGCATAGAAATAGTAGGCAAGCCATGGTTCCCCAGAATTATTTTTTAAATGGAGCTGGGACACTCTGCTTTATTGGCAGAGTAGTGAACTTCAAGAGACTGGTCCTTAAAAGGAAATGCGTTGTAGAGCCCCTGAGGTATTTCCATAGCGATGGTTGCAGCAAGCTTTCTATTGTCAGCCCTACTTAATCTTCCTCTCATAATTACTTTTTCTGAGGTACTTTTTGTACCTTAAGTTTGTGTCTGTGTCCCCCCCCCCCCCCCCCCCATATATTTAGGCAATCAGCAGTTAAATGCTGTCACAGGGGATTCTGCAGTAATGTTTCAGGAGCTTTGTTTGTTCCTTTTTTTTGCTCTGAGATTGTTCAGATGCGCATCTTGGGTGTAAGAAAAATGACTGAAACAGATCTTCTACCTTGCTTGGGATCATCAGCCTCAGGAACTGCTTTGGGGTGAAAAATCCAAACATATGCTACTTGGTTTTCTTCAATGGCAAGCTGGGGTTTCAGGAGCGACAGGCAGGTAACTCTGAATTAACCATTCTGAAGTAGTGGCAGGTCCCAGTGAAAACAGTTTTTTGTTAATGCTGCCGATGCTGGGGTCAAGTTAAGATCCGATGTCTTTAAAAAGGAAGTTTTGCAGCTCTTCATTAGAAAGGAGTAGTGAAAGCGGCTAAAATATTAAAGATATATGTCAGTGGATTGATCATAGTTCCCAGCCAGGGGTAAAAGGGCTCCCCTGAAAAACGCTGGGATCCAAACTGCCTGTGTGAGGAGGTGAGTTGCAGCAAATAGAAAAGAAAGGAGAACAGAAGAAGGCCATAGTGGGGGGACATGGCTGCTGATTGCTGTAGTGGAAGGGAACTCATGTGCCAGGAAGAGATGGGGAGTGGGGAGACACAGAAGAGGTGTCAAAATATTTTCTGTATCAGATCGCAGATACAACTACAGCCAAGGTACAAGTTTCATATAGGCTCATTCAGTCCAGGAAACGTACTCTTTGAGATCTTGGTTCCAAACTGTGTGCCCTGATGTCTTCCTTCTGCCCAACAGGGCTTCTTTGGTCCTGGGGTTGGGCACCTTCAGGAGTGATATTTTCTTCCTGCCGGAAGAGTTGAATATCTCCTACTGAACTTCTTGCAAGGAAATGTGGCAAGTAAGGTTTTGGAGTACCTGCCCAGGGATTATCATAATCTACTGGGTTAGACTTGCAGCTGCATTTAATTTTGCTCAAATTCTTGAAACTGGAGTTAAAATTGAAAGTACAGATCAGTTAGTTCAAAAGAGTTTAGTAAAAGTTTAGTAAAGTGATCAGGATTTAACTCCAGAATTATAGGGATTTTAGGATCATCCTCCTAAACACTGTAGGCCATTCTGTTTTTTTAGAAAAAGGGACAGAGCTGTATGTGATAGATTTACTGTATTGTACTCGTTGCCTTCCTTCTCCTCCCCCCCGACCTCTCCAAATTATGGCTCCATGTAAGATTGATTAGTCTAAACTGCTGCTCATTGGGTTTAAGAGGAACAATTTTGTGTAGCTCCTTCAAGCTGGTTTGAAAGGAAAAAAATACCAAACATTCACTTAATTAAGACCTAAAGAGGCGGTGCAAACTTTTGATGATTAATTGAAGCATGCTTTAGACTGATGCATATTTAGTTATTATAATGTGATAATTTTATCTTGTTATACAAACTGCTCCCTTTGGGAACATGATTTAACACTGCAAACACTCTGTGTTTATTGCATTGTTCATTATGAAAAATACACAGGCTAAAAACTACAAGGAGATGTATCTGAACAGTATTCGTGCTGAAGGTACAGGGAGTACGTCTTCCACCTGTAATGACACAACCCAGGGGCAGGAAGACACAGTACTGGAACTCCCACAATAGCTCTCCCTATGAAGAGTTGAGAACTCAGAAAAGCAAAGGCTGGAAATTTATATCTTCTACTGTATGTGGAACGAATATGTCTTTTCTATTACCTGATGTAAATACGGAAGACAGTGGTATGTATGTTCTATTGAAAACTCTCCTGTTACTATTCAGTTGTTTCTGTGCCAAGTACTCTTTGTCTTACCTCTACGAGGACCCACACTACCCATCACAGGTGTGACAGATCTGAGAACATCCTAAGCACATTGCAAGAGCAGGTCATAAAGTTGCAAGCCCAGATGGACACCCCCCCCCCCCCCCCCAGTTATTAAAAAGTATTTTCTTTCACTTGAAAATGATCTGTACTAAGACTTGCAAATGTTATTTTTGTACTTTACGAATGTGTCAGCCTAGCTATGTGAGTCCTGAAAGTGATGCTGAATGGTCTTTGTCAGATGAGATGCTTCAGTGAGAGCTCACATGATGGCCATGGGCACGCTGTCAGGATAAGCTCATGTTACTCAAGCGGATATGCTACGCTAGAGTACCAGCAAAAGTTTGTGAGCAAAGGAGAACATTACTGATGTTGTATACTGATGTAATTATTGTGGAGAAGCTTTCTTAGTGCAGACCTAATCTGAAAAAGGATTATAATAACAATTCAAGACAGATAAGGAGTCTCAAACTACTGGATTTGAAATTCCTGCTTCTGTGCTTTCTTGTTGCAGTAAGTTCTTCTTGCTGAGTGCTCTAGGGACAAGGATTTAATACATTTTCCTGAAAGAAGGGCAAGAGTCCGGTGAGGTGGTTTTTAAAGTATTCGGCCTTGCAAAACAGAGGTCTGTGAAAAACTGAGAGGAATCTTATCTTGCATGGAAGATTTGAATTACTTGTTTTGCATTAAATCAGTTTGTGTTTAGCTAAAGATGATTAAATCACTATTATTATTTCAAACAGTCTTAAGTTTTTTTTTTTCAGTTATTGTTTCCCACTGCTATGGATTGTAAAGGTAGAAATAGATGGACTATTAGATTAATGTTGCAATCCTCTTTTTTGGTCACTAAGCTTAAAACATTGTAGTAAAACATCTCTGATAGTTCTTTTCACAACTTCTGCTCAGATCTCTGCTGCAACCAGTGTCAAGAAGGAAAGTTCTGGACTTTTATCATTGTTGCCAGCTGTTCTGCACACCCATAAGCCACAGTGCACGGCTCTGTGCCTATCCCAGGTACCAACAACAAGTACTATTCTCTGCTGTTCTTAGCTTCACTTGAACTTAAAGGCTAGAGATTGGTTTTAGACAAAGTCTTCCTCCCACTAGGCTGCCCAGGGCTCTTGTTGATGGTCCATAGCAAATTAGTCATGTGATATTGGATGTTTTTGTTTTTTTCATCTGATGAATTGCATTACAAGAAGTTAGAGTTGCATCAAAAATTTACTTGGGCAAATGTACTTCTGAGGGATAAAAGGTGACTTTAAAGTTACACGTTAGTGCAACTGCTCTGGGAAGTACATGCTCCAAAGTACTGCTGTTTCCTGGCTGCTTTACATGGATGTACTCAGCTAATCCTTTTGTAGCAGTGTTCCTGAGTGTTCTAAATGGAAGAAGCATCTAGTTTTATTATTACTGTTACTATTAAAAGGGCTATATTGGATATGACCTGCCTTTGATGACTGGGCGAGAAGGGTGTAGAATAGAGAAATAATCCACATTCTCTGTATTTGGGCATACTCTTTCCCCACTTTCTCCCTTCCTTCTTTCAAAATTACGACTGTTTTCTTAATATTGATGGTGCCTTCTGAATATCATCTATCTCTTCCTGAAAGTGCAGAGAGTTGCTGGAAGTAGTAGTTTATATACCATTTTCTGCTGTTCTATTGACTGTCAGATCCATTGCTTCAAAGGATTCCCTGTGAGTTGCTGGTGAAGTTCTGCTAGTCAGGGCATGGGAAGACAACAACTTGAGAGAGAAGGTGCCTCTCGCTCTCCTATTCTTGCCAGGATCTATCTTAGAGAAAACTTTGGCAGAAGGAGGTGGATTGAGCCTTAATGTCCTGCATAACCTGCAGAGAAGAGTGTAATGCAGCTTTTCCATGTAAACAGTTGTTGCTTCTGCTGGGATGCTGTATAATTGAAAATCGTCAATTGTGTGGTCTTTCTGATCACCCATGGGAGACAGTTCATGTGTGGGTGAACAGGAGTTGAATGGCAGCTGAGGTGTGTCCCCTATGAAGTCACGCATAAAAGCCCCTGCGGATCCCTGGGGCGGAGCTCTGTTTTCCTCCTTAAAAACTGTGCTCCAGGTGAGCCAGCCTCCTGCAGAAAGAGGTACTCCAGCAGCTACTTTGCCCGTGAACTCTCTTTCAGCTCTGTAATTTTCTTTTTTTAATTTGTGACAGTTACTTTCATCAGAAATGAAGGCTATTAGAAAGGTATCACTGATAAGTCTTCCATTTTCTGGAGATAAAATACTTGTTATCAGCAGGAGAATATATGTTGGTCTTACCTGAACCAGGATGTTGCCGTCTCTTTCTTTTGGTTCACAGTATCTTCAGTTCTCCTGATGTATTCAAAGGGACAAGTTCATTCTGGAAGGAATTGCTTTGTTACAGTGCTGAAATAGCTGAATCAGGGCAACTTTGTAAAAGCTTAGTACTTCATATGGCTCAGGATAAAAATGGTGAGAAGAGCTCTTGGGCTGTGCTGGAGTAGTTACCTTCCTTGCCAAGAGTGGTCTGGACAGAAAGCTGTGGCAGTACCATGACACTGTGACACCACCATAACAGCACCCTGCACTGCTGTGCGTCTGGCTGAGATTGCAGCCAACTCAAGGGCAGGCTTCTTGACCCTGTAGATGGCTGGTGATAATTTTGGGTGAATAATTTTGATTTCACTTGATGTTCAGTATATGAAAGCGTTTACAGTATCAGAAATCCCTCTCTAAAGGATAAGTGATAAAATACATTAAACACAAATCTGTGTTATAATTTAGCCTTAAATGTAGGTTTAAAAGTAGGCAGTCTGATTAAAACTAAAAAGGTCATTATTTTACATTGTACAATTTTATTCGTAGCTATAAATCATAACAAAATTTGTGGAAGGAAGTAAGTTATTAAACCGGCAATATTTATTCCGTTCAGGTGAATAAAATGCAGCACGTAGTTCTGAGTTATGATAGCTGGGGAAAGGAGCCAAATCACTCTGCTAAAAATTAGTTTGCCAATAATTTTACAGAACGATGACAGCATAGCTTCAAAAACAAATCCTTTATAGGAAAATGGGATGGCTGCATGACAGACTCTCTGAGCTATGAATTCTCCACAGCTTGTGGACCAGGAACTGCTTTAACAATTAGGCTTTGGGGATTTTTTTTCCCAGAAGTTAGGCAATGGCTGCTGTCTGTAACTGAAAGTATAATTGACTGGACATGAGAACTGAAGAATTTCGACTTCTAAGTCAGAAATTTTCCTCCTAACTTAGTGTCTTGGTAAGGCTTAACTGTTCACTGTCCTCATCTGTGAAGCTGGAGTAGGAATGATGACCACACATGGATATTGCTAGCACTTTAGTAATAAGCCCTGGGTTTTGTTTACATGGCAGAAGGCACACATGCCACATCCTTAACACACATTAGAGAAGAATGCACAGGAACTCTGCCTGAATTTAAATCTGACCGATGACCATGAAGACTGGAAAGTAACCTAACAGACTTCTCCACAGTGCTGTGTCTTCCTTCGTGCTCAAGTCTGTTTCTCTGACTGCGTTATTCACACAAAAGCTCTCCATTTTATACGTTTGTCATTATGTCAAAACAACATGGAAAAGGGGTATTTCTTGTTCCTTTTTATTTAGAAGTGGGCTCTTGCTAGAGACCTGCCTTGGTGCAGTACCTTCTGAGTGTGTTTTATCACCAGCTTGTTGAGCAGAACATCTCAGGGGCTCACTACGACAGACTGTAAGTAACAAGCACAAAGCAGCAGTATTCATTAAGCCTCTATTCTTGGTTACTTGTTTAATGAAGAGTTGGTGCTCTTAAACATGGTAAAAAGCTCTTGAGATTTCCAGAGCTTTTCGGCAATGCACCATTTTTTAAGCTAGTATTCTTTTCCAGACATCTCAGAAGCTTTGCCAATCTGCCAAGCCTGGCTGGCACAGGTCATGGGCTGCCCGAGGATGAAGCTGGTGATCACAGGCATGCACAGTTCTGCTCTTAGACAGTGAGAATTTAGAAATAAGATGAGCCATTGCTGGTTGTATCTAAGAGTGAGTGTGCAGATGTCTGAGGAAGGTGTTTTTCATCTCATGTAAACATTGTTCTTATATTTTTGTTGTAGAAGATGATGTGTCAAATGTACAAATAATGTGTGCCTGGTGCCAGAAAGTTGGAATCAAGCGCTATTCCCTGAGTATGGGAAGTGAAGTGAAATGCTTCTGCAGCGAGAAGTGCTTTGCAGCTTGCCGAAGAGCATATTTCAAGAGAAACAAGGTAAGAGAAATAAGGAAAAATATAACCTACATAGATATAGCTTTAATCAGGCCCAGCCTGGATCTCGTTTAGCATCTAATAGGAGCTCCTTTCTTTTGTTTTCTTTTTCACCTAGACCCTTCTCTTTCCATCTGTGTTGTCTGTTGGACTGTCAGCCGTTTACTAACCCCTTTTCTTTCAGTTTCCTTCAGCTCTAAGCTTGGGTTTTGTGAGAGTCAGGGAATTTAAATACTCATTAACCTAAGAGTCCCAATTTGGCCTTAAAGTCTCAGGATACTTGCTGCAGATACACAACCAAGAGGAGGAATAATGAAAATAGAGTAGAGGAGGACTGCATATGACCGTGTCACTTAAGTCCCAGGGTGCTGGGATCATGGCTAGTGGGTAGATGCTTTTAGGGCCTGTGCCTGGGTCTCATCACAATAGGAGACATCTTCCCACTGCTGCTAGTCAGCTCTAGTTTCGTTCTTTTGAAGTGTATCATTACTAATAAATTATTGTTGCTGCAATATTCAGAGACTAGACAGGTTTGGGGTTGGGGTAAGCAACATTAGAACATCTAGAGTAGAGTTAAAATCCCTCCTACTCAATTTAAATTTAACTCTGTCTAAAATTAGAATGCAATCCTAATATTGAATGCTACAAAACTTGCTGTAATCACTGAAGTACAGGGCCTGAAAATGACCCCTAGGTTACTTCAGCAGCTGTTTTTGTAGCAGAATGTGCGATAGGTCATTTAAAGAAAAATAACTAGGGAATGCTCCAGCATTTTTAGTTCTTGAAAAAGTAGCTGTGTCCTTTTGGTGCCTAATTGTATGAGTCTTTAGGTAGCTTTAATTGTCTTAGAAATATTTGTTATTCATAAAAACCTTTGCATTCTGCTTTTATAAGTGATGCCATTTTCCCTCATGCTACAGAACGTTCAAAGCCTGTCAAGTTCAAACTGAATTTAGGTCTCTCAATCTGGTCTTTTTACATCTGTAGTAATAACAAAAAAGTACATATGGATCCTAGATTCAGGATGCAATTTTATAGCAAATTACACTCCTTTATAAATTTGGGTCACATCATCCTGCCAAAAAAAAAAAAAAAGGAAAAAAATGCCTGAAGAATTAGATTGCAAAAATCAGTAGAGTGGAATTTCTGTGGCAGTCTTGGAGAACTAAGCTTATAATGTCTACTGGAGCAGAAGGCAAGTTAAAGTCACATGAGTCTTCTTTGAGGAGTGGTGTTTACATGCCTTCATCTAGAAAAAGTGTAGAGGAGGGAAATACATGCTCCTTAGATGCTGCTCATTTGAAAATAAGTTCCCTTGGAGATATGAGTGTGTGCATGCATGCCTGTTTATACACACGAAGTTCCATGTGCCTTGAAACATGTGAGACACTCTGGGGTCACGGGATCCACATCAACTTCAACTGATGCTCTTATAACTTTCGGTCGCAAATATGCAAGGACCAAATAGTTCATATTAATGGAGGCATTGTCAGTGATCCTAGTTAGGTGGTCCTGTGTGTCCATCTGTGTGATGAGTGCCAGATAATTCAGGAAACCTTGGGGGTGCAGATGGAAGAATGACCAGTTTGTGGTGGATTCTCTCTCATCTACAGCTTCGATCATGAAATAGGAGGTTTAGATCCCTTACTAAATGAAAATAAATACATGTTAACAATGCATAGTTATACTTCTACCTTCTACTAATCCATGAGCAGTAGGATTCAGTAATAGTTTATGGCTATGAATTCCATCAGTCAGGCAATATGTGAAAAAGTTCACTTTTACCTGACTTGGTATTTATTACCCGTGTTATTTGTTGGAGGCCTCTTTGTTTTTGTATTATGAGAAAGGATGAATTAGAGCTTTCCCTCTGATTCCTTTCCTACATTCCTCTGATTTCTTCTTCTGGAAGCTAAAGGATGCTGAATATTTTCATTGAGAAAGCTCTCTGTATTAATTATTTTGTATATATCTAAATAATAATAGATGTTCCAAATCTTTCCCAGTGATATGTCCTGTTCTTCACTAAAGAGGTTGCAAGTTAACAAAATGTCAAATGGGAGGACTTGGGAAAACATGACAAGAAAATATATAGTTGTAATGTGTTGGTTGCTACATTGGCTTTGCTTCAATTCTAAGCCAGTGAGTCAAATTTTCTTCCTTTTTTTTTTACCTGTGGAATCTGGAATTGCACAGGATTTGACCCAGCAGGGGAAATCTGGAGCTGCCCCTTGTATATGTATTTACAGCATTAGGTGTTCCAAGGACAGAATATTTAGGAAATATTGCCATCAAATTAAGACAGGTACAATCGAATCCAGCAGACTCTCATGGTTCTTGTTTTGCACTTCACCTGTAAGTCATAGAGTGGAGTCTTGAGGAACAAGATCAAAGGAAAAGGCTGCAATAGCTTCAGAGTTAAATGCTGACCTTTAATCTGTTATTACTAGTCCCAACAGTGTACCTGTCTTCTTCATGAGTCTAGTGCTTATTTATGTATTTGAGAAGTTATGCCACTCTACACTTTCTCATTTTTCAAACAGAGAAGTAAAATAGTCACATTTCACCTGCCTTATGTATGTTTTAAACAGCGGATCTACACAACAATATAGTTTTGAATTACGTTAAATATGTACAGCTGCTGCATTTCTGGGAGCTGATAGGACTTTGTGGTCACTTTATTTAAGGCTTAAATTTCCTAACGGATTGTGTTAAGCACTCTTTCCTCCCTCCGCTACATAAGAAGTGCTGTAATAAGCAGTTACTTGAAATAATAGGACTGTTCAAACAGTAAGGAATAAGTCATCGCTAATGTCTCAATATGGCACTAAGTAATGCTGCAAATTATCCATCCCTGAATGCCAGTTGCTGTGTTCAGAATTAGGAATTTTGTCATCATCCTAATAACAAAATCCTCTCGCATATACAGGGCAAATGCCCACTGAAGTGATGCATGCCCACAAATTCCCAGCTGAGAGAGGCTTGGCATGAGAACACTTTGAAGTGCCCCAGGAGAGCAACAAAAGTGCTCCAAAAGCTCCAGGTTAGGTGAGCAGTGACTGTTCCCAGTCTAACTCCTTCCCAGCCCTCTCCTGCAGTAGGTTTAGGAGGACCTTGCTGGCATTCAGAGTGTTTGAACCCAAGCAGTTTAGTCAGAGATGCACATCACTCCTTACTGCCTTTTGTCCCAGTGAAGTTGTTTCTGTTCATGCTCCAGAAGCTGCCCTCTGCACCCTCTGCATCTGTTTGTAGGCAGGGTTGTCAGAGACCTTCATGGCTGGGAAAGGGAAGTTTAAAGGAAAAAGACTTGCATGCATGTAAGGTGTTTTGCTCATGAGGAATACAAATTTTGCCCCAGGTATCCTCCTATCCTGACCATTTAAAATTAAGGCAACCACGCCTTGTGAGAATATAAAAATAAGTATTTTGAAATTACAGTGAGTCTCCCCACAGAATTGAATTTTACTTAAATTATTAGAAATAATTGAAGGAAAAATTGGGGGGGGTTACACCTTTCAGCAAAGAGTAAAATGTTTAGACTATACCTCATTTAGGAAGTAACTAAAAATACCACCACCACCCCCAAACACAAATAACCCAAATGTGCCTTCCTGATCCTGTTTGGTCTAGTATTCACAGACAAAAACACGTAATGAATTAATGTATAATGATAAGCTGTTGTGCGTAATAATACCAATTAAAATGAAGTGTTGAAGGAAAAGAGAGCATTTTGTACTAATGTTTGTAACTGAAGATTTAAGATTTGAAGCTGCATTGATGCTTCTTTCCTTAGAGATTTAATTTTATAGGTGAACTAATATAACGTTAAGTACCAAAGAGGCATATAAGGGCATAAAGCACTAGACCACCAAGTTTCAGAATATTAAATTTAAAGGGAGCGATGGAATCCATAATTGGATGCAGTGAGTTTGAAGCTTGAAAAGATTAATTTTCAAATTAAGTTTATTGACTCAATGGGTCAGAAAACAAATTTATTATGACCAAATAGCCAAGCCCAGAATATGGACTGAGTGCATAGAGGTTATATGTTCTGTTAACAGACATATTGGAGGATAATTTGCTTGATTTGACCAAGAAATCAGAGATGAAGTGACTGCAAGGTAGTCAGCTGTTGTTTTATGCTTGACCTTGTTCCTGTTTTGTACTTCAGGAAAAAAGATGATTGATGCTTTTGTTTACAGTGCAGTCAAATTTCATTTATACTAATAAACAAAAAAACATCAATCAACAAGAAAAAGTAAACTGCTGTTCAGCAACATGAAGAAGTAAACAATGATGGCTCTTTTCTCCCTGTATGGGACAGTGATGGCAGCACTGTGTGTGAGTTGGTAGCGCAGACAGGCATTGTAGTTTATGCTCTTTTATCTCATCTGTTTAGCAAGAATGAATGTGAAAAAGCAAATGGGGGTATAAGTTGTACGCCCTTATTTAGTCCCGAGTTATGTTGCATTACATAATTCCTTACCTTTTCAAATGATATTTAAAGACTATAAAGTACATACAGCATCAGTACTCCTTAGTGTACCTTAGTACTCCTGCCTCGATATTTTTTTGGTTAATTAATGTACATCACTATGTGATTAATATGGATATATATATATGCAAACACATACTAAAACCTGGGAGTAAATAGAAGCTATCAAGTTCTCTTGATTTCAAGCTCAATTGTGCAGCCTAACAGCATGTAAGAAACATTTAACAATCTAATCTCCCTGTTGTCAGTGAGTAGATGCAAACAAATAAATGTTACTTTCTTCCCTTTCTTATGCACCTCCAAAATTTAATTTGTAAAATGATTGTCATTAAAGGAAATGTGGCAAACTGCTGAAAGAAACTTGATGCAAATAATGTCTTTGACAAAAAACACAACCAACCAAAAAACAGCTTAGCTGTTGCGTATCCCTTTAGAGTCTCTTTCTGTAATCTGTTATGAATCTGTTAGAATTAGTCCAGAAGAAGGCTGCAAAGATGATCAGAGGGCTGGAGCACTTCCGCTATGAGAACAGCCTGAGAGATTTGGGATTGTTCAGCCTGGAGAAGAGAAGGCTCTGGGGAGACCTTATTGCAGCCTTCCAGTACTTAAAGAGGCCCTGCAGGAAAGCTGGGGAGAGGCTCTTCATCAGAGACTGCAGTGGTAGGACGATAGGTAATGGGTTTGAGATGAAAGAGGAGAGATTTAAATGAGGTAGTAGGAAGAATTTTTTACCATGAGAGTGGTGATGCGTTGGATCAGGTTGCCCAGAGAAGTCATGGATGTCCCATCCTTGGAGGTGTTCAAGACCAGGTTAGATATGGCTTTGAGCAACGTGATCTAGTAGAAAATGTCCCTGTCCATGGCAGGGGTGTTGGAACTGAGTGATCTTTGAGGTCCCTTCCAACCCAAACCATTATATGATTCTACGATTCTGTGATTTTGTGAATAAGTTTTGAAACATACGAGGCTCTGGATAGAGAACCTATTTCTCCTAGAGGTTTAGCTTGCATTATTTAGTTGTTCAGCAAGTTCAGTGTAGAGCAGGTGTCCTATCTGGTTTCCATGAAATAATCTGTCTTTGGTTCTGCGGAGCTGTGGAGAAGTGGGATTTAATAAACGGTTCAGAAAGTTGGTTCTGCTGCTGTGAGTTTGCATAGAATGCGTGTGTGTGTGTTCCTGTGTGCGCGTGTGTGTATGAGCGCATCTGCATGTGTGCGCATGGATATTGGCCACAGAGGACAGTTAGTAAGATTTCTTGCTAATGCTTCAGGGTGGAAGGGGAAAAGATGACAAACATCTCCATAGCCATGATTGCTATGCTGAGATACAGATGAGTGTCAATGAATGAATGCAGATGAGATGCTGAGTCAGTAGAGTAAATAGTTCAAGTGTGGGGCACAATTGCAAACTTCTTTAAGAAACTATCTGGAGAAGGAGGAGGAAGGGAAATGTCCTCCTTCAGAGGATGTTTTTAAAGATTGTGGAGGGTAGAAGGCCGCAGACAGTGACCAAGAGTTGGAACAGACACTAAAATATCAAGCAAATCCTGAGCTATGAAGGAGATAGGTGGTATCAGTCAGAAAGCAGAAGAGCTGGCATTATTGTCTAGCTGTCATCAGCTGGCCTTACTGGATACTAAACCCAGAAATCCTATAAAACTCCTTCCCTAAACAAGAGCTAGGGTTTTCATGATTAGAAGACACAAATGAAATTCCAAATTAAACTACCGAGACGATCATTCAGAATATCTCACTGGTCACCCACAGCAAAACAAAACATATTAACATGGCTAACGATGAAATGCATCAGCACCTGACTGGTGCCACCAAAGACTTAATAGAGGAATCTGTCAACCTAGTGTGCTTGTCAGTTTGCAAACTCAATGGATACTTTACTGTCCATCTGCTGCCATTTAATACTATAAATTTGAATCAAATTCCCATTGTCTGAATTACTAGCAGGTAAAAATAATAAATCCAATTAAAAAGCGTGTTCACTTTTAATTTTAACCACCATGCCACATTACATCAGTCGTGTTGCATTCTGGCTACTTTGGCTATATCAAGATGAATATGCTAATTATAGCTTGAGAATCTGCTGCCTCTTGGACAGCAGGCATTTCATTCAAATGAAGCAACCAGTTTACGCAAGGTGTCCTCACGTCAGTTCTGGACAGCTTCAGCGACTGCATCTCTCCTTCTAGCCAGAAGTAGGTTTTGTTTACATACAGATGTTACAACTAAACACCACTAATTGCATTAGAACTTGACTAGAAAACTTTTGAGGTTTTCACACACTAGGTGTATGCAGTTTAAACCAATGATTTGTACTTAAATAGATGCTATGACATCTTGATATTGGAGTCGTGAAAGAGGTCGCTGCCTTCCAGACTTACTGAGGAAGAAACATGGCTGTTAGCTCTTTTTCTGGCGATTACTAAGGTGCTTTACTGAAATATTTAATCACATAGGATAAATTTTTGAAGGGGAGAGGGAGACACTGGGGGAAAAACAGACACTTTGCTCCTTTAAAACATTTGGCAAGATAGACTTCACAAACAGTATCCAGAGTGTTTATACATCACCAAGAGATTCTTGATTAAAGATTTTAGATGCATAACAAAGATACATTGAGAAAAGGAGCAGATATAATACACGAGTGCTTACTTCACCTCTGAACCCCTTTGGCTCCAACCTGTGTGAGCTAGGCAATCACTCAAAAAAAATTGCTCTCCCCTATGTTCCACGTCTCAGTTTGGGTTACATTAGACTAGCCCACATTGTCTTGGCCCTGTGTGAAATTAGGCACCTTCTGGCTTTGTTTCCATGTGATCAACAGAGAGTGAGCATCGAGAAGAGGCTTTATTCAGATGAAAACTTAGGGTAGGTCTCCAATGTGAATCTTAATTTGCACAGATTATATTTGGTGCCACATTTTCCCTTTCCTAACAAACACATCAGTCATTAATACTAATATGAGCTGAGCAAATAATGAAATGCATATTAAATAATATGTTTGTTCAAAAATATCATGACATTTGAATAAATTATTGCGTTAGTGCATCTGTTCACTTATTAGTCAGCTCATTAACTTAGGGAGATACCGAAAAATGAGCTTGAGTATTTTTTTCACTCTATATATTTTTATTTAAAAACACAAATTAAGCAAATATGGTTTTCAAAACATGTTTGGATTAGGAGCAGTGTTGTGAATGACACCCTTTGTAAGTGCTCCTGAAAGGACTTATGGAATATTACAGTTAACCACACAGTTTATCAGGGTGCAATTCTGCCCAGGCAGGGGACGGTGCTGGGCAGCAGTAGAAAACCTGAGAGGCCCAGCTGAAGATGGAAGGTAAAGCTTTTTGGGAGCATGTTGCGGTCACATTTTGCTAGTGGCAAAGTAGTTTGTTCAGGTGAGACAGCAGTTCAGTGGAATCGTGATGTTTCTTGTCAGTTGATGGTCTGTGTTTAATTACTCTTTTACTCTCCTGAAGGGGTGACTTCCCTCTCCATCGTGTATAGAAATCCTGGGATAAATTCAAGGATGAAACTGAGTCAGATCAAGGAGCAAATCACATTGGATATCTTTTGGCCCCTTCTGGGTAGGAAAGTTTTGTCCATTTTAGGTTTCTTTGCAAAGATTTGCTGGTTTCTGGGAAGACTGAAGAAACCCTTACACACATTAACCTTGAATCTGGCCTTGTGAGTCTAAATGAGGCTAGGAGAAGCCAAATGTATATAACTTACAAGCTGCTGGATGAACAGGAAAATCTGCTACTGGGAATTGTTAGGTTAAAATCAGCTTCTTGCCATATATCAAGCCATACTCAATGAGCAAGTGTTAAACTGGCTGGAAGAACAAGGTAGGTTTTATAGGGCAAAAATCTGAAAATGTCAGGTATCTTTCCTGTAGAAAATCATTTCTGCAATAATAAAAGATGGTTTGCAGGCCAGCTAAGTTCAGGGATGGGCTGTGCTCTGTCAAAACTCCAAGCATTTACAACTCATCCATTTGAATTTAAATCGGGCTGAAAGTAAACATATATTGCAATTTGTCAGCCTGGATGCAGTTTTGTATTGAAAGTAAATGTACGTATCTGTTTAATGTTTTTAGAAACAATCATGAAGTATCTGATGATGTTGGGAGGATGGGGGGTGGGTATGTGTTTGTATGGAAGGGTTTAGGGAGACTGTGGATGTGTGTGTGAGTGTGGATGAGTGTGTGGGTGTGGGTATGGGTGCATGTGGGGGTGTTTGTGGGAGGGTATGGGCGGACAGTGGGTGTCTGTGACTTCAGATGGTTTTGGTTTATTTACTCTCCGGCCTAAGAAGAAAGAGGCCAGGCTCTGTCTCTGTTACTCGGAGGGGCTGGTGGAGAAGCTGAGGCAGGAACCAGCTGTTTTGACTGGCACACTCGGGGCAGACAGGGGAAGGCGTGGCTCCATTGCTGTCCCTTTGCTTTACAAGGAGAGCAGAGCATCTCGCTGGCTTTTTTTTCGGGGCTTTGTGAGGGAAAAGATCCTCAGTGGGGCGTGGTAGCCTGGTGTAGCATTACTGGGCAATGTGTGAGACCGTCAAGGACTCAGCTTCTCCCATTGGCACTGGCTGAATACAGTAGTTTTCCCTGTATTGTGTAGATGGAGGCAGCGGTGCAGTGTCAGGTATGCCTGTGGCCCTTCCCTGCCCTAAAATTTGGACTGTCAAATGAAAGGGGAAACCCGTTAAGTTAGACATCAAACAACTTGTTCTCAGTTACTCTTACTTTTAATTTAGCTCTCAGGCTTTCACAGTCACGGTGCACTGTGCTACTAAATCAGGTGGAGAAGGGCTCCTACAACTAAATATGTCTTAAAAGCTCAATCTGGAGGATTAAACAGGACACTGACATTTAGATATTTATGAGTAAGCACATTTCAATAATTTCATGGTGTGGTAGTAATAATGGTGAACTTTGGCTATTGTTGAACCGTTCAGCCTCATGCCTTCATTTGCAGAAGCAGTGTATCAATATCAGTGCCTTGACAGGGCAACTCCCCACTGAGTTTCATCTAACGCACAGGTGTTGAAAGAACAAGTGGCTGTACTGCTAACTTCCATGTCAGAAGACAGCAACTTCATTCTAAAGAGAGGAAGGACAAGGAGCTCTGAAAGAGAAGGCACTAAAATACCAAGGAAAAGGGTTAACTGAGAAAAAGTTTAAAAAAAGGGGAAAAAAGTAGCATTGAATCACTCTGGAGGCTATTTAAGAACACCATATTAGATGCACAGATGGTACGTATACCTCTGAGCAAGGGAAAAGTAGAAAGGGGAGAGTAAATCTGGCATAGTTAAGTGAAGAAGTGCATAAGCTTAAAGGGACACTGTCAACTTAAAAATCACACGTTTATTGGAAAATTTGTTACCTACTACTGTTACAAACAACACTTATGATTACTGTCACTGAAAGACGAGACAGAAAACTCTGTCTGTTTTTTGTTGTGCTTTGCTTTGGGCCCAATCCAGATTCCATCCATGTCAGTTGGTGATGTCCCATTGCTTCTAATAACCTGTGAATATTTGCCTGTGCATTGTGTATAGGCAGTTTCATTATTTTGTGTGTGGTCTGTTATTGTTTCTGTGGTTTGTCACACTGCAAGAAAAGCAAAAACATTTTTTTCAAATTGGAATTGTGGTTGTTAAACCATGGAAATGCCATCGAGGTCCCAGGCACACTGGTACCAGAAATACCAAATATTTCTCTTTTTTAAGATAAAACTCATCCTTCAAAAAATTTGAAAACACAATCAAGTCAGTTATGAACAAAAGTCCCTGAGATAAAGTGCAGAAGTAAAACTACGAGGAAATTATCTGAAAGGTGTGTGTACAAGGCACTGTAGAAGTTGTAGGAGAAGTATCTCTGTAGAATACAAAAAGCCACCTGAAAGTCTCCAGGTCCTGTAGGCCACCCAACCATGACTCCAGCCCTTCTGAAAAAGTGAAACAGCAGAAAAATTAAATTTTTATGCATCCATCTTCACCGCAGAAGATTATGAGGAAATTCGTATTTCAAGGACCATTTTCACAGGAAATCAGAATATGGCCTTATAACACAAATTGAAATCTCTTAGGAGGAAGTTATGGAGCAACTTCAGCAACTAGAGAGCAGTAAATCACCAGGAGCAGATGGTACGCTGCTGAGTGTTCCTAAGGAAATAAAAGTGTGAAGCAGCAGAGATATTGACAAGGATCTGCAATATATCATTAAAACCAGCAACTGTTCCTGAAAATTTGGAAGTCACTTGTATGGTGTTCCAAAAAAATTTTAAAAAAAATGAGATAAGCAGGTTGCTTTCTTCTTGAGCATCAGGAATGAAACTGAGAGTTCTTAAGTAATTTTTATTTGATATCCTTAATGGCAGAACAAAGTAACTTTCAGTTAGGCATTGCCTGGCAGGTGGAAACTTCACTATAAAGAACATCTGGGATATAATTTTTATACATAATGGCTTTTATACAAAGATATTTAGGTGAACATAGTTTATTTGGATGCAGGATCACATTCGCTGGATATGGTTGTTTATTTTTGGTGTGTTATTTTATGTCTATGGGTAGTTTCATGCCCTCCATGGAGACAACGAATGCATTTTGGCACAGCAGTGTACCTCAGTCCATATTTTCATATGAAGTTGGACATTTAAATAAGAAGCTGATTGCATTCCGAAGGACCTGAGTTTACTGCCAACACAAAAATTGCTTTATAATGGTGAGGAATGTTTTTATATGTGCTACAAAAGTTTTTAATTCAATTTAATACAGAAAAATTAATTGTTTTTTGAAAAAAAGTTGAATTTTTTGACAAAAGCAAATACTGCGATACAGAAACCCACTCAACCAAATGCCCATTTTCTGTAGTTATACCATATGGACCAGGAGTAATAGAGGAGTACAGGGGTTTTGCCAAACAACACAGCGAGTATGTACACACATGCACAGAAACCAGCTGAGGGAGGGAAAATAGGAGTTCTAATGGATTTGGAATTTAGTAAAGCACTTGAAATAGCATCTCATGAAATCTTACCCTCAGATTAATTCAAATTACTTTGGATATGAACACTGTCAAGTGGCCTGAAAATGGGCTTAAGGAATAACGTAGAGGGTGGTGATAAAGAGCAGTATATCAGGTTGTGGATAGAGAAGTGCCAGGGGGACTTGTGTGAGGTTGATCTTGTTTCATATTTCATTAATGATCTCCAGGAGAACAAGTTCACAATCTCTACAGATGATACTAAACTAGGAGGGGCTGCAGATACCATACAGGGCAGAAAATAATTCTCTGGAGGAATTAGAAATAATGAAAAAAAGTAACTAAATTACTTGTACTTTGACAAAAGTCTAGGGTATATGTCTACATATGTCTAGGGTAAAAAAGCAACCTAAAAAAAGTATTTCAGTGGAGTGAGTGAAGCTGGACAAGAGGCTGAAGCTGAAGATAAGAGTGGTAATCTGGAGTGTGCAGATGTAATGGTAGTTGAATGGCCATAGCTAGGGTCTGGAGCATGGGGGTGTTGAAGAGGATAGTTGGGTGGTTGTTGAAACATAGATGGAACAAGGAGCAGCAAGACTTGCAGAGAGTTTGGATGGGCAGGGATAAGGGATGAGCAGAGTCGAAGATGGTTTAGGGAATACAAAGGTGGTAATCCTGTGGAGAAGGAGGAGAAGGCTGGAAAGAAGTTCATCCTTTGCAGTTTCAATGTATAGTACTTGAATGTGTTAGCACTTGCAACTGTGGCCTGAAATGAGTTGCTTTGCTTGGGACAGACTAAGCTGAGATGAGCAAACACTGGTAAATGCCAAAGTTGGCACTGGCAGAGGGAACACACACACCATCTTTTGTGTATTTTCCGTCTCTTTCATTTCTGCAGAAATGAAAGGATAGCATACTCGGATTCAGCAGGCAGTATTACTTCCCAAAACTACACTGCCCATTTTTAGACTGAACTATCACAAATAGTAGTTAAAGGCCTGAACCACAAGCCACTGAAATAAACAGGAGTGTTCTGTGCACAGCAGTGGTTGAACTGGGCCTGAAGTTAAATAGTATAGTTTCATAGGTTTGATAAAACTGATTATTATTAGCAAAATGTGTATCTAAGCCAAGTAAAAGAGCAATGGAAACCAAACCTCATTCATCAGGGATATTGCCTGCCAATATAAGCCCCGGATGCATCCTATAACTGCATAAATTGTAGGATATTTTTCACTCCTTCTTTCAGGTATTGGCTATTGTCAGTTGCAATTTGCCGGACAAGATGAACAAATGGGCGGATCAGTATGGCAAGACCCATCTTCCTAATCAGAACGGTTGCATTGATGGCATAGGAAGCGTGAATGACTCTGTGACATAAACCAAATTTAAATTGTCAGGTCCCATTTGGTTGGCCAAATACTTAACTGGTGTAAGCAGGCGTAGCTTTATTAAAATCAGTGGTGCTGCTTACATCAGCTGTGGTTTTGGCCCAGTACAGGAATTGTAATAGCTCCATTTGGTCCTTACTGGATCTGGAGAAGCGATAGATCTGCTATAGTATCACTGGAAATGGTTTTTTATTATTATCATTAAAATGAAAATGTTTTGTCTCAGTTACAGTCATTCTCAAATCTCACGTAGAAATTTTCAGTGTTCATAATGCAGTTATCGGTGTCATCGCACTGCTCTTTTGAAGTATTTTGAAAATCTTGATATTTTCTAATATTTACTGTTGATGCAAATACGGAAAGTGTGGCAGACTTTTTTTTAAAGGGATTAAAGCAATATGTGAGGTTGTGTTTAATCTCACTTAGTAAGGAGTGTTTTTAAAGAAGTGTCATGTAGAACTCTAATTCCTTCAATATGGACGTTTCAGTATAGTATGTAGTGTGTAGCACCTTCACTATGCTTAACTTTTCCAAAGAACACAAATAGAGATATTACAGCATGTTGCACAGTTGGTTAAGAGGTTTCCTAAAATTGGTTTCCTAAAGACAGCTAATTGCAAATGTGCTTCTGTCAAGCTTTTTGTTTCTTCAGCCTTGACTTAGGTTTGAATAATGCAATATAAATTGCAGAACAGAATATGCAGTAAGCTGGTTTCAAAACATAGGAGATGTTTTGGTCTTGCAGATGTCAGGGGCAAAATTTCTACTGATGTCAGTAGAATGAAAACTGAATCCCAAGCTACACGCCAATGGTGGCAGGAAAAATGAGGAATTAGATATTTGTCTGTTTACTTTGTGATCTACAACTAGCACTTCTTGCTGATAAAACTGTATAAGGTATTTTAAATTTAATGTAATTTATATTAAATAAAATAAAGCCCAAGCTTGCCACTCTTAGGCTGGATATCTCTTTTTTTTTTTTCCAGGAGTTCAGGGCAGGGAAGTAATGCACATTTTTCCTCTTTCACCATTTTGCCTTATCCTTTCCCTTACTTTGTTAAGTGGAACCTTTCTAGACTTTGCAATACAGCTACCAAACTTTTAACCTCTCTCTGGCTGTGTCTTCATACATTTCCTAACCTGTTTCTGCATTTTCACTGGTGAGATTAGGATAAGGTATGGAATTTACCGTTCCTTGTTGTGTTCTGTATTTGTGACATGTCTTGTGTTGTCTTAAGGATATTTTTTTTTGGTGAAAGGTACCGAGGAGATTCTCAGTTGTTTGTTTCTCTGTGCCCTTAATGGGGTTTAACTTACCACCCCATTAAACAGACATTTCTTATGTGTAATTGTGATTACTGCAATGTAGGTTGCTATTATTAATCATCTTTCCATTCATACTGTTACATTAATCATGTGAGGAGACACTGGTGTAGGTTTGGATCCAGCAGGATGACAACTTCTTGTTTGCAGTGATACGAAATTCAACCCATGTGGCTAAGAATGACTTTTACAAGTCATTTTCACGTTTGCCAATTTTGAAGGCAGCTCTGTGCCATTTTGCAACACTCTATGCTAATTGTGACCCATGTGGATTTAGGGATTTCATGAATAATACAAGAGATGCAGGGGCAGTTGGAAAAGAACAGTTTTGCATGTTGTTTGTGTCAGTGCTCAGTAATGGATTTACCCTCGAACGCAGCCACTGCTAAGAAGACATTCTGGTTTCCAGGGCCTCACACGGTGCACACAAGAGTCATTTCAGTTTTGCACGCACGGCTCTCTAGCTGCTCTCCCTTTGTTTCCAAATAGCGCGTGCTCTGCCGTGTGCGTGTGCCTTCACATATTCCTACAGGAAATCTACTTTCACGCCCAAGAAGAAGAAAGTCTAGCACGTTTTCTGCAAATAAGCGTGTTCCTCTGGGAAGCGTGCTTGCTGAGGAGCAAAGAGGACAGTACAGCTGTAAACATTCTGCTCGGAGATAATCAGCACCCCAGCAGGAGCACCTTCCCCGCACAGCTGTACAATTCCCTTTGCTCTCTAGAAGGAGCTGCACCCTACGTGCAGTTTCCAAGCTACATTTAACACAATTGCCCATCAGCACTTAGGAAGCAGTTACCACAGAAACCCAGCAGAGACCAATTAGTCACATGATTAAATTAATTAAAATAACCCAGGGTATCTGCCATCTTGCTTCTTTCAGCTACGCATAGCGCATGACCCAGACAGAGCTGTAATTGGGTAGCATTATTGAGCCTTTTAATCCTAGAATCATCTTCATACTGTACTGGAGGTGGTCTTTGATTTTTCCTTTTATACCGTTTTGTGTAAATCCCTTCCCAGAGATCCACGTTATTCCCTTGCCACAGAGATACTTTATTCCTTTTCTGGAGATCTGTGTTATTGCACAAAAACATTCTCCAGCCCCCTCTATAAGCCAAGTAGTATCAAATTTACAAAACATCAGATTTAACAACAGCAAGATTTGTTATGTTTGGGATAAGAGGATTTGGAGACATTTTCAATTGAGAAGCTAAGACTTTTGGAGGTCTTTAATGACAGCTCTAACAATACTTGCCAGAGAGAGCTCTGTAATATGTATTAGCACTTGACCCGAGAACTGTAAAGCACTAAGAAAAGACTGTATGTTGTGTCTTCATTTCCCAAGTAATACTGTTATTGCAGCAGGGCGCATTTAAGTGGAACAAGCTGTCTGCCTTGTAAGGCTGCTTCCTGGGAAAGGCAGGCAATTCAGTTTCCTTGCTCACTTTTAAAACCTAGAAATGCACAGTCATATTCTAACTTAGTAAATCAGTCCTTTGTCCTTGTTGCTTTAGCTGCCCTGATAATGGTGTCCCCTGAATATCCATGTCAGCTAGGGTTTTCCATTATATCAAGGTCATACTGCTGCATACACACAAATCAACTCTACCTGAAATGGCATAAAATATGGAACATTGCAATTTCCATCTCATCAAAGATTTGTTGGTGACTGCTCTGAAGTTACCTTGATCCATGGCACCCAATGAAAAAAAAAAAATTGATGCTATTTCTGGCCGCAGAGTACAGAGCAGCTTGTCTCTCCAAAGCAGATTCCATACAAACAGACTTGACAAAATAGCATGCATAAATTACATGGCTCTGATGCATTAATTTGTGCCTAACAGAGCAAGTGGCAACGACACTATATCTACAATGGATGGGTATAAGATGGAAGAAATGAAGTCTGTGGGTTAATGTATAAATAATCAACTGTTACGGAATTTGCAAATATTATGGAAGAAAGCTAGCAGGTTTTGTGCGTGCTGTATTGCTAAAGTGCCGTGCACAAACACATTTGCCAGGCTTAACTGGCTCTGACTAGCCTGTCAGGAAGGATGTACATGTTTGGCAGTGCAGAGGCACAGATGCTCCAATATGAGATAGGGTCTAATCCTGAAATGAGGTCTCTGTCCTCCAGAATAATGTCAGTGGCAAAAGTGAGCCTCCACTAAGTCATAGTGCGTTTTCAGAGGAGAAGCAAGCCCTGTGCCAAGTATAATGCGGGTCTGTGGTTTTATAGAAATTATCCCAAACTGACCAACATCACCTGCATCCAGGCCATAGGCGCATACACAAATTACTGGGCATAAATGAAACCAGTGCTCTGAGTATTTCCGTTTCACTCATGTTTTACTTCTAAGTTTTTACGGGCTGCTACAGTGTGTGTAACACCAGTTGAAAAATTGCCTCTTGTGTAATGTTTGATCTTGCTATTTTTGCAATAAGTAACGATAAGAGCACTGAGAAAGAAATTCTCCATGGGATCACCCAATTTTACAATGTAGTAGTCCCACAGAAACTGGTTGAATTATGTTTCTGTAAAACTGAAGTAAACTAGTGGAAAATCTGCTCTGAAGATTGCAAATGCAGCAGCCACATGCTTTGCTTACAGAATTAAAAAAAGTCTGGTAAATATGCTCATGAAAAGGATCACAAGAAGGATGCTTTCTGTTTCATATTTGAAGTACTTCATGAACAAACCTGCCTACTAAATCCTTAAAGCTTTCCTTCCTTTACAATGCAGAAGAAAAAGCATTTTTTTTTTCAGGCTAGAGTAATGAAAAATTGTGACTGTGGTTTCTTGTCATGCTACGTAAAATAAATTGTGTCTGAAAGCAAAGGACAGGCTCTTCCGTAACAGCCAAAGTGACGGCAAAAGTTGAGGTGATTGTTTTAAAGTTTCCAATATAAAGAGGAAAGGAAGGGTTTTGCTTTGATGTGCAAGGACTCTGTGTTCTTGATACAGGTTTCTTTTTATGAGTTTCTGGCTTTTCCCGGGGAACAGACAGGCCCCCTCATCCAAGTGTTATGGAGGAGTGAATGGGGATGGAAATATTGGTCCCTGTCCCAGTTGTCCTGGTTGTGGGGTTTGTAAACAAGAGAGCAGGGACTAAAGGGGGTCAGTGCTTAACCCTGTGCCATATCTGCATTTGAGGGAGGTGCTCTGACCTATCCCGAAGCAGGAGATGGACCAGTCTTGTGGGCACTGTTCTCCTTGCTGGGTAGTGGCAGGGTTCGTAGCGTCACTTCTGTAGTATGGTCACTGAACTGCTGCTGCTGGGATGGTCACTCCAGGAGCACACAGATCAGAAGTGGGGATTACAGAAAAAGAGAAGTACTGGGGAGTAAGTTGCGGAGGTATTGTGCAGTGGGAGGTTTGCAAAGGTCTTAAGAAGGTTTCCAGGCTTCCTTTATAAAAAGGTGAATGAATTATGTTTGCCCTCCTGGAATAAGAAAAAGGGAGGATATAAAAGGAAACTTGATGAAGTGCAAGCAATTTTGAAATAACTGTTGTGAATGAATACATAGCATATCACATGCCAGAATAAATTAAGGCAAATCAAGATATCAGAAGAATTTTAGTCAATATTCTCTGCTTATCACAATAGCCAAAGCAAAGAGTGAAGAGCCATATTGTAATGATTTGATTTTCCGAGGTGTTGTGAACACCTCTTCTCTCAGAAACTGTGATAGCGCTTACAGCTAGACATCCACGTCTGCCAAAGTCAGGCCATGTTTGATGCATTTGTAGGCAGGCTGAAGTCAGTAGAAAGCCTGAGCTGAGTGGCAGTCAAGTGATTAGTATTTGGCTTACATGATTTTAAAAAGGAGGAATGGGTAAAACATGTACTTCTGAATAATTTATGTATGATTTTTTTTTGTGTGTCAGAGGACACATAAGACAGTCTTCCGGCCTAAGTAAATAGCCTGGTGCATCGCATGAGAAGGAATGCCAATGAAAGAGAAATGTAGTGCCCTCTCCGAGTCAGGGAGAAGGTAATATAGGTGAGAGGAGGATGATTTTGGAGGGTTCCTTTTTGCAAGAAGTCCCTGCCTCTGGTTCAGGCAGAGCTGGTGAGCCTACAGCAGTTGGATATCCAGGATTCCCTTATCTCTCCACTCATTTTTGTTCCTAACATGGCTTTGACATAGAAGAAGTTAGGGCAGGAAATGTCCTCCTGGAGGCCATCCAGGCACTTCCCTACATTGCAAGAGGGTTTGTTTAGTTTAATCCTAGTCTATCCTCATGGCATTACTGGACAAAAGCATATAATAAATAGTCTGAGAGACTGTAAGGAGGTACTCTCTCTTTTGATGTGTTTCAGTAGCTTTCCTTAACTCCTTGAGGTCCATGAAGTTTAATAGAATAAGTAAAAAGTTCACAACTAACTTTCCCAGCTTGTGTATAGTGTTAACTGTGTAGGCTGTGGAGTTGAATTCTGGTCATTCTCATCAGTTTGTCTCAAGTGATTTTAATAGATTAACTATTTATTTTGGAACAGCTGTATTCACAAGTGGGCCATTGCTTTAGGCGTGGACATGATAGCATGAAGGATGTTGCTGGTATTCTTGATTAGAAGCAGTGTACAATTTTGGATAACTGTTAGGTGAGAAGTGTCTTACTCAGAGGTGGAGGGGATGTCAGCTGGGATAAAGGGAGGTCCAGGTGATTCCAGTTTAGACAGATACAGCTTCTTCTGAGGCCATGTGGATAGGACCCAGTTTCCAAAGCCATATCCTGTATGGCTTGTGTTACCATTTTATGTAAACTGGTTGGGAGTCATTTTGCTGTTGCCCATTTCTCCGAACTTCCTTTGTCTGAAGGCTCAACGCTTTTTATTTTCTCAGCAGCATTTCTATTAATCTTAATTTCTTTTGCCATTCCTTCTCTCCCTCCTGCCACCAGCTCTTACTTACTCCTTCAACTTTTCCTGTGTGTCATACCTGCTCTCTGTTTCTGCCCTTGTGGATCCTGGCACTTCCTTATGCCACTGGCACTTGCTGTGGAACTCCACAAGAAATCAGAAGAAAACTGTTACGAAATTCCATGTAACTAAGATTTTTTTTTTCCCTGAAGCACCGTGCTGTCTTTTAACTTATATTTATACACGTTCCTTGTGCTAGGAAGCGGTAGTAACTGTGTCCCTGTTGTTCCCCTGCCATTGTTGGGAGATTTGTAATGTGCTGGAAAAATAACATAGCTCTGCCTCTGGAACTGACTGCCATTGCAAGTGACAAGGGGCAGTGACAAATAGATAATGCTTTTATTTACATGTTTTCAACAGATTCTTAGTCATTTTCCTCCACATTTCTGCAGCAAAACATGGCCTCCATGAGGAGGAGATAGTGACTTGGGGGGGCACTTTTAGTTTATCGATGTGTTCTGTTAATTTTGATGCACCTTTTTATCTCCAGCTGTCCCCTCTGTTTCCCTCTGAGCACGTGCTCTGTCCCTTTTCACAACTCCCTGGAGTCTAGACCCTGGCCACTTTGAAAGTTAAAGGTAAATCTCAGTTGGCTTCAGGAGGAGCAAGATTCTAGCCCAGCTGCTCTCACTGAGCAGATGCCTGTCCCATGTTGTGGGTGGCTGAGCGTGTTGCACTGCTGGGACGAGGCAGAGGTGTAGCAAGCTTGCTCAAGGGAGAGCATGGCATTGAGTGCCAGAGGAGAGGCTGAGGACACTAGATGGAAATATGTCAATGTTATTATCTCTGTCTTTCTGAACTGCTTACAGCACTGTGTGCTCCCCTGTCAATTAAAAACTACAGCAAAATAGTCCTTTTTGTGCTTCTGAACGAGAAATCAAAGATAACTTATATACCTAATATGTATCTGAAAAGATAAGTGCAGGTTTTTTTTCCCTCGCTTGAAGAGTGTTGCAGAGAGAAACAGTTGTTATGAACTATCTATAAGATGATTCCCTTTCCCAGAGAGTTTATTACCCTTCATCTTTCATTACCCTAGGATATTTACAGGTAGCATATTCATTACATTGAACATTCCCATGCTTGTACAAGCACACAGTGTACAGATGCTAGAAGAGAGGCTCCTTCGCACCAAAAGACAGGGTATTCTTTAATGTTTTCATTTCACTGCACCAAACTGTGGAGCTGCAACATAAGCAACTTCGAACTTATTTACTCAGCGTGCGAGACTGGGCGACACAGGGAGTTTTGAATGGTCACATTACGTGTCATGTTAAAGAGCTTTTTGTCTGCATTCAGGCTTTCTGAAACAAGACGAATTATGATATTTTCCTGTTAATTTCTGTTAATTTCTTTCCTTAATGAGTTTCATTAAAAATCAAAACTTCCGGAAGAGTGAGCCATGACAGTTGTCTAAAGACTGTTCCACTTGCTGTTTGGGCTGAGTAATTATTTCAGCTTTGTGAGGATTTTTTCTTTAAATAAGAACAATGATGCTCTATTTGGGAAGAGAAACAAATGCTTCAAGTAGTGCAGCATAATTTCGTGGTGCTAACTTGCAGTACTCAATGGCTTTCAGGAATACCTGGGAAAAACAAATCTTTCTTCATCTGACAATTTTTTTAATGATTTCACTTAAAGATACAAAGGCAGCTATTTCAGCTGTCGATGGAAAGAGGGCTTGGATTTTAATGAAGTAAATTAATTCTTCGAAAGCGAGAGGGGCTTATTCTTTACTGTTGTATTGCTGTGAATGTGACCCAAGAATGAAAAAGCAAGTCCTTTTGGTTTGTGATTCATAAAATATTTCTGTAAGCTGCAGGCCTCATACTTTATAACATACTGGCAAATATTTCAGTTCTTTTATATTTTCAGCTCTGTAAAATTTTAAAGATGCATTGTATATTTCACTGCTATTGTAATTAAAAAATATAAGACTTTTACAACATAGCTCAGTCTGTTTGCTGAGCTGACCATTTTTCTTTTGACACGGAAATTCTTAAATCAAGGGGTGGAAAGAGGGAATTTTACAGTAGTCCACTGCTTCCAAGTCTGAACTGGACACTCACCACCTGTTTTCATGAGCTGTTGCACCAAATTCCTTGTCAGAGTTGCAGAAAACCCGGCTGGTTTGACAGAGCTCGTGTTCCTCTTGTCAGTCTCAGATTTCAAGACCTGAATGGTAGATTTCTGTTTGGGGAAAGTGAGCATTTTTTGAGATTTAGGGACACTCTGTCAGCTTCATAAATCCTTGCTCCCTGCCCCGTTTCTAATCCTGTATCCTTCCTGGTACTGATTTTATCACAGTACTCTTTTTTCCTTGGAAGGCAGAGGCCAGTGACTTCTGCTTAAAATGAGATTGTAGTTAAGAAAGTGGTGATTTAGAAATGGCACCTTTGTGTTTAACAAAAAGTCTTCACATATTCAGTATGCTTCTTATGTTGACCCAGATGTGCCTTGTCCCTGTCAGTGTTGTTGAAGAACGAGTAGATGACTTCCCACCTCAGTTAGCATTATCAGGGTAACAGTCAAGAAAGCCTGACACACGGATTTTTTTGCTACCAGGAGTGACAAAATACTGAAAGAGCACAGCTTGATTTTTGAATCACAAGTTGATTTTTTTAAGGCAGACAGAAAAGTACAACTCTGTCCACCCTCAGAGAGCCACCACTATAATGAAAAAACAAGCCAAATGCATCTGATGTAGTAACTGTCTAAAGGGAAGTCAAGCTCGTTTCAGGACTGCAGGACTGGTCTCACATGGCAGCCACTGCCTGATGGGTGTTCAAGACGCTGCATGGGTCAAGTGTTTAAGGTAATTATTTGTGAACTGGCCTCTTGATAGCTAAAGATCTGTGGTGAATGTGCAGCTTGGCCAGAGTTTCCCAGGGAAACAGCTCCATGTCAGCAAAGAGATGGGCTTCTGCTGTTTTATTTTCCTTTCTGATGGACAGCTGTAGCTGTTGAAGAGGTGCTTGCTCCTAGCAGGAGAGGAAAGGCACCCAGAGAGGCACAGTGCAAGCCAGGTGGGTGCTCCTGCATTGTGTGAGCCACTTCCTCCATGAAGCACTCATGAGGGAGCAGGAGGGCATGCTGACACTCCATGGGGAGCACCACGCCTGAGCAGCCCTGATGGAGCCAGGCATTTGTGGCCAGTCCTGTCAACATCACAGCTCTGGAATGAGGGAAAATGTTTCTTTTGATCGTCTACCCAAGGCTGAGATTTCCAAAAGCAAGGGACAAAATTAAGCAACAAATTTTCCTGAAGAAAAACAAACAATGGGCTTTGTTTGCTTAACCAGCACTGGGTCTTCTGAGAATCGAAGCCCAAGTGACTTTGTAAGAGGGAATCACATGGGCTTTCAACTCCAGCACTGTCATATAAATCCGGAACCCACATCATAATCTCTTTCTGTCATGTCTTAATTACTGTTGTGACATACTTTTAATGGGAAATTTCTGCAAGAAATTGGTGCCTCTTAAAACTTCCCTCTGTTGAAAAATGAGAATGAACGATGTAGATTTGAGCTGGTTTGAGGAAGACTGCCTATTCATTGCTAGAAAGTACAGAAGAGCTGTTGCAATTTTATCATTGTGCTCATGTTTGCACGGTCTTCCTTTTACTTCTGGGTTTTTTTCTTAAAAAAGCACAAAAAACTAGAAGGACCTCTTTTCAGTCTGTCACTTTATAGGCATTCAGTGTTAAAAAAAGCAGATGTATGTAAACCATTTTATAAAAATACACCCACAACTATGTTTTCTCTAGTTGAGATATTCTAAGAACCCTAGATTTAGTTGTTGCTTAATCTCGAATATTAGCACAATAAAGTCACATTTAAACACTTTTCGTAAGAGATGTGCTGTCAGTTTTTGGCTTGTTTTGCTCCAGAAGTTAAGGATCTACCTCTCTGCCTTTGCTGTTTCATGAAGTTTCATTGTGGAGACTTGATCTCCAAACATGAAAGCTATTTCAGATTTGCTAAGAGTGCCACAGCTTCTGTGTTCTGGGAGCCTGTGGAATGAAAGCCTTTGCATGCGTGGCAGGCTCAGCTCTGCTGCGTTCTGCTAAAAGTGGCTAAAAGTAGCTGGCGTAAAAATTTGCTGCCTTTCTTGTCGAGTGGTGGCTTTTAGAAACCAACCCATCTCCTGCATGGCAGATGTAACGATTATAAGGGAGCCGCATGCTTTGTTATCACAACAAGATACCCCTGGAGGGATGTTTAGAGTTTAGCCTCCTTCCAAAAGTGTCAGGTTTTTTTTTCATGCTGATCACAGAATCACAGAGTGGTACAACCTGGCAGAGAAAATCCAGAAGTCTGTGCTTTCAGCCTCAATGGATGAACCTGGAACCCAGTTATTTTTAGCTTATATTGTGCATGGATTTCTAGCTGCCTCTCAATGATGTGAAAGCTCTTAATTGAATGTAATCCATGAAAGATTTATTCTCCCGATGAGCGTTCTCACAGGAAGTGATTTAAGACTCATCAGATTCCAGCTATTGTTTAAATCCATTTAGCCATCAAATCTGTACATTTTATTGTAAGTATTACAATTTGGTTCCCTGCTGAGGCCTTGACATGGGCCTCCTATTCTTTGATTTTCCATTTAAGTCAATCTGTAGAATAACACAGGTCTTCCCTGGTGTGTGGGGAGACAAGCAAGGATGTGGAAAAAATGGAGGTTGGTCTGATCTGGCTGATCCAACACGGATGGTTTAAAAAAACTCTTTTCAGCTTTGTTCTTAAGATCCTTCTGCTTCCTGCAGTGATCTTTCTACAGCAGCCAGCACTTGATGTCCAACAGGGATGAAAAATGATTAAAAAAAAATAAAAACCACATAGACTTTTGTGAGTTCTCAGATAATTTGACCAGCCCTGGCTACATGTGGCAGCTCCACCCTCTCGTGAAACAGCTCAGTTGTAGTTTTAGGATGTTAAGGGTTGACTCTAAAGTCTCCAATTACTTCTTGCAAGCAGTGGGAACTAAAACTAGAGATTCACGCTCTTCTACATGCAGAGGCCACTGTATCTTTTCCTCTGAACTGTCTGAAGAGAAATGGCCTCTCTTGGAATGGCCAGTAGGCTTTACTTCTTTTCCATAATTACATTCTTATTTCTGTGTTTCATAACTGCATAAATGTTACCCATTCCATCTGTTATCGCAGCATGTGACTGACAGTTGCAAGAGATTGTGGATTTGGAGGTCTCATAGTCGATGGAGCTGTTGAAGGTGATTTTGAAAGACATAGGTAATACATCTAGTAACACTAATATCAAAGTTTGAGTTTGTTGAAAAATATGTCCAAGACTCACCTTTCCTTTTTTTTTTTTAAATCGCAGTTTTAGTAAAGAAAATATTAAAGATACTCCGGAGTGTGTGGGCAAAATAATCTCCTAACACCTGAAATTCCCCTTTCTCTCCCCACTCATTTGGTATAGGGAAAGTGTCTGTGTAGTTGGTAATACTTTCATAAGCTCATGTTCCAGTAGTGGTGTTTTCTAGGAGGCTAATTTGTAATTGTCTGAATTCCTCTGGGCAGCTCTGCGTTCCTTAGATCAGGAGAGAAAGATTTAAACTCCTGCTGAAAGGCATCAGGAGAGTGTTGACATTTCTGGTTACTACATGTATCTATAGGAGTAAAATCTAAGTTGATTTCCTGGATAGTTATGCTATTGAACTCAGAAATGCAGGAAAAATAGAAGAAAAAATATTAGAAATCAGACTGAAATTTATCTCCGTTGTACTACTCATTGTATTTGCATGTTTCCACCTGGATATGTATGTGTTTAAAGTCCAGTTGTCTCATTTTGGCCCAAGTCAGGATATTAAAAGTTCTTGAGTTTCAAGAGTGCTGTGATTTTTCACAACAGGAGTAAACACATAGAATTTTTTTTGTGGTGTGAACAGACACCTGGAAGGCCAGACCAACTGTGACCTCGTGGCTTTCCAAATACCCTTGAATGACGAACGTTCCCTAAAGCATGCGTAACGAGAAAACTAGTCCAGGTCCAATACCACCGGGAGAGATGCATATGTATTTTACCCTTCCATCTCTCAGCCAGCACGTACTGTAACCAGATGTGGTTGCTCTGCATGTTAAATTCAACCCCTGTTGCTGAAGTCTTTCACCAGTTTCAGAAACAATTTATCCACCTTTTCCTGGAGGCAGAAATGATAGCCCCAGCTAATATCCACAAGTTGCTTCTGAGATTGGAAAACAGATCCAGTATTTCCATCACCAAAGTCAATTCCTAGAGCCTGGTTGCAGAGAGGCACAAATGTCCCTGAACACCCCACAGGCCAGACACATGGCTCTTTACATCGAGGCCATCTCTGTACTAGTTCCTTGAAACGACTCTAGTGTGGGAGCATGTGTACCATTGTTGTTGAGAGCTGATGGATGTGTCCTTTCAGAATGCATTACGTTCCTCCTGGGTTTGTACATAGTTTTGGCCTCCACACCACCCAGCTTGGTGCCTTGTTCTGTAAAGAGTTATTTTATTTTATTTGTTTTTGCACATTTATCAAACCTCTATCTTTTTACATTGTGAGAAACAATGGGTAGTTAATGGATAGTTAGTAGCCACTTTTTTTTTTTGCTAACAAAAGTATGGGAGTTCTTTTGGTAATATGAAAATATAGCAGCCTATATAGACTACTCATATTTATTCTCATCTAGTTTTTTGAGTGCATAAGTCCTTGTCGTGTAATACTTTATGTAAGAACCATTCCAAATCTCTGATTGACACACTGATACTGTTTCCTTTAGTGCAGGCCACTGCCTGGTTTTAAGGAGGAGCCTACCATGTATTTAAAACAACATTTGCAGAAGAAGGTTTATCCAGTGTGGAGATGCAATTAAAGTTGGTTGTTGAAAATGAGGAACATGAGCAGCAATTAGTGCTCGAGGCAAGAACTTATTATTTTATCCTTTCCTTGTTTCTCTTATTTTCACATCTTTGAAAGGAAAGGTGACAAATTGCCTGGCTGAGCCTTAAATTTCTATTTCTTGTCTGTCTCCCCCTAGAAGTGTGACAGGTGTGTCCCCTTTCCTCTTTGTCATGGAGTTAGCAGGGAGTCACCCCAGAGCTGGGGAAAAAGGCAGCAGACATAGGACTGTGGCTGAGCCATGCAGCTATGCTCCCAGGAGACAAGGCAGACAAGTTAAACTTAGCTGGGGGTTGTATCTCATTCTTTGCAGCAACAGGCTGTGTGCAAGGCAGTCATCCTTCCAGGAGAGCTCCAGGGGCACAGGGCAGTGGTGAGAGAGGGCTGAGTACCAGCGCCCTGCCGCAGGACTCCTCTCGTGCCCTTTGGGCAGCCCAGAGGAGTGGCTGGGTTTGGAAGTGCCATCATGACTATGTTGGAGGAGGAAAGCCCCCTGTCAGCTGAGGGATGTGGAGGAGGCTAGGAGAAATCCTCCTCATGGGAAGCTGTTCTCCATCAGTTCCTGCTGGCAGGACAGTCGGGTTGCCCTTTTCCCTTGGGTGAGGAACAGAAAAGAGTAGCTGTTAAGGAAGCTGCTGGAGCCAGAGACCCACTTTGGGACCTGATATCATGTCAGGCAGTGGAGGGGCCGGACAGAAGGGATTTTTTGCTAGATGTTAGCCATTGCTTCCTCTGGCTGGGGATCCCTCACAGCATGCAAGGGAAGAACACAGGTTAGCCCTGACAGCTCCAGTAGTCGGCTGCATGAGGAGTTCTTTCCTATGGGATCAGGGAGGAAACGTGATGTCTCCAGTCATGTCTTTCTTATAACTGCATCCTAAAAATGCCATCCCACCTTGTGTTTCCCTTCCCTCTTTTGCTTACTTACCATACTTCTTCTACCTACACATACAAGCACATATGGAGTCTGTCAGTAGGTAGGAGAGGAGATGTACTGTGATCTCACCTAGCTCAGTATTTCAGAGGGAGATATACACAAAAACATCCAGAAGCCGTGGATGTACAGGCCAAACTCACTTATTAAACCTTTCACACACCCACTGTCACTGCACTCATGGAAGGTCTGTACCCTGGAAGGACTGGTGACCCATTGCTCCACAGTTTGTACTTGGAAGGGCTCAAGATACTGGCCACTGCTGGAGATAGGCCTGGACAAGGGGACCTTATATCTGACCCAGTGTGACCCTTCTTAGATTAAAATAAAGAGTCCCTGTTTCGAGGTTGTAGTAGAAGAAAAAAACAACCTACTCAGACATCTGGTTCAACCAGCGCAGGAGAGTTTCCTGTTTCCACCACCTTCAAGCCAAAGAGCTGGGGGGAGTAGGAGACACAGAACTGATCACAGCTTGAAGGCTACTCTGCTGGGTGAGGAAGAGAGCCACACCACTTTTTGACTCCTGCCCTCAAATCCCTTCCTAGTGCAGGCTGCCTGAGAGCGCAGTCTGGGGCACTGAGGGCATGATTTGTATGTTTGGTTGCTGATTGTTAGCTGGAAACCATGCGCTAGGGTTGGGAACCATTGTCCTAGAACAAACCAGCGATGCTATTTGTGACCCACGGCAGCAAAAGCCCAAAAGTTAGGGCTGACAATCCCTCTTTAACTTGAGCCGCTGTGCTTTTCCTCACGATGCCAGGAGTTGTCAGTTTTAACTCTGGCTTTTTTTGGCTTGTGTCACAACCTAATAAGTTATAGGCCAGCTTCTCCTGTCGATGTTTTTGTTGCACAGAAGGCTTCACATTTTGTAAGCTTTTACAGCACAGCTGTGCTCAGAGATAAAACAGAATGTGTATACAGTACAGTATGCATTCAACTGATGCACTAGATTCTTCCCACCATATGTATGGAGTGGTGTGCATTTCACTCCGATACCTCACTGCCAAAACTGCCAGAAGCAAATAAACAAATGGCGGAGGAGAGACACCATATGACGCAGTGCCAGGCACATGACCTAGACTTTCAGAAAGAGACCCTGGCTGCTTTTAAAGGATTATAGTGGACCAGTTTTTTAAACCTCGCCTCCCACTGTGTGAAATGTTGTGCCATTGTATGCTGTGAAGCATGCCGGTTGTTAAAGAACACTCAGAGATTTCCCCTTCCTCCTGAACAGCTGATGTTGCAGCTCCTCATGCTTGATATTCATTTTCCCTTTCTTCAATGCCAGTGATTCTCCATCAGATTTTCTAAACAGAGAGAGAGGAACAATGAAGATGTGTGAAGTAGAATAATTCTGGAAGGAATGCTACTGTAAAAAGACAGAACACAACTAATTAGGATAATGAGATTAATATTAGCAACAATTTAACAATTAATATATAAACAATGCAAGTGAGACAAATGGTTGTTCCATCTCATTCTCTACAAAAAATCACTGTTGCATTTCACAGCATTGATGGTGAAGATGCCTTTAATAAACTGACATGAACATTAATTACATGGTTAGATGTAATTAATTTAAATTGTAATTCTACTCCTGGAACTAACACTCTGAGTATGAAAAGGGGATTCCTTAGCTTCTTCTCTCTCTAACCAGCCTGTTGCTAAAGAAAAGACGATGACAGCCACCACCACAGTGCTCCTCCTGCTAGTAGTACTGGGAAACACGGACAGATTTTCTGTGTCTGTTGGCTTCCATCTTATGTTAGGCTGAACATCTGTCACTAGCCCGGTGGTTATCTTGCTAGCAGTGGCCTTTGCCTAAGCTTAGCTTTACGGGTGATTGTGTGAAGGGCAAGCAGGCACTTTCTTAACTTTAGAGAAGCTTTAGGCACAGATTGAAAAGGTGGACTTAAGAACAACAGAGGTCAAGACCATTAATATGCGTTACAAAGCTGATACCCGAAGCAAAATGGTCTGAATGCAGGTGAGAGAATTGGGTCTTGTATTTTGATGGACTCAGATACAGAATAGAAAATTATGTTAAGTTTTTCACATAGCAGCAATATTCAGTAGAGTAAAATTGTACTTCAGGTGTTTATTTAGAGCTGGTTCTTTGCTTGATGCTTTTTTACTTCAGCGTAGTGGTAGTAACAAGAGCATCTGTTTCCCCTAAGCCTTGCTGCCTTCTATTATTATGTACATTGTGACCAAGAGAAAGACCTCTGCATCTTGGTTAAACAATGGGGAATTTGTGGAGCTGTACACAGTGGCTAAAGGCCAACAACAAGATTTCTGCAAGTTTCTCCGGGCTCTGCTTAGACAGAGACATCATTTTGACTCTGCCCTAAAATGAGACAGATAAGTCTCTACACTGGTGACAGAAGAGGTAAGCTTTCGATGAACAGTCTTGGGAGTGGAGAAGCACCAGCAGTATTTCACTTTCTGAATATTGCAAAGCCCACCTGGCTGCTTCAAGCCCAGCCCTTGAATGGAGGAGCCAGAGGTGCTCGCTGTGCAGAGGGTGCAATTTTGGCAACTCCCAGCTCTGAGGCTGTGGCATAGGAATGTCCTACTTCCATCTTTTTTCTTCCCTGTGGAAGCAGTAGCTCCATCTTTGAGGAAAATGGGACAGCAGACCTATTGCACAGGCCACCAGCTAGACTTCAGTGGGCTCAGCAACATAATGGTTATAGATTTGAGGCGACACCAAATAGTCCATTGGACAGTGAGGAAACATTGAAGAAGGCCAGAGCTGTAAAAAGAGGTTATTGGCTATGTATTTGTTGGAGGTGTTGGACAAATAGGAGTTATGTAAGGGACCAGCACATGAGAGACTGGAATAAACCCATGTAAGTTTTAAAAATCTTCTAGTGCCATCCTAAAATGGTAGGAAGGGCATGGACATACTCATGCATGAGGAGACAGCAGTGCTATCTGGGAGTGTGCAGGAGGCTGGTATAGCCTCAAGGGGTGATTTTCAAGACGAGTTTTGGGGAAGAAGCAAGATAGGGTCAGTCAGGGTTACAGGAGAGGTGGTGAAACAGAAAAACGTGCAAGCATCTGCCATGTGGTAAGGGGCAAGGCAGGTTGAGTTAGGGATGGAGGCAGCAAACAAGGCACTTAATCAGTGCAGAAGACAAAAAGATGGTGAATGTGTTTCTACCTGCTCCTTTTTCTAGTGGAAGCATCCCTATTTTTAAGCCTGTTTTTAAGACTTTGAGTAGTATAGTTTATTTTTTCTGTAATAACAATGCACAGAGCCGAAAACAGAGGTGTGGTCTGATAAGCCCTAGGGCCTGAAGTAGACTGCTGGGAATAGTTAGAAGTGGGTTCCTGTAGGCTCAGAAACCTGGCCAAGAATCTAGACATAACTGCTCCCCATGGAATATGGTTGTGAAGGAAACTGGGAAGACAGAGGTATTTTTCAGCACATTTCATCTTATTGTGACAGAAAAGAGAAAACTCAGAATGGGACTTTTCAAATCCTGAGGCAAGTTGGGAAGATAAATTATAGTTGGCTGCCTCCCATTGCCTGAAAGGATCTGCCTGCTCTGAACTTAGAGTCTGAACAAGGCAGTTTCCTGGGTTTAGACATGATATATGTTACAGGAATCCCTCTGGGTGATAGAGGGTTGCAGTGGGCAGTGAAAAACACAGGCATGCCACTGTGATTCAGAAATAACTTTCTGCCTGCATTGGGAGCAAGCTCAGAGGTGTCTGAGTTACGTTCTGTTTGCTGGTGAGAGCATGGCATCCCCTGTGGTAATAACTTTTTCTTTAAAGAAGAGTGTAAATGCTGGAAGAGGAGGGCTACTTCATTTGGAATATATCAGCCTATTCCTCTGTGAACTGCCCTTGACAATAAAACTTTGAATAAAGACCTCAAAAAAAGGTGATGGAAGGGCATAAAGAAATACTGTTCTTGATATTAGACCCAAAGCCACTGGTGATAATGTGACATCAGCACCTGACCTCCAGCTGGGCTGTTGGGAATTATAGTGAATTCTCCTCACCACCAGCCAGGTTTTGCTTTAGTCCTGCTTATACCTACCACTGTCCCACCTTTTATTGTAGGCATTTGTCATTGGCAGAAAGACTGGGAGATGATATGACGGTTGTAGAAGATGTCATTTTTATCAAAGCTTCTCCTCCTTTCTTTTCACCCTCTCCTTGCCCGTTCTGCATATGCTCCATTCTTATTGGGTTTTGCCCCCTTTCCAGACCGATTATCCCTTCATCCAGCTCATAAATGAATGCTTTAATAATATTATGGCCCCTTCATTTTCATGTGTGAATGGCGCATGTGGAATGTTGCTCATAAGCAAAACAGGGACAAATTTCTGTTTTCACCCTTTAAAAGGTGACAGAAGATACAGAGAATAGATTCCTGTCTGTCTTGTGCGATCCCAGACGAGCATTTATTGCTGCGGAGTAGCTTGCAGACACAGCCCATTTGAGGGAAAGCTTTATCAATAAGACCTGGCTGTTGGTTTTGCTTCTCTACATTTATTCAAACTGCAGAACTGCTTATATAACACAAAGATGGGAATTAAAAGAAAAAGAGTACACGTAGAATTTAACAACTGTTTAAGTCTTATTGTTACCTTCTGTATTGATCAAATCCGTTGCCTCTTAATTGGATATTGACTGTTGTGAGGCAAATAAGGCAAGCTGTCAGAGAGGGGAGGGATGGGGCATGAGGTTTATCTTAATGGTGTGTTGATCATGACTAGTCTATAAAAGCCAGTGGGAGAGGAGTTCATTAAACCAGCCTGCAATTGCTTTAAAAAAATATGCTCTGAGTCAAGATGATTAATCATATATGTGACACCGCAATCAGAGAAAATCCGCATTGTTGCTTGGGTATTTACAACGCCGAAGCTTGCAATAATCAGATGCATTGAAACAAATTCATTAGGGACAGTGATTTGTTTGGTCTGTGAGCCTTAGCTAACCATAACCAACATTTGAGGATTTTTTCTTCCTTTTTTTTTTTTTTATCTCCTTGGTGTTGTGTGTTGTTTTTCTGCCTCCCTGCTTCTCTGGCAGGCTGACTGGGAACGTGTGCTTGTTTTGCACAGAAGTCTCTCATCTGTATTGGGGAACCCTTGTAGAAATGACAGCAGTGAGAAGGGATACTTGAGCTACCTGACAGGGAACCACACAGAATCCTTTGGAAAATGCTTTTATCTCATAAATTATAATAAACAGGGAGGGTGAATAGCGAGGGTCGCTACGTTGGTGTGAGCTACCCATTACAAAAATGGAATCTGCTAGGAAGTCTGTAGTGTATTTTCTTTTCTTTCCTAGCCATATTTTAGGCTGCTTATTGAATATGTCAAGCACAGTCCATTAGTGTCTCTGAATCAGGCCTGTCGTGAATCAGAAGAGAAATTACTAGTATAGCCTCCCTTTCATGAAGTTCCCACACAGCTGTGTCTTGTCAAAGAAACGTTCAAAGGTGCAATAAACGAAGTTTATTTCAAATAATATCAATGTTATGTGTTTGTTATCATAGTTATTCTTTGACAATTCAGAACTGATTATTAAAAATTTATGATATGGGTAAAGGTTTGCACAGTTTGAAAAATTAGCTTCTGTAGCAGTCACCTGAACACTTCTCATATATCACCATGTGGTGAACTGTCAGGAAAAGGGTAGTGCAGTCCCATGGAAAGCTGGTAAAGATGCAGAAGCTGCCTGGTTATTAACTAATAGAGGAAGGAAAAAGGTGCACCAGTCTGGAAGGCAATGGGAAAATGAGGTTTAATGGGGCGTTTTCATCTGAGAGCCTAAGGCAGTTCCTTGCTTGAGCAACTGGATTGAATCTGGACCACTTTCACTTGCTCGTGAGCCGAAGTCATTTAACATCTCAATCCTTCCTCTCCTCTTCCTATAAAAATTAGAAGAGTGGTCCATGGCAATAGACACTGCTATTTTTGCTTCGGTTGCTCTCTCTGGATGTATTGTGGAACTAAAGGCGATCATCGGCTTTTCCTAAGTATTTTACGACTGTGGTAGGTGTGACTATAAATGTACAGCACTGTGAGCTGTATAGAAAGAAAATCCTGATTTTGCCTGGAAGGACGGGAAGTCCAGTAGGAAGTCAGAATTCTTCTATAAAGTATATGAAACAAAACAGGTGGGGGGAGGTATATTGAGTCCTGAAAGCTGAATCCTTATTTTTGGGTGGTAAAAGTTTTGACTGACTTCTAAATGCAGTAGGATGAAAGTTATGACTTTAGCAGGCACTAGGGTAGTACTGTTATTAGTATTTCCTTTTGATTCACTTACATTATAATAGAGTTTGCAGCTTGCATTTTAAATATAAACCGTAGATAATTTTATACTGTGAAATTCAAAGTGAAAAATTTAATAGATAAAACTGGACCGTTCTGAGCCATAGCCCAGCATTATTCCAAACAAGAAAAGATCCATAAATAACCGTTTATCAGATTTTGAGGGAGAATTGTTTGGAATTTTTAGTGTACTTCAGTTATGCAAGGAAATAAACGTGACATTCCTCAGTTGCTTTGATGAGTATAATTTCGGAAACACTGCTCTGTTCCACAGATTGGCACCTTCTCCTTCTTTGTTTTAACACATTTTTCTGGGGCAGCCTTTCTCAGCAAAGCTGCCCGTTTTCCTGGAGTTTTTCCACCTGTTCAGAAAGGGACAATGAGGTGGTGTGGTTTGGTTTAGTTCGAATAGCAGGTTTGACCTGATGGCTGTTTATTTTTTAAAGTCAGGGAGCATTTCTTCTTTCATCACAACGGAGAAGACTGCAGGATATTCTGAATGATACATTTCTCTGATTTTAATCACAGTAGGCAGATCACTGGCTCCTGAAGGCATTTCCACACCAAACCTTTTCCTAAATATGTGGACTCCAGTTGCTTTTCTAATCCAGTCTGCCATTAAGTTGTGTTGCGATCGGATTTTGTATTCGCTTTTGAAATAGCAACTCAAATTTGAACAAAGGCTAGAGTTTGGGCCTAGCACAGGAAAGCAAAATCAGTTCTTACCGAGATATTCACCAACTATAGGGTCCCTTGTTTTACCGAGGATGCTTGCAGAGAACTGAACCTCAGGCTCTACTTGGGACTGCATCTTTGCAGGGACATCTTTGCTCCTTCTCAGTGTCCATATAGCCTTTCTCACTGTGAAAGAGACTCTACAGCTGTGGAGTCTGTACTGTAATATATAGGAGCCAGGAGTAGCTCAGTGCCAGGGAGAAATTTCAGGGAAGCCTGTGGGTAGATCCCAGGAAACAAAATGGCACAAACCTGTCACCAGGATCACGCCCTCTGCTTACCCACCTGGGTAAGAGCCACACATAAAGTCGCAAGGTTTTGCTTGTCATGCTGATGTTGTTCGGCTGGTTTCTATCCACTGTTGACTTCTGTCAGGTGCCATCTCAATTCTAACATAAATAATGGTTGAACATGTGTGTGTTTGTACGTGTGTTTGTGTATGCATTGGGGTGGCATGTGTGGGAAGAAGAGAGTAGGCAGCAAAAGAAGTCAGCAAAAGCCCTTCACATTTTCCTCTGCACACTTAATAAAGAAGTTATTAGAGGGCATAGTCCCAGTTTCTTTTTAACTTTGTAGATCACCTCCAGTAGACAGATTGTCTCGTGGACCAGTTCCCCTCCCCTTGGCTATCAAATAACATTCCTGTGGTGGCTACAGCAGTTGCTTACATGGAAAAATAACATTAGGAAAGTATTTAATGTATTTTTAGCTGTCTTTAAATGCATTTTAGCAGCTGGAAACAAGGGGAGTTAGTAGCACGTGACCTGTAAGCTCTCCATAGACCACCATTAAGTGTTCATAGAGCCTCTACTGGCAGAAAGATCTCAGGCTGGGAAACATTGGTTAAGGTGGTCACCTCTAACTTGGGGTGGTAGCAGGTCAGGCAAAAAGGATAACCTCAGTGTTAGTGGCATGTAAACGATAACAATATGATAAACAACCAGTGTGATTTTTAGGTCCTTTATTTTCACTGATCTGATTTTTGGGAGATTTTATGAAACATTGTTTTGACATGTTTCAGAATACCTGGGGCTTTTTCGAAAAGCTTGAGAAGATTCTGGAGGCTTAGAGTGGCAAAATATTACAACTGTAGAGATTAGTGAGTAGAGTGCAGCTGAGAGAGGCAACAAATTAATAACTACTGCTTATTGCAACACACTGCGAATCAAGAAAATGCTGAAATCCTTGTGAAGCACAAACCTCTTGTAGAACATTAGTAGCAGCTTTCCCTGTGGGAGGACTTTCCCTGAGCTGAGGGCTCACTCACTCCTGTAACTGCATGGTTGCTGAACCAGGGACATACTCTCTGGATCATTCTCCCTGGCCTTGCTTCGCTCACAGCGCGGAGCCGCAACCTGGCACCCTGACGTTGGGTTCCCCCGCTGCCCCAGCCCACAACGAGTATGTTCACATTTCTGGGAAGAATATGCTCAACAGATGGAAGTTTAGTACTATTTTTACTGTAGCTGGTGCAGTGAATGTAGAGAGCATGATAATTGATTATCTGGGCAACTGAAATGCACAGGAACTAGAATTTCAAGGATTAGGGTCTCCCCAAGGATTTCCTTCAAGCTTCAGTGTAGGGAGAGATAACCTTTGTGGTGGAAACGGGAACACAGCTTTCTGTTCCCATCTGCGGCCAGCCTCCAGAGACAATAGTGTTAAGAGTGATGTGAACTTCCTCTGCTCATTATTGCAGGATTGGAGCCTCTGCACAGTAAACTGTGCTTCTATGGCAATGCTGTTCAACATCTCACAGCTTTCTCTTTGTCCTATCAAAGGTGTTCAGCTAATGCTTGTATTCAGTGTATGTGGGATAGCAGTCCCATGTTTCATCTGTTTTAAAGAACATTTATGGAAATTAGGTGCAAATTTTATCCCGGGTAACCGGGCTAATATTCTGTCACTCTGTATTACTCAAGTGTCCATTGCTCTTAGAAAACAGATGTTAGGTGTTTTCAGTTAAGTGGCATTAAACTTTTGTGGACCGAGCAGTAGGATTTCATTGCAAATGCATTGTCCTATTTTAGTGGAAGCTTTGCATTAACAAGTTCCATCTTAATAAATTATTCTGTTCAACCTGCCTTGTGACTTATACTATCATAGATCCTGCCCTTAATATTAAAATGTAAGCACAGATTTCCTCTCCCAAGGCTAAGGCTGCATAAAAAGACTTACACTGAAGCTAAGAAATCCTCTGTCTGGATAAAGATAATTTTTCTCTGAGAATAAGGAGAAACAAATATCCATGCACTTCGGAGAGGAGGAAATTCTGGTGTAAAATGTTCTTCCTCCGTCTTGTTAAAAAAAGGAATGTTGACTTAATATATAGTCTGTTTCCAAACTCTCAGAATCTTTCACAAATATCGGCTGGCTGGATTACGAACAGATAGCACAGTTTGTGTAGCCAAAGATAGTCATCATCATGCACTTATTAATGAGTACTCATATCGCTGAACATCAAACGCTGTCCTTTGTTCAGAGAGGTCCTTTCAGATCCTGTTTTCTGTTCCTTTTATTATTTTTTTTCTTACCCACCTGCCATTTTCCCTCAAAGCTCAGTGGTAGAAAGCAGAGAGGAAAGGGACCTGGATATTCTTATCTAACCAGCTTCCTCGTGTCAGGAGCTACTCTGAGCATGTCATTCCTGACAGATGTTTGCCTAATCTGCTCTTAAAAAACTCCAGTGATGGGGCTTTGACAGTCTCCTTAGGCAATCTGCTCCAGCGCTTTACTGTACCTATCATTAAGAAGGGCTTCCTGATATCTAACCTGCAATTAAAGGCCACGATTACCCATTCAACTCATCATCAGGCTGACCTTACAGCCAAGCCAGCTCCACCAAGTTGACTGCGTTTTCCTTGCTAGATCTTCCTTGCCAACACTGCTCCTTGGGTAACGTGCTCTCTTCTGCCAGGAGTAGCCAGGGCAGTGCCAGTGCCACTAGTTCTATTGTGTCCAGCCTAATGTCCCCTGGGCCAGCGATGGGCAGGTTTCTCTCTCGGATCCCATGCAGCTGACAGGAAAGTGGCTGCCTGCCAGTAGAGGCTATTGAATTAGGAGATTCAGTAAATCCCAGGAGAGGCGCTGCCACAGTAAAGTTGCAGCAGTTTTGTGCTGATAAAACTAGCAGCGCTCACCATGGTCCCAGGCTTCAGAACAGGAGCTGGAGCCTTTTCTCATCTGGAAGAAAATGTGCTGTAGAAGCAGTTCTACCATATATTCTATACATGCAATCAATTGCATCTTACATTTGAACGTAATTTTTTTTTTTTTTATGAGAGTATTTCTATAGCAATTTTAGCAGTTTAAAACATTTAAAAAATCAGAGACATCACAGGTTTGGCTTGGGTTTTTTTTCTGTTATTTCTGCTTAAACAATAGCAGGCGAAAAACATCCTATGGTAGTCAGGCCTGATGGAGAAGCTTATAGATGCCAGCCTGCTGTGGGTGAGGTTGAGATGCTGGAGAGCTGAGGCAGTCACTTACTGGTGTGCAGCGACAATTGCGAGTGAGTCAGTGTAGATACAGGCATATCACAATATTACCATGGCAAGGTAAACTCTGAACCACGTTTTTAATATGCTTAGAACAGTGCTGAGCATTGTAAGAGTGCTTCCTTCTGCAAATTATTTACAACTGGAAGATGGTAGCCGTGAATTCATGTAAAGCAATTGGAGAATTAGCCGTGACTGCTGAGAACAGGTAATTTTTACAGTAGAAAGCAGCTAGCTGAGCCTGGTTTATTTTTGCTGCTCAAGTAAATGATAGCATTATGTAGCTAAATTGATTTGAGGCTAGAATATTTTGGTGACATCCAAAATTAAGTAAAATAAGGTTTGGATCAGTGAGTGGGGGCATGTTGCCATCAGCAACCTTTGTATAACTGGCAATTTTGATAAGCGAGTCAAGGTCGGTAGGGTTTGTATCTATATTTTGACACCCGCACCACAGACACCCTGATATCCATTTCATTTTACAAGGTGTGTGCGTGCACTGAGATAATACCCCAGAGTGTCACTGGCAGGTTACAATGTGCCAGCCATCACATGCTAGATATCTAAAATAGTGCCAAGATACAGTTTCAGGGGTCTAAGAGTGCCAATAGCATTCAGAGACCTACCTAACACCTGTGCCCCACGCAACATCTCACTAGTTCTCTGTCACGGAGCATCCCGTTGGCACCTGTGATCCCGAGCTGACAGGCCCATTTCTATTTGTGCAGGGCATTTTTAAGGCATTCATCCCCCACTTGTCTTCTAGATGACCTGTAAGAACTTCAGTGAGTTGCCCGTATTACTTCATGGAGGAAAAGAAAGCACAAAGTTTGTCTTCAAAATAGGATTATATTTTCACAAAGAAAACAAACCCTAGTCACATTTGGACTTTGTATTCCAGACATCATGGGAGGTAGATTTATTGTGTGGGCAAGGTTTCAATTTCAAACTAATAATTAGAAGACTACATTTAAACCTTTGACAATATAATAGTGATTTCAGGTGCTCAGGAATGCTCTGCCTTTTCCTTGTGGTTTGAAGGAAAAATTTTAAACATTTTCCACCCTGCAGCTATTGAGGGCAGTGAAAGAAAATACCTATAATCTGCTAGGAAACATACAAAATAAACTCGTTTCCCACTTCCTGCTTCTCGTAATAATCAGCACTTGTACGCACTACTACATTTTGGACAAACTTTGCACTTTTAAAAATAGTATTTTCTGTGAGGCAGAGTTTGTTCACGCCCTGTGGCAGAGAAGCAGATGCCCAAGCTGAAGCCGGCTGGACTCAGCGGGCTTTCAATGAGATGCATGTTTTCCTAAAAATCCCCAGTGCTATTAATCCACCGCCCCCCCTATTTCCCACCACGTTTCCCTGGGGACAGGCACAAGCCTATTTGAAGGCAAACAAGCCGTAGAGCCCACAAGGTGTAAATATCTTTCGTAAATGCCATCGCGGAAGAAACCTGGGTGCCGGGAGTGTGACACACGACGACAGGAGGGGGGGAACGATATGCCAGCATTGCTGCAGCCGCTCAGATGCACGTGTTTTGCACCCAGTCATCCCTGAACTTCCCCCACCCCACAGAGAGGAGGGACACAGGGCAGCTGGAGAGATGGGGAGCAGGACTACCCACTCCTCACTCCATCGCCCCCGCCCACTCCCCTCGTCCCCAGTCACCCCCTCTTTGCTCTCCTCCCCTCCCTGGCTTCTTTGGGCAGGGGCTGATTTAAATAGGTTGGCAGGGAGCCAGGAGCTCATCATTTTAATGCAGTGTAAAATGGAATGTGCATAATTACATGCAAGCCATATGTGAGGGAGACAGCTCAGCTGTGAATTTCGGGAGGCTGCGAGAGGGAGAGAGCGAACAGTCAGGGATCAGATGAGATGGAGCGGAACGGAGTGCAAGTGTCACCCAAATGAACAGTGTAATGAGTGTATTGCTGACACTCCTCCTTTCACCTGCTTCTCCCTTTCGCTTTAACTGGAAAGCAGAAAACACTGTCGATGAGAAGAGAAAAATACTATATGCAAGCAGGATTGCTGCTAATGGGCTCTGGTAATGTCTCCATATAAACTTCAGCTTTCATATTTAACAGTGTAGTTCCAAATAACAGGTAACTTTTAATGCATCTTCGTCATTAAATATTTTGACCGCATTTGACTGAAGAATCATTGTTCTCACTAGATGATTGCTCCTTTCAAAGCTTCACTTAAACGTGGAGGGGGAATCCATTTATCTATAACAGTATTACATGAAAGTTATGAGTATGTAAACTTATTTATTTTTTTGGCCTTGCTGTTAAACTGAAAATACAAGTGCATTATATAGGGATTGCTTAAGCATGTCAAAAAGTTTAAATGAGTACATATGTAATGTAATCCTGAAAAATGCAATGGAGTAAATTGAAACCTTGAGTTACTCACAGTTTCCAGCTCAAATATTTAATTTTGGATTTGTCTTTTGTTGTTCTAATTATTTGCAATGCAATGAATTTGCATGTTCAACCTAAGCTTTGTAAGAAAATAGCATCCCAAGTTCTTGTATCTAAAAGATGTACTGGGTATTTAAACAAACTTTTAAATAATGTTGTATTTTGGGATTCCCGTCTGTTTTAATGATCTGAGCTGTTATGCTTTTAGCTTTTTTTTTCCTTCCATTATTTGTAAGTCCCTAAATAGGCCATTATATTTCCCTTCAGGCTAGAGATGAAGATGGACATGCTGAAAATTTTCCCCAGCAGCACTATGCTAAGGAAACTCCAAGACTTGCCTTCAAGAATAACTGCGAACTACTTGTAAGAATAACATACTTACAACAAGTCTAGATTGTTACTTTAGCACAGTGGAAACCGTTTTTTTTTTTTTTGAAAGGCTTTTGTTCATTATGACATACATTATGAAATATGATAGTCGGGGTTTTTTTTTTGTCTGTTTAGAGTTCTGATGCTAGTTCTGCTATCCGTGAACAATATAACATCTCACATTGCTTGGAAAATTTCATATAGTTGATGACAGCACGTGAATGGCCTGGTCATACTACCTAGTCTCACACGGTAAATCAGGGAGAGCCATACAGGAAGCAGCTAGTAATGCATGAAAAGCACCCCTCCCCTTCCCACGAGGTGCCCCCAAACTCAGTCTCCCATTCAACTTTTAACTCTGCCTTGGTTTTGGGCAGCGGTGACTTGTTTTGTTCTGCAGTACTGCCTTTAGAGCTTGCTATTTCTCCCCTTCCTAGCTGCATGCAGGCGGGAGCATCCTTTCCTCTCCTCTCCACTCCTCTGCTGCAGGGAAAGAGCGAAAGCCAGGAAAGCACATACAGGGAGCCTGGAGTGTTTACAAGCCGTAAGAGAGATGATATCAGCTGTGAAAGGATCTCTGTTCCAAGACAGGGTTAATTCACTGTTCATTTTAGCATTTGCAGCTAGGCAAGATTAAAAGCAAGCAGGAATGCCTATTATATTTCTATTAAATGAATCTGTTGGGACCTAATGTTCTCGATTAGCTTGCGAAAATGAGTACTCCACGATGAATTTTTCTGTTTGCCTAAAGTAAACAGAGAATGAATTGTAATACATTTAAGAAGGATTCACGCATGGCTTTTGAAAAAGGAGTTTTAGATTAATTGGTAGATCTCTCCCTTGCATTTACTTCTCAGCCACACTTCAGTTAAATGTATCATTTGTCTAAATGGAAATATTTGTGGAGAGCTGGAACACAGGTTTATATTTTGAAACAACACCACTTTTTTCCTCATTATAACTATAGAAGGGGGGGGACACGACACAGTAGAGGATTAAGCTGCATTTCCTCTGCATTAAAACCCATGTCTTCCTCCCCCATAGAAGGTGCAGGGCCAAACGTTAATCTTAGCGTCCCAAGTGCAACATCCAGCAAAACTGAGCTGATGAGCTGACAGAACCCAGTGCCAAAACTGGCCCCCAGATTGAGGCAGTTGATCAGACTGGAGGGTTGCAGCCATGGGGTGGTTGCCACTCCCTACTCCAGCACTGGCCAGAGCGCAGAGCTTTTTGACCTCACCTGCACTAGCGGGTTCATAGGGTCACCTTCCTCCCAAGCATCTCCTGTGCTGAGTCAGCCCCTCGGTTAGGTAATGGCAATGCTTTTTAGAGCCACAGGTGTGACTTGGACAGATCACTGAGTTCCCAGTATAATTTTCCCCAGAAAAAAAAGCTATATAAACCGTAAGATTTGATCTTGCTTCCTCTTAAACCCCTGGCAAAGTTCCTGTTGGTTTTGGGGACAGCAGAGTTATATCTTAAGGGCAGGAAACTAGACAAACACAAAAAGCTATTCCCCGGTGCAGTCACAATTCTTGTGCCAAATAAGTGAAACTCTTTATTCAAGGCCATGCTTAATTACTGTGCCATTGGTCAAATCAGTCCTGATGAACCATCACAGCATACCAAGATGCCCCCGAAGTCAGTGGGGCTTTTCGGTGTCAGAGGAGTTCAGGACTAGTGTTGGGAGACAGCATGACATAAAATAAGTCATGTATTATTTCAATTGAAAATCTGCTTTGGTTTTAGTGCAAGCAATCAATGAACTAATTAACCCCCTTTGTGCTATTAAAATCCAACTTTCTTTTAATGCCCAGTTAATTATTCCTCTATGAATATGCATTTAAGTTTTTGCTTTATTGTATCACTTCTGTACCTGGCAAAAGCTCAAGTCATCCAAGTTAGCCTTTCTTGTGCTTTTTTGGACAAGGTTCAATTTATGTTTAAGGAGGTAATAAAAGCAATTTGTCATAGTTTTATTTTTCATGTGCTATTGGAAAAAAAATTGGCAGGAATGTAATTTGTACTCAATTTGTATTGAAAAAAGTAGATAAGTAATGAATATATATCTCTGTTATCTTTAAAGATGTATTTTAGGAACTTCCAGTGAAAATATGATGCTGGGTTTAGGCTTTGGTGGGGAGGGAACTGGTGTTGTTATGTGTTGAAGAAAGTATGTGTTTTTCAGAGAAGCAGTGGTTTTCCTTTTATAATTTTACTTTTGGGGAAACAATGCTATGTCAAAATATGCTTGAGAGTAAAGTGAATTTCACAGGAACTGGCCATTAAGACAGCATCTTTCTCGTAAAGGCTAGTCAGTAGTCCTACATTTGTGCAAGGAATCGTCTTCTTGGGAGGGGAGAAAAAATGAAAGAAGGGAGTGGAGATAGCTGCTTCTGCTAAAAAAAATATTTTCCCAATGATAAAACCTTACCCAGAGTCTAACAGTGCACTTCAGGTGCTGCCTGAGTGAAAAGCTGAGATTTTTTAAATGAAAGAGAAACTGAAACTCGTTTATGCTTTTGAGAATCGGGAAACCCGATTGGAATTTTCTCAGTGCAATTGAGAGTAAGTACAGTAATAATTTGTCAGGTGAAATTGGAGGCTTCGGCTCAAGAGTGCATTCTTTGCTTTAGGGTTTGGCTGCCATATTCCAGGAAGGATTGTTACAGCAAGCACAGGCTCCTCAATTTGAGAAATGCTTGTGCCTGGGAGGTGCTGCCAGGTGGGATCCAGGGGCTGGGGCACTGCTGTTGGGTCTCTGTGCCAGGACTTTCCCACAAAAGCCCTTTTACACCAGCTAAATCTTAAGATTCCAGGTCACAGGCACACATAGTGAGCTTTAACTCCTTAGTACTTGGAGGGATTTGAAAGCATAGTAACAAATTTCATGCTTTCTTCATTGCTTAATTCTTAGTAGAAGAACAGTTTTGGTTAGTGAGGTACAACTCGACTAATTGGTTTTTGGTTGTTTTTAAGAGAGAGCTTGATAGGAAATAGGAGGAAGAAAACGATACGATTTAGGCAAAACAAACGTCCCCTGAGTGCCTTGGGTAGTTCTGCACATGAGGAGAAGCAGTGTCAAATAAAGATTTTGGTTGGTGTAGAAAGCAGTTATGCAGTTACAGGATGAGGTTAGGGTGTTAATTTCCTGCATTCAATCCAGATATGTTGCTGTGCTTCATGCTATTTGTTATAGAAAACAAAGTGGTTAAGATGCTCTGGTCAATGAAGACATCCAATTTTCCTTGTGAACTTTTCAGTATTTTTAAGAATCATTTTTCCTTAAGTTTAGCTACCCACAATTCATACTGGGAACTACATAAAACAAATTTATTTTTAAAGAGCAAGGCCAGCATGCTGTCTTGGCCAGCTGTCCACTCTTCTCCCATAGGCACTAACTCAGAATTTTAATTTCTTATTCCATGAGTGGCTGGAAGATTTTCTTTCAGGCACATCTCTGTTTCCAAGAGGAAAAGGCAGGATTTAGTCCTCTGGAGGCTGATTGTTGAGGAGCAATACAGTCCAGCTAATAGTGGATGTGGGAGAGAGATGGGATTAACTGTGGAGAAAGGGTAGGCTGGAGTGAAAAGGCCAGTGAAAAGCCCATAGCCCTGGCTCTAGATGGTTGAAATTCCTGAGCCATTGCCTAGAGAAAGGAAAAATCCATCTGGCACCTACCCAGGTTAGTCAGGGTAGGAAGAGCCATGCTTGGATGCCTTTTAACAAAAGTGGGAAAGAAAAACCAACAGTTTGTCCTTCCCCACCCCCTCTTACCAGAATATCGAGTCAAGGTTTCAGATTGGCGTGCAGCTGCATGAGCAAAGGAGGGTTTGATGGGTTAAGGAAGTTAAACACCAGGTTGCTTTCCAGATCATTTGTTTATGGAGATGATCAGAGTACCACCTACTGCTATTGGATTTATGTAAAGCAAACAAATAATGAAACAAAACATAAACACTCTGAAAAAAAAAATTGTTTCCAGCCCCACTCCGAGCTGTGATCCATGATTTTCCTGCAGAAAAAAATATGATCTTTTTCTCTTTGAAATAAAAAAGTCTGCCTGTATTAATTCTGCTATGGGAGGATAAATTCTTGACTCCACTATGCAATGAATTATAAGGTAGTCATGATGCTTGGAAGCTGTTACACAGAAGACACAAAACGTGCTTGTTGGATTTAATACAGACTCACCTATGGCCAGTTATCCTTAATCACTAACAAAAAGAGGCAGAAGAAGCTCTGAAAACACATCTACAACTGAAATATGAAATGCAAAAACATTCTTCTACAAGCAAAAGGCCTTTGGGGAGGCTATGACAGGAGTCAGAGCTACAACTGGTGCTTTGTTTGAACTATTTCTTTGCTTTGCTGTTCCAGTCCTAGAGGCAGGGTCAGGAAGCATGGCACAGGTGGGGCATCCAGACAGGGCAGCAAGCATGCAGGCAGTTTAGCCACAGCATTATGGTACTGGAATGTGGGAAAGATTGCCTACATACAAGATTGAGTTTAAAGTGTTTGTTTAGAATGTTTGTGATCAGATGATGCCAGTAGGTTTGGTAGTTGTAGTTAAGTGTAAATGTGCCTATCAGTAACCTTTGGAGGCCACGAGAGTTTTGGTTTCAGAATGTGAGATTTGGAATCTTGTTCTTTAAGGTACCTGACTTGTTTTCTGTGCCCCAGCATCAAGCAAAATTGCTCCCTGTTAGTGTTTCAGCATTGAAAGAAAATATCTATCAGTCCATTTATAATCACAGTGCCCTCAAAGGAGGACTGAATAGCTTTGCTCATCCCCTCTTGTGCCTCTCCACCCTTTCTGTCACCCATGCTACCTCCTTATACTTAGAAAAGAAGAGAGAGAAAGCAAAGGCTCTTTCACTTGTAGCTCTCCCTGGCTCTTCTTTCGCTCTGTTAGGTGCAAACTGGTAGATGGAGAGCTCTTCTTTCATCCTGGTTGAGGGTCTGGGATGCACAGAGCTTTCATCCAGAAAGCTGGAGTGGGACTGCTGCCCAGCAACTCTGAGGGATACAGGGCCACATCTAGCCTTTAAGGCACAGCTCTTGTAGTCAGAAGGTGATTTCACCACCCTGTAGAGGCGGAAGGGGAGAGGAGGACAAGAGCTGTGGCACCCCACAGCACTCCAGGTCATAGAGCTACTGGTACCCAAGCCGGCCAAGAGTCAAAGCCTCTACAGCATTGCCCACTGCTCTTGCAGCATCTCTCAGCATTTGCTGCATCTCTCTGCTGGTGCTATTTTTCGGTGGCTTACTGATGGATTTTGTCAGTTTCTTGCTCAGTTTGCCATCACAGTCTGAGAGCAACCCATACTGCTCCATCAGCTGCACCGTGGCGTATGCAGTAATTTGGGCAAATGGCTGTGCAAACCCTGTAGCAGCTGATGGAGAGCCCAACGTTCATTTCAGGGACTTCAGATAAGGCACAGAAAACTGTTAGAATGGCAGTTAACGGTTCTGGAACAAAAATACTGAGCAAAGAAACGTAGCAGTGAATTGATACTGATGTTCTTAAAAACCTCAGTAATCTTGGCCACGTGAAATTCAACCTTTCTTAAGTCTGAAATAGCAGTGAGGCTTAGGTCATATTGTAGACTAATTGCCTGTAATGTTTCGTTTTCAAAAACTAAATTGTTCATGATTTATAGCAGAATAGTTAAAAAGGAACCTCCCTAAAACCCCACCAAAAAAACTTGCATTCTGTTTCTTTTCAAGCAAGGGCAACAAACCAGGAAAAATTGTAGTAGTTTTTTTTGGTCCTTAATTGCTGCCAGGCTGAACAAAGGGCATGTGGTATTCACCTCACGCACAGTCCTGTAGCCTGTTCATGTCCACTGGGCAAACACACTGGAAAAATGCAGTGCTTAGGTAATGGGCAGATTTGCAGCCCCAGGGGAGAGAGGAGAACCCCAACACTTGGCCCTTCTTTACCCTCCCTGCCTGCTGCCTGCCAGACGGACGCTTAGGTAGGCACCCACAGGGCGCTGGCTGCCTCGGCAGCTGCACGCTGATAGGCATCTCGCCAGGATAATGCCAGACCAAGTACAGAGCTGCAGCCTGCCAGCCGCCCTGCGATATGCTGTCCCCAGGAAATGATAGGTTCTATGCCTGTCTACACATATCTGTTTACTGTTTTAGAACAAATGCATCCACTGTCTTGCCCAGCACATAGGCTGTGTCCTTCTTGCCCTGCTTTTTAATTAAATGTTTTTCTACTCTATGACAGAAGTGAAGGCTGTTGCTTGCATTACAGCAGCAGAGACTGCACCTGGGAGGTTTGGGTCTTGTTCCTGCAGATGCAGCAGGCCTTTTTGGGGGTCTTGAGAAATTTCCTTAGTCCTTCAGGCCTTCTGTTCCCCTTCCTGTATTCTGCACCACCATCCTGCTAAAGAAATGTGCTTTGTTTTTCACTTGACTCACATCTCATTTAGAACCTCACAATCTCTGATCCAAAGCCCAGTGAAATCAATAAGATCCCTCCTGTTAACTTTTAAGTGGGCTCTGATGACACCCTATATTCTGTAGATAAGAAAAGGCAAATGGCTGCTTCGAGACATCTTCTCCCTCTCTCATCAAAAATTGCAGTAGGCCAGCTAACAGCTAATTTTAAGACTAACAAACATGATCTTAATATTTAAGCTAAAGGCTGCAATCAGGGACCAGCTGTTGGAGCTTACAGAAAATACGACCCTGTCACAGCAAGTCTGAGGTAGCACCTCTACTGGGAATAAGACCCAAACCTCACTCCTTTTATACTCGGGGTTAGTGAGTGACCATAACCTATAACATCAAGGAGGGCAACGGATTCCACATGCCTCACATAGAGGTGGTCAGGGAAGAGCCATTAACTCTTGAGAACAGCAAGGAGGGTGAGTCTCTGCCAGTTCCTGGTGACATGTAAATACAAGCTATAAAATCCCCAGGAGCAAGTGGAGCAGAAGAAAGGAAGGGAAGGAGATGGGGATAAAAGGAACAAAGCTCCCCCATGCGTGGCCAGGGATGCAGCTTCCTGCACAAGCAGGCTGATACCCACCGGTAGCTTTGCATAATCCTCACCTTTTTTGGTCCAGTGAACCTAATTAAGGAATACAATGCAGCAGAAGACATGAAATAAAAGGTGTGACAGCGAGAGAGTTGGGCAACTTGGGAAGATGGGCAATGGGAATGGGGCAGATTTGGGGAAGACCTTGGCTACCGATGGTGGGTGTTTGGCCTCTCAGAACCGAGCGCAAGTCGTATCCGCTTTCCTGCAGCACTTGCCTTGGGTATGCTAGAAATAGCAAGCAACTTCACCCTGTTGTCTCTAGTTTAGCATTTGCTTTCATACCAAAACATGAGCATTATTTTAGGATATGACAGTTGACACTATGAGCAGAAGCCTGCCTCTTCTCAGGAGGCATATTTTCTCATTTTTAACATCACAGTTATTATTATTGTTTCAAAAGATACGCAAAATGCATTTGTTAAAAAGGAAAATAATTAAAATCCCATTATAGCTTCAATTCTGTCATCAGAACAAGTATTAAAATTTTTATTGATAAATGTGTAATTACTGGTGACCTCTGAATAATTTCTCCAACCTTAATTTCTCCTCACTGCAATGCTGCATTGTAATACTCTATTTTTTACTCTTTGCTCTCCTCATTTGTTTACTGAAGTTATAATTTTCATATTAAACGTGTTTTCATGGAGAAATTGCTTTTCCAAAAATGATTTTTTAAAAATACTGATCTTTTTATTGATGGGGAATTTAAAGAAGTAAAAAGTTAAGAAACTGTTACTTGAAATTGCATTTTTAGCAGACCACATTTAAGAACAATTTTAATAAATTTTAAACTAAAAAGCCCAAAAAGCATTGATAGCTGTCACCCTATCCAGACCTCTATAAAACTGGAAAAAAAAGCAGGTTTGTATCCCTTGGAAAGAAAACCAGTTGTGAATCGTGGCTTTGCTTTATGAAACTGGCATTCATAACCCATTTAAATAAAATTCAGACAGTTTTTATGGAACATTAAAGAATAAAGATATGCCTTGTTCCAAAGGAAGTGAAATGCGGTGAAATAAAATTCATCAGATTTCCTTCCACATAAATTAGAAATAAAATTTCCAAAGTCATCACCCAGAGCTATAAATATTTTTTTCTTGGGGTCTGTGCAGGAGATGCAGATGATTCAGTAGGGCCTGGGGGAAGTATCATGTGGGGTATGCTGGCAGATACCTGAGAGGAGCCATCCCTTGCTCTGCACCTTGCCACAGCTGTACCTGGAGCACCAGTGTCAGGCCAGACAGCTAGCTTTGGTCCCCTGGTGCTCAGGTCCTTCCACACCACTGACCCTGGCTCTCACTCATGCAGAATGTTAATGAGAATAATTTTTGTCAGGTCTGAAGAGGTGCCTGTGTAGACCCGTATGACTTTCTGTGACGGTGCAGTTGGCTTATGCCATATCTTGCTGCATGTGTTGACCTCCCCTTTAAAATGGAAGATAATTTGAAGGCATCGATCCCTTTAAGAGCCAAAGTACAGTGGCAGGACAGCGAGATTTTGAAAATCAGGAGCCCGTGCTCTTCATTTCTCAGAGTTAAGGTCCAGCCTATGGAAGTAGGGTTGAGAAGAGCCTGACCACCACCATTCAGCTGGACTGTAGGGAAGCTTGAGGTTGCTCTGGAATATTGAGCATGTGGCCTGTTCTCTTTGGGAAGCTGTAACACTGCGCAGAGCTTCAAGGAATGACATCTCAAGGAGGCAGATTAATGTCGCACAGTTATCTGAAGGCACACTGAAGAAAATATCGCTGCAAGGAGTGCATATCTTGCCGCTGTCTGTAGCAGACAACGTTTTTACATCTCCGGAGTGATGTGTATTATATTGCTTTCAGGATGGGAAAAAGAACCCCAAAATATAAATCCTGCATTTTATTATAGAAGTTAATACCAATAATTACTTAAAATCTAATGAATTTCAGTTCTCACTTAATTGCTTTTGAGTAGTTCACTTAACTTATTAAAAAGAAGCAAGGACATATTCATTTAATGAGCAGCAGCAGCCTTGGCCTAGCATCTGCCTACATTCTCTTTTCAATTAATCAATTATAGTCCAATGGTGTGTAATTACACATTAAGAAAGTTATTGGATATCACAGCATGGCTGTCCCAGGGGGCTCATGAATACACTAATATAACACACCTGTAATGACCTGTTCTCAGATCTGCAAATTGCTCCCATTTCTCTCTCTCTCTCTCTCATTGCTAAATGAAGATGAGAGCAATTACCATTAACTTTTTGAGTCACATCTAGTCAATGAGAGTGAAAAAAGATCCCTACCAGTATTCATAATAAATCTGCCTGTTGGTACTGAGTATTTTAACTGCGACAGGCATCAAGCTGGAAGGTGCTTGGGGATTGCATAGGGTCTGGAGTGAGCCCACCCTTCACCTGTAGGTGAGAGAAAGAGGAAAGCAGGAAAACCTTGTTGGATCACATCCAGGCATAATTTGCCTGGCTTGGTTTGAATCAAACCAAACTCTGGAACTGCTCCCTATGCAGTGGCTCTAAGTCTTTGCATAGCAACTAAGCCGCGTTGCTGTTGCGTTGGGGTTTTTTTCCGAATGCTAGAAAGAACAAAATTTACTATGTAATGGCAGAAAGGCTTTTGTTGTTTGAGAGGATACAGTCACCAATTCTCTCTTATTAATGCATAACAAATGAAACCAAGGAGAGACTCTTAATCTGCATAATGAAGTCTGACAGATTCTAAATTGGTGATTTAGTCAACTTACAGGTCCAAAAATGCTCTGTGGAAGTGAGCTTTTGATGGCTCCATAAGTCAAACGGGGGATGATATCTGTCAACATTTTTATAAATGTTGTCTTGCACAGTGTGATGTGCTGTTGTCTCTCTTTCTGGGAAGAAGTGTCCCTACACACTTTCTTGTTAATGCTTTCCTTTGCAGACTGAGGTTTTTCAGGTGGGTGCACGTGCAGATTAACACACAGCAATTTCTTGAGCCCAGCTGTTCTTTACAACCGTTTTTTCTTATAATAATCTGAATTATTTCCGTGCTGTACCGCTTGCACCAAACTAGCATTAACAACTTCAGTGAAACCTTCTTCATGCCAGATGCTACTTCTCAAATTTTAAGGGCCATGCATGTCTTCTTGTGATTGATATCTCTCAGTTTAACACTCCTGTGGAATTCAGGTGGTCAAATGCTTTCAGTTGCACTCACTGCAATGGATGTTTCAGTCTGAGCTTCTACTTCGCTCTGGTTTTCACCTGTGCTATGTTTATTGTCAGTTCCACAGCACCCCTTGGTTTAGGACATGATTTGGTTCACATGCCTAACTGTAGCATCTTAGTATTTGCCATCTGGGCTGGACTCTCCCTCTAGGTCCTGTTGATAGTTGGCAGGGGAAGGCAAGCACTTCTAGAGTGTGATTTACTCAAAATAATTAGGTACTGATGTAGCATAGCTTAAACCACCTTTAACTGTGCCTGTATCTGTTTATTTCAAGTAGGTATGATACCACACATTTTCATATTTTCCATAAGATACCTACATTTTTCATAGCTACAGTCATCAGTTGAACTGCGTATTTCTGCATGTGTCTAAGCTTGCATGTAGAGCCATTCAGTTCAAGCAGAGGGACTGCTTCTGTGCTTAAAATGAGGTATCACCTGCTGACTTTGTGTTTAGGTGTCTGGTCTCCAGTTTTGAAATGGGGACGCTGTTATTTAATTACCTCTGTATGCAATTTGAGATTAAAATGTGAGAAGTGCAAAGCAATATCTATTATTTAATGTTGTACTATACTCCAAATAGCTAACAACAGCAATCTTGGTATTTGCAGAGAAGTTAATTTATTATAAATTATTATCTGACACATTAGGAGAAAAGAGAAAACAAGTTCTGAGGTTTACTTTTAGGTATATGAAAGCAATTTGGCTGCCCAGGCAATGCATAGTAACTGAAGCAAGCAGAGCAGTGATCAAAGTGTGCATGTTTACAGTGTCCTCAGATTCTGTTTAATGCATGGCTTTGTTTATGCTCGGGACCAACATTCAATCCTGTGCTTATTTTTTTCTTTTTGATCAGTGCCTGAATGATCAATTAAAAATGTTTTAAACAGAGAAAGGAACACAATTATAGTCCCAAGCTTTAATATACAATATTTGGTTGTACAGGCTAGTTAAATATTTGTCCTCAAATATCTGTCAGTTGGCTCTTAAGTTGTGTAGGTTTTGTGTGTTTGATGGGGAGGAGAGTGGTATTTCATTCAGCTTCAAAAATTCGTTTCTAGCTGTATTCTCCGCAAGAGGCTGTAACTCTTTGCATGTCGCTTTCCTAATTGAGCAATAAACTCTGTGTTGTACTAATACTTTTTATTATGAGGAATAAACATGCTTCTTCTAGACAGGCAGAGGAATAATTGACCACCTGTGGCCATGATTGCACATGCCACTGAAATGAATGTATTCTTAGTTAAGATGGGGAAACAGTCATTTTCTGAGAGACTTTTTAGTGGTTAGGAAGCTAACACACTCAATACATTTCTACTTTCTAACAATGTGGATTCCCGACTGCCAAGGGAAGAAGCTCCTGGTGCTTGCTTGGTTACAGACCCTGTCTCTATCTTTGGAATTCAAACAGCAACTTCATTTGTTAAACACATTAAGTGAAAGGCCAGATTCTGGCTTGAAATGGGAGTGCCTTTACATTACTCTGGCAACAGAAAAAAGTCTCAAAAGGTGGTATGAGTGTAGTGTAGTCCTGTGACCCCTTTCTGCTGGTGGAGTGGTGCGAAAGAGTCTCAAAGTGGGTGAGGATCAGGCCCGAATGTAGGTTTGTGTAATGCCAAAAGACAGCACTAGGATGTGGTGTTGGTGTATCGTGTTACAGCTGGCCCAGCACTAAGTCAGAAAGGATGCTGGAAGCTAAAAGAGCTAAGAGACTGACTCACAAGAGAGAAATGGTAAGTGCTTCTCTTGTCAGTTATTGTTCACTTTGTATTAATAAATACCTGTGACTGTATCTCGTGTAAACTGTCAGATTCTTCAGGATCCAGACTCTTCTTTATATTGTAAGCATGTAGTGCCATGAGAAAAGCTGCAGATGAGAGTCCTGAGTGTGCACGCACCTGCAGCATGCAGTGCCCTTGCCAGAGCATGTGCCCAGGAAGGAACAGTGTCCTCGGCCAGTGCACGCACACCCTTACAGGCACAGGGGTTCCGCAGGGCCTGGGAAATGTGTCCAGTCTTATCTTATGCATATCCTTTTTCTATTTTTCTGAGAGATTGCAGGAGGCTGTATTAGGAAGTGCTTTTCTCCCCAGTGGGTGTGCTCAGTGCATTGCCACAGGGCTCTGTGCCCTCATCCTTCTTAGTCACCATGCTGTGCTGGTTTAATGAGGGGTGTATAGCTGATGTGCTTACACAGTCCAGCAGTACAGATTTAGGTCTCTTCTTCCTCCAGCCACAAACTAGGGCTAAAATCTCCCCAGCAGTGAGGCATGGCCAAGGTCTGGGTAAGTGCAAGGTGAGTAGAGTTCACACCAGATTAGCTCAAGATCACTGTGGTCCGTGAAAGGAGATAACCAGAGAGCATGGCTGCTGGCATACCCCCCATATAAATGAAGATATTTGCCCACATTGGTTATCAAAATCCTTCCTCGAGAACCTCAATGAACTCTCTGCTGCACTAAGTCACCACTTAGCGTGACAGAAGTGGTGGCTTCTTTCTGTCCAGCAGCAGAGAGCAATGCCTTCCTGGTGAGATGTGTCCCTTTGGTGTCCCAGAGCTGCTGTCCCTCTGTGGCCTAGCCAGGAGATGGGGACTGAGCAGAGCAGAGCAGGCTGCTTGGATGAGCTGCAGTACCTTGCAGTACGCAGGAAGCAGGCTGGTTTTGCCTCCATTAAATTTACTATAATCCCACCACTGTTTGCCTGCAGCTCAGCTGAGTCAGTGTGAGTGCTGGGAGGAGTCACTGTAGATGCGTTTGGCCCATTTTCCCCCTTTGCTGTTAGAAGAACCTGCTGAAAGCAAATCTGATTAACACAGCGGAGAAAATAGCTTGTCTGTAAAACACTGAGGATTGTCGTTAGTGCAGGTATATTGGGAGCAGAAGTAGAAATATAGTTTTTGAATTTTCACACACTGGTAGGTGCTGCAGTTCATGGTCTGTGCGGACTGTCTGTGTGTTCCTAGGTGCTCAGATAGCAAAATCCTGCGTGGCCTGGGGGACCTGCCTTTTATTTTCAGTGCCACCTTTGAATGTCAGAGTGGCAGCACATCGATACCATGGTGCAGAGTCCACAGCAGGAGTGCCATGCAGATACCGCATCCCTGGTGTGCAAAGCTCTGGCACTGCACCAAAATCCATCTGGATGAATATAGGTGCCCATGCCAGGAGTATGAGCTGCTGCAGGCATGGGGACCTTCCTGATCTCTCAGGATTAGAAAACTGCAGAGAGGGTAAACCCAAAAGCCTGGACCTTGTTGATCCTCCAGGAACTCTGCGTAGCTCTGTCTTAAAAGATCTGCCTGGATTGCAGCACTTGGAGGGAATCAGAAGTGTTTAGATTGCACATTGTGTGTTTTCTCATTGTGGCTTGTCTCCTGGGTGGGATTTCCTCCTTTTCACAGCTGTAACACAGCATCTGGGTGATCTCTGGAAGGAGCCTGACTCAGAGCAGGTCAACCTGAATTTGAGACAAGTATATATACTCATCTGAGTATATATACAGTGAATAGCTAGAAATGGAAAAGATCTGTTCATTCCTCCAGCAGGTGCTTCAATTCTAATGTGTATCAGTAACGTGCTGTAGGCTCGCAGAGAGGAGAAGAGAAAATCACTTGCTGTTCTGTAGATGGAGGAGCAGCAAGTATCACGACCTGGTCTGAGAAAAACCGCTCCCCAGTCTCTACAGTGTGTACTCCCTTTTAGACAATTTCACTCTTCAGTGCAGGCACTGGGGGGACTTTGAAGGTGTGTCTGGCACTGCTGCCTGTAAGAGTGAAAGAGAAAGAGAGTAAGAAAAGGAGGGAGAAAAGGGCACAGACTTCTGATGAGGACAGGGAAGTGATTTCAGTTTTTTTGTGACACTACATGAACCTTTAGTGTTTTCCTGAGCTTGAAATACTCTGGAGGGAGGAGGAAACTGTAATATGTAGAGATGGGGTGGGAGAAGTGAAAACTACCTGCAGATGTGGCATCTGAAAAAATCCAGAGACAATGTGTGTATTTTTAGCAAAAGTGCAAACAACAATAGATGCCACAGGGCTGCTGTCACTAAAATTTGGCTATAAGCAACATATTCATATTTAAACAAGTCAGCTTTGCACATTGAAATGAGCAAACACTCTCTGTGCTTGTTTGTTTGTTGTGCAGAAGCCATCAGCTTCGCTCCTTATCCCTTCACCGAGGTGGTGATGTGGAGTCATGATGATGGATTGGCTGTCTGTCTAGCTTATCTGCAAGGCCATAAAATATTTCTATTTTATACAGCATGATAGGCTGTTCTCATACAATAATCAAAAATAGGAATTTGGGGCTGCACTTGCAAAAGTACTGTCTCCTGCAAAATATTGCCATTCTGGTAAGCTCACTTGGCACAGTTTGCACAGCTAAGAACATCCACTCTGAAACCTAACACTGGGATGCACATGAATAAAATCACAAAAAATCAGGAGAGGAGCGAGGATCAGAGAAGCTTTTGAAAGCAGGGGGCAAACCAGCAAGGATGGAGTTCCTGCAGTTTCTCTCCTGCTTAGATCGGCCTTGTGTCACCTCTGGTAAAAGGCCTCCAGCTCATACCAGCATTATACATGGCCAATTATCATATTTAGGTATCTCATATATATTTAGGTCTTGAAAAGGTCAACAGCAGAGCGCGGTTGGACAGGGTTTTTTGAAGCTATAGCACTGGAAGATTTGCTTCTAGCATCATTAGAAAATAATTGCTTGTGAATGTCCAGGGATTTGAATCCACATATTGGAGCTCTGGAAAGGAGGGCAGGAAGGTTTAAAACATTATTGAAACAGCTGCTGCTAATGTTACATTGACTGCAAATGCTGAGCAGGGAGAGAATGGAGCACGTCGGGGAGGGGGCACAGCTGCTGTGCCTCACCTGCCTCAGAGCCTGTCTCCTTGGGCTGCTCCTCTTGTGACTGTCCCCAGCACAATCACACTCCTACATCCAGAATTCACACAAGCTGGTGTGTGTTTGTTGAAAGCTGCAGTGAGGCAGGGATCATCCCTGCAGCACTCCAGCTGAGTTGTTTCCACCTAAGTGTATTTGCTGTTCTTCCATTTTAAATTATTTTTTTTCCTTTGTTTTTGATTTTCTGCTCCTTGCGACTTTTTCCTTAGGTCTCTCTTCCCCTTCCAGCTCTTTCTCTTCCTCAATTACTATCTTTCCTTTCTCTCAGTTCAATTATTTTCTTTCCCCAGATCCATGATAAGTTACATCACATATTTTTGATTTCCCCACTTGTTTTAAAAGGTCCTGCAGTGTTTGGCTCCTTGATGCTTGTTAACTATAGAAAGTCACATTCCCTAAATATTGTGATGGCCAGATATTACTAAATGTGATTCTTACCCTCTGAAAACCTGTTGCTGTTCACAGCATCTTTTCTTAATATAACCAGACTGGGTGGTTTGTGACTCAGAATGCAAGCCCTGTGTTTCTTAGGAGGAAAATTGCCTCGATGCCTGGTATTAGAGCAGGCCATAATGAGGCGTCTGTTCACTCCTCAGCTCTGTTACGGATATTCGCCATGACCCTGGCCAAGTCACTTTATCTCTCTTTGTCTCTGCTCCCCATGCATAAAATGGGCATAATTGCCCTTCTGAAGCTCATGTGGAATTGTGACGATGAATTCCTTCTGCCTGCTTTGCGTTTACCTCATCCCTTTTGTCTGCACAATTGTCAGCTGGGATAAAACGCCACCAAATCAGAATAGCCATGGTCAGTGCAAAGCTTATGCTTCAAGCAGCTGGCTGAGCTGCTCGCCATATCCTAACAACATTGATAGAAGAGAGTCAGCTTTATTACTGTTTGCAAAGCAGTCTTGTGTCCTTCAAGGAGCTTCCTATCCTATCTATGAATAGCAAACGAAGAAGTATCCAAGGCAAGGCAATTGCCCCATTTGTAAAACCCATCTCCTGGGTTTTCATCCCTGCTGTCCATCCTCATTCTCTCACCCTCCCTGCTTTAGTTCTGTGACAATACTGAAATAAAGGAACGCAAAGTAAAGGCATCCGTAAGGCTGTCATTGTTGCCAAGTAATACTAATGGCACTTTCTCTCTCACATACCTGCCTCTCAATGCTAATGCGATTTAATTGTTGTGATGTTGCAAATGAAGGTGCCCACACACAAACTCAATATGAATTTAATTATTAGAGGTGGAATGCCAATTAAGCACACACCAAAAGCAAGTAGTGTATTTTTGATTTGTCATCTGATTTATTATTGTTTACCTCATGCACCTCAGACAGCACCACCTGAGTCAGGTGAAGAGAACCAGCCCTTTATACATAAAGTTTGCTCTTAAACATACACTTTATAAGAAATTGGCAACTAGCATAAAACATTTGTTTTTAAAATACAACTGGGAGTGTAGTTTTGAAGCATTCTCCATCTCAGGTAAGGAGCACAAGGGAGGTATGACTTTTGGTAAGCAGATGCATATCTCCAAAAAAAAAGCACTGAATACAGTACCGTTCACATACCTAACACAGGTCAAAAAGCCTTCAGTGAAAATCCAAATTATGCAAGGAAGAAAATCCAGCTTGCAGCCAGTTTAAATGTATTGGCCGAGTCTCCTAAGAAGATCCGCAGGCTTGAGCTTCAGCAGCTAGGTATGCATCGTCTGCCTACCAGATAATTACTGGGGTTTTAAGTATTTAGGTATCTCCCAGTATTGCTTCTTTCAGTTCTAGTCAGTCAGTGTTGCCTTTCGGGGTAAGGAGCACAATGCCAGTGGAACATCCTGCCTTGTCGTACAGCCTGGGCACATTTGTAGTGATCTGCTCTCTCACCCTGTGAAGAGTCCTTCTTTGAATACTGTGCACTGCTCACCATGCAAGCAGCTCATTATCCCAGGCATTTCAAGACTAATTTATAGGACATTTGGTTAATTTGCATAAGCCATCCAGTACACAGAAGATGTCTCCACAATAAAGTAATATGCCAAAATCAGGATTTATTTGAAAACATGAACATTGAAGGGGTGGGGGGGGGAGCATTTTTAAGAAGCTGTCATTAGCACCAATCTCTAAATGACTACCTCTGATAAAAAGTCACACAATCCTGCCTCTCCACCTACTGTATGTGAAGCTCCCATATAATTTTCTGCTTTAAATCTTACTCATCTTTTTATTAAGTTGGGTTTTGATCCTTAAAACAGCCTTGAAATATGAATACTTGGAGCCATTGGCTTTGTCTAAAAACGAAACAAAATCCCCCTAACTGAATCCAAATCGACAGCTACACATTCAGCTATCACTGCGAGGAGCCTCATGCGTCCACTGCTCTGATTATTACCTTGACACCAGAAACAGGAGGGCCTGTAATCCTTGAAACAGCTGACATCTGAAGCGCTGATTCTTCCTGTGCTTTGAGTTAGTTGGTCCTTGATCTCTGTGCCTGGCATGCAAGCCTGGCTTTCACTGAAACCTGACCTCATGGTCCCTTCTTCTGCAGCCCTGTTTGTCTTCGGCCTTTCAGAAATATGCAGCTTCTGTCTTCAGGACTCTGAATTAGAGCTGCACGGGTCAAAGGAACAAACAGGAGAGCTGTCATTATTGAATCCAGTGCCTGCCCTTGATTTAGGTTTCCTTGGTTTTATTTTTTAATAACAGTTACCAAATAAGAACGTTGCAAGAATTTTTTTTAAGTGAACGTTTCCCCTGAAAGGTGACACTGGCTTTCCATGATTCTAATGCACCTAGAGGTACAGATGTTTTTGCTCTGTTCCTTGCAAAGCCAGCCTGGGATTTGAAAGTCAAGTTGGTTTCTTTCTTCTCTCCCTAATAGGTCTTCTGCCATTCTGAGGACTCTGAAGAGCACATTAAGTCCATATTTACCCCTGTGCAATCTAATTAACTTCCAGAATAACTGTGCAGGTGTAACTGAGATCTCAGTTTGAGGGCAGCTTTGCTCCACTTATTATAATTGAAGGAACTGTTTGGCCAGCAACATCTCTGTTAGTGGTAATGCTGTTTGAAAAGGAAGTGACTTAGTTGGACTTTCAGACTGAATTTGTAGGAATTCCCGCCAGAAGTGCATAAGTGAATGCATACGTATCTGCTTACTTGTAAATAGAAGCTAACTGGAGCTGGAAATCACACGTACAATAAACATGTAATCCTGATGCCATTGCTACAAATTCATTTCCCAGGGCAGAGCTACGGTTTCAAGAGCCCATTTCAGTGCTTTGTTGTTTGAACAGTGTTGCTTATTCGCTTTGGTGTATCACGTGTAGTTCCAGTTCGGCGAAACCTGCTGGATATTTAATGGCTTGTTCAGCTTGAACCAGAAGTAAATAGAGGGAAATAATGTGTCGTAGGAAGAGAAGTATTCTAGCTGAAGATGTTTTTGCTGTTCTAGATTCTGTTGCTCTATCTATTATTCTAAGCTTTGAGATTAGTATTTTCAGTTGCATGAATTTGGGAGTTTTTATCAAATTGTGCTGTGAGTTACATGGAACTGAGAGCATTTGCTTGAATATAATGAATGTGTTCAACAGGAACAATCCATGCAGTTTTTTGGTTTACTCTATTCCAACTTGAATCACTTTTTGCTGTTCTGAGATGTTAGAAGCACATTTTTTCCTCTGGGGATTTACAGTTTCTCTTAGTGTTTTGATCACTTGTGAATAATTTGATAGAAAACCCCTTATACATGTGCCTGTGATATAGAACATCTAGCTTGGATTTAGGTTTTGACTGATCCCTCATAGCTGAAGTTACTACATACAACAAGAAACGTTTGTAATGCTGTCAGACAGGAAAAATCTTTCTTCTGCAACTTGACTCAGATTTGTTATGTGTATAGCTCCATGAAGCTCAATAGATGTAAATACAGATTAATTATTTAAAAAGTAATAGGAAGGAATGAGCTTCCAAACATGTAGTGTTTAATTATTTAAAACTTATAATGGAATTTCAACCCTCACGCATACCCCAGATCACTCGTTGTGCTTGGACAAGTGCCTGAGGTTAACTGGCACGTCCCCACTTCCCAGTCATCTCCCTTCCTATACCATAGGGTGATAAATGTGCCTGGCAGATGTGAAGAACAGTCAATATTCTTCGTCATGTCTGCTAGCAAATGCACTATACTTAATTACTATTTTGCATCTTGCAACAAGCTATTCCGTATAGTATTTCATATAACTAGATGTGTACAAGTGTGGAAGTGTGTGCACATGTCTACCTCGCCACAGAGGACCAAATCCTAAAGTCAGGGCTTGAGCAAAGCCCCTTGTGATTGCTGATACCACAGAGTCAAAAGAGCCCCATAGTAATGTTGCACTTTGTTCATATGGTGGTGGTGGTGGTGGTTCGAGGTGACTGTACTGGATGAGGTACACACCTGTAGGACAAACCAATTCCCATTTCAAGAAACTCATGCTCTAAGTAGTCTAGCCAGATAAGGAGGAAGCTTCTCTGCATTTTAAAAGAGGGATCAAAGATACAGACTGAAAATAAGGAACATGCAAACCTCCCCATTTTAGGGATGTGTCTGAGCTCTGCAATGGGGAGAGAGAGGGAGAGTTTTGCTGAGGCCTGTTCAGAGCCTTAGTTAGGTTCTTGCTATGATCCATCCTGCTGAAATGCTTAACTCTGTCCACAGACCAGAGCTGAGCAATCAAAGTAAATACCTAAAATAAGGCCCTCGAGATTATTTACTGCCTACCGGTCCCCTTGTCCAAAGTTACTCAGGAATTTTGTGTTTGCGGTACTGACTTAATGCCAATCTGGTAAGTCCCATCTCAGCATCCTACCTACATAACCTTCCTTCTTTTACTGCTGTAAGTCACTGGATGAGAAACACTTGACACAGCGTGGATATTAAAGAAAAGCCCTTAAAAGAAAAGCAAACATTTCAGTTACATTGAACAAATACACAGTTAGGAGTCTTTGTAAGTGATGGCTACTGGTCTTCTTTTGCCAACCAGATCTCAGGTGGTTTAATGAGGAATATTTCCAGTGCTGTGAAATTACAATTGTCAGAAGGAGTTTTGTGGAAAGACATAGGAAAGGAAAAGGGGCTGGAGAAAGCAAGACGCAGTTAGTCCTGTCTGAGGAGGAGGCTAAAGAGCATAGCACTTTTGAGAGTCTTGCTTGCAATACACTTGCAGGGTGAGTGTTTAAATACATTGATTTCTTTTGTGCAGCTCCCACATAGCTGCTTCATCACACATGTTGTGCATTGCAAAAGTTATCTGCATGATTTTGCAAATACGAAAGGGTGTGCTGTGATGCATTTACATAACAAAATCTATGCAATCACAGCATGCATGATACATACAGGCAAGGAATGAGTGCCATCTACAGTAACACAACGCATTACTAAAGGGTCTCCTGTAATTGTGTTTTTACCGAATAGCATGTCTGATACCTTCTGCTGTAATGTACCCTCCTAGGTGAGAAATTAATACTTTGTGCCAAATTCGACTCTCAGTTACATGGTTCAAATTGAAAAAGCAACACTGGCTTCAGTGGCGTTATCCCAGATTCATCCTGGGGCTACTAAGAATAGATTTGATTTATGTAAATAGCCGGGTGTCAGGTACGCTTCAGTGCTAAACCCTTTCTAAACAAAGGGATAAGTAAGACATATTCTCTCTTTTCATTTGAGTAGAAAAGACCTAGTGAGACTTTTTGTCCATATCCATATCCTACTTAGGAAGAGGTAGGTGTAAATCAAGGAAGAACATGCGTTTTCCTTCACTTGAGAACAAGCAAATGTTTCAGACCTGACAAAAGCATCATCGCAGGCAGTGGGGTACGTGAAGGGCTGGCCCTCCCTGCCTCAGGTGTTGGTCACAACTAAAGCTGGTTGCTGCCCACCACTCTTGCAGCCCGTGGGTCTTGTCGGAGGAAGCTGAGCTTCATGGCAGGAATGTTCTTAGTCAACCAAGAGAGGCATTAGCAGAAGAAGACAAGGAAGTTTTCACACACATTAGTTCACCATATGTTTGGCTCTAGGCTGCAATTTCAGACCTTCATAACTCCTCATTTATTATTTTTAAGGGGAAAATTCCGCAAAACAGTGGTTTAAGATAGCTAGGGACTATAATAATCATGGTAAATGCTACCTACCAGTGACAGAGTAATTTTTTTTTCTTTCTTCTTTTCTTATTTCTCATTGGGTTTCCCTTTCTCCTTTCCTCTCCTCACTATTTGGAGAGTGTACAGACCCCATCTCTTCTTTTTCCTGGCTCTTATTTCAGTCTTACCTGCTCCATATGTGTGTGTCCAAGAATGAATCTTGCCCAGAATATGCCTCTCTCCACTGGTGATTTTGTGCTAATAGAAGGGGGAAGGGGAGCTGGATCTGTACCAACAGGTTCTGGGTTTCAGCCAGGATTGGTGCCTCGCAGTGAGAGAAACTAGAGGACGCAGAATGCTTCCTCTGTGCACGGCTGAGCAATTTCCCTCGCTTGGCTTCATTTTTGCCAGCCCCCAACTCCAGAGGAAATGGGAAAATGAACTCCTCTCTCCATGCCCAATCTGCAAGAGATGTGACACGTCTTGGTCCTGGGCTGAAACTGATGTGACACACTTTTCCTTGATCCAAGCAGATGTTGGGTCTGGCCCAGGGTTATTCCAATCAAATGTGGTTTCCAGACAGAGGGCTGCTCTTTAAACTGAACGTGTTCTGGGACGCAGGGTGGTGCGTACCATTACAGTGGTGAAACCGTCAATTCTCAAAGTGTGAATCACGCACAGTCAAATCTGGAACAGTTTTGACTCCCTTCAAAGCTCTATAGACTAAAACCCAGGAATGCTTCTCTTGAAAATTCTGGATTTTTTTTTTTTCAACCATGTTTACTAATGGTCAAGTCAATCATTTCCCCAATCACATCAATCTTTCCCTAATATTATTTTTCTAAGTAAGCAACTGGTGCAGTCCCACAAGGATTTTATGTGTTTAGGAAGAGTGAGGAAAAGTGTAGTGAGGTAGACTGTGAAGCCCCAGCCAGTTCCATGGAGCCCACGCTATGACCATATGTAAAAAGAACACATTGCCTAATGAGTCCTGACCTGTAAATATCGTTGCGTGATAAAGATTGACATGTAATAATAAAGACTGAAGATCCCTAACCTATATAGGTAGAAGGGAAATATGTATATTTTTCAAAGCACGCAGAGGCTTCTATTCTGTAAACCTCTTGCTTGTACAAGCATAAATCAGAAGAAACAACACACAAATCTGTGAGAGTTATGCCACAGTAAAATGGCATAGATGAGAGGAAGAATTGGGCTTAGAACACTACATTACAGATAAATATTTTTCAAGGTTTCAGATTGCATTCCTACTTGCTATTCTACTGACTAATGATATTTCAAATCTGGATTACAGTAAAATTCTCTAGACCCAGTAATATTATGTTTAAGTCTGAGTGATTTAATGGCTGTTCAGTGATGATTTTGGTCCAGGTGAAATGGTATTGGCCTCCAACAATGCCTTAGGCTAAAAGCACCATGTGTTAGCAAAAAAAACATTAATCTGCCCCTCAAAGCTCATTATTACATTTATAGTCCTGTCAACCAATCTATGAGCCACTGGAAACATAACGGAAGGGGGTTTATTGTTATTTTTATATTCTCTTAAATATTAAAAAGAAAATATATTGGAGAAAAAATACATATAAGGTATTGCTAGATATTAATTCTAGATAGATGAGCCACATGGGTTCTTTTCCATCTCTCAGTGTTACTTTGCTATATGACCAGAATAAAGTTTTGTTAAGAAAAAAAAGGGTGAACATGTTTATTCAGATTCTCAATAAAAAAGTGAATTAATTAGATAATATAAATCTTCGTCTGGCTTCTGAAGTCAGCTCTAGTCTTGGTAGGATGAGATCGTCAAAGGTGAAGGTTTTTCATTTGGAGAGATTTTGGTCACTCAATAAGTGAGATACTATTTAAGGCTAGTAACAAGCCCCTGTCCTCTTTTACCTCTATGTTTTCTTGTACTTAACAGCATCCATAATTCTGAAATTAATTTGATAGAAACATTTAGAGTGTTAATTGCTTTCAATTTCCCTTTCTTTTCCTGATTGCTGGGGCTGGATTCAGGGAGCAGTGCAAAGTGTGATACATACAGGCTGTCTTTCCTTAGTGCACTGTTTGACAGCTGTACTGCTGAATAAGCCTTCTGTGGATGATGTTTGGTCCTGTTCTCACAAGGATCAGGGTCTCTGCAGCCCTTAGACCCTGTAGTGAAGAGCTCCTGCTTTGACAGCAGTGCCAGCCCTCTTCTTTGTCCCCTGAAGAGGGGCTGGCTGTGGTTGTCAGACTGGGTTCTTGAAGCTTGGGCACCCCAGTGATGGAGAAGCTGCTCTGCTGCCTGCTGTAGCTAAGCACGTGTAAATGTCAAATTCTCCAAGGACATGCAGGTAAATGTCTCCTGAGGAAAGAAACACATTTCCACTCTTTGAGGGAGAGGAAGGAGGGGGATTTCCTAGTTTGGCCTTCCCATGCTGCCCCAAAGAGATGGCAGGCACTGGACACTGTGAGGAAGTACTTCTAAACCCCAGAAACATTTTTCCAGCTGCTACCTTTGTATTCTTTCTTTGGGCTTCCTGAATATTCAAACCTGACAGTTCTTGTCCTGTTCTCAAGGTGTTTATGATGTTTCTTACTGCCAATACTTTGCACAGCTTTAGTGGCAGCAGTTTGAGAAGGTACATTCATGTCATCTTTAGGAAGAATTGCAGCTCTCACTGTGGCACTAACAACTTAAGGATCATAAATGAAAACCTCCTGTTCTAGAAAGGCACATGCTGTAGTTCACTGAGACTCCCGGCTTCACCTACTCAATGTAGTTCTTGCTTCTGGCTGCTCATTTTTTCTCCAGATCATTTCAGGACCATGTGAAGTTTGAGTATGCACATCATGGGAAGTGTTGGCCTGGAAATAAAGTATCTGAGTTCAAGGTGACCGACACCCACATAACTTGAAACTGCTTGCCTGACCAGCAAATATGTCTGTGCCATTGGTCTGCCAAGCTGGCTTTTCCCACTGCCACCCACGAACTAAGGGCCACAAGGAGCATGGTGCAGACACTCAGCTGACTCCGCCTTCGAATTAGCCTCACCAAGAAGGAGGCTACAGACACAGTTGAATGTTCCCTTATCAGACCATGTTAAATCTGGAAAGGAACTGCCTCTTGCTATTTTTATGTGGGTCCAACACTACGCAAATGTTGGGCTACTGCTTGCAGACCTGTGGCAGCCATCTGGTGATCTTGAGACTTGATGGGAGCTTGAGAGTTTAACTTGGGACTTGATGGCTCGCGTCGGGGTTTGCTCTGCCCCACAGTCTCTTGCATGAGGTAGTTATGCTCAAAAGACCATCGACTTGCAGTGGGATGAGGTTTCTCAGGGCCTGCATTACCCTTTCAAAGGGCATTGAGGCTTAGATGTTCTGCAGGCATTTCTGAAATGTGAGTCATGGTGAGTCAGGTTGTCTGTCCTGCTAACAGCATGTAAACCCCCATCTCTCTCTCCCACTCTTGCCTTCCATTCATCTTTTGCAACATAATAATTTTATTTGGGACTTCTGTCACTGCTGGAGTGGTGGCCTTAACCAGTACTGAAATAGCAGTAAGGATGTGCCCCATAATCAGCTCTTGTATGGTACAAATGTAAAAACCTCCCATTACGGATTTTAAGGTCTAAATGCTATTATTGTCCCATTCTATGTTATTTCAACAGGAAGGTTTCTGAGGGGAAGAACTTCCTTCTTGGCAAGTCCCACCTCACACTACATTCATTTTCCCTTGAGTTCCACCCACCATATTGTGGGCTTCACCAGTGGTTTCAGATCCAAAGTTCCTCCTGTGGTTTCAAAGCCTCAGACTGAAGGTGAATACATGGAGCTCAGCTGTTTATATACAAAATCAAATATGTAGCCACTTTGATGAAACAAGATCCAACCTGGATTTCCACTGGGCATTAGCATAACGTACATTCATTGCTTTTGGCTGGGAATATTAAAAAGCCCCCCAACACAAAAGACCACAAGGGCTTTGAAAAGGCTGTGTTTTAAATACCACAGATGACAACTGCAATGATTCAAAAAATGAAATCAATTTATCATTAGTCATTAATTACCAAATAGCTCTCTTTTCTCCTTATGCTTCATGTAGCTTAGGCTTTTGCATAATTAGGATGAAAAATGGAGACAGAGTGGGTCTTGCATTTCAATGACATAAAGTCAGTATTCGCTGCTTAGAAAACTATAGTAAAGGTTTTCAGGAGGACAAGAAGTTTATGTCAAGGAAAGGGAAAGAAACCAAGCAGGCAAGCTTTGGTCTTTTTTAAACAGAGAGAAACTTGTCACAGGACAGTTTTAAGTTGTAAGCAACTGCAGTGTTCTGTTTTGTCAACTGCTTTTGCACAAAGCTCCAGACATTGTAAGAATCTGTTTTCCTTCACACCTAGCATTGCTACGAGCTGTATTGTAACCACATTCACAGAGTGTTAGAGCCTGCCTCAGGGTTCCTTCGCAGCAGGTTTCAGCTGGAATCATGCTATTTTTTTATAATAATCACTCCATTCAAATGGATCAATCATTATAAAAAATTTTGACAAGCCATCTTGGGTAGAAAAATTCTGCCACAATAAACATGCATGTCTTGCAATAAGCACATTGAAAATTATGATTGAGGCTTGATAACTGCTTAGAGTCATGCTTTGGATTATGCCTGTGGCTAGCATTGTTTGACATTTGGTAGTGAAAGAGCATCAATTCCCAGTCATGACAGCTGAGGTGGGGATGTGGTCACAGTTGTCTTGAAAGTAGATGCTGTGAAGTGCCATCCCCATTTAGGAACAGTGCATCCCTGCCAGGGACCCCTGGGCCAAAGTCGCCTGCCCCATGGGCTAGCATGAAGCTGCTGCAGAGCTGGACACACAGAGTCCTGCGTACCTGGTTCAGGCATCAGCTGTGCCCCAGGCTACCCAGTCCCTCTTGAGAAGAAGCCTAAGCAGGTCCAGGGTGGGTGTTTTGAAGGAAGATTGGGTAGGAGAATGCAGGACACCTTGGTGAGGGACGGAGGGTTGTGTGGCTTCAGGCAAAGCTGCACCCACTCCTTTGCTTGGTGCAGGGTGCTAGCAGCTGAATACCTTTTGTGATAACTCAGCTGGGAGAAAAGCACAACAGCACTAGGATAAACAAAAATTTTGATTCTATTATGCTGATTATCGCTAACCTCAAAGTTTGTCCTTTACTGTTGTCTCTGGGTGGAATGTGTCTTCTCCTCTTCTGCACTCTGACCCCATGCATCTGAGCAGAGCATGGCTCTAAGCAATTGGCATGGCAAGGTGCCTACCTTGTATTCTTAATAGTCATCCTTTTTCTGAGTCAAGCAATGCTAAAAGGGAACTCCAGTGCCTTGGAAAAAAATTGGTGTTTGCAGGAGCAGTCAGTCTGACCCAGAGCCACACTGAGGTCATGGCTTCTCTGTACTCGCAAGCATCAAACACACTAACACTGGAGGTACAGCTCTTGCCCCAGAGTTTCTCCATGCTTAGTCATGCAATCAGGCTGCAGTGATAGGGTCATGGGAGAGGTTTAGCACTGCAGGTAGTAGGATCTACGAGAGGATTTGTTTAGCTGTTACCATTACCTTTTAGGTGACCTAATCCAAAGAGGAGCCTTAGTGGTGGATAAATGAAGGAAAGATGGGACGGAGCCACCAGCCACATTGCCCAAGAAGTTGGGGAGCTGGTGAGGACAGCTGAGAGACGTTTCACACACTCCTTTGCCTTTTAAAGATAGTTCAGTACATAGTCCTTCAGGACACACTGATCTGTTTGTTTTTTTTTTTTCCTTCTGATATACTTAATTTTCCCCCGGTGTCCTGCTGGGAGTGCTTCACAGCCTTGCACAGGGCCGAGTAGCAAGGTGCCTTGGTGTCCATGCTGCACTGGCCACTGTGTGATCTGCAAAGGGTGTGGCTGAGCTGTGTGTAGAGCACTAGTTGTGACTCAGTTGGCTGTTTACTAGAAACCTCTGTGTGTTTCAAGCCACTTCCTAATTGTAGGTTGCTGCTGCGTCCAGTGTTTGGCAGGCTTAAAAAACTTGAGCCCTTGCTGAAAAACATATGATTGGTGTGTTTGGTTCTGGCTTGGCTGGAATGCTGGATCGTATGCAGGGGGCAGGGGATTGTCTCCTTGCCTTGTAGCTTTTGGGACAGGGTGGGAGGCTCTGCCTCCACACCTCACACATCCTGGGAGGGTGACAGGGTCAGAAAAATGCAGGGGAGGGCCTAAGAGATAGTCTGGGCTAAAAGGAAACGCAGTCAGAGTCAGAGTGGGTTATAGGAAAAGTGCAGTGGCATCTGTGAAGCCAGAATGTATGCCTGAGTGTGTGTGAAGAGACAGCAGTTGGACAGCACAGTGGGAACAGGGAGTAGAAACTACCCAGCAAAGTAGAATACATGGATTTTATGCCAGATAGTGAGGCTTTGATAATCTTATGTCCCATATTCTGACATCCTTGATAAGACCCTGGTCCTGAGGATACAATGCAGACCTCCCTTGTGCAAGATGTACTATGGCAGCATTCTCATGAACAAAGAAGGGGGGCTTCATTAGTCACTCTCTGGTTTTGGCGAAGCTGGAAAGGGACTACCTTTGCCCTAGTGACCCCTTTCTGTCCTCTCACTAAGCTTTACCAGGGAGCTGATATTAGTCCAAAATGTTCTGTATAAGGCACAGGCTCTCTTTCGCCGCAGTGGTGGTGTTTGCACGTTACTCACTCCTGTTTTTTCTCAGGCTGATGTAAATACCTCCACAGACAAAAAATTTTAGCAAATGTATTTCTTAACGAAGTAGTGTCTGATCCTAGACTATCGTTCAGAGGTTAGTGGTGAGCTGCACTAATGGATGAACTTTGTGCCTGCATTTGACAGCCGATTAAAGTATTAATTACTCTGTGCCTAAAGCCCAAGCATGGTCCTTTTAAGTGCAGCAGGATGCCTGTGTTGTGCCAGCAGGGGAACCTCATGGCCAAGTCTGGACTCTGCTTTGGACATTTCTATCAAAATAAATTAAGATACAGATGGCAACAGGAATGGCTTCCCCCCCCCCCCCCCCCCCCCCCCCTTTGTATTATAGAAATCCGAGCATTACAGGATCTCTTGGTTGTGGTTTCCTCGGTGTTCCCGTATCGGCTGCGAGTCGTGTTTCTGCTGATGCAGTGTCTTCTGAGTCGTCTCCTGGTGTAGATTGCTGTGTGTTTCACAGGAAAGCGGATGAATGATATCAAGTCATAGAGCTTATAAGTAGCACACTGGCAGCCCGCCACTAAAATATAAATACATTAAATGTACTGAAGGAAATGTTCATTCTGTTGTTTAGCATTGGACATGCCCCAGTTAGGTAAATTTAATCTTCTTGGGGGTTGTTGTGTTACAGCTGAATGAGATAGAGAGTTATCTTATTACTGATCTTTCTGTCATTCAGGGTTTATGTCCTAGCATTCGCAGTGTGAAATGTGCTTGCCCAAGAGGGGTCCCAGGAGTGTTTTCCAAGGGAGGTGAAGGTGCGTAGGAGATCTGTTAGCACCTTGCAAGATCTGACCCTTTATCTCAGAAATTTTCATGCTCCTTGTCAGTCACATTGTTGCCAGTCCCAACTCCTTTTGGGTGGAAATGTAAGAAATGGTTGCATTGCCTGCATTTGTTAGGAAATGTCTGAAACTCAACCATGTGGCATTCATTTTCTTCCTGTGTATTTCATCCACAATTCCTTCCAAAATCCCCAGTGGTGCCCCTGTTCCTGGGAGGTCAAGGGCAAGGCTCCTGCCGTCTCTAGGGTGAGCAGGGGCAAGTGTTAAGCATCAGACCCAAAGCCGACTGATTGCATTAAAGAGGAGTCTCTCCATTGTTTTCCACGGGCGCTGGGTCAGGCCCTACAAACGGGATCCCACAGCATTATGTCTTGTGACTAACCCTGCTGAAACACAGGGAATTACTCCCATGTGTAAACACTACCAAATCCAATGCACAGCATTAACTCTGCAATGGTTTAACTCTTCTCTTGATTGTATGGTGGAAGGGAAAAGATGAGGCAGGAAAAGGGAAGTAGAAGGAATAAATGAACAGAGAGATTATGAACTGGTTGTGAAGAACAATGATGTTCTGTACAGAATGCAAGTACTTAAAAAAATAAGGCATTGTCTGTGTATTTTACAGATAAGAAAATGTTATTTTATTGAATGGAAAGATACATATGTTTCTCCTACCACATCTGAACTAATCAGTGTAGGCTTTTAGAATAAGTATGTAATTACTCTGAGCACGTCATTAGTTAGATGTGAGATGAATGATATTGCTCCATTTTATTACCTCTAGTGATATAGCCATTTGTTTCATAAATTCATTGACCTCATCTTAAATGATCAATCCTGTAAGACAGACTTGATTCATTAATCCGTAAGTGACATTTTTTCTCCTCTAGTAATTTCCTTCTCATTGTAGGGACTGTTTTTCTGCCTTTTAGAATGGTATTGTAAGGTATATTACCTGTGTATGGCATATACATTTTATATTTGTATCTTAAATAAGAAGCATAGACTGATGCTTATGTAGATAGATAGATAGATAGATAGATAGATAGATAGATAGATAGATAGATAGATAGATAGAAAAAGAAAGAATGAAAGAGAAGGAAAAAACTAAATACATGGATATAGTAGGTAGACATTTCTTACTGATGTTAACTTCAACACTTTGAGATGTTGCATAAAATCAATCAGATAATTATTAGATATTTGGCTCATCCAGGATGTTCAGAGGAACAGAATTGCTGCCTGTAAATTCTGTGGCTCTAATTAGTTTTATCTAGTGATAAAATATACAGAATGATCTGTGATCAATGTGTGAGTGAGGCAGGCAGGCTTCAGAGTTTCTTTTACCTCAGTGAATTATTGAAAACAGAAGAAATCAGTAGAGAATTTCTAAACAGTATTTCTAAGTATTTTATTGAGGAGGAGAAAATATTTGTTTTGCTGGAAGTGACATAGGATCCAACTTGAGATAAACAAATCAGTACAGCAATAAGACACTAAAGTATTTCAGTGAACTTTTCAACTGATAACTAATAAAAGTTAAATTATTAGAAAAGATGCCACAAATTATGCCACAAAATTTTTGAGGGTATGTATTTTTCTTTCAGTCTGTTTAATTAAAGTCATTGATGGAACTTGTCGTAGGAAGATAAGGAGGCTGGTTTTATTCTGTGGTATTTCTCTCAGGTGCTTCTTTGACAGCAGACTTACAAGTTGGTTTGCTTCCTTTGCCCTGAAGGGTAGGCAAGTCTTAGCTGTCTCAGAACTAAACTGGGGATGCAGCTGCATCTGGAGTTGTGCTACATCCCTTACAGCAATCATCTCCGGGACTGGTCCACTCTTTGTCTTTCTCCTGCAAGGAGATGCTGTTTTGGTGGGTGATGAGTCAGGATACTCTTTGTCCTGCCCCAGTCTGGCTGAGAGCTGTCTGGGAGCTCCTGGTACCTTTCTGTGCAGCTCTTGGGGTATGTGTGGAGATGCCCTGTCTCGTTGCACTGCTCCTGGGGCAAGAACATACCATGAGGCTGCAGAAGGAACACAGTGGTTTATATCTGATTCCATAAATGAAAAATAGATAATGTTTTGTGTCTACAGCAGTGAGTCCTTTATCACAAATAACGTTAAAGTAAATTCAGCAGCTTTACTGAGTTAAATAGTACCTTATTATTTATAGACTCATAAATTCCTCTTTTGTCTGCTTGGAACGCAGTGGCAAGCCAGAAAATTTCAGGAGGTCAGTTATAAGATGGTTCCATCAGATGATCCTGTGCTGACTTGCCGGGTGGGTGGCAAACCCCATGCCAAATACCGGGGATGGTTCAGTACCCACTGCTGTGTGTTTGCAGTATTTGCAGTCTGGGGTTGCCCAGCTCTCCACTACTGGCTGTGATGGCCACTGAGCCTTCCTGCAGGAAGCTGAAGGAAAGCTGATGCCTGGTAAAACCTCAGGGCCTTGGAAGTGGGAGAGCTTCTGCTTTGCCTTCCTCCGTGCACTCCTGCTTCCCATCTGCCCTGTGCCATGTACCATGACAGAGGAGGCATTTCTTGCCTCTTCCATGCATTTGACAGCCTTTATGTTCACATTTTTTAGGGCACTACATTGTCAGTGCATGTTCAATGCAGGGCTGGCTCTGTTAGGAAAGCAGCAGGAAATTTTCTTCCTTGCATGGGGCATAATGCTGGAAATACGCCCGTCCTAATGCTGCACGCGTCGAACAGCACCAGCAGTCTGTGTGTCCCAGCTAAAAATCCGGGCCCTGTATTCCCAGAATTCAGGGGTAACTTAATAGTCGCTACTTCTCAAGTAATTGTTTAGTTTGGTTTAAATGTTTGGATAAAAACTTTGTGGTAGAGAGAAAGTGTGTGTGTGAGCATGTGAATGGGGTGGGAGAGGGAATCGAATAGCAATCCGACCGGATAATCAGAATGTTGCGGGGTTAAAATAAATGGGCTAATAGACATAGCATATAGTGTGTGTATGTGTGTGTGTGGATATATATATTAAAGAAATATTACTAAAAACTTGAAAATGTCGTCACTGTTTATATTAAAGGAAAACTGAGAGTTAAATGAGATGGGTAATCAGATGCCCAACATATGTTGTTTTGAATTGTTTATATGGCCAATAGTTATTAAAATTATTTATCCTTTTAATGCAGTCTTTTCACAACCATATTCTATCTTTTTTTTTTTAATACAAGATATAGTCCTTTCAAAACAAGTTAATATGAGCTATCTGGAAAAGGTAGAACAAACAATACCAGGATGTGTTCTGACATGGTCATAGGCTCAACATGCTGATGGAAAGCACCAAAATTCTCTGTCAACGAAGTATTTTGAGAACTAATGTAAATGACAAAAATGGTTTTTTTGTGTGTATAAAATTCTGTCAAAAAAGTAAGGCACTGAAAATTCTGACATCTGTTTATCTGTTTATAGCTATGGCAAGATTACTCATATTAATTCTTGTTTAAAATGCCATATGAAGGAAAGGCATTTGTGCAAACAAGAGTCATATTTGAATTGTAGATCATGTCTTCACCATCTGTGAGAGCTGTTGGTGTTGCAAAATTAATGTGTTAATGAAATCACAATAATTTCTCTGAAGTAATGGATTCTGAAGCCTAGAATGACTATTTTTTGAACTTTGGTGTCTAGTGGTTTACAACTGGGAAAACCTTTCACAACTTAATTAGTTCTGCAGCCTTACTTTTAAAACAATCAGCTATGCCTTCACCACACCAATAGTAACACAGAAAAGGATTAAATGGAAAGCAGAGAAACAAAACAAAGATGAGCCTACAATGCAAACTTTATGCTGTAGTATTTGAAAAGTAGCTAAATAGGCCCTTGCTTGCCAAGAAGTTTTATTCAAAGTGACTTGTACGCAAGAGCAAGCAAACAGCTCAGAAAATAATTCCAGCTTGCCGAAACATCACAAATCGGGACTATTTGAACCTTAAACAAATGTCCTGACTGTTTCCAAGTTTCTCCTTGGAATGAAGGGCAAAGGATGAATGGTGCTTTTTGCTTCATGATGCCATTTTAAAATACCACATCCTTTCCAGCTTACTACTTGATACCCTTAATAGAATACTAAATGTTACTGTGTGCTGCAGTTTAGCAGAAATGGTTTGCATTCACTTCCAGCAACTTTCTGAGTCCTTTCCCAGTTATCATACTCCTTGTGTAGTCTGGCATCTCAGATGGTACAGGTGTGCTTAGATTACCACTGAGGAGTAATCACAGCCATATTCATACTCATTTTGCATACTTATGTATGCATGTTATAGCAGTTTATGCCAGCTGAAGATTCTTCTCTGAGATATAGGTTTAAGATATATTATGTACTGTAAAAGGCATGATAGGGATCATGGGAGCCAGAAAAGGAAGTGGCATTCAGTTCACCATTATTTTGGAGGGAAAAAAGCACATAGTTTTCACAAATGTAATTGGGGTTTTTTTTGTTAGAAAAATAATGTACTTAGAAAGCAACTGAAAAATTACTTTTAAAATAACGCTATGAAGAGAAGATTGCTTTTCTTACCTGATTTGATTTTATTACTGTGTTGTAGGTATGTGACTGGTGTAAGCACATAAGACACACAAAAGAGTATCTGGATTTTGGGGACGGGGAAAGAAGGCTTCAGTTCTGCAGTGCAAAATGTCTCAATCAGTACAAAATGGACATTTTCTACAAAGAGACACAGGCCAATCTTCCAGCTGGACTGTGCAGTACATTACATCCTCCAGTCGAAAATAAAGCAGAAGGCACTGGGGTGCAGCTGCTGACTCCAGATTCTTGGAATATACCGCTAGCAGATGCTCGGAGAAAAGCCCCATCCCCAGCGTCTGCAGCTGGCCAAATTCAAGGTCCTGGACCATCAGTGTCTACCACTGCCTCTCCGTCTGACACTGCCAACTGCTCTGTCACTAAAATCCCCACGCCAGTTCCCAAACCTATTCCCATCAGTGAGAATCCAAATATTCCACCAGTTTCTGTCCAGCCACCTGCTAGCATTGTGCCTCCAATTGGTGTCCCACCTCGCAGTCCTCCCATGGTGATGACAAACCGTGGGCCAGTTCCTCTGCCCATATTCATGGAACAGCAAATCATGCAGCAAATCCGTCCACCATTTATTCGTGGGCCGCCTCACCATGCCTCAAATCCAAACAGCCCTCTGTCAAATCCAATGATTCCTGGAATCGGTCCACCACCAGGTGGTCCCAGAAATATGGGTCCCACCTCTAGCCCCATGCACAGGCCAATGCTTTCCCCTCATATCCATCCCCCCACAACACCTACCATGCCTGGGAATCCTCCAGGCTTGCTGCCGCCTCCCCCTCCTGGAGCTCCTTTGCCCAGTCTTCCCTTTCCCCCTGTCAGCATGATGCCAAATGGTCCTATGCCTATGCCACAGATGATGAACTTTGGATTGCCATCCCTTGCCCCGCTGGTGCCACCCCCAACTCTGTTAGTGCCATATCCTGTCATTGTCCCTTTGCCTGTCCCCATCCCCATTCCCATCCCCGTCCCTCACATCAACGACTCCAAACCACCCAATGGCTTCTCCAGCAATGGTGAAAGCTTCATTCCGAGTACCTCCAGCGAGACGCCTGGGGCAAAGCCAACCAATAGCTCTTCATCCCCTCGAGACTCAAAGCAAGGATCCTCTAAATCCTCTGACTCATCACCAAGCTGCTCAGGCCAGTCCCTAAATCAAGCTCAAGTGCTTCAGGAGCACAGTAAAAATGAAGTTGTTGACTTGACTGTCAGAACCAGTAGCCCAGTGAACAGTAAATTTGGTTTCCCCAGTGTGCTACAGGGTCCACAGGATGGTGTGATAGACCTAACAGTAGGCCACCGGTCTAGGCTGCACAATGTTATCCACAGGGCTTTACACGCCCAAGTGAAAGTTGAACGTGAACCTAACAGTGTTGTAAATTTGGCTTTTGGTAGCTCAGACAAAAGGAACTGCAGCGACTGCAGGGACAACTGCAGCCCAGTTGACTCAAAAACTTTACCATGCAGTGATGGAGCTCACTGCTGTCCCGTCTCCTTGGCCTCTGGCACGCTGGGACTGGAAGCTGGTGCAGCTGTGTGCAATGTCATTGTGAATGGCACAAAGAGCACGGAGGGTTCCAAGAACCCAGAGCCGCCCCAGGAGCCAAAAAAGCCCCAACCCCTGGAGGAGCTGGCGGTGAGCGAGCTGGAGTCGGTTAAGGAGAACAATTGCGCATCAAACTGCCACCTCGAGGGAGATGCTGGCAAGAAGACTGGGGAAGAGCCCCTTGCCGGGGGAGACAAACAGGACCCAAACCTTAACAATCCAGCAGACGAGGACCATGCATATGCTTTGCGGATGCTGCCCAAGACAGGTTGTGTGATCCAGCCTGTGCCAAAACCAGCAGAAAAGACTGCTATCTCGCCGTGCATTATCTCAACGCCAATACTCAGCACAGGGCCAGAGGATCTGGAGCCACCATTGAAAAGGAGGTGTCTCCGAATTCGAAATCAGAATAAGTAAAGGTTTGTGTGATCACTACTGCCTTCTGTGTGAGTAGAATATTTTCAAGTATGAGGTCAAACTCGCGTGGATTTGGCCTTTGTGAAACAAAAGATACAGGTTCCTATTTGTTAGCACTTTCAGAAAACTATTGGTGTGTAAGTTTTAATATTGTTCTTTGTGTTGTATTGCATCTGTACTTGTCAGTACTCCATCCATCAGCAGCCTCATTACATTTTTGCTCACAGAACATTTTGTGATGGTGCTGGCTGTGAAGTTATTGTGCTATGTGTGTCAAAGTCAGTGGTTTTCTGCCTAGGATATGGTTTAGGTCTGGGCCATTAATCTGCTTACTTATTCCAGCTGAGTTATGCAGCAACTCAAGCCTTCATGATGATGATTGAAATTGCCCTACAGCATAGCACAGAGCAGGACGACCCCACTGCTTCCTGCTAGCTGAGATCCAATTGACTTACCAAGTGGTCATCTCCAAGCACCTTACTTTTGTCTGACTGCAGACTTCACCCTGGCTTTCAGCGGGGCTGTTCTCTGGGGAGTGAAGCCCCTCTTCCTGAGCTTTCCTTCCTTAGAGACTGCCTGCTGTTTGGGACCTATCTACTGTAGCTTGTCTGAGCAGCAACAGCTGTACCATGGGGCTTTACTGTCTTACCCAAGGTATCTGCCTTTGGTGCAGGTCTCCCACTTTAGAAGAGCAGCTGAGGTTTCCCCAGCCCTGTGGTTGTTGTATGTGTGTGGTTCCAGATTGCGCTGCAAAGCAAGGCAGAGATATGGGTAAGACCACCAACAGCCATGGCTTGTCCAAGGACAATGATCTAGTGCAGGAGTGTCAGACTCTTGGCTCCTGCTGTTCTCCTGCTCCTGCAGTGTAACGCGCATCACACGTGACCAGCGCTGGCAGGAGCACAGGGGCAAGGAGCTCAGAGCTGCTGCCAGGTAGAAACAAGGTGCTGGGCTGGATAAAACAAGGTGGAGGGCTGGACTTGTCTCGCGGCCCATGAGTTTGACACCCCTGTTCTAGAGGCAGAACTCCCCTGCCCTTTATTCCCTCCTCCCAGCCTACCGAACCCCTCTGATAAAGCAGCGCCTTTAAAAAAATGTTAATTTAATGTATGTCTGTTGCTTCAAACCTGTGAGCAAGAAACAAATGTAATTGCATTTGTTTAGATTCACAAGTGTGGAGAGCTTCTTTCAGGAAAAGGGAAAATGGTGGGTGTTGCAAGAAATCTGTTCAGCAGTGAAATACTGACGGTTTGCCGGATGTGGCTTGGTGACATGCCAGATTTCATTACAATCCATGGAATATTCTGTAGCCTCCAGTAAATCCCTGTCCCTGGTAGCACAAATAGTGACTGCAGTGGTGCAATACAAATATTGCCTTGAAGGGCTTGGCACCTACAGCCGTAGAGAGCAGCGCACACTGTGGAATCTAGCCATTGCAGTATTTCCCTGCTCCATCAGTGCAGGCAAACTGCACCATTGAAGATGCCGCAGTATAGTCAGGACTCCCTATTTATTTGTTAATGCTGCATTCCCAGTTCTGGCGGCAGTGCCAGAGAAGTTTCTTCCCTTGATCATAAACAGTATTTATTTACTTTCTTTGGTGGAACAGAACCATTGTTCTTTGCTCTCAGCATATGTCACACTTAAGAGATACATTTGTAAGAACAGAGAATAATTATAACTTTCTTAGATTAGTAACCAACATATGCAATAAGTCAGAAGTCAAATGGCTCTTTAAAATCTTCACACACTCCTATGCCCTGCTAATGGGGATTCCCATATCCACCCCTGAGGTATGGATGGACTAGGTGTCCGTCTCAGCAAACCCCAGTGTGCCACATTTGGAGCTTGAAAGATTGTCTCTTCATAAGTGTAAGTGTGCTTTTACCTAGAGGCAGTGATTTAAGGAGAAGGCCACTATTTGACTGTATTCATTTTATTTATTTTTAGGAGAGCCACGGTTAATCCTTCCTTTCCCACCTTGTTCAAGATACCCGTAGCTGTGCTTTGTTTCAAGCTAGTGCTAAGAGACTTGCACATTTGTGCGCTGACACTGTAGTCAAAGACAGGCTGGTAGCATCTGTTTATGCTGGGCTATCCAGGCTGCAGTTGTGCCACTTCTCTGAGGTCCCAGTTGCAAGAGGGGTTTAGCATTATCTAGAGCCAGAGCCTTAAAAGTCAGAGAGAGTTTTGGCTTCACTGAATTGTGTATTTTTGCCTGTGGACACAATTATACATTATACGTATCACTTCACAGATAGTATTTGACAGAGAAAATGAGCTAACTGAACAAGCTGCATTGAAAAAAACAAAAAGGATGCTCTATCACTTGGTTATTGTCTTCAGCCGTTTGTATTCTCTAAATGTCAGTAACTGTCACTGTGTTATCCTCAGGAATAACCATTTTCCCATTCACCAATAATTTTATATATTCCTTTCTCTCACTGTAAGGGTTGTCTTACAGGGAAGTTTTCAGGTTGCCAGGCAAGATTAATCCGATCCAATACAGACATCTGGAATGAAGACACAGCTGAGCTAATTGTCCAAACGCTCTTAAAAATCAACCTAGAGAAGCAGACACCTCAAAGAGAGAGCTGAGCTCAGCCTGAAGTTAACAGCTAAGACAGCTCAGATGAATTGTGCCCTAGGGAGTGCTTATTTCTCCTGCTGTGGACGAAACTTAGGGTGCCTGGAACAGACAAAGATGTCCCCATAGACACTGGATAAAGTCCAGCCTAGGTGTTTGCCATGCCTCTGGGCGTGTCATGATGGTGGTTATTGGTTAGGCTGTGTTTGTTCCCTCCTTTGTCCACAAAATTAAAAGAAGGATCCTCTATGCAGATGAGATATGAGACCAGGATCCGTGTGTGCTTCAAGGGTAAGAGGATACCCAAAATACTCTGCAGAAATAAAGAGCATGATAACCATCTAATGCCAGTGGGTACCTCAGTGAAATGCGGGTGTGTTTTGAGCCTCTGAAAGCATGCACAAGTGATTTGCACAGCTCTAATGATTGATTTGAGGTGAGGACTCTGGTTTCATGCAGAGACCTCCTTTTGCTAGTGCTGGTCATACCCAGTCCGGAGGAGCAAGGAGGTTGTTTATATTTCTTGCCTCCCAGCAGTCTGTCTCTCAAGACTGTGCAGGGTTCAGAGTCTGCCTGTGTCTTTCCAGACGGGACAAGCACAGGAAGCAGAGCATCAGTACAGCCTCTTACACCACAGTCCTGACTGCCACCATGCCCAGGAGCTCCTTCTGCCCTGGCCTGGGGAAGGGCAGAGGTAAAATCGTACTCCTTCAGCAGTCTGGCTGCAGGAGGATCTCTCAACCTCATAGAAATTCTAATAAAATATAAAGAGGGTAAGGGCTGCACTAATAATTTTGTTGACTTGTGCCCTTGGAGGTTTGTATTGATTGCACTGGCCATGCTAACCCAACAAAAGAAAAAGTCCAAAGAATTATCTTCTTCTGTCTTGCTCCCCACCTACCCTAACTGGAAAAACTGAACATATTGCCCTAATGTGCAACTTTTCCTGGATTTTATTTCCCATCAAATTGTATGAAAAGATGGAAAATAGCCAAATATTTTTACGCTAGAGTTCTGGACAGATAGATTGAATTTGTGTAATAGGAACATGTATTCTCTGAAAAGGAATCAATGTAAGCATGACCTTTTTGGGCAAGTCACCAAACTCAGGATTATTTAATGCACCAGTTATTTGTTTATTGGAAGTGCTAATCAGCAACGTAATCCTTAATGTTAAACTTTAGTCTCTCCATCAGGATGTGAACTGTCAAGCTCTTCTAGCTTGATGCAATTTGAAGAACCAGCAAAATATGTTGCAGTGCCAAAGTCCTACTATGATAAAGGAATGAAGCTAGGAAGAATATTCTGTTGAGTGTTGTTTTTTCAAGTTTGAGCAACAGGAGTTTCTAAAATTAGCGGTGTTAGTGCTGCCTGCCTACGTGCTTTTATGTCCAGGCAGCATCAGTTTTAACCCTTCACTTTTGGTGTCAAGGTTTCCTAAAGCAAATAAATGAAAGCAGGAAGGTCTGCTTGCTTTTAACATGATGGTTAAGGTAAACTAAATTAGGAAATCGACACATGCTAAATGCACAACTAGCTTCTGTATGTGTGTACATGTGTGTGTTGACTAATCCTCTATTGGGGGCAGAGGGTTAAGAAAAGGAAGGAGTTCTGCTTGTGCCAGCAGAATTTCTCCCAGAAGTAATAGAAATAGTAGGAGTATGGCCACCTACAGAGACAACCCATATGTCCTGGGGTCAGTATCTGCTGAGTTATAGGCCCGAACCTCCAGCTGTCTAGTCCATGCATTGTAGTTGTAATAAAATACATGTGGAATGCTCCAGTTCAGAGCAAAAGTAATACATATCTCACTATGAGCTCCTGTGCCCATAATGGTCCAGCACTAGATTTCCCACTCTGGTCAGGATTCCTGAGGCAAGGGGAATAGCTATTAACCTCCCTTTCTGCCTTTAGAGTTTTTATCACTCCCCTGCCCCTGTAGCATCTAGCTACCAGCATCTTACCCTGCCCTGCTTACTATGATCAGGACAGAATTTGACTTTAAAAGTATATTTGAAAACAGATTTTCTATATTTAAACACATTTTCATGCCAGTCATCTTTGTTGACACAGTACTGTGGGCCAGAGCTTCAGCTAATTTTGACTGGATATAGTTCCACTGGTGCTAAACTAATTTATATTAGCAGAGTGATTGGACTCATACATTTAACCCCTACTCTTCTGGTTCAGAAGTTTTTTTCACCTGGCTTCTTATAAGCCTACAGAAATTTTCCATTTATCCAAAGGGGCAGAGGAGAGACCGTTAGCACCACAAAGCCTTAAACACATTTGCTTGGAACTGAAGCTTTGCCGTTGAGAGCTGTGTGGCTCTAGGAGTATGATCTTACATTTCAAAATTGCCTGTGTATTTTCTCAGATATATTAAATCAGAAAAAGGATTTCCTGGGAGCGGGGGGGGGGGAGGGGAGAAGAAAAAAAGATAAGTTAAGTATAAATGACACACTTTCAGGGTAGCTTTCAGCTCCCACATCTTGCTACCAGAGTGCAGGAGCGTCAGCTTCCATCTCAGTGGCAGTAAATAGCAGAGTCGTGGTATGCTGCTGTAGATTGCTGCACACTCTGAATTGAAGGAACAAGTGCTGATTTCTAATGGATTCTTCCTGCTTTTCTATAAAACCTCCACGGACATACGTTATGAATATGAAATACAATTCTTGAAGACAATTTAGAAAATAACTACTCCTAGTCTCATTTGCAAAAGCAGGGAGCATCTAGGGCAAACAAAACACACGGCCAGAACTTTAGACAGCAAATGCCATAGCTCAATTGGCAGACCCACAGAAAACTGCAGAGCTTGTGGCTTCTGGAGGCTGTAGCCTACCTGACAGCTCTCAGCACCTAGGTCCGCTGAATTCAGAGATGATCTCAGTACTTACTTGCCCTTATGGTTTTAATCTTGTGAAATGAAGATTGTTTGAACAGAAACAAGCATCTAATCCGTGCCATTCCCTAAGATGGTACAACCCACATTCATATTGAAACAATGAGTTATTCATAATTCTTTGCCAGGCTTTAAAGACTGACCAGGCACTTTTGTATGTGTAAGTCCTAATGCTGCTCTATTTTAAGTTGGTGCAAAGCAGATTTGGCTGCATTCAAAGTGTTAAGTTTACAACAGGCATGGGGGAGACTCTGACTCTCCAAGACTCTGTTCTTGTGCTGTCGAGCTACCAAAGACAGTGGCAAGGGGAGTTTATGGGGAAAATAAGCATGACTCATGATTAAATAGAGACCTTAACAACAAAGGCCACAGTAAACCAGACAGGCACTCTTGTGAAAACATAATCTGAAACAATGATCACCTTTACATTCAGAGGCCGAGCTCCTGGGCAATATGTATCTGATTGCCACTGAAATCTGATAAGGAGCGAAGCACCTAATAGCCTTTGTGGAGCTTGACCCTGAAACAATCACGGCCAACTTCAGCATGAAGTCCTGAGCTCTGAACAACTGTGAGGAGCTTGTAAACTCTGTCAGTATTACAAGCAATGCCTGAAAGTGGGTCAGACAGCAGAAAAACACTTTTGAGGACTGTGGTTGTGAAAAAGTCGGGCATGATCAAGCAGTGAGCAATAGATAAAAGATTTTAAAGATAAAATTAAATTCTTAAGAAAGCAGGAGATTGAAGCAAAGCCCAAGCGAAGCTGTTTGAGCAAGAACTTGGGAGGAAATAAGACTGTGGCAAGCAAGCCTTTCTGAAGCACTTTTTGTTTCCAGATTACCTGCTGAGTCTCTACTGTCTATTTTTAGGTCCCACAGAGCAAAATAGGCAAGTTAAGCACATTCCTGGGTGCCTCAATCAGTCGAGGCCTCATGGCTGAGGCCTGCTAATCATTACCCTATTTACACTTATTTTGTTAATGAGCTGCATTTCATTCCCAGGACCAGAGGTTGTGCTTGGAAGCATGTGTGATCATCTCGTGAGAGCTGTGAATCAAAGTTACCTCTGACATTTTGCAGAACCCTCAACTATTCAAATTCAACATTTGCTTCTACTGTGAAAATTATAGCTAATTAAATATCTGGGATTGATTCTATGCAGTACTGTGCGCACTCAGCACTCGGTGCCTCTAATGCAAGTTGAAGGCCCTCGGTACGTTACAGACTGTGGTCTTGCCTCCAACTCATTTGCATGGCTTTACTTCCCTGGACACGATTTTGGTATTTGAAAAAAATGGTATTCCTGTACAACATGTGTCTCAATTTGTAATGATATCCTCCCTGCAGCTGGCTTGCTTTTCGAAGTGTTTCTGAAATATTACTGTCTGAAATTCAAGCCAACCTACAATAACAAAACAAATTATCTAGAGGCAAAGAGGCTGAACTGCGTTTGTCGAGAGGATGCCCTCACTCTCTCCTGCACTCCATCTTCCAGTCCTGGTTTCAGACTTTTAAGCTGTGTAATGTAATCATCTTCTATAGATGCACATATTAAATAAAAATAAAAAAAAATAGGTTTTAGGGATTGGGAAGTATAGAGTGAAATAACTCTTGAGTTCTGACATCTTTGGAAAGATCTGCATCACATCTTTGGCCAATTGATATTGAAACCTATGGTTAGAGCAATTTTCATCTATTTATTTGGAGCCCACGTGGTTAAATATAAAACTTTCTGTTGCCTGCTTGTGCTCCAAATATTTATAAGCTTTCATGAACCACTTGGGCTGCCTCTTCCAAGTTTCTTATCCAATGAGTGGGGGGAACATTTTCCCACAAGAATTCTCCAATTGAGAAATGCTTGAACACTAGTATAAAAAAGATACATGATAAGGTTACTGAAAATTTGAATACTGACCCTACATCTCAAAGATAATTAAAATACCAATTCTGCTTTATTTGAAGCAGTTTACCAGTTATTGCTGAACCAGTTATCTTGGTGGTAAAAATATTGTTTCTGTTTTCTAGGGGCAGGAGAGGAGGTGGGAAATACAGGCAATCTAATGCAATGGTTGTGTCCTACACAGGTTGCTCAGTGACTGGCAGTGCTGGGTGGGGATAAGGGAGATGCCCCAAGATGCCTGGCACTGCACCAAGGTCTATGCCAAGTCTCACCTCCTTGTTCCTTATGTGTTCTGGGTGGGGTTTTCCTCTGCCTTCCCGAAGCGACAGTATAATCTACCTGTATTTTTGGCCACCTGAGCATGCCCCTTGCCTTTGGATGTGTCTGTACCTGCTCTTGCCTAGGCCGAAACAAACCAGGTTGGGGGCTGTGAAAACCTGGGAGAAACCCCATGGGGATGGTGGCAGACATGCAGCCCTGGATGGTGATGGATGGAGGGGTAATTTGTGGGTAAAAATTTATTGCTTTCTGATATGGGATGCTGAAACTTTTCACTAAAAAGATTTGATGCTGCTTCTGGAAAAAAATATTGCTATTATTATTATTATTGTTGTTGTTGTTGTTATTATTATTGTGGGTGGGAGTTTGTGGCCTACAGTATTGTTTCAGGTGAAAAAAACAGGCCCAGGTGTAACCCAGGTGAGGAGGAGGACTCTCACAGGGAGGTATGGGCTTTTGCTCGGCAAGACCCCTATCCTTGCCATTTGTCCTCCTCCAGACCACTACCCAAGGCAGTTAATCTGCCTTTTTCTGTTTATTTAGCTGTTTTTTTTCTGGAGATTGACTTGAGTAAGAAAATTGAGAAGCATCTCAGAATAGCCAAAAACCTAATGGTTCGGGCTCACAGGAGGCTGCTGAAAGTCAGGTTGAAGTTTCTATTCTGATTCAGACAAAATCAAAGGCTTAAAGAAGGGTTATCACATCACAGTGGCTGCCTGTTTTTAGGAAAGGAGAGTAGAAACTGTCTGCATTTAGTTTTCCTTCTGGCTTAGTATTTATGTTTTCTTTTTTCTGTTTTTTTTTCTGCAAAAAGATACTTGCAAAGTGTCAGCTTTATCCCAGCACAGAATGGGAGGATTAGTTGAAAATATGGCTAGTTTTCTAAAAGGAAAATCCTATCTTCTGCCACATCTCTACATGAAGGATGAAGAAGACCATTTACAGGTCTGCCAAAGATTCTGGTGCTGCACTAACTGGAGGGATATGGGATGCCTTGTTGTGGAGATATACACGGTTTCTCCAGTGTAAAGCAAGATCTGGCCCAGGCAGGCTCTGTTGTCTGCCGTGGGGGACATGGCTAGAGGCGGCAGGTGCTACAGCTGAGAGTAGAATCACAGAATTATAGAATCATTAAGGTTGGAAAAGACCTCTATGATCAAGTGCTGCCAACACCACTATGCCTGCTAAACCATGTCCCGAAGTGCCACATTTACACACTTTTTGCATGTGTCCAGGGACAGAGCCTCTGCCACTTCCCTGGGCAGCCTGTGCCAATGCTTCACCACTCTTTCAATAAAGATTTTTTTTCTAATATCTAATCTAAATCCTCTCTTGTGCAACTTGAGGTCATGTCCTCTCATTCTATCACTTGTTGCTTGGGAGAAGAGACCAGCATCCACCTCTCTACAAACTCTTTTCAGGTAGTTGTAGAGAGCAATAAGAAGTCTAGAACCGTGGTGGCATTTTCCTCTCAGCATGATTTACATACATGCCTGGAAGTACCTCAAAGTTTAAACCAGAGACCCTCTGAAAGGTTGGAGAAAGATGGTGCCATGGAGCTGGGCAGGAGGGCCCGGTTGACATTGGTTTTGTCTTTAGTTCAGATTGAAAGTGAAACAGAGTTTCATGAACACACTGAACAATTGTGCTATAACAGGTTAAACCATGAGAAACTTCTTTGACATGGTGAAAAATTATATGAAGAGGTATTTTGTGGTGTTATGGGGATATTGCTACTTTGAAAATCAGAAAGTGCTATACATGGTTTAGCCCCACCCCAGCCAGGGCAGCAGCTAAATGTGAACAGTTGTGGCCTAAAACCCTCCCCACCTAGAGAAAGGGAAATCAGAGAGAGGCTTGTGGGTTGGAAACAACAATTAAAACAGCTTTAATGAAACAATAATAATAAAAAGGAAAATATTATTAAGCAAATAAAATATATACGGATATATAAAATTGTACCCCCTATTGACTAGAGGTGCAGAGCAGGTAGGGAGGAAGGTCCTGGGCTGGACTCAGCAGCAGATGAGAGGTGGACTCAGGAACTAAATTCAAGAACACACAGATCTGGGATCAGGAGGTAGAAGGACAAACAAGGTCCGTATTAGACTCTGGCCATTGCAGAAGAGAGTCTGATCCTTGTAATCCCTTGGTTCTATACTGTGTGACATATATGGAATGGGATACTCTGCTGGTAAGTTTTAGATCACCTGTCCTGTCCACTTCTCCATGCAGGTGTTTCAGTTTTTCACACCTTTGACTTCCAGCATTTCACCACCTTGAGTGTAACATTGGTTTCCATAGAAATAACTATAAGCCATTACCTTTCTGCATACCAGTGCTCCATTACTTTGGTGATAATCATAAATTTTAAGCATTGTCACTTCTAGAAAGAGACATTGTCTGAAAAACACGTAGTTAACATTCAGAAAATGAAATTACTTAGATGAGGCTTAGCTCAAAAGTTAGAAAATTGATTTTGCTTTAGGTCAAATCAGAAGAGTGAGGAAGGAAGGATGACGATGGCAGAGAAACCTGACAGCAGCACTGATGCTGAATTCTGGGGAACTGAACACAAACGTTCATCTTAGCCTACCAAAACTGGTCTCCTCTGCCTCCTTCCACGGCTGATGGACAGAGAGCCTCTTCCCAGACGTGTTTTGGAGCACCTAATGCAGAACCTGCTCTGGAGCACCCCTGGGCAGGGGAAGGAGAACAAGAACCCTGGTCCCCCTCTGTTAAAGCTCATGAGCCCCTGTGTCTCCTTTTCCTGTGTCACAAGGAGAGGAAGGGAGAAAGCAGTGTCAATTCAGTGGGGAGCTGCTTTCACAAAAAACTTGACAGTGATGGGAACATGAGGAAACGGAAATTTAAAATGCTGTGGCATGGGTTCCTGGTGGCAGCTGTTTTACCCAGGGAAATCCAGACCTGAAGAAGTGCCCTGTTCCTGGGTCTGTGCAGAGCAAGTTGCATGAAGTAGCATTGCTGCTTTGGGGTGCAGGGGAGGATCTACAACAGCCCAGGCTTTTCTCCCCTGGTTTGTAGCGGCTCTCTGCTGAATTTAGGGAATCCTGTTTCCATTGACTATGAAGAAGAGCTGCATCATTACTAAGGCCAAGACTGTACTTCAGTTTTGTTGGGAATACTCTCTTTATGGAAGTGTGTAATGGAAAAAAGAAACTACTTTTCCCTTTGCCTTGTTGTTTTTCCCCTACTGTGGAGCATGGGGCTGGAACAAAGCCGTCAAAAGCTGGTCTGTTGATAGACAGCTCGGTTTGAACAATTGTCACCAAATTTGAATGGGTCAGAGGACTTAATTTCTGGCTCATTTCTCTTCAGTGGATTGGCTGCCTGGTAAATACAGGAGTGCAGACCCTGCATCTTCTTGGTGACTCTTGAGGTCTCTTCCATAGTGATGATTCCTTTGCTCCCTCTTTTTATGAGGTGATTTTCCTTTGGGCCATGCAGGAGCATGAAGGAGAGCCTCTATTTCCCCCATTTCCTTGCTAACAAGGGCAATGGTGACATACATCTCTGTTCCTAACTTCACTAGCTAGTTTGAGGGTTCAGTTTAACATACATTGAGTGAGTTTAGTGAGAGATGGTACTAAATGTACCAGCAAGGGGCTGGACATAGATGTAAAGTGGTGAAATGTCCTGGAAGACTTTTCTAGGTATAGATGCAGAGAAGAAGGAGTAAGCACACAACAGACCTTCTGCTTTCCAGTTTGTGTTTCTCTCTCAAGGTCATTCCCTGACTACAAGGCAGCTGGATGCAATTGCAAGCATGGCCTCTGGTGCTTCCCTGCAACAATTCAGTCACAGAGTTGGGGGTGACCAAGCTGTCCCTAACACATTTTCTGGCCAGGCTTACAAGAAGGGCAAATCCCAAGCCTCTTCCCCAGTGCATTTCTTAACATCCCAATGTCTGCTCAGATTACAGCTCGCGTTTCAGTAGGTGGGAGAGCTGGTGTTGCACTTCTGACCAAAAGCTGAGAAGAATCCGTAGATTACAAGACCAGAGCAGAAGGAAAACACCACCTTCAAAATCAAGGTTTGGTGCTTATGGGCCCCCCTTGTTGTCTTGTTTGTACTAAAGGCCTCTCCTGACTCTTCCAATGTGGCATCCCTTCAGTTAGCTCATGGAAAGATAAATCATAAAGTATTTTAATGAAGACGCTTGAAGTGCTTTAAGAATTGCTAAAAAAAAAAAAATGACAGAGCTATGACAAGTAACAGATGATTTCAGAGTGTTTCCAGGGCTGAGATTGCTCCCATGCTGACTTTAGCTGCACTCTTGCGGTTTATCTTCAGAACATTTTCCCTGAGAAAATAATTGCCAGTACCTTTACTCTAGGGCCATGCATGTCCCAGATGAACTAGACCTCTTTTAGCACATCAGCATTCATTGTCCGAGTGAATTAAGTGCTGTGCTAAATGATGGAAACTCTGCCACGCCAGCCCACATCAACGGTTGCCTCAGCCTTCCCCACCCAGTCTCTAATTTTTTCTGAATAATAAGATGTGAATCTGGAGACAGAAATTTTGAATGGAGCACAGAATGAGGGGGAAGCAACCATGGGAAAAACTGTGTGTGTCTGCGTGCACATGTGTCCAAAGTCATGTCAATGACAATGACATGGCTCTGCTGAGCAACTAGGACATGACCAGAGAGGGCACTGGGTAGAAGCAGCTAATTCTGGTGGTGACCATTGCCAGCTGGAGCATGCAGCCAGCATGGCAACACTCAGCTTGTGGGCCAGCGCTGGGAGCAGGCACGCAGGGATCTGTGCTTGGATATGGAGGAGCAGCAGAAGGCAATGCCACCACAGCTGAGCTACTAAGCTCCTCAGCGTGGAGGGAGAGCAGAATGAGGAGTGCTTCTACCAATTGGCTCTACCAAGTAGAGCCAAACTTCCCACCACACCAGTCCCAGCGGCTGTGTAGAACAAAGTGCTGTAGGTCTGCAGCAGGACCTGGAAAGAGCGGGCTAGCTGCAGAAAGGGAAGACAGAAGCTTGCTGGGGAGGCTTTGCCCGAGTTACCAAAATGTCCTGCCAATCTCTATGTTGTTCTGAGCAAGGATCTAAATCCACACATGCCAAAGCATAAACCAAGGAGGAAGCTCTGCCTTAGTGCAGCCTGTTTCATAGCTGCCCATTGCTCAGGTTATGGCATTAATGCGGGTCTCGCCTACTATTCAGAGGAGCACTGCATCAGTAATCTGAGCCCACATAGGTGAGCTTCCAAGTTATCTGCTTGAGCTAAGTCATCATCCAGTTGAGTTATTCTCTTCCTCCCCATTCCCGCTCTGCCCCTGTTCCCACGTTGACAGTAAGTCAGAAATGAGCCTTTGTACTTGTTCTCTTTATGTCTTCTTTTCCATGCTGCCTCGCGGAGTTGGAGCTATAGCCCTCCTCTGACTTCAAGGTGGTCTTCCATCACAGGATCAGTTCAGCCCTGCTTAGCTTTGGAAAGCAGGCAAAACCCAGTGTGCTCATCTCAGTGCAACCCACATAAGCTCAATTCCATGGCTTTATGCTTATGAAAATTCTGGTTTTGTTGCTGATGTAATTTTTCTATCTGACCAGCGATACTTGATGTGTGTTGAGGGCAAGTTTAGCTGGGGTGAAGAGCATATGTCACACTCCTAAAAAGTGATCTGTTTTTGGAGGGAGATATAAATAGCTGGCTTTATTGTTCTGGTCATGCACACTGATGTTGGCACGAGGTTCATAACATCTAACTGTGAAGTGGTGATGATTAGTATGTTCTCATTTCTTCATAAAATTTTGCATGCTATGCCTGATATGGATTTTTATCCTGTCACTTGATCGCTGCAGAGATGCATTCATCAAACGCAATGATTGCCATATGAGCCCATCAACAGGGAAGGTCCTTCTCTCCAGTCTGCATACTGTTACACGGAGTCTATCTGCAGTAGGGGAAAATAGACAGGACTTACAATGCAGAAAGCATTGAGAGCTAGAAAACTTATTCTTCATGTTCTCCCTCCAAAATCACTTATCAGCCTGTGCTGTGCCATGCCATTTGAGACTGATTAGTGAGGGATGGAAATTTTTTTCCATTAATATGTGGAAAAAGAGGAGCAGGTGAAATACCTGAAGTGCAGAGTGAAGTTTCATGCAGACATTATGGTTTTTTTTTTCTTCCCTTTTTAGTTAATCTCAGAGCAAGATTTCAAGCCAAAAAGTGGCAGAAAGCAGTCGTATACTTTGTGGGGAATACTTAATAGGTGGATACATCCCATTTCTCAGTCTAGCTCTTGTCCACAGCTCTCTGTACATGTGAAGCTCATCCTGCTGGGCACATTGCCTGAAAGCCCAAATGTTACTCCTTAACCTAGATCTAGTGGTCTTCATACTCTAGGAGTTTATGCTGGTCAGAGTATTCAATGTGCCTTCCAGTCTCATCTTTGAGAAGGGTGGAGGTTTTAGCAGGGGGATATGAGGACAGTGACAAGAGGGACTGCAGAGAAGCCAGGGTGAAGGAGAGATCATGGAGCAGACTGAGAAGAAAAATGTGACCCAGCATCACAATTAGGGGTGTTAAGTACTTCAGAGTTTCAATTTGACTCTTTAGGGTACAGAAGATGCCATCCAAGGAGACAGAGTCCAAAGTATGCTGTGCAGAGAGAGGACAGTCCCTGCTAGGCAGTCTACATGGTCACCTGACAAGGGATGCAGAGGCACATGAGGCCATGGTGTATCACCCAGTAACTCCTAGATGAACTAAGGCATCAGGAACTTACAAGCACTGAGGTGTTGTTAGTTGTGTTAGATTGATGAGAAGGTGATTTGGAGTTTCAAAAACGTGATTCCAAAGATTTTCATGACCTTGGTCCTCACTGGTGGCAAAGCTCACCTTATTTTAGGGGAGCTGCAATGCAGCTTTCTGAAGGCCTCAAATCAATAAAGCTGTGTTTGCTTCAGAGTTTTTCACCCAGTCAAAGCACCAGTGAGCACCAGAAAGGGGTTCTCTGAATAATTCCTGTGGGATGCATACCTTTTGTGTCCTAAAAAATGAGAAAAGAAAAAAAATCAAACCAGTCAGTGCATTTAGTCAGATTACAGGAGAAAAAAGGACCTGGAAATGAGGACCAGGATAGGAAAAGGGAACAATTAGAAAGTTAAATTCTTTACCTAATTATGTGATCTGCTCTAGAAGGATCTGGAGGGTTTTGTTCTCATCTCACCCATGGTCTGTGGAAATGTATGTGTTCAACTCCAAAAATATCAGATTTTGGTAGCAGTTTACCTCCGTGAGAGAAATGCGTAGTTCTGCTTTGGGTCCTAAAATGGGTTTATTTGAATTCTGCTTGTTGTGCTAAGCAAGTGTGAGTCACCATGTTCTGCTGGCTGTAACCCCCTGGTGCGGTAGCTGCTACAGTGTTGGTACAAGACTGGTTGCAGACCATCCCAAGAGAGGACCGAGGAGGTTTGAAGGGAACTCCAGCCTGGCCTCCCTCATTGCAGCTCTGTTTTGTTGTCTTGAGCATACGTCTCTCCATTGTATGACTATGGATTTGGGGGAGGGTCAAGAAGGGCATCTTCAGTTCTCATGCATAGCACGGATAGTACTTACAGAGTTAGCTGTGTTAGCAGGAGGTGTGTATTTACATGAGAGTGGAGCTGTCTCTGGCTGCTGTCCCACTTTGTGAGACCTGTCAGCTCTGTGGAGCTCCACACTAATCCGTGCAGTAAGGTGTCTCTGGGGAGCCTTGGCATGTGCGATGCTCTCCATCCTATACCCATTGCAGGTGCTGGGGCTTCCTGGTCCAAATGCTTCTCCTTCTCTGATTCTGCTGTGCCGTGCAGAGTGATGCATCCCAGCTCTGTAAAGCACACTGAGATCAAGAGGTGAAGGGTACTGTATAATTGCAAAGTATCGTTATTCACCTGTGCTCTTGTAGGATGAAAGGCGCTCTATGAAACCCAGAGAATGCACTATTATTATATCAGTTTCCAGTTTTTTATCGCAGGAATTCCTCCATCTTCCTTTCCAATGACCTCGTGGGCTCCATGTACCGATGGCCCTTGTGGCATGAGGGGCAGCTGAGGCCAAAGGGGTGGGCTTGTCTCTCTGCCCGCCTGCCCGCTCAGCGTAAGGCTGAATGCAAGCTGGGGCCGTGCACAGCCAGCCTTGCAATGTCTCCCTCCGCTTGCCCTGACCACCTCTCCTTGTCTGCTTTGCAGGAGCGCTCACCGACAGGGTACCTTGCATGGAGAAAGGGAGCAGAGCAAACCACGTCACTCCACCGAATGAATGACACCAGCTGGTCCGCTTACCACCCCTCTGGCTAAAAGTCCAGCAAAGAACGCAGCTTCTTGTCACAAAGACCCTCCGAGGAAGCCTCGGTCCCACGGGTGCCTTTGACCCAGAGACAGCACATCATGGACCCACACAGTGTGCTCAGCATTCCTGTGACCACCCCTCTTCTCCAAGGAACGCTTTTTCCTCTTGGTTTATTGCTGGGGGGGATTTTTCACCCTGGTTTCAAAAACCACATGGACCAACATAGGTACTTTTCCCTCTCTGACTTCAAAGTTCAGATATTTGAGACTGGACAATGATACGATTTTTTTTTTTTTAAATTTTTATTTTTCTTTCAAAAAACTGCTGTGGTTTTGCTGCTACACTAAGAATCGTGATTTGCATTGTATGGTTTTGGACCTATTCAAGTTTTGATGGGGGAAAGGGGTAATACTGGAGTAGCAACGCTTCAGAGTCATCTCTGTCCTACCCATGATGCACTTTTAAATGAAGAGTTAAAATATTTTATTGGCTAATATACTTTCCTTGTTATTTTTACAAAGGCCACCTTTATCCTTTCTAATGCCATATTTTCAGTGTTACACTTTTATGGCTTTTAATTTTTGATTTGACAGATGTAAGAAGCAGCATGAATAGTTTATACTGTGGTTTTTCAGAGACTGAATGCCAAGAGAACTCAGTAAATGTTTATTCTTCTCAGCTTTCTCTTTAAATTCCCCTAAATAGCGCCCCATTTGGGAACAGAGCAAGAGTGTTGAACTAAAGACCAAAATTCCCTCAAGGTGTAAAATAATCTGAGGGGAATATTTGCTGGGCGTCACGAAAGACTTGGATGAAATTTCAACCCTGATGGTTTTCAGTGATCCAGGAAGGCAGTGAGACAATCTCTCCATATGCATAGCCCTTTCATGATAATTAGAATGGTATGGACAAACCAATGAAAACAAGGGTAAAGTGAGAAAGATCCCCCATGATTCTGTTTCACTGTTTACTTTCTCCTGTCATGGTTAAGAGAAATGTGCAATTCGATCCTCAATCAGTGGGTGGAGGATAACAGGGTAGAATTTACTTGTGTGCACTTGTACAGTTGTAGCCAAGAGTCCAAAAGTACACTAGAGCATGTTATACTGGCACTGAATTGGTAAGAGAGTCGTGGAGTATCCCATTCTGATAAATACAAAAAAAAAAAAAAGAAAAGAAAAAAATACAAAACCACAAAAAAACCACAAAAAATAAAAAAAAAAAAAAGATTTTAAAAAAATTCAGATCACCTTGTGATTCAGTGTAACTGTTTACTAACTCGAATAAAGCAATTGTTCACTCTCGAGTGTTCAGAGTACACCTTTTCTATAAGGCTACTGTGGGGAAGTGAGGAGCAGTTTGCAGGAGCAGTGTCTCTGGCAGTGGTAGCAGTGTTGGGAGCAGGGTAGCACAGTCAGTTGAACCAGAGCCTTGTAGCGATGGTGCACTATGAGCACTATGTATATACTGTATTTCTATATTTTCCTTTGTACAGATTCACTTACGTCAAGCTACTGTTTTACAGGTGCTCCTTATTTATTAGAGCTGTGAAAGCTTGGAAAACACACCGGGCGAGTAAGCTCGCTTTTTAAAAAAAAAAAAATTAAAAAAAGAATAAGAAAAAAAGGGGGGGAGGGGAATCCAACAACTCTTGAGTCTAGGGAGACAGCTCAAAGAGATACTGATTAAACATCTTCAAGACAGCAAGAATCTGCAGCACCTCAGTGTGCTCTGCTTTCCATTTGGGCTTGCAACACTTTTTTCTCTCCCTGACTGGTGTCAGATTTATTAAAACAAAATAAATCTCCAAGAAAAAAAAATGCACTTAAACGTGCTGTTGTTTTTTTTTATTTTTTTTTCCTTTTCATGCATTCAGTGATTCATTCCTCCACCTGCCTGGTCATAGATCAAGCAAAACTCAAGTATGAAGTCTCAGGAAAATGTGTGTAAATGTTCTTGAGGGCTGTATCTGTGTCCCTTCCATTTTCGTGTCTCAGTTTCTGCAGTGCTTAAGGCATGGGAGGAAGAAACCCCACAGTATAGCACAGTGCAGAGTTAGGTCCTGATCTTAAAGAAGAGCCTTGGATGGAGGCATTGGCTGCAGGTTCATTCATTTCAAGGGGATCTGTGCAAGCAAGCGCAGTTTGGGGCTGTGTACAGAGTGTGTTCTGCCTGACTTTTGTAAGAATGGGGGTTTTCTATGCATGAACCCCCCCTGGAATTAAGCCTGGGTTCTTCAAAGCACCAAACAGCTCCTCCCAAATGCCCCAAAACTCTGCAACAGGAACATATTTTCAGGCCCTGAGCTATCTCGCACAATAGCCTTTGCTTCCCAGCTCTTGACCAACACAGGCAGAGCTGCTTGAAGAAGGGGTTTGAAATGTCCGGTGAGCTCTGTAACTATTTGACTGATTTCATTAACCAGCCAAGTAAGGCAAACAACAACAGCATAAGTGTGCCTGCTTGGAAGGGCATGTAGAGCAAAGCTTCTCTCCCTAGTAAACAGCTTGCTGCATCTCTATTTATTCATCTGAACTTGGCTGTAAAATGAAGGCCGTGTGTATTGATTTTGCTTTTGTCAGTGGTCCAGAATTGTTAGCACACATTTTCACTCTTCTCAAAAACAACAGACTCTTTAGAGAAATCTTTCTCTCTTGTGAACTGCATTTTCCAGAAATGGAATCAAAAATCATCAAGACAGCAGAGGTAGAGAAAGTGATCTAGGCTGGAGCTGGCTTCACGCATTTCCAACAATCACAAACTCACCTTAGCTTTCCTGAAAATTTACCCACCTTACACATTCTTAACAACTTATCCCAAAATTCGGAATCTGAACAACTGCTTTGGACAGTTGAATCGGTTCATTGTTTGCTATTTTAAAAAAAACCTACAGCTGCATATCTGGGCAGAAATCTCCAAGTACACATAAACCTTCAGCAAAATGTAGACCAAATGGTACGATACATTATGCAAAAGAAACCTGCTTCATTCTTGAGGCCAAATCCATCCCCTTGTACAATGCCAACAAAATGAATGGAGTTACAGAAAGGATGTGAGAAGGTCCTTTGCAATTAATGGAAACCCAGCAAAGGCTTGCAGAACAGTGCTCGCTCGCTGCTGACATTATTTATTATGCACTAAGATCTAATAGTTAAGCCAAGCTCTTTCCTGGAGCACTCACCATCAAGGAGCCAGACAAAGAAAATTGTGATGCACTGGGAGATACAGGGGAAGGTTCCTGTGTGTAAGAGCAAACACCCCAGCTCTTGCACATGTGTGGTTTTGTAGAGAAATGTAGAGACTCTCTCCACAAGCAGAGAGAGGCAGGTCTCTAAACAGCCGGCCCAGTGTGCAACCCTTCACACTGCCGGGGCAGGAGGAGGGGAATTTGCTGTGATCAAGCTGTGTGGATCCTTCTGCTGGCACTGAATTCTTGCTGTGAGCGAGAATTGTGCCCTTGCAATAAGAGGGGATCTGTGTGCTGCAAACCCTCTGCATTAATTACCTCCTGGGTTGTCCTGGATGATTTTGAGGGTGTTGGTTTTCTCCAAACTACCACACATTAGTATTTAAGTGGCCCGATTCTGTGAATAAGAAAGTCCCTCAAAATTTAAGTATTTTATGCTTTTTCCATGCTAAATGATAGAAATAAATTTGCTTTGTTCAAATAAGTGCTGCATGCCAAATTTGCAAGGATGCTTATCCAAGTGAGATATCCCATTCTGAGGTCCATATTTGGACACCCAAATCAACACTCAGCCAAACACATGCATGAGGCATTTCAGTGCCATTTGGAGTGTCCATATATAGAACTGGATGCCCTAATATCATTGCTTTTGTTTTAAAAATAGGCCTGGAATATGTAAAGGCATCATTAAATAACAACTATGACAAACATTCTGTGCTCAAACTAAGAACAAATTTGCCGATGCCTGTACAGGTTGATTCCCCTAGAATTGCTCTGGATTTACTGAGGTATGACTCAGAATAAGAAATGGCCCCTTGAGTTGCTTTGCCTTGCACGCCCACCCAAAGCTGACTTCATGATCGGAATCTGTGAGTATGGGAATGTGGTACTAGGGCAGTGTCTACGCATGCAACAGAGGAAAAGAAAGAAAGAGTAGGGAAATGAGTTGAACCTACTTTATATTGAATATTATGAGTGCTAAAATGTCTTGAAATTGGAAGAGCAACTTTACATGGGCTTCAACACACTTTACTTGCTGTTAATGTGGCACTGGGCAAAAAGCTGCAATGCTAACTTTAGCACCCCGAGGATGGCACTGAATTGGGTAGGAGTGTTGGTTGGTTTGCAGGAAGGAAGGCTCTACAGAGGGATCCAGACAGGCTGGATCAATGGGCCAAGGTCAGTTGTATGAGGTTTAAAAAGGCAAAGTGTCAGGTCCTGCACTTGGGTCACAACAATCTCTTGCAGCACTACAGGCTTAGGGAAATATGGCTGGAAAGCTGACTGATGGAAAAGGACCTGAATGTACTGGTCAACAGCCAGCAGAATATGAGCCAGCAGTGTGCTCAGGTAGCCAACAAAGCCAGCAACATCCTGACCCGTATCAGAAATGGTGTGGCCAGCAGGACTAGGGAAGTGATTGTCCCCCGATACTCAGCACTGTTGAGGCCACACCTTGAATGCTGTGTTCAGTTTTGGGCCCCTCACCACAAGAAGGACATTGAGGTGCTGGAGCGCGTCCAGAGAAGGGCAACGAAGCTGGTGAAGAGCCTGGAGAACAAGCCTTATGAGGGAACTGGGGTTGTTGCATCTGGAGAAAAGGAGGCTGAAGAGAGAACTTATCACTCTCTACAACGCCCTGAAAGGAGGTTGTAGCGAGGTAGGTGTTGGTCTCTTCTCCCAAGTAGCAAGTGATAGGACAAGAGGAAATGGCCTTGAGTTGTGCCAGGGGAGATTTAGACTGGATATGAGGAAAAATTTATTCACTGAAAAGGTTGTCAAGCACCGGAACAAACTGCCCAGGGTAGTGGTTGAGTCATAATCCCTGGAGGTATTTAAAAGACAGGTAGACGTAGTGCGTAGGTACACAGTTTCATGATGGACTTGGCAATGTTAGGTCAAGGGTTGGACTTGATGGTCTCTTCCAACTTAAATGATTCTATAATACTATTCTACGATATTTTCCAGAAAGCATAGGATGTACCAACAAAACACAGAGCTGTGAAAAATAAATCTGAACAGCAGCTCCTGGCAGCTTTCTTCCAGCAACAGCGAGAGCATGACCCCTCAGAGGTGCAATGGATGATAGCTGCAGGGCGTGTAGCAACTCCAAGGGAGATGGGGTCTCAGATGCAGAGGTACTCCTTCAGCCTGTCCTATTGGCCAGTCAAGACCTGTTGGGACTTGAATCTTCTGTGACACTATGAAGAATTGACCCAGCCACAAGGGGACAAAAAAAAAAAAAAAGTAACTTAGACTGCTGATAGTCTGTTTTTTTGAAGATGTTCCCTGGTGTCTAAAGCATCACCTTCCCATTGGAGCAGGTGAGCGTCCCAACCACTTCACCTGCTGCTCTACTGAAACAGTTTTCCAAAGACACATAAGACACAGAGAGGCATCCAGGTACATTGACTGGGACCTTTCCTAGCAATTAATGCAAACATCTAAAAGTGATGTGTCCCTACATCGGATGCCCAGGCACCTGGCTGTCTCAGGAGAAGGGACAGCCTCACCTGGGACTCCTGTGTGGGACTCATTGGCATCTGAGCAGCCCACGTGGCAGGTGGGACACTGCCCAAACCAAGGAGGAAAGCTTAGTTAATATTAGCCAATAAGATAGCTGAGGACAGAGATGTGTTGCGATTCCTACCCCTCAGCAAGGCTGTTTTTTCTTTGAAGGACTTTACTGCACTTATCTAGTAAAAGAAAAACGCTTGAGGAAGAAGTAATGCTTCTTTTCTTGGAAAATTGTTGTGCTTAGGGGGCTTGCTAAGGGGCTGGGAAGCCTGGGTTCATTCCCCTTCTCCAGCTGAAGGAACTGAGCCCACATAGGCTCACGCAAATCAAGGTGCTGAGAGAGGCTCTCATCTCTTCTTGTGTCCCAGGCCAGGATCAAAGAGATACAATCTCTCCTTGCTTACCCACTGGGACACTTTCTCGACAAGCTATGCTGAGAAAGGTGGGAGAGGTGCTGTTGTGGAAAAGATGTAAATACGACATCCACAGGGCCGGGAAGAAGGAGCACAGCCCTCAAGTTAGTATTTGAGGCTCTTTCCTGGAACAAGGATGTCTGCTTCTGCTCCCAAAATGCCTTCAGAGTTGCTACAGTAAATACAGTAAATACATAAGCCTTGCAGAGCCCATCTACCGGCAGGTCGAGGGAGCAGAGGACAGGCTGAGAGAGTTGGACTTGTTCAGCCTGGAGAAGGGAAGGCTGCTGGGGGACCTCACAGCGACTTTCCAGTACCTGAAGGGGCTACAGGAAAGCTGGGAGCGGGGGTGGAATTTTAACAATGGCTTGTAGTGACACGACGAGGGGGAACGGCTTTAAACTGGAAGGGGGAAGATTTACATTAGACATTAGGAAGAAATTCTTCATGATGAGGGTGGTGAGACACTGGCAAAGGTTGCCCAGGGAAGCTGTAGATGCCCCTTTCCTGGAAGCGTTCAAGGCCAGGTTGGATGGGGCCTTGAATAGGCTGGTCTGGTGGGAGGTGTCCCTGCCCATGGCAGTGGGCTGGAACTGAATGATCTTTAAGGTCTCTTCCAACCCAAACCATACTATGATTCTATGATCCTTTGATCTGCGAGGCAAAGGATGAAGGGTGTCTGCAGACATCACAGGTGGCTGCAAAGGTGGCTGCAAAGGTCCCAGGGGCCACTCTGCTAGCAGTGTCACCTGGTTGGCTTTACAGGAGGGGAGCATGCCAGGCTGGCAGGATTGCACCAGCAGGGCTGCCTCACATTTGCTGTGTGATGTGGGGCCTCAGCATTACCTGCCTTCTCCTTCTGGAGTAGCTCAGGAGACACAGTTTTCAATTCTTACCAAGGGAGACGCATTTGCTGTCCCCAGTTGGCAGCATGCTCTTTGGCATGATAGGCATTACCACATACGTGACATGTAATGCTCAGGGCGAGGGGAAATGACTCTGGAGCAACCCACTATTTATCTCGCAGGTATCTTTCTAAGCATAAGCCTAAGCAGGCGCTGAAGCACAGCTGGATGCTGGGGAAAGCTGGCTGCTGCCTGCCTGCAAGAGAGGTCCAGGGAGATGATTTACAGGCAGGGTCAGGTAGAGGAGCTGACACAAGCGGGTCAGAGAGGATGGGTGCCAGCCCACAGGCTTAATTGTCAGTCGACATCCAGGGAATGGAGCGGGAAGCGGGGGAGCGTGAGCTGAATTCCTTAATAACTTGAATTATAAAATCATTTCCTGTGTTAGGGGTTAGGAAAGAGTAAAGGACCTAGAGATCTTCCAAACAGAAAACAGCTTTTGTTAAGGCTTTTGGCCTAAGGAGTTTGGGGGGGTGGGGTGGGAAGGGAAAGTGCTGGCACATTTTTGGCTAGAAGCCTCAGACAACATATTTTTTATTCTAGTCTTTATTTTTCAAAATAAAATCATGGCAAGGCAGCAACAAAGAGGGGAGAAGAGGATGAAATTAGGGGGAACAGTACCCAAGTATTTTCCCCTTCTCTCTGTCCCTGTCATTAAACACACAGGGTCTCCTTTATTATATACAGTAGCGGGATTAAGCCAGCGGCCCAAAGGCTTGGAATGCAACGAGATACTTTTATACTTATTGATCCTTTTTTTTAGGGAGATTGTTTTCATGAAAGTTTAATTCACCTTTTTTAGCTTTTAGTCTAACTGCTACACATTTTATCCCCCTTCTTTGTGAAATGCTAAATCCATCGGTAGGTTTTAGTTTTCCTGGTGTAACTTTTCAGAAACTGTATATCTGCATAGCAACCCCACTGTAGGCAGCTTATGTCACGGTATCGCATGTCAGAAAGATGAAAAGAACTCCAAATCTGAGCTGCTCCGCAAACTTATGTCCCCCATTCTTGGACATATATCTTCTGTACTTAATATAAGTGTCAGGAAGGTAATTTCAAGGCCAGAGAGGTGCAAGGTTTTATCTCGGAGATGACAAAAAAAATGACACATGACCTCAGTTCAGCCTTGTAAGGACAATCAGATGAGAAACAAAGATTGTCTTTTTCCTCCTCTCCTCACTCCCCCCGGCCCCCACCTCCCCACGTTCCTGTTGTCTGCTTCCAACTGCAACTTGAGCCTGGATCCTGAGCCCGGTGTCCAGATTAAAGATTGTTGACTCAGAGTTAGTGGTGAAACTTGAGCCAGGCCATGTTGATGGCATAGCCTTGAAGGAGCAGGTTTACTTCAAGCCAAAAGAGAGATTACATGTCAGACGAGAGCCTGCCTTTTCTTTATCACAAACTTCCTGATCTCCCTCTGTTTTAATAGTGTGTGTATCCCCCACCATGTGCCCACTTTCAATTCCTTCTATAGGGTGTCATAAATCAGGAAATTAGCAAGTGTGTAGCTGCCCTTTGCCACAGGCAGAGACAATGAGCTTGCTGTGTTTTTAACCAGTGGGTAGCACTTAACATAATCAATGGAGAGCTACGTGCAGAAAGGATGAAAAATTGGGTCTCGGTCTGACCACTTACAGGGTATTTCTCATCACCCAGGCAAGCCGCTTTTATAAGAATATGACATGCCCTGGAAGCTTGCTCTCCATTTTGCAGGAGAGTCATTAAAAGAAATCATTACATGTTTTTTTTTGTTCCTTGGCACACGCACTGCTTTTCCTTGGCTTCTGATTTCATCCATCTTTCAGGCGCTTTGTGCCTTTAGTAATTTATGTGCAAGATTTTTCCAAACCTCCAAATGTTTTTCCATTTGGCAAACTGTGTCCTGAAGCCTCCACAGAATGTAACTGTAGAGTTTTCTTGTACTTCAAAACATGAGCCCTGTTAGTACAAAGACTCATCTAATACTTGTAATCCTGTACATAAAAGCTATAAATTCATATAAGACAATCAAAGACATCATTCCTTCTTGTGAGTCTTTACCAGCCTAGTTGCTGTAACCCTTTATTTGATATAAAAAAGGAGAATTTCTCTATGAGCATTGTTGTTTTCTTTAACTATAGTTTTTGGAAGCTTTACGGTACCATATGGAGAACTATTTAATTCTGCTGCTGGTAGCTTTCTCAATACTGGCTATAAATTAGATAATTTTCCTTGTGTCTGATAGCCACACACTATCAGTCAGGCACGTTTGCTCTCACAGAAAAATCCAGGAGAATGTGATAGAAAGCAATAACCTTCCCACCATATAGAATTTAATGGAAAATTTTATTCCCAATTTTAATACTTACAATGGTTGATTAAAAAAAAATACTGTTTTTCACTCTCTTTTAAGTTAATGGTTTGGTAAGCTATTCTTTTTACAGAATTCTCCTTACCTTGCTCCTGTCCAGTTGCATGTGGTTCTTCTGAGAGGGTGAATGCCCTGGCTGGGCTTTTCAAGAGCTCCCAAAGGGATCAGGCACTCGTATGCATTTTAGCAAGGCTTGAGGCGGTCACCCAGCAGGGTGAGCATGGGCTCAAGAAGCAGTTAGGCTGCTGTGAGTTGCAATCTGGGCTGCCATGGCTTTCTTCAGGAACACAAACGCAAAGGAAGAATCATTTAATTTTTTTTATAAGGCAGACCAGTGAGTGATATTTCCAAAACGGCAGGGTATGTAACCATGAGAAAAGAGGTCTTTCTTCGGCTATCCATGCTCTTGGGAAATTACCAGTCTTTGAGGAACAGCAACAGTACCTTTGCTTGCATTTGTTTATTTTTTAAATCCTTAAGTAGTTTACAAAGTTGCACTATAAAATACTTCCATTTGTTGGAAGTCCCAACTGGACTAAGTTCCTGAACAAAGAGTCTGTTTTGCCAGCAGAAGTGGGTCCATATCAGGCCTAATGTATTATTTACACTGAGCTGTGCTCCATTGCTCCTTCTCGGCATGTACTGCCCTGCTTGCCCTGGAAATCAATGCTCAATGAGACTATAGAATAACTGGTGGGATAAGTTGCTTCGACAGTTCTTCACCTGAACTCCTGCACCTAAACCGAATTTACATGGAAAAAACTATGCACATTTCACTTAAGAAAGGACAGATGTGCTGTCAGCTAGTGCAAATCCATCAAGTCCTCCAGAATCAGTCTTGATGTAGCCTGGCACAGGAGAGAGGTGAATCAGAGCAGCAGTGGTGGCTTCATTTTTAAAGAAATGAAGATGAATGATCAGAGCTTTGACAGTCCAGTCCTGCCTTCGTTCCCATCTGTGTCAATGCAAAGTAACTAGAAGGAACGGTCAGCGAAATGCTTCCAGCCGACACTGCTGTGATGGAGAACAGTTAGTCTTTCATACGCCGTTCCTCAGCGTGCCGAACCATGGTGACTTTTCTCTGAGATGCACATGGCATACGCATTAAGAGCAAAAGATGTCAATGTTATCTGGGCTATTATGGTGAATTGATTGCTATTATATCCCTTTAAACTAAACTATTCCCCAACTAAATCAAATTAAGGGTACTTTATCAGCATAGGCGTGAGGCATATTTTCTTCTCATAATTTACTTCTTCTGAAGTGACTCTAGATTTTTGCTTACCTTATTGGGTTGATAAAGTAGTGCATTCAGTTGTCAACATACATTAAAAAACAATATCTATCCACTGAAGGAGAGAATGTGTGGGAAATGCCAAGGACACTGGGAGCACTAGGGTGCATTTTGCCTAAGCTATTAAGCTGCAGCATTTTACCATTTCCACAGCTTTTATTTTTTTTTTTGCCTAATTTTTATTTTTGACTGGCTGAGTGCTTTTCCTGCTCTCTCAAACTCCTCTGCATTGCATCCAGTTTGCTCTTCCAGAATGGATCGACTAGTACAGCAGGTCACCACCCCTACTGAAATCAGCCAACAAGCCGACCATAACCCCAGCAGATGTTTGCGGTTTATAGGCCAAATGAGAGCCCCGCAGACCAGCAAAATACCAGCACCACAGATGTGGAACCTGGCCACTTGACGCGAGCAGCACAAAGCCCTGTCCTGCCCAGCCGGGCTGGGACTTCCACAGGAGCAGAAGGTCTGAGAGACTAATTAGCCTGCAGAGCCAACACGTTGGCCTATGCTCCATCATTTTGATGGGCGCAAAGTCCTTTAATGAAATGCTGCATAAGTGAAGTCAGATGAGGCCCCTCTGTAACTTCACTTCCAAGTCTGGCAGTCACCTGAGTTCATAATGTCACCAGAATGTGCCAGCCAGCTATGCCAGGCTCTGCCACTCGCCCCAGCTGGGCTGAGGCTGGCCAACCAGCCCCATTACCACAACCTGAATGGCTCCCATGCTCTGAATGCAAAACAGGGAGCAATAAATATGACGCCATGGAGAATTTTTTTCTTTTTAATTACAGATGCTGATGGTAAATAATGAGGAAAAGAAAGACCAGCATCTCTCAACAGGAACCTGAGAATGAGGATGGCGCAGCCAACTCTCAACCAGGCTTTTTTGTTCAAAGCAGGCGCCACTTCTCTGCTGAAAAAGCTGCACTTGGTGCTTTCTGCCCCTGACAAGACAGACACAGATACTCTTCTTGGTTAACATTAACTCTTGAAATCTCCTCACCTTCCAGGACACCTGGTGGTAAGAATTGCCACTGGAGCATCGGGAAGGTGTGGTTCAGAGAAAAGGTAGGAAAAAGGTTAAGGAGTGCATTGATATGATGAGGAGTAATGGTTTTAAGATGAAAGAAGTCAGATTCAGACTAGATATTACAAATAATTTTTTTCCTGTGAGGGTGGTGAGACACTGGCACAAGTTGTTCAGGGAAGCTGTGGATGCTCCATTCCTGGAGGTGTTCAGGGGCAGGCTGGATGGGGCCGTGAGTAGCCTGATCTGGTGGGAGGTGTCCCTGCCCATGGCAGGCAACTTGGAACAGGATGATTTTTAAGGTCCCATCCAGCCCAAATTGTTCCATGATTCTACGAATAGTCCCCAGCATTTTGAATGCATCACCAGGCAGAGAGGCCTCACACTCGTGCCTGTGTCATTGCTGATGCAATGTGCACTTTCCCCTGAGCCATTTCTGGTGCTGAATAATTGAATATTAAATTGGCCCTTTCAATATGAAGGTGTTGGGACAGAGAGGGAGGGGAGTAGCAGGGGTCCTTTTTTAGGAATTTCATAGACTCATAGAATTGTTTGGTTGGAAAAGACCTTTGAGATCATTGAGTTCAACCATACTAATTGTCCATTGCTAAACTATATCTACCCGTCTTTTAAACACCTCCAGGGACGGTAACTCCACCACCTCCCTGGGCAGCTGTTCTGGGGCCTGATAACCCTTTCAGTGAAGAAATTCTCCCTGATGTCCCATCTGCACCGCTCCTAGCACAACGTGAGGCAATTTCCTCTCGTCTCACTTCCTAAAGAGCAACGGGAGGGACGAGCCCGCGGCTGGGTCACAGCTCACCCTGCCCGCACCTGGCGGCGGCGCTGCGGGTCCCGCAAAGGCGGGCAGGAGGCCGGGGAGCCCCACGCCCGCCGCCGCCCTCCGACCCACCCGCGCACACAGAGCCGCGGCCGCCGCCGCCCTCTCGCTGCCCGCCGCCCGTACGGGCCGGCAGCCGCCAGGTGTCACCCGCGGGCCGGGCTGGCGGCGGCGAGCGGGCACCGCCCCGGGGCACCAAGCACCGCGCCTCCCGGCTCCCCGGGGGCTCGGCAGACGTTGACCGTGGGGTGGTTTAGCCTAGGTGAAAAAAGAGGCTGAGGGGAGCCCTCATCGCTCTCCACAACGGCCTGAAACGAGGTTGTAGCGAGGGGGTGTTGGTCTCTTCTCGCAAGTGACAGATGATAGGGCGAGGGAAGGAGGAGGAGCAGGCGCTGCGCTCTTCTCTCTGGCAACCAGTGAAAGGACCCGAGGGAATGGCAGGAAGGTGTGCCGGGTGAGTGTTAGGTTGGATGTTAGAATCAGACAATGGTTTGGATTGGAAGGGACCTTAAAGCTCATCCAGTTCCAACACTCCTGCCATGGGCAGGAACAACTCCCACCATCCAACCTGGCCTTGAACACTTCCAGGGAGGAGGCATCCACAGCTTCCCTGGGCAACCTCTGCCAGTGCCTCACCACCCTCATGTGAAGAATTTCTTCCTAATGTGTAATCTAAATCTTCCTGCTTCCAGTTTAAAACCATTCTCCCTCATCCTATCACTACTTGCTCTTGTAAAAAAATCCTTCCCCAGCTTTCCTGTAGCCCCTTCAGGTCCTAGAAGGCTACTATGAGGTCTCTCCAGAGAGACTGTCTTCTCCAGGCCGAATTCTCTCAGCCTGTCCTCATAGCAGAGGTGCTCCAGCCCTCTGATCATCTTCGTGGCCCTCCTCTAGACCCATTCCAACAGTTCCATCTCCTTCTTATGCTGGGGATTCCAGAACTGGAAAAAGAAAAGATTCTTCACTCTGAGAGTGGTGGAGCACTGTAACAGCTCCCCAGGGAAGCAGGGATGGCGCCAAGCCTAACAATATTCAAGAAGCATTTGGACAACACACAGGCATATGATGTGAATATTTGGGTGTCCTCTGCAGGGACAAGAGTTGCACGCAATGGTCCCTTCCAACCCAGGTCATTCTGTGATTCTGTAATGAGAGGAAATGGCCTCAAGTTGCATCAGAGGAGGTTCAGATTAGATATTAGGAAAAATTTCTTCACCAAAAGGCTTATCAGGCACTGGGAAGGGCTGCCCAGGGAAATGGTTGAGTCCCCATCCCTGGAGGTGTTTAAAAGACAGGTAGGCAAGGTGCTCAGATGAATGGTTTAGTAGTGGACAGGTACAATTGAACTCAGTGATCTCAAAAGTCTTTTCCGACAAAACTATTCTGTGTTCTGGGCTCTGCAGTGGCCTTTTGATATTACGTGCTCAGATCCATCAAAGGGGCCCAGGGACCCGCTCACTTCAGAGGCATTGAGGCTCCTGCCTTGTGCTGAGATCTTTAACACTGGTTTCAAGGGAGCTAAGCGCTTCACTAGGAATTAGGAACCTAAATATTGGCTGAGTCTGTATGATTTATGGGCAAAAAGGCCACTGCTGATCTCCTGGACCTGTACTGCCATGTAATTTTGAAAATCACAGCACAGGTTTGCTGGGTCAGGGGACGCTGTCCATACAGTTACCCTAACATTTGTGAGGCAATAGGGTTTTATACCTGCTGCAAGCAAGTGAATCTCCTGCAGGGTTGCTCTGATAGCACACATCTCCAAAAGAATCATCTCACTGAGGTCCCGGCCACATACTACTTCTCATTCCTCCGGGCAATCCTGCAGGCTTCTGTTCTCCAGGCAATGTTTCCCCACAGGGAAGCTAGGACACAGGGTCTAGCAGCTCCAACAAACCTGGAATCAGTGTGCTGATGGACTTTGCTAACCTGATCCAAGAGTTCTTTGTAAAAATTGAGTGGCTCTGTTTTAGACAAGCATACTTAAAGTAAGACCTCTTTTATTGGCAGGAGACAGGAAACAACAGAGTGATTCACTTACTCCTAAAGTATGTGCTTAACTCATGGAAATATATTAAGAAGCTTTTTTTTTTTATTTCTGCTGTGTGTAGTTATTCATGATATAGAGTGAGGAGCCAGGTCCCAAAGCAGTGTTCCTCATTCCCTAGGTAAAGGGCAGGAAACTGATTTCTCAACTGTTCTTCATTATGGATGCTGGAGTTCGTTGTAGATTGACATTTACCTCTGCTATAAGTAAACCTGTGGCTGCCCCTTTGCAGAACTGTGAACAGCTAAATGATGGCCCAAAAAATGCTTTTAACCTAGAAATGTAGACCCTGGAAAAGAAAGCACAGCACATTTTAGAGGAAATAGTCTCAGACTGAGAGATTCTTTGCATGCAATGATTCCTTGGATTAGATCTGTTAATCCCACATAATTTTGAGATCACGCCTCTCCGCAGTTTTCCTTTCATCTTGTGCTTGTGGAGCAAAGGATGAAGGCTGCTTCCTCTGTATATGGGTTGTTACAGATAGAGAACTGAGATGGTGCTTTTGGCAGAGGATGCCCCACTGCAGTTAACCATAAGATTTCTAGGAGTTTCAGTTGGCTCTGGATCATATTTCTATGTAACTGATTTTATAGTCTGTTCTTTAAAGTATTTATGCACAAAGCATGCCTCACTGAAGAATTTTTCTTTTCTCAAATAAAAAAAAAAGCATATGCAGATTTCCTATAGATTATATTCCATAGAAACAAAAACAAAAGCAAAGAAGATATACAAATATGCTTCCTGTATCATGGGCTGAGCCAGACAGGATGTGCCAGACACCACAACCTTAAAGAGCGAAAGAAATAAAAAAAAAAAAAATATTACTTTAGGATCAGAATTAAACTAGACTGAATGTGGAAGACATTTTGAAAGATAAAAATTAACTCAAAATGAGCATTTCTTAGTGTCAAAACAGTGAGCAGATGTGAGCAGAGAAGAACTACTTACTTCACAGTATCACAGTATCATAAGGTTGGAAAGGACCTCCGAGATCATCAAGTCCAACCCATAACCCAACACTAACACCAACACTAACACCAACCATCATCTAAACCATGGCACTCAGTGCCTCATCCAGTCTCCCCTTAAACACCTCCAGGGTCGGCGACTCCACCACCTCCCTGGGCAGCCCATTCCAATGGCCAATCACCCTTTCAGTGAAGAACTTTTTCCTAACATCAAGTCTAAACTTTCCCTGATGAAGCTTGAGTCCATGCCCTCTGGTTCTGTCACTTCTGCAGCTCTAGTAAAATCACAAAGGAACCGTAAATCTTTAAACAGTAGGTCCTACATTCTTCTTTGGGACTTTATCTTTAAAAATTGCTGTGAAGTTTCTGTATCTTTAGCTGTACTCATAATTTAAATATCTATGACGTGATTACAACTAATTAATTTTCCCTTTAAATCACTTCATTAAAATTAATTAACTAAATACCAGCAACCATTGTCTTTGAGAGAAGGAAAAAAGTTAACTCAGGAAATGGGATTCCCAAGAAGTTGAATGGAACAGTTTTCCGCACATTTTTTTTTTTCTCCAGGCAGCCTTTCCAAGAGTACAAGAAAGATTTGCAGTGAAAAGCAGGGACGCTGTTTTCTTCAAAACAGTTTTCTCTTACAGATCTCAGCCTGATCTCCTGTTCCGCCTGTGTCCTTGACAGTGCTGTCAGCTTCATGGCTTTCTGCACCTTTTTCTGACTCAGGGGAGAAATGCATTCAATCTTGCTCTGGGGACGACACTGGGGGAAATAATGCTATGGCCCATAGGCCATATACGTAAAGTTGCATGGATCGTTTGGATCTTTATGAACATTTCCAGGGCAGGCTCTGTCCCATATTGAAGAAACCATTCCTCAGCAGCTGTGAATAGTTTCAGAGTGCCAGAACACGGCAGAGCTAATGACTTGCCTGTTAATGCCCCATCCATGATTATGACAGTTAGTAAAGGCATCAGTGACAAGGTAATTCTTAATAGGATGAACAGTGTGTCAGAATACTAATAGGGCACTAAAAGGAGTGGTTTCCAGGGTAGTCACCTCATTGCTTGAGTGAGAGAGGGGATTATTCCCTCTGGCCCTTTCTTTAGAGCTCCCAAGGACTGTCACCTATAATGATCTAAATCCCAAGTCCCTTCTGAACTACTGCTTAATTGGGAAAGTTCTTCAGAGCAAGAAGAGTCAATTCTGCAAACCACCTGGGCTTCCTGAACCTCTCTGAGCTTATCATAAGCCTTGCTGCGTTTGGTTAAACTTGGAGAATTCAGCTAGTTAATGGTTAATTTACGTTGCCTAAATAATCCCTACCAGTGACTAAGGGCCACAGACTGTCTAACGAGTAGGAAAAAGCAATTCTAGCTCCAAAGAGCTTACTGGCACACCAATAAGATGGATGGCATCCCCTACATATGGACTGGTGAGATAATAGTAGAAACAGTAAGTCCGTGGTGGTGTTTAGCTTACCTGAACATAACAAAAATGATTGGAAGCATGAACAGGCTTCCATGCAAAAGGAGAGATAGGAGGGTGTGACTTTGGTTTTAAAGAGTAAAGGGCATAACACTATAGAAACACAGAATAATGGCATAGGAGAGGTGAGTAAAATATTGCTACTTACCCCTCATAATACAGAAATAAATTAAAAAATTAGTATAAGGGGGTTTTAGCATTACATATTAACCTGAGGATACCATTGCCACAGGACTTTGGAGCCAGAGGAGTTTTTAAAAGGATGACATATGTTTACAGAAGCAAGAACATTCAGAGTTATGTTTTCCAGAGCACAAGCCAGCTGTTAGCTGATAGTGACTGGCAAAACATCTGGATATATTCATGGTCTTTGCATTTTCTGATACTCCCATTGCCGATCAGAGAGATGTTAACAGTCTGAGGTGGACTTGGAGCATCTAGGAAATTTTGTCATGGGTAAGACAACACTTGCACAAGTAAAAAACAGATCTTTTCAGTCCTTTCACTATAGAGTGGCAAACCCTGAAGATAATTACACTCAGTTTTTGTCTTTTTTGTGAGCTTCATGCACTCATTTTTAACCCATCAGTGCAGTAAATGCAGGGCATAAGAAAGAGTGATAGTGGCAACCTTGTGTGATAGCAATAGTGATCCTCTTGTGTGACAGTAAACCCATCATATCTTACCTGCTGGCACTAAATGCATCAAGAACTACTACATAGAAAAATGCTGTCTTTTCCTTATTACTGGTATAATAAGGAAAAGAAACATACTAAACCCTCGGTTCGGAAAAAACAGTAAATTTGACTGCAGGAGTGCCAGAAATACACTGAAAAATATGTCCTGGTCAGATTTCTTCCAAAGAAACCTTACAATCTTCACTTTTGCAAGGAACCCCACCAAAATCAATGGAACTATTCACTATTAAAACTTATTAATGTGAGAGCACGTTTGCTTTACAGGAACCAGCTGCAAGAGTCACCTCTTAGCAGCCAAAGATTTATCTACCTAGCAAAGATTTATTGCTCTGAAGCTAAGGTTGAAACGTGCATATCTGTATATCCCTGTAATTGCAGTACGTGTCCTTTCAATTGCTTCATATATCTAGGTACTCTGAGTGGCCTGTTAGCAGTATGTCAGAGAAAGGTTGTGAACTGATCCTTTAAGAGCCTTTGTGCTTAAATGTAATGTTTTCAAGGCACATGCCATCATCACTAATCCTGGGTTTAATATTAGTATCAGCCTGGTCATAGGTAGGGTTGTTAAACAGTAGCCAGTCAGCCTTTTACAATGATAACCGGTTTTTATTATTGTTTTAAATTTCCCTCTAACCTTTGCCAGCAACCCCAGCTGCTTGTTCCTAGCCTCTCATGGAAGCTTTTAGCCCTGACTTGGAATATCCTTGCCAAAACTGCTGTTACTATTTGGTTCATCCTGGGGGAGGAAGCATTTTGGAGGAGAGGCAAAAATGAGCAGTGAAGCTAGGGAGGGAACAGCCTTATGTCAAGCACTTTGCATTACAACAGAAACTTTCTTCAACAGTGGTAGTTTTACTGTTACAGGATGCTTTACCCATTGTTCTCCATGCCTCAGGCTGGATGCAAAACAAACTGTCTGGCAATCCTCTAGGTTTGGGGCCAGAAACCTCCCACTTTTAAGGGCAGAGCATGATCAATACACAAACGATCACTGCCTTTTGCTACTTTCTTAGAAATCAATGATCAATTGCATTTAGAGAGCAAAATTAGCAGCTCTCACCACAAGTCTGGCTCACTCCTGATTGATAGACACCAGAAAATGTGTGTGCATAAATACAGATCTATACTCATCTGTTTCTAGAGACGCAAGAGTTATACAGAAACACAGGTAATTTAGGTACATGCACATATGAAAATGTAAGTGGGATGTCAGGAAGCCTCAGACCTCAGTGATGCTCAGGGGACAGTATTTTCTCCTGCTCTGCCTCTCGTCAACCCAGTCTGGGACTGCATTCATTGCTCCCAGTCCAGTGACAAAATAGCAGTTTGCCAGCTACCTGGTTTCAACCAAACAAGCTTGCTTTTAGTTTGGCCTTGATGGTTGCCCTGAGGCTGTGCTGTGTCTACAGATTGCTCTGTGCCTGCATTGCAACCCTTTTGTCCCAGAAAACTGGCGCAAAATTTCATATTCTGGTGGTGAGGAGACCAGAAATTAGTGGTTGTGGTTGCTCAGCCCTCGTTAACCTCAAAACTGCGTCTACCTACCCCTGCTTTATGATGGCATCCCCTGTAGCTGCGACACTATGGATCTCCTGCAGTAGTCGCTGAAGATGGGCAGTGGACCCTGTGTGATGCTGGGTAGAGAAAGGACTCTAACAAAGGGAAAGGTACTCAGCATATTCATGGCGCAAGTGCTTAAGCCTGTCATTTGGGTCTGTTGGTGACAGAGGTCTTTCACCTCTCAGGCACTCCAGCAGCAGGGAAGTGTGCTATTTCTCTTCAGAATCAGCCCTCAGGCCTCTCTTGAAATTAGGCACATTAGAAGACAATTAGATGCATAATAAGAAAGTAATGAGGAAAGCCCTTTTATTTGAAACCTTGAAGTTGAAGGATGCTGAAATACTATAAGTGTCTGGGCCACAAATTAATGACTTTAAATGACAAATAGTAATACAACATCTTTGTTTTATCTGAAGGGGAGTCTCTGGTAAGAAACTCACAAGTGATGGTGAGTAAAGTGCTGGTTAGGTTTTGCTTTCACTGGAAGCCACTGGGATGGTGTCATGGAGTTTCAAGACTATACAGTTTGTGTGGATTGCCAGTGGGGTTATAATCTAACACACATTCTGCCTCTGCGTGTTGCAAATGAGCGGACAATGCAGATAATCCACGATAAACATTTCTCAGAAGTGCCAGCTGGTCATCTCAAGCAAACGCAGAGCTTTCCGAGGCCAAGGGTACTCTTCAGCCTGCTCCCTGCACTGGAGAGTGCTGCCCTGGATCTGGTGCAGCCCTGTCCCCTTGTCTGGAGCTGCTGTGGACAGAGCTGTGTTTGGGGAAGCCTTGGTGCACCCTTTCTCACTTGGCTGAGGGGCTGTAATGAGGTTCTTGACCTTGCAGGATATAAGGCTGCCCCATGAGGGAGGTTGAGCCAGGCGCCAAGAGCTGTTTGTCTCAATCTCTCTCCCTGCTAGGAGTCCAGTGGTTCAACACACAGCATCTCTGTCTCCTGTCAGGCAAGGCTGAGTGTCCTTTCCATGGAAACTTGGCGGGCAGCGGGACGGCAGGTCCAGGGAATCTGTCCAGAACAGAGCTGACAGTGCTTGGCGAACACCAGACAGTATTTTCTGCAAACCAGGAATGCAGAAAGCTCTTGTCCTGAGCAAGTTGTCATGGTGTTTTACGTCCATAGGAGGGGATATAGCCTTCAAATTTACACACGTAAGCCCCTTCTGATATGGGGCATGTAGGAGGAAACCTGATTGGTGCAGATTAACCCTGTGTCCATGAAGCCCCCGCTGAATGGCTGCAAGGAGAAGAAAGGCACTGCCTTCTGCCCTCCTAGAGCCAGCACGCTGTGGTATAAGTGCCTGCAGCAGAAATCTGAGAGTCATCAGGGTGCCCACTCCTAATACCTGAGCACCCATCTTGGTCCCAGCAGGCTCAGTCTGCCTGCAAACATCAGTGAGGTCAGGAAAGACCCTCTTTGGGTTAATGCACCTACCCCAGTCTTACTTCAGGAAAGTTTTCATTAGGGCTGGAGTGTTGGTGACAGCTGCGGCTAAGGGCTGCCAGAGTGTTTCCATTATGTTATATCTCCCTGTTTTCACTTGCTTGTGACTATCCAACAGTTTCACCTAGAAAGCTGAAATTTTCCAGGCCTCCTCTCTGGCTGGAGGTGAAGGGATTTGCAGAAAGTTGAAGGCGGGGGGAGGAAAGGAGAGAGAAAAAAAATTATTCTGCTCTTTTTGAAATGACAGCATCCAAGCAGAGGTGATAATTTAGGAAGACAAAGTTAAATAAAAGCAAACAGTGCTATTGCAACCTCAGAAATAACTGACACTGAGTTTTGGATGAATCTCCAAATAATTTTTTATGTTAAGAGGTCCAACTAATTTTTACTTGGCCTTTTAGCTGCATCCTTCCCTTCGGCTCAGAGTGTCTTCAGGCAGTGCTGCCTGCCTTGTGCTGCTCAGCCCCTGGCTCCCTCCTCCCGCTCCTTCCGCGGTCTGTCCACAGCTTCAGTCTTAACACTGTCTCTGTGACCTGAAACTTCTCACAAACTCAGTGAGACAGGGTCTGGACGGTTCCTGTGTCCAGCAAGGCTCTTCCCCCTGTCCACCTTTGCTGTCAGCCTGGTTACTGGTTTTGTCAACTGTCACAGATCTAGTGACATTTGGGAACCTCTTTTGTGGTGGGTCTGGAAGCAGTAATATACTCCATGTGGAGCTTTGATTCAAGTGTTTGTACTGAACATGAGGTGAGCTGCAGAAAATAAGCTGTTAAACTACATGGCCATGTAGCATTGAACTCTAGGTAATGAATTTATGCTGTAAAAATCAATTAGCATTAATAGAGTTTTTATTAGCACCAAATGTAGGTGCTGTGCTTTCTTTAGTAAGTGTGCAAAGCAGAGAAATCTGAAGCTTAATAAGCTGCAGCAATTAATCATGCTTTTCAATTCAGTTTACTTCTTAAACTGGAGACTCTGTCCCCTAGGTTGCTCATTTGAAATTGTTTCTGAGCCGAACAAGTTCTAGGTCACTGCAGCTGATGTATGGGACTATACAACTGGCTTAAAATGAACCAGTTCACATTTAAAAATCCATGCTTCACAGTTCTCTGCAAAAGAAGCAAGCAGTCATCTCATTAACATTTCCAGTAACCACTGAAGGAAAACCAGAGTAATCCATTCACTCTAATGGAGGCTGTTTTTTTTTCTTTTTATATAACACATTGGCTCGGAGGTTTGCATCCTCTTTTGGGCAGTTTGTCTCTGGAGAAGATAGAAGCCCACTGCTGCCCATGGCTATTGGTGACGCTTCTTGCACACAGGCAGTAACAGGACATGGTTTTGGCTGTGAAGAATTCATTCTCAGTCCCTGCTCACAACTGATGGTGAAGCCAACAAAAATGCCCAAGACAATAAAATCAAGATGAAATACTTCAAACTGGATAATTAAAACACAGGAGACAGAGGCTTTGTGTGTGGAAATGGAAAATCAACATATGGAAATTTGGGAAAGAAAAAAATTAGAGAAAATCTAATCCCTTCCTGCCTCCCCCGCCCCTTCAGTCCAATGTCACTTTGTTGTTTTCCAATGAGGACTTTCTCAGAATTCACACTGTGCTTATCTGACTCTGTTGAGGAGATTTGTAAACCATCCATTTCATAAAAATATTCAAAACTGTAAGATCTGAATTTATGTCCCTTTTCACTGCACAAGATCCCAGCACCCCTTGATTTCTGGGTTCATTTTCAAGCAGAAGCTTGCTGATAAAAAACCAGTACAGACAAGGGCTCATCTTAAAGTTTGCACTGCAGTGCAAGCCGCTGGACTGCTTTAAAGCCACATACAGCTTTTTGAGTTGCACAGCTGTGAGAGAAAATGAGCTCTCGGCTTTCCAGAACTATGTCCTGGAACCTGAATTTCATGCCTGTCAACATTTCCCATTTTGAGGCAGAAATCTGCCAGCTGACATCCTGTTTCCTATCTAAAGAGATCCTGAAAGAAGGATTCACCTCGAAGTGAATTTTCTAGTGGAAAATACAGACTTGTAAGAGAAGAACCAAGTTGTTCTAACTGGAGAGAGCAGGGAGAGGGAAGTAATTATTAGAAAAAGGTTAGTGGCTAAGTGAAGGAAGGATACAGAGGTGCAAGCAAAAGCGGGAAAAATGTGTGCAGAAAATGTAGAAAGTAGAGCATGGCCAAAAATTACAGAGTTTCACCCAACAGGAAACTGTACATAGCTCTAAGATGTACCAGAGAAAGCAGAAGGTGTGTTAACAGAAAGAAAAGTCAAGAAGAAAACACCAGACATGACCAGCCGGAATCATCTTAACTGAGAAATTCACAGGCGAGGTCTTCAGTGCCAAGAAAACACAGTGCTGGGAATTCAAAAGGCACTTTTGTATCAGGCTCTGACCCTCTGGTCCTGAGCCCTTCTCAACTTCTGACAGGCATCGCTCGCCGCAGGGAGGATACTATGGTGCGCCTGACATATTTTGTGTTCCCATGGGCCACATATCCTTCTCCTTCAAAACAACTGTTGTCTTTCAGCTTTTTCCCTGTGAGGGAATAAGCTTCTCTTGGACCAAAGCGCAAGATTTCCTGTCTGCCGCCTGTACACCATTACACCATCTCTCCTTCCCCAGGGGACAACAGCTCTGTGTATTCTCCAGAAAGGGGCTGCCTTGAAGCCTTGAAAAAAAATGTTTTAAAGTCCCAAGCACAACCTTATTAGTGCCAAGAGAAGAGCAGGGAAACCACCCCATCAGCACCAATACAGAGGACCACTTGCCTGCACCAACCCCAGCAGAGAGGCTGAACAATGTGCTCCACAGTCAAATCAACATCCACCAACGTTAAGCGGGACCCATGGTCACTTCTGTGGGGCTGGCATATGTCTCTCTGTCTGGGTGCACCCATTTCTATGCAGAATTTTGAGTGCAGGTCAAAATCCTGCTCTCACCAACAGCTGATTAGGTGTGGAGGTGCAGCTGGAGGTTATGGGGGGATGCCAGGTGTGTAGGCATTTTCAGATAAAGTGAAGGCTGCTGCATCCCTGCAAAGATCATTTGACACTGGAGCGAAGAGTTTTGCCTAAAGCAGCTGCTTTTGTATTTTTTTTTTCCTCTGGAAATGTAGATAAAGAATGTTTCATAGTGGAAAAATGCCTTGCTGTCGAGTTAGCTATTGGCACTTTTCATCTTCCACTTCTAAGCAACTGGCTGGATTCTGAACTGGCTGTATCTGGGACAAGGAAAGGACTACAAAAGGGACTGGTAATCAACGAGCAGCTCCAGCTTTCAAACTATGATAAACCACATTCTTGTGCTCTTCTTTGGACACTGATGGCAAAAATCCTACTCTCTAGTAAGAGAGTTGAAATCTCGGAGGATGATTGCATCAGTGGAAGGAAGCCAGATTTGCGATGCTGTAAGCGAGGAAAAGATCTGGCTGACAATCAAGATGCACCATTATAATGAAACTTTTGGGGCTGGTTCCTTTTTAATTTTGTCCTAAGTGACTGGGCCACATTCTGATTTCATTGACATCAGGCTATGCCTGACTTTAGGATGTCTCATGCAGCAGCAGTGTGCCTGAGATCAAAACTCAGCCCTCTAGGTTTCCATTCCCCTGCTAAATACAAATTTCAAGATGCTAATAGATACTGGAATAAAAAAGATACGTAATTTTAGTGACAGAGTAGCAAATGGATGCTGAATATATGTGACACTTTTTCAATTTTCCTCTTGTTTTTCCTGATGGTGTTTTGTGCTAAACATTACATTTGCCGATGCAAAATTTAAAGAACACTTTATCTTCAGCACTGAGAAACATAACATGTAATTTGCGGCTTCAGCCGAGAGTGATGGCCTTATTAGTAATGGGAATTTACTGATTAACTGCTGTTAGCAAAACATCATCTTCAAACCCGTTAGTCTGAAACTGGCAGCCGCTCTGTCGGCAGGAGCTTTTTTATTTCATCTCAGGGGAGTTCTGTAGAAATATTTCTCATTTAAACAGCTTTAGCCTTGCCCTCTCAATAATTTTTATGGTCTCAACTAATAGGTTAACAATTAGTTAAGAGCAACTATCAGCTTCATGTCAAGTCATTCACAGGGAAAAGTTCAAGGAGAGAAGTAACACTATTTCAAAAGATGGTTTATTTTTGAACAAAGAGCTCCCATCAGTTTAAAAAAAAACAGAGGGACAGAAATCAATGTAAGAGAGAAATCAGCAATAGGGAGGAAAGGCCTGGGATTTGAGTGGGGCTGGGAGAGGGGCTGCTGGAGAGAGCAAGAGTAGCTGGAGGCACAGCACAGTGCCTGGGGTTACCTGTGCTCCCACCACCCAGGCCTGCTGCAGGAAGCTGTGACCGGCACGGCAGAACAGGGAGAGCATGTTTGCAGAGTGGTAGGACGTTGCTCCCTCTTGCAGCTGCCTCTGAAGTGCTGGTGGGGGTACCCTACACCACTGCCTGCAACTCTTCACCTGTGCTTCATGTCCTCCAGTGAATCCAAGTCTCTGCAAAGTCATTGCTGCGTTCAGAGTATGTGCTTTACCCTAGCTCCTAGCTCCAGCATCTTGTTCTCTCACAGACCACCATGGTCTCCTCTCTCCTTGTCCGTGGTTCCTTCACCAGCTTGTCCCACATTTTCTCCTCTCTTTTTTGTTTGATGTTTGATTTTGTTTCAGTGTTTTCACTTTTTTTTTTTACAATTCCCATCATTGCTGTTTTCTCCCAGTCTCAAGCAATACCATTGTCCTTCCACCAGCTTCAGGTGTCTCCTACATCTCCAGGCTTTTGTTCGTTCTCTTACCACCCTGTCCCTTAGACCGAGCTCTCCGCCCCTGCTTGGGATGCGTCTTTCTCCTTCATGCTCTCTAGGCACTAACAGGGCACTGAGTAAGCCTACGAGGGATATGTGTGTTCTTCCACTTAGCTTCTGTGCCAGATGTCACAGTGGTCTACACACAGCTGGGAAGAAAAGTCCTGCTGAGCCATTGGTGGCATGTGTGTAATTAAGATGGCTTTGGCAAATAGAAGTGTTCATTAAAACGAGTCTCACTGCCACAGCATGAAGGAGGCTGCTTTTTCCCCAAAGAGCTCTCTCACAGACAGATCTTGGAGTTACTTTTGGGGTTGGAGAAGTGCACATTTTTGCCTCCAGAGTAAATCTCTGCTAAACTGGAGCTCTCTGACCCTTTTCCTGGGTGTGCAGAGTGAGTTAAGGGCATGGGAAGTGACTCTAATCTCCCAATATCTTCTTCTAGCTTAACAACTCCTCTTGCCTGGATATAATTTTTTAACCAGAAATTTTCCTCAAAATACAGAGAACTGAAAACCAAGCCCAGGCATCTTCAGTGTAAATGGCAATGGCAAATGTGGGCAGAGCTTTCCCAGCAAGGGTCTGAATAGGCTGAAACACCTCTGGCACATTGCACTGTCCTTTTGTCTGGTAACACCAGATAAACAGCCTGTGCAGGGGGCTGCATAAAAATTCATCACCTTCCATATCCTGGCTCGTGGACCATATGTTCTTGGCAGATGTGTGAGAGGTAACAGCTGTATGAGACGGTGACTGACTGCTCCTATATGGGTGAGTTCTTATATGGAGAAGGACAGGCAAGCAACTGCTGCCATCACACCAGGTAATCAGGGGAAGAAAAGAGCTTGCTATATTTACATAAAAATTATAAATTACATCCAATTCTTTGTTCGCTTTGCACTACCAGTTTTAGAAAATGGTGTTTCTGTTTTTCTGCATATATGCATGTATAGATTTTTACACATACATATATGTATAGGTATATAGAAATGTATATTTACCTGTTGCCTGAGGTCTAAATCCTGGCCTGTGAGCTGTGCAAGGCAAGGAATGCTGATGTCTTATTTCCTTGTATGATCCTTCATGGCGCTGGGACGTGAACCCCAACTGGGATCTTTAGACGGAATAGTAAATGAAACTGCTACATGGACCATGTTATCCAGTTATCTTTAAGATCAATGGTGTCTTCCTGAAGTCCAGTCAACTCTATAGACTTATTATAATCAAAGGAAGGAACTTTCTCCCTCCTCCCAGCATTTATTACAGACAGTGTCTGAGTTTCAAACCCAGGCGATGGAGCACTTTGCAGACACGTAAACCAACAATGAAGTTAAATTGCTTCACCTCAGAAAGTAAGCTCCAAATGACTTCAGACAGCTTCTAAATATATTCAGTCTGAAGGAAAACTTCCTTCTGGCTTTAAAGTCTGGAGATAAAAGAACTGTCTGATGAAAAAAAAAAGACAAAATTCTCCTAGCCAGAAAAGCCAAAGTGCTGCAGTCTATTATTTAGAGGCACAGGGGAGGTGTATGACTGAGTTCAGGCTTCATCCTAATCCTAACACAGTGACCCACCAGGTATGTGAACACCCATGCCAGGGGAGAGGACTCTGTTATCATTGGCAGGAGTTGGGCCAGGACTTCATGCTTACTTTGCCAAGGCCTTTAGCTAGTCAGCTCGGGACAAGTACTTTCCTACTCTTTCTCTTGTTCCTTGAATGGAGGAGCAATAAATAAGCCACAGCAGCTGGGGATGAACAGCAGCTGGGTTGCTACGTATCTCACAAACCTTCTTTTTAGTCTTACCGTGGGAAGAAACAGACTAAGGAGGAATAACTTTATAAGACTTTTCAAAAGTCTAACGTAAATTCAGGATTCATAAAGAGGGGCCAGAATTAATGAAATCAAGGGGTGACCTCAACCCACTTTCCTTTAGTAGAGTCTCATGGATATGTTCATCTACCTTTTCTGTAACATTAGGTTTTGCAGCTGATTTCTATCGGGTGAACAATAAGAAGATAGAACCCAAAGTGAATTATCCGGGGCCTACTCTTTCTTTCACTGACATGGATGGCAAATTGACTTCAAGGGAAACTTTATCATGCCATAGAGTTGATATCATCATAGAGGAAAGTGTAATTAAAGGGGAAAAAAAATGGGGATTCAGTCAATGCAGTGTATTTCTTGGATACCTAGAGTCGACTAAACAGTGAAAGCATTTCCTATTTTCTAGAGAACACTTTTTAATGGTAGTTGAGCTGAGATTTTTTTTTGTCTCTTTTTCAGGTGTTTTATTGAGGCATTGCTAGAGTATTCCACTAGCTACCAGGGTGTAAAGTGGGCAGATCAACCTTGAAATATTAAGGTCTCGGGACACACTTTTTCTCTTTTTTTTCTCCCCAGTGTAAATCCAGAATAACAGTAATGACTTCAGCTGAGCCACTTCAGATTTACTTCAGCATAAATGAGAGCAGGGACTGCCCATGCAGATGGAGCCTGAGGGATTAGGAGTCTGACTGTGTGTTGTACCTTTACTTCAAATTGACACCCTACCCTTAACTCAGTGGAGAACCAAAGAAACTGCTTGCCCTGCAAATGAGCACTGATGCTAATGCATTGCAGAGGGGATTTATCAACAGGCTGACACCTCAGTAGCCATCTTTTATTTGCATAGCAGATAAATGTGAATAGAAATGTGATATTAGTTGCACGCTGGTCAGGATAGGAGGTAATTCTAGCATTAGCAGAGCTGCCGGCTAAGCCACAGGAAATTTAGTAAGTAACAATGCTTTGTGTACCCAGGAACACTGCAGGTGTGTAAAGGCTGAGACCAGGCCCTTATTTAGAAAATACAGTTTATTAGATAAAACATACATAGAACCAAGTAAATCCAGTTTTTATTAAAAATACAGAAATAATTTTGCAATCGTCAAAGAAAGTACTGGCTTTTCCTATGAAACAAATCTAAAGGTTTGGGACTTTTTGCTTTATCACAGTAGGTGCCCCTCAGTACTACATTCTTAAACATACTGCATCGAATTGTGAAACCCAAACAAAAGTCTGTTGTAGAAAATTAAGAACATTTAGACCAATTATATTTGTTTAATTAAGATGCAAACAGTAGCATACAGCACACGGAACAGTCAATATACATTAAAACGTGCCTCTAAATAGTGACAGAGCATCCACTGGAAGGAATAAGTTACAAATAATAAAAAAAAGTCTGAAGAAATATAAAAGGAATCAGTTTAACACTATACTTGTTAAATGGTTGCATGTATATTGAAACACTGTACATATTAAGAATTAATACCTTGGACCCACCCATAAAGAACATGCCAAACTGACAGTTATTCTTTCATTTGGATGCATGAATATGTATGAGGTGTACATATGGTGGGCAGGTGCATATCTGTGTGCATACATCAGACCTGTGTGTACATGCACATAGAAAGGCACACATCTCCACAGCTGAAGACAAATCATTTCAATAAAACCCTTTGCAGCAGGGTGAGAGCAATACGAATATGCTGTTTGTCATAATCGTGCTGCTTCTAGGACTCTGGACATTTTATTCACGTGTTATTCTCATCCGTAAATTCCACATTCATTTTGCCTCTGCTCTCCCTTGTTTGCATATTTGCAAAGTGAATACAAAACTGCTCAATATATTGCAGTGTTCACTGTTAGAGATGATTTATTAGGGGAGGTTTTGCTGACTGAGAAACAGCAAAGTATTAAAGGGTTTTCACTGCATTTCCAATAAGTGGAACTAAGGGGCAGATGTCTTTTCCCTGGTTATTGTTAGGATCATATGGTAATCCTGGCATAATTAGTAGTTTATCCTATATGTCATGTTTAGCAAGAATTCTTGGTTGAAAATGGAGAAGGCTTGCGTTAAGAAAAGCCATAGGCATTTAGGGTGTTTCTGTAGCCTCAAATTGTTCAGCACCACCAGACAAAAAGAGGAAAACAAAGTACTGCTAAAATATGGTGCTAAGTAAAATCAATAGACAGCAGAATGAAAATTAAGTGAAAGAATTTTTCAGGTGTGACAGAATTAGACATTACCTAGATTCTGAAAAGCACATCGAGCAGTCAACTCGAAACAGAGCTAAAGACACACTGCAGTGATACAAAAGTGCAGACATGGCAGTGAATGGCACAGAGCTGCATGGCTGCCTTGGGACCTTGAGGTGATTGCAGGGTAAGATGCTTTTTTGTTCTTCTCTCATTTAAAGAATACAAAATGAAGCAGTGCTAAGGCAATGATGTGTCAAAGATGAATACAGAAAGCCTTCCTGTTCTCTCACCAGAGAGTGTGACATTGGTACCCTCTCAGTGACACTAGATGGTTGAGATTTATATCTGCACCAGAAAAGAAGTAGCCTAGGAAGGTTTACACAGCAGGACATGATCTAAACAGCCTGGAAAGCTGGGTGGTGCTGTGCATTGTAGATAGAGCAGGAGGCACCGTCTGAGGGCAGTGGTGGTTGGACTGAAGGGAGCTGATGCTGTCTTTTCCTCCCAAGGGGGCACCCAGGCACCCAGGCTGTGTCACAGCCCACACCACTGATGATACTTCCAGTGAAATAAACCCAGCTGCTTTCTGTCACCAAGAAGAGAGCAGGAGCTAGGAGACACTGGTGTAGCAGAAGCAGCTGAAGTAAAACCAGGTAGAACAATGAAAACAAGTGGGACACTCTGAGCCAAGGACTTTCAAAATACAGCCTTATATACACTTCACATTGAGTCACAAGACCTAAGACTGAAGTCAGTATCATTCAAGCCCATAATCTCATCATGACAGCACATTTTATTAAAAAGGAATTCTTATTATTTACATTCTATTTTTAATATACAGGTGAAGGAAACCTGGTGAGCTAGTGTACACAAGCTGATTGCTCTCTTTTGAGAACAGAGAGGAGAAGCCTGTGGTGTGTACTGGACAGGCTCCCATTAACTCCTATGGAATCTGGATGAGAGCTGTCACAAATGCGTATTTCTAATCAGGTGAGATGTGGCGATGTTGTGTCTACCAGTAGTAAGTAGCATAGATTGTAACAAATTTGAGAGTGACTGAATGCAAGACAGTGTGAGTTTGAACTCTTGATTGTAACAGAATTATTTATATATTCAGGGATTTTTTTCTTTATGGTAGATTTTGTATATGCTTGGAAAAATTAAAATAATTATATAGTTACTTGATACCTGATGTCCCTTACAAAATCCCTGTTCCTAAACTTCTACAGTACTGAGAAAGAGATGTCATTCACCTTTCAAGGAGGGCGAGAATAATATATAGTAGGTATGTAAAAAAAATCCAAGAATGAGAAGTACCTGCAAAATGTGATGAAAGTAGTCCTACTTATACAGCTCCTGCAGAAACTGAGGCATATCTAGCAAATTACAGAACATTAAAAATCAAAGCTAGCACACATTGAGCCCAATTAGTGATACAAAAACTGATAGCTGCACATACATCAAAAAAAACCCTGTACATGCTTCACTGGCCTTGGAAGCTAATGCTGAGGAGTTGGAAGAGAGCTCAGAGCAGCATTTAAAAAAAAAAAGTGTGAGCAGGAGTTGTGCTATTTTGCAGCCTGATTTAAGGCTGCCACTTTCCAGCTGGATAGAAACCGTTCTGCTCTCATCCTTCACAGTGTTTGGAAACACAGACCCAGAGCCAAAACCTGATCTCATTCCCACTGGTTGAAGTACGCAGTAGCCCCACAGAAGCTACAGTCATTACTCTGAACTCACACTTGTGCATCCATGTGTGAATCTGTCCTGTGTTATTGTGTGCATTTCAGTGTGGAGGATGATGCTGTAAATATTGCAATGCCAGTTGCCATGTGAATTTTTTTCACAACACTCAATGTAGGCTTGCAAGCATGGCTTTCCTCACTGCTGATTTTCTCTATCCCACCACTGTGTCCCAGCTGTCCGTCACCACTTCTCTTCTTCCTCCAGCTGTTTGGCTCTTTCCTATCTGCTTTTGCCCTTAGCATCAGCAATGGGCACCTCTTCTTTCCAATCAGCTTTCTGATGCCGGCTGAAAGCAGGCTGGACTTTTTCCACATCTGGGGAAGTGATGCTGGTGGCTCTGTGCTCAGCACACATCAATGCTTGCACCTGCCTAATGGTTGCCATTTGCAGGGCCAAGCCTCATCCACGTGACCATCAGCAACAGGACAGAAGCCAAGGATTCGTCCCAGTGAGCAGTGTAACTGGGACTGTTCAAAACAATAAACATTTAAGCAGCTTGAATATTAAGAGGCAGCGCGGGAAAAGATGGAAGGTAAAGGGGAAAACTGCACTCACCCTGCGTAAAAGTTCTGAGCCTTTAATGAGGTATTTATTGCAAATAATAATCAGCCAACTAGTTAAAAAATGTCCTCAAAAATGCCTTTCCTGATGGTGAATGAAAACAGTGGAAGTTTTTTTGTGAGATAAAGAGTATGTCAAAAAAAATACAGACAAGCTAATTCAAAGAAGTCAGTATGTGGTAGTCTTTGTTGCAGCAGAACTGATATTAGACTTTCCTGTGAAGGGCACTTCGTTTAAAGGAAAGAAAGGTTTGTAGAAAGCCACAGAGAAAAAGAGAGGAGAAACAGAGAACAATGGAAGAGCAAGGAAGAGTCAAAAGGAAGAAAATGAGTTGCACCAGGGGTGAAGGAAACACATATGTGATCACTGAAAGATGGAAAGGAAGGAAAAGAAGAGATACTGAAGAAAAGGAACAGAGGATCAAAAATGGAAGTAACTGCAGTGGGGGGACAGGAATGGAAAGGAGTGGAAAGTTCCAGTGGAAAATAGAGAGCAGAGGAAGACTAAGACAGAGAAGAATGAGGGCAGGGTGAAGGACTAACTGACATTTAAAGGCCCATCTGGGTGCTGGTTTTTAGGTGCATGGAAGATGTAGGCAAGGGTTAAGTCAGATGTGGACAATACAGGGAGAAAGGCTGGAATACGGTTAGAGCAGTTGGTCTCGTGGGTAAGGCACCAGGAGGTCTGAGTTCAAATTCCTGGCTTCACCAAAGGTTGGGTTTAATGATGTTGGGAAGGAGGCGATACAGTTCACCTTTATGGAAGTTTTACTTCATTTTCTCAGTGTTCTGCTATTATCCACTTACATGGCTGGGGGAAATTTGTGCCATGGGCTCCTATCTGTTTTCAGCATTTATCTGCAATAGGAAAGGAAAACTTCCTTTAGGAAACCCTTCTCCTTAGTGCCTCATGAAGTTGTCAACTCTTTAGGGCAGGTTGAGTGTCTCATAGTACGTCTGCACTGTGTCAAACAATCTCTACCTGTCGTTGTGTTCAAATACTGATAGTGAGTTTTGATAACAGCAGCTGAACATGCTTGTATTTGAGGTGTTAGTATTGTTAGCGGGTAGATCAGATACTCATCTCATTTACACTGTTAAAAGTGTGGAATAACTACTAAATTTACAGCAGGATCAATGGGAGACTGAAAGTTAGGTTAGTTGTTGTAAGAATATAGACTGGTTAAGCAAGAGTCTTTCTTTTACTACTAGGGGCATAAAATGAAATGCTGGTGCATGTTGACCAGCTACACAGCTACGGTTATAGCTGGTTTCTGAAGTTTTTGTGCCACAAGAAAAAGAAAAAAAATGTTTTTCTTTAAATACCAACTCTTACAGTGCTGATTGGAAGCCTTCTGGATGCTACAGCACGTTAGAAAAGCCATGAAGAAGACAGAGAGTTTTTAGAGACAGTCATTTGATTCCAGTGGAACCTGGACACGTGGATCTATTCACAATACTGCCACTGCAGCAAATGCTCAGGGCCATAAAACACATTTCAGATCAGGAAACCATCAAAGTCAGGGAGAAAATTAATCACTAGTGTTTCACTGGCTTGGATTCACTGCGCTTCAGAAGTCCTTTTTCTCCCCTTCTCCTGTGTTTCAGCTGAAAGACTGAAAGCTGTTAAAATGCTTCACTCTGAAATGTGCTCATTCCTGCAGCAAGTAGACTTCAGGTTTTTCCCATTCCCCACTCCTTCAGAGATGTTTGACAAAAGGAAATGCATTGCCTATATTTCATATTCACAAAGAAAAGGGCAGCATGATACCAGTTTTATATAACACCAAGGGAAGACTCTGGATATTAAAGACTAAAGACATACTACTCCATGCAGAGAAAGTTCAATACAAACCTGGAGACAGGGCACAAACCTTATGGGAACCCCAGTGAAGTCTGACGGTTGCCCATTTTGGAAGCTCATCCCTTCTAGCTGCTCAACCCTGCTCTTATTTCTTGTTTCACAGCCTGTCTGTACAGCCAGGCATGCCTCTCTGAACAGCACATTCATGCACTCTCTTGTCCAAACTCAAATGTGGCTTGTTGGCTTCTGCCCAAAGACCAAGAGGAGCAAGACTCTAGTCAGAGATGGAGTCTCTTCTGAAGTCCTGTGAGCTATTCCTGTCCGATTATGGTACTACCAAGAGACTCAACTGTTTGAAGTATGATGAAGTGCTGTGGATGCTGAAGGAGCCAAAAATTGTGGGTCCCTTGGACTGATCTTGAAAAGTTTTATTTTTAAGTTCCACCTAGGGCTTTGCCTCAGGAATGTGTGGAAATCTCCCAGTGAAGTCATGTTCAAATCAGGGTGAGTTTCTGCCTAGTGGCATGGTTGAATCCTCAGCGCATGGGCTTTGGTTTGCTAAGAAGTGGAAAACCCAAACCACCCTCCGTGAAACTCATAGCTAAAACACAAAACTAACTGGAGAATGTGTCGGGATCAGGTAGAAGTGCAGCTGGAAGAGCTTTCTACCAGGAAGCTAGCAGCTCTTCTGGGAGCAGGGGAGAGGGGGCTAGCCAGCAGTGGCTGTCTCCACTGTTTGTAAGGGAGGATGAAACAGCCTGTTAGGCTCTAGTTACTATGGGACGTGGCTGAAGCTTGACCTGTTTTATGAGCCAAGTACTGGTCTTAAGAATTCAATAGAAAAACTTACGCGGACCTCAGTGGGACCTGAGTTTGGCCTAACGTGCTTTATTTAATGTCTTAAGTGAGGGAAACATTTTTCTTTAGATTACAGTTGAAAGATTCTTGGGTTTCATCTTAAGTCTTATGGTGGCAGTCTATTGCACACTAATGTAACTTTCTTTTCCTTTAATAAATGATGTTTCTTCTGCACTTAGCCTCTGACCAAAACCTGTCTGCTTGAACTGCTATAAGCCTGGCTGGTTAGTGATATTTCTGCTGAAAGCAATCCCCTACACCAGTCTATGCATGCACCAGCTGACCTCTGGACTACCACATTCCCACCCACCCTCAAGCTTCAGGCACCTGGTGGGAAACACAGGCTCTGGGAATGAAGGGAGACAGAGACTATAAATTCACGTTTGCATAGCTGTACTTCTGAGGCATAGGGACTTGCTGGAGCTGGGGCCAGAATGAGTGAGTTGTACTAGAATCTATCAGATTTGTGAAGTACAGATGTGATAATACCGCTGCAACCACAAAAGAATTTACAACAGGAAGTGTTGCAGCTGTTGCTTATTAGCATTAGTACAAATTACACAAAGCAAATTGTTAACAGACATGTTTCCATAATATTTAACTCATGGCGGTGAATGAAAGTGATTCTTTTTCAAGAAAAAATTTAGATTTCCAAGGGAATCAGTTTCCAATTGTCCATGAAGGGAGCATGGATTAGAGAGCAGCATACAACTATCACAAGGAATCAGAGGCAATGTGTGCAGTAACTTTCCTGCTTTCTCTGATGAAGGTGTGCAAATTTGAGACCGTATTTTCTGGTGGGAGAAGCAAAATTCGTACAGCTCCATATGACCCAATTGCCAACAATGGGGAGTGACAGCATGTGGGCCTTGTTCTGGAGATGCTACAGTAAGGTTATGTGCACAAAAATGCTTGGAAAGCGAGGAAAGCTCTTTGTTGACCTGACATTTCCCTGAAATTTTGCCCCAAAGTGCTTATTATGAATTATTTCCCTAGCAACACCAAGCCTGTTGATGTGGAAGCAGCCTGTGCCAGCAGAGCAATCCCCTAACACTTGCTCAAGAGTTAAGGGCTGATGAATTCCTCTCTGAGCTCACTTGGCCCCTAGACAGTTCTGCTGGGAAAGGGAGGGGCTGCACCCTGCAGGCAGGAAGGGACCATGAGGTGGCTGTGTCAGGGCAAGAGGAATGACTGTCCACGGTTGCTGGAGTTGGGGCCAGGCTTCTGAGCTGCTTCCTCTCTAAAGCTGTACACCTGCTCCCACACAGTTGTTTCAAACTGCCTTGCCTGGGTGGTTGTACTGGAGGATGGTTTGTAGTCCTGCCACTAATCCCACAGAGGCATCTTTTCATGCCAGAACTTCATCAGCCACTTTCTTATTGTTTTGCTCGTAATTGCTGGTTTTGCTAGTAACGTTGTAGTTAATCTCATAGCCATCCTTTCTTTAAGGAAGAAAGTGTAACTCATGAAGACTGGTGACAACCCAGTGATCAGTTTAAGGGCAGAAACAGCCCAGGGTGATACTTTACATGCCAGTCCCAAGGGCGCCTATTTGCATTAATCACATTGAGCAAAGCTGCTAACGCTGCAAACGCCGCCACACTCCTCAGCCTGCCAAGCAAGACAGTGGGCTCAGAGAGGTGGAGGCATTCCCACAAGCATTTCTTGAAACTCAGTCAGGACTTGTTGGGGAAGGAGGCATTCACTGGTGTGAGAGAAGAGGCTGTGACAGCAGATGAGTGGCAAGGTGGCACAGCTGACTTGTGTCGCAGCAGAGGCCGAGCTGTTCAGCCACGCAAGATGCAAATAGATGGTGTGCTTGGGACCACTGGTTCTGTGTTCCTAACACCCTGTAAATGGCACTTGAGCAAGGCAAGAGTTCTCCCCAGATCCTTAGACTTTGCTTGCTTGCTTTTTTTGTATTAAAGTGAATGCTCAGAAGGTGTTTAAACTGCCTGAAGCAACCAAAGTGACTCTTGATCCAGCTATGAGTGCTTAGAAGTAGAAAAGAGGTTCATGTATTACTTTTAAGGGTATGCACAACCACCTATCTGTTGGGAGCAGTTCAAAAATACATCTGGTTTGGCAGCAGTCTGAAGCAAGAGCTACAAACAGAGCAGCAAGCAAAGTAATTTGTACAAGCAACAACTAAAGCAGCAGCTAATGGAGAAGCAGCTGACATGCGTGTTCTGGCTCTTTAGTGCCTGCTCTGAGGAAATGGCCTGACACCCTCGGCACAGCAGAGCTACTTAACTACACTCACCAACAAGACCTGAATGAGAAAAATTAGTTATAATTGCAGTATTACTGCAGTAATATTTGCCTCCTAATTGCCTTTCAGTGAAAGAAAAGAAAACATCCAACAAGGAGTTTTTATTATAAGCGTTACTTACATGTAAAATGAATTCACTAACTGCCTCCCTTGTAAAAGACAGAATGTTAAATATCCCATCCTGGACAGTCCTGTCATCCCTGCAAGTGTCATATCAAATGAGATAGCACCACTGACTGAGTACATCAGATAAATACATGAAAACTACTTCAGCATATAAAGATGTGGGAATATCATTGCCACTATTATCAGGCCTCTCAGCTGTAATGTCCACAGTAAGGGACGTGGAGTGAAGGGGTGAGACACAGAGCTGAATGGGAAGGATTCCTGCTCATGAAAGTGTGTAGTTTGGGTTCTTTTTTTTTTACCTCCACTCTCAGAACAAAATGTGAGGAAAAAACTTCTCCAGGAAAATAAAATAAAATGCAAAAATCTTCTTGGAACAAAAATGTTCCATTTCCAAAATGTCAGAATGATGTTTTGACATTACTGAAAGCTGTAGTTTCAGTTAAATAGAATTTTATTTTAGAAAGTGACATGCTTTTATGAAGAGTTTTGATTTTGACAAAGTGGGATTTTCCAGCACTGAAGCCATCTGATAAAGTCTAACCAGCTCTGCCCACTCATACACCACAGCAAGGCGGCACTCTAAGTGGGGGAATTAAAATCACTTTTGGACAAAAATGAGAGGTCAACTAAGTTCAAAATTACGGGGAGAAGAAATAGAAAAAGATTGTTGGAGAACTCTCTGAAGGTGACATTACTAATACAGCAAGATTTTTACATATTTTGGGAATATTTGTGGGGAAAAGATTCCTTTTTTTAAAAGAATGTAAGAGTGAAAGATGAACTGTACAGGTTTGATGTCAATGTGAAGTCACCTCTGCCTCAATCAGACAGATAGCTAAACAGATTTCTGTTCTCTACACCATGGCCATGAAGTGTTGCAGGTGGGTGTTAACCTTCCAAGCATCACCATGTTTAGGGTTCAGTATATTACACCACTTTATAATATGCGACTTTTCATTTAACACTCTTGTTCAGCTATTCCTGTTTGAGGTGTTTCAGCATGCAGGTAGGACTTGCTGAACACTGATTAGTCCTGTAAAGATCCAATCTTGCAAACGTATGCAGACTTTTTTTTTTAGTTTGGGGGAGCATTCTCCAACAGTTCAGCAAAATTCTTGTGGGATATCGTTTCTCATATTGTCAAGGATTTTCAGGATTAGGTCTTGAACTAGTGTCCTATTTTGGCAGTTCTAGCCTAACAACATGCATCAAGCTGAATTTTATTCCATGAGGTATTTTTGTTAATATTCTGTTTGCATAAGCAGGGTCGGGCACTGTGATGTCTTGCATATTATCAGGACCCTGTTTCTCAATTCACTTGAGGCTAACTCTAAAATAACCTGCACGACTTATAAACACTTGCTACCATTCCTTGCCATGCACCATGTGTTTAAACTGCATGGGTGTGTCCCTCCTTAAGCCTCCTTTGTGAAGGATGAAAATGAGGGCATACCCATGCCACAAGGTACCTCCTCAGCCTGAGACCTGTTCTTTCGTGTTTGGCTATGTGGATTATCAGTCAGCACCTTTTGAATTTGTGCAAGAACCAGAAGAGCATTATTTTTAATTCACTTGAGACAGAAGCCCGGCACATCTGCATATGTGCTAAAAGCCACAGCACAATCTGGAACTAATCCTGCAGTGTCCATCCCAGACACAAACGTCACTGTGAAATGCAGAGATGTGCCCTGAATTGCCAGCTGCACCTGGTGAACACTCCCATTTGGCTCCCTTGCTTTTTTTTTTAAAAAAAAGCAAACAAAACCAAACCCAGAAATTCTGCTTTTTCTAAAGTGCCACAAACTGTACGCCAGACAGAAATGGCTCAGGGAAGGGAGCTGACAGCTGAGCGCACCAGACACTGTGGGAGCCATCCACCCCCTCTTCAGCGTAACGGGAAACATCCTGTCAGAAACACTCTCTGCATTAGGGCTTTTCTTGAATTAGTTATCTGTAAACGGTGAGAGGCTTATCCTACTGGGAAGCTGCGATTCCTTGTCGGTATTTACGGATGTGCTCGATAGGAAAGTCATGATAGTCGGAGCTCATCGGACAGACAGAACCGCGGCATCAGAGCTCCAGCCTCAAGTCTATTAGGGCTGCTCCCTCTAGTGGGAAAAAGTACTTTAATTGCAACAACGTTTTTCGCTCTATTTCCTTTTTAAAAGGTTTTTTCCTTTTTTTTTTTTACCTTTTTCTCCATTTTTAATATTTTTTCTTTTCTTTTCTTTTCTTTTCTTTTCTTTTCTTTTCTTTTCTTTTCTTTTCTTTTCTTTTCTTTTCTTTTCTTTTCTTTTCTTTTCTTTTCTTTTCTTTTCTTTTCTTTTCTTTTTTTCTTTTCTTTTCTTTTCTTTTCTTTTCTTTTCTTTTCTTTTCTTTTCTTTTCTTTTCTTTTCTTTTCTTTTCTTTTCTTTTCTTTTCTTTTCTTTTCTTTTCTTTTCTTTTCTTTTCTTTTCTTTTCTTTTCTTTTCTTTTCTTTTCTTTTCTTTTTTCTTTTCTTTTCTTTCTTTTCTGCAGAATTCAAGTTTTCCAGATAGTGCAAGACATGGGGCAGTTCCCATCAAACAATAGATGACCAAACATTGTGGTTGTCCAGCCCTTGAGCATCGGTGGTGGAGCTGGAGCCCAGTCGACACAGATCAGTGATTCCTCCTTCCAGACATACCGGAGGCAAGTGAGGGACTCTTGATTAGTCTTTTGGCAGTCCTCAAAATATGCTATAGCTGTGTTTGTTTTTGATTTCCCACTTCTGATTACAAAAATAGGACTTACTATAATCATAATATTAATGATACAAAATAATTATTGTAATTACATAATTTTTGACAAATTATTTAACACAAATCAGCCCAAAAGACCCTACTGGATTAAAAAAGGTGACAATGCACAAATGTTAAAAAAGACGAGGTTTTTGTTAAAAAAGAAGGAAAAACAATCTGCAAATGAATGCATTTCTGTAAGTCAATGTGTTACCTTCAATTTTCTATCTAGATTTAGGTCAGGCCCTGTATTTTTCAAAAAATTGTCAGAACTTGGCTTGCTTGAGCTTATCAATGTGGTAACAGAGTTTCAGCGCGGGTCCCAGTTTCAGCCCCAGGTATTTCATGATCATGTCACTTTTCAGCAGCAACAAAGCATTGCCATCAATCTCCTGGTTCCAAAACAGAGAAAGAGAATCAGAATTTGTTACCCTCCTTCCAGTGCTCTGTCCTGACACATTAAACAGGTGTATCAGAAACAGCATTCCTTTTAGGGTAGAGCTAGCTGAAATGTCATGTATTTTGAAATTTCATATAAAAAATTGAAATCTGAGGCATGACAGAAGGAAACTCTAAAGGAGGTATTAATCAAATAGTAATTTTTATTCTTCAAGGAACTGTAAGGTTTGTCTAGGCTTTCCATTATTTTTGCAATTAAAACATGAGGATTTTAAAAAAAACAAAAAGGGTTGCTCTAAGCCCAACTCTGAGAAAAGCCAGTCAACCCTGAGAGAAAGGAGTATGTAAGAGAAAGAGAAAAAAGGAAAGGGATGTGGCCTCATGAAGTTAATAGCACATCTCTGAATCTCAGTTCCAGCTTTGTCCCTTGTTATCTGCATGTTTCACATATCCCCAGTGCACTTATATCTGGTGATATATATATATATATTTCTTTTTTGATTAATTGAAGGTAGTAGTAACTTTCTTATTTTATTTCACTTATTAATAAAGTTTGTTCGGATTTCATTTACCAATTGTGTAAGTGGAGGAAATTATCATCAAGTTCAGTTTTTTATCCCAGATCTGTTGGCTTGAAAATCTTTTGAAATTACAAAACAAGCACAGAGCATCTTCATTGCACAGAGAAATGGACTCGTTTTCACTATGGACTATAAAACACAGAAGCTCTCAGCCAAACTACCCTTCCTTGGATCCTGAGTTTGCCTGGGTGTTTCCAATGGTATTAGTGGATCTGCTAAAAAAATACTATCCTTCCCCACAGCTTCCACTAGGCTTACATACTCGGACAACCAGAGCTAAAACACAACACGTGCTATGTGTGCATGCATAGATATATGCATATACACACATATTGCTGCTTTATATATTGTATTCTAGTTTTGACAATCAGATCTTTCCTCTGTGGTCCCTTACCTACTAATTAAGCAATACTATGGATCCTAATTTGCCCTGATCATTATTATTCCGCTCAATAGGTGATTTAGTTGGTAAGTACTTAAGGTCACGTCCTGATTAACTCAATCAATTAATGCTCTTCATTTTGCAACCTCTCTTCTTCCCATTGTTTAAGGAAGTTAAGGGAAAGTAAGAATAAGTATTACACATAATTAATGTTTGCATAAGAAATAAAAATAAACTCCTGGAACTGTGTTGGCATAAGGTGAAGCCACTGTCAAGAGTCTGGTGTGGAGGCAGCTGTTTCTAAATGTTGAGCTCAGCATTTTGTTATTTCCTTTATTATTACCGTGTAGGGGTCAAAATTAAACTCCATGACAAGAGTATGCCAGAGGGAGCATTCGTATCCAATTAAATATACCATATTAGCCATGTCCCTGTGCAGATTGTTGGCTTGACTTATCTGCAGTATTACTGCGTCAGCCCTTTTCAAAAATAATTTCAAAAAAAAGGCTTGTGTAGCATGGTTCCCAAATGTGCGATAGCCCCACCAGAAGGTCTTGAACCAGATCTGGAGCTGGTAAAACTCAGTGCCATCAGAGCAAATAGCTTGTTCACAAGAGCTGAGATCTGGCCCACAGCAAGCTAGAACACTGCAGGAAATCATTGCCATGTTCTTGAAAGGGGAAGGACACAGCAAACGTGTGAGCTGCAAGTTCCTGGTACAATGGGTATAACATACAGCTTCTACCTGCAAGAATGAGTTTTTACTGTGTTTATGCCACTTTCTTGTAGCACATGTTCTGAGGATGCTGTTCAATAAGCAGGGCAGCTCCTAAACAAGCCCTCTGCCATGCAAATAATAATTGCACCTAGTGGTGGATGTCTCCCAGGATAAGGCTTTTAATGAGAAAGATTAAAGTCCCCATCTTCATGGGTGTTTAAGCACTTAATTATGAGTAAAAGGAAAGGCTTCGGGATCTATGTCCTTCTTGAGGTATATACATATATCCCTACTTTTGAATTTTGCAGTCTTGTGAAGAGACATCAACCCTAGTAAGACCACCAGCTGCAACAGGACTGCAGTCAGTGGCAGCTCAGTGGTCGGTGCTCAAACACTCAAGATGAAGAAGGTACAAGGAAAGATGCACGCTCACAAGTCTGATCTCTAGCACTGGCAGGGACAGGTTTCTATTTGAATAAATTTGATTAATTATATTAAACTCAAAAGTTTTTGTCTCCTTCATACATGCATTTGCCAATCACTGGCCATAATTAAACTGTCAGACCATAACATTGCTTCAGTCCTTTCCAGCTTGAGTTTTCTACCTGCTAATTTCCTGTTTAACTCTTTCCCTTCCTCTGTTTCCTTCCCTCAGTCTTTCTACCAAATCTTTCTAGCTGAGACAGCAATGCATGGAGGTTTCATGCAGTTCCTCTGCAAGGTCCCTGTCAAGACAATGGCTCCTTTGCATGAAGCCAAGATCTACCAGTTATGGGCTAGGCTTTCCTGGGCCCACGTGCCTGCTGAGGGAGCAGGGAACAGCAGAGGGGAGGTAGTAGGCAGTTTCATGGTCTTTGGTGGACAATCTCAGGAGCCACGTGTGACAGAGCTCCTTGGGTATCCTGGCCAGAATTAAAGCTTCTGCTCCTGGAGGGAAGAGCAGAACCACGGTCATCCTGCAATGTGCATGGCAACAATGGAGGATGTAGACTGCACTTTACTGGATCCTGAGAGAGATGACTCTGGGGACTGTGGTCAGCACCCAAATGGCTTAATGTAGTGGGGGGAAAGAGCACTATCCACACACAGGCTACCCCTCCTACCCTTTTCTTCCCAGTGATTCCACCACCCTCTTTCTCCCAGTGTCATAGCTCAGACAAGCTGATTGCCAAAGCAACATTTTCAGGTGATAGCTGGACCTGGTCAATGATAGTAAGTGCTTCTAAGTAAATTATGCACCTGCTTCACAGATAGATTGAACATACAGGAAGATATGACTAAGGTTAATGGACTAATCACTTGTCTTTTACCCCTGGGGTCTCTGTGCTAATCCAGATGAGATTTGAAGGCTGAAAAATTGCAGGGACATTTATAACTCGGAGGTGTAATTGAATTGAGTTGTGTGGCAATCTTACCCAGGTTCTCAGACCCATGGCGTATTTTATAAGGAAATCAATGATAAGTAGAGCCCATGGGTGCTGGGTGTTCAACAAAGGATGACAGGAACTGACTTCAATTTAGCTTGATCTCTTTGATCACAGAGCAGCTGCAGTATCGTGACATGCTTCAGTGCAGCTGGCCCATAGCTGCCTTAAGCATGTCACTGCCCTGTTGCTAGATAAAAGCACACTGTGACATCCTTTGCTGCAAATGGAAGCCAGACAAAACCAATGATCTTGCACTGTCCATATTTGCAAGATGAACTTAAAACATTTCTCTTTTTTGGGATGTACCTCTATGCCTCAGATCATGGCGATTCACTCTCCCTTGCATGAAGAAATTTCTCTTGATGCAGAGTTCCTTCTAAGAGTCTCAAAAGCTCAAACTAAAGCAAGGTCCTTTAAATCTGAAGGTGGCTTGTTTATCTGCCTGGTTACCCACATGGCCAGCATAGACCGTGTTTTCATTATCAACTTCTAAGGCAGATCTGACTTCTCTGCAGAAAGCAGGAAAGGAGGCTGGCTCCTGACCTGTAATTGCAGATTTGCTCCTACCATCACTGAGTCTGCTCTGTTGTTCTCATCCCACCAGACTGTCTGCAGAATGGCAGATGGCCTCAATACCCGCCTAGGGTGAGCAGATATCAAGACCTGTGTTCATTTTCATCTGCTCCTTAGCCACATACTCTCCTCAGTATCTGGAAACCCTGCATCTAGAGTGCAGCTGGAAGTCCATCAGTTATCTTCATCAGCTCTTGGCTGCAAGTCTGCATTCCCACCTGTTCCTGCTGGCCCACAGGCAAGGAGTGGGACCTTGCGATCAAGCCCTCTCTCTTTGCTTTGCAACTTGATACTCTGATCAGGAGTTAGGGCTAGGGAAGCTCTTCTCATTTAGACCTAGGTCCAGGCATTTACATCTGAAGCTGTGCTGAACACAAACAAGTCACTTTTAGGGTAAAATCCACTTTGACAGCCAAAATTAATTGATCAAGGAGGGATGGAGGAGAAGGAGGAGGCCGAAGATGCTATTAGATGCATTGGTGCCAACTCCATATACAGTAGCAAAACAAGAAACTCTAGATCAGATGTGTGTTTACAGTCTTACCCTTTACTAATTAAGGATAATATAATTTCCACCACTGGAGATTGCCTAGCAAAAGCAACTGTCGTATCCTCCAGTGAGTCAGCAGGTCTGTTAAATTTGGTTATGTAGTTACATAATACTGAGGGGAAAAAGATTAAAAGCTTGGCTGTTTTGGGGTTTTTCTTGTAAATATCTAAAGACACAGAAAAAATCCTCTTCAGAGAAGAATCATAGGTGCCATGGGGAAAAAAAGTCATCGAGATGAGGCTTTTTTTTGTGCCAATGTGACAATGAAAAATGAGAACCAGATCCTCTGTTCTTTCTTTTAGATTCGGCACAGAAACAATTTGTGGTAGCTTAGTTGGGAACAAATAGTGAACATTTTCTTAAGATATTGTCAGGGTCTCCTCATTGGAGGAGAAATAGGAATAGGAATAGGAATAGGAATAGGAATAGAATAGAATAGAATAGAATAGAATAGAATAGAATAGAATAGAATAGAATAGAATAGAATAGAATAGAATAGAATAGAATAGAATAGAATAGAATAGAATAGTTGGAAGGGACCTACAATGATCATCTAGTCCAACTGCCTGACAAATTCAAGGCTGACCAAAAGTTAAAGCATGTTATTAAGGGCGTTGCCCAAATGCCTTTAAGCACCGGCAGGCCTGGCCTCTCTGGGAGACCTGTTCCACTGTTTGACCACTCTCTCAGGTGATAAATGCACCATTCATCAGCCCAAACTCCTGCTGAAAAACTTTGTAGCGCCCTCAGTTCTACCTGGCAATGCAAAAACACTGCCTAATTGCAGCCTAAGGCAGCTGAGGTGTGTGGGGGGGTGTTGATGTGTACTGGCTACCTCTTGGGAGTGCCCATGCACTTGGCTTAAATCACCCAGAAGCGATAAGGGCAGTTTTCTACATACGTGTTTTCTGAAGAGCTCCACGTGAGGACCTAAAGCGTGAGGGTCTGCATCCTTGACAAACCAAACCACGTCATCCACTGTCCAGGTCAAAGGATTCTTGCTTGATGGTCGAGCTGCATCTTCTGGTGAAGGACTTGAGGCTATCAGTATAAAAAAAGGGCACAACAGCTCATTACAAGTCACACATTGGTTTCCTTCATTTGTGAGCTTGCGGTGGCACAGCGGCCTCGCTGCGGCCTCAGACATTGGGTCTGTGTGTGCACCCATCAGCCTGAGATAGTGGGGTGGTGAGAGAAGGGGACTTGGAGCAGTTTCCAATCTGACTGCTTATTGGGAGACATGGTACCAGCTGGTGAATTCCGTTAAAAAACATGAAAGCCTCAGGTTCCTGCTGGGGAAGAAGAAATGCGCCAGATGCCGGGCTCTTAAACCAAGCTGCCCCTGCTGTCTGATCTGCAAGCAGTGGGGTTCTTGGCTCAGGAAGATACCACCCTCCCACCTGGAGAGAAATCACTTCAGCACAAAACAAAGAAATTTGCCATTGAATGTGAAGGTTAGAGGATGAAATCAGGATTTAGCAAATGTTTTATTTTTTTTTCCCCCCTCACATTCAGGTATTCAGGTTTATATTAGAGCTTATAGGAAAGTTTCTAATCAATATCCTCCTAATCTTAGGCTTCCACAAAGCTGATGGTCCTCAACGAATGCCTGTTTGGAAAGCTACTAAAACATGCAAAGATGAACACCGCACATGTGACTTTTTAATGGTATAAGACCTAGATGATTTAAGGTCACTTTGGCTTGCTGTAGCTTTAAATCAAGTGAATAAAGGCACATTGGAATAAAAGTGCATTTATGCTTTTATTCTTGGTCTCCTCAGAATTATAAACCTCAGCCTCCGCGTAAACCCCTGCTTATGCTGCTTCACTATTACAGGAACTCTCTTATGCTAGGTTACAGGAAAGCTGTTTAAATTTGTTTATATCCACATCAAGCAAACTTTGCATTTGCAATTGGCAGCACACAGATATATAAAACGTTACTTGCCTGCTCACCTCTTTCTGTTAAGGCCCAGTTTTGTATGAGAGGTGCAAATGGCAAGCAGGCGGGCACTATAGAAGACAGAAAAGGAAACAGAAGAGTGCAAGTAGAGGGAGACCACAGATACCTAAACTGGAGCCTGGAGAAGCCCTGAGTAGCCAAGAGGACAATCAGAGCTGTTGAGGAAGAAAGGGCTGAGCTCTCCAGATAAGTACTGGGCTTGTAAAGACAGATGAAATATATGAGAATCTCCGTGCATGACTCAAAACACAATCCTAATGCATGTGAGTAAATGTAGTGGGCTGGGTTTGTGGCTTATGTAGATTCTCATTCCAATGACTCAAACAGAGGCATGCAGATTTATATTAGCTGAGGATCTACCCATATATGCACAATAACAGCTTTATGTGCATATTGGTCCTTTTTTTCTTGCAGCCGAGCTCATCTGTAAGATGTAATATAAGATGTGTACTATAATGTACTATAATGATATGTTTTGCAGTTACAAAGGATGAACTCCAGTAAACAGCAGTGCTATGAATGTGCAAATCTAGTCGATGGGCTTCATAATGGGATGTGATGTAAATATCATGATAATTACATCCTCATTTGCTAAGTCACTGTTCTGGATATAAAGGACAAGGAATAGCCGCAGGTCCTCTTAATTAGACAGTGAGGATTGGTGTTTTTATGGACTCAGGCGACCCTGGGCTTTGCTCACAGAATAAATGCAATACACAATGGTACAGATACCATCTGGAGCCTTTGGCATGAAACAATAAAGACAAAGAGTGCAAAACGAGCAGCGTAATCTTGGCCAACCCCTGGATCATCAGTAACATCAAGTAACATTTTCAGGGACAAGTGGGAGAGCTGAGACTTGTCTTGCAGGCAGAGGTGAGTATTTCTCCCCTACCCGATCTGTCGACAGTCTGGGTGCCAGCTGATGTGTGGAGATATTGGGCACCTCAGCACCTCAAACCAAAGGCAGGGAGAAACCAGGCTTTCACGAACCAGTCAGAAAACAGAGAGGGGAGAGAAAGGTTTGGCCATGCCCAAAGGATCGTGGAAGTTCTTATGCTACTGCCATGATGCAGTCAGATCTTGGGCCACTAATGAGGATCACATTTATTCCCTTAAATTGGTATGAATGTAAGGAAATCCCAAGGGGCTTAGCATGGGATTCACACCATGCACAGAAAGAGCAGCCCCCAGCCCAGTGACTCCTGCCTGCAATCCACTGCTTCCAGAAATGCTAGGAAAGTGCAAAGGGGAAAAGAGAGCCCCAAGAGCAGCTGGGAGCCTTCATGGGTATTGGAATTACCTGTAATAAAAAGAAGTGGGATAAGAAGAAAAGGTTGAAATGACAGAGGAATTCTTTTCACTCCTTCACAATCTAACATTCTTGATTTTTAAAGACAAATATTTAAGTGACCTTTCTAAAGAGAGTGAGTGGCTAGAACTCTTCCACGACCTAGCAGGTGAAAATAAACCTTTCAAATTCCTACCTGAGGTATAATACAATAGTGGAAAAACAAGAACTATGTGTAGATATTAACTCTTCTATGATTGTTTTGTCTTTATTTAACTACCTAGGGTCAAGTCCTGGATTCTCTACTGCTTTTTCACGAATTAAGATGTTGTTTTACTTCTGTGTAAGAGTCTACCTTTCAATGTTGTTAACAAAACTGCAATACCACTGGCTTGCAGAAAAACACCTTGAATACAGTTTGTAGCTGTTGAGTCTGGAAAAAAATGTTTTTTCCATATATTTTAAGATGGATTTTGTTGTTTAATTCAGTCTCACTTTTAAACATCATAGTTTACACATTTAAGTGTAATCTCTCTATTTACAAAAGCAAAGAAATCATTTCATGTCTACACAAAGGCACAGGGCTTGTTTCAACAGCATCACTTTGCTGAAAGACTATATTAAACACAAAAGTGTTTGATAGCAGCAGGGCAAGCACTGTACATTTTTTCTTATCTGAAGGTATTCACACTTAACCTAAGAATTAGATAAATGAGGAAGTCTCATGTCTCCTGGGTATCCTATGCCATCCTGTCATCAGAATTAATCAAGATGATAATGAATACTCAGATTACAAAGAGATAGGAGTGCTCACGACCAATAATTATTTTTAGAGATCATAATCTAGGTCAAATCCAATTTCCTGTTTTTGACAGGTAGCAAAAATTTGTCAAATTAATGGAATGGGATATGGAAATTTAGGTAATTGGAGGAAAGCACTTCCCTCTCCTGCCTGAAGCGGTACTGGGGAAGGAGAGTGAAGAAGTTCCTCTGCAGTGGAAGGTCTTGGGGCATCCCAGTTGAGACCATTGCCTGCACGGAAATGGTTGGAGATACTGTGTCAGTGACCAAAGCCTAGTGAAGCCAATGGAAAGACGTGACCTGGACAGGTCTGAGTTCTTACCCCATGCAGGCTTTTGTCTGTCCCCTCTCTGGCCTCAGGACCTTCCTGAGAAGGAGGGTGGAGTCAGAGAAAGCCAACAGCCAAATGGTTGCAGGGACATGACAAGGAAATCTGATGCTGAAATGGAGTTAAGCCCTTGAAAAAAGGAAAGATAAATAACAGACTCCCTAAACATGTCCTTGGCAAACACACAGAGCCCAGAGGGAGTATGGTCATTGATAGATAAGAGTGGAAAGGGAGTGACAGATGAACTTTAATATTGCTTCAGGCCTAAATGATTTCTTTGCCTCAGGGGAAATGGGCGGGGAATGAAATTTTAAAACGTTCTCTCTGATTGCACTGGAGCAGATAATAAGGAGCAGCAGATCTACTGAAACTAAGCAGAAGTAGCAGACCCTCAAAGGTGCAGAGAAATGGAAATTATTTAAAAAAAAAAACAAATAGTCTCCCACTATAAACAAGGATAGGAGGAAGGCTTTGTAGAAGACACTTTCTAAAAGTCTAGGGCACACCAAAGCAGAAGAGTAGAAGCACCCAAAAAGGAGGTGTGTGGGTGAACACAGTCACAGGGTATTTGTGGACACGGAGGGGGGAGGTTATGAGCCACAATCAGCAGAGCACTCTGGAAAGAATATTGGGCTTAGTGCATCATGTTACCCTGGCAGGGGCCTGCAGGAGATGCCATGCACCACCTGGCTGGTGGCCTCGGTCCTTGTCCCACCAGTGCGGTGGTGCGGTGGCTGCTCCCGCTCCCAGCACAGCACGCGTCATGTGGGGATGCAACATCGCAGGTGCTCCTCCACCCACTGCAAAGCAGTCCAGCATCCACCTGTATGAGATGCAGCCATGGGCTGATGTCACATGTTTATTTGGGCTTTTGTTGATTCGCCTCTCTTTTGCAGGGGTGGCGGGGGAAACAGGCAGCTCAGTGAAAGCATCGAGCATTTCAGGCTGTAAATGTCCTCAAAAATAAATAGGTAGACTGTTTGCCAAATAAGTGGTACCCAACACTGACCCCCACAATGCCATCAGCACCTCCTTTGCCACTGCCTTGGGGAGGTGCTGGATTCAGCCCCCCACAGGGTGTTGACAGTATTATTCTGGAAAAAGAGGAACTTCAAACCCTGTGCCCCCAAATGTTTTCATGAAATAAATGTATTAGCAAGCAGGATTGGCTCTTTAACAAAGGCCCTCAGGCGATAATAATTAACTGCTAATATTGGATAATAAAATCTACATTAAAATAACAAGCTACGGGGCAAGGTTAAGGTTATTATGTTGTGGTTGAACACACAATCCTTCATATTTGGAATGAAGGCTTTGTTTGTTATGTAGGCAGGCTTGGAATGGTTTATGGTGTCCTTGACTATTCCTTCCCTGATTTAAGAGCTTCAATTTGGCAAATGATGACAGCAAAGTGCATGTTTATCTGTTAGCAGCCCCAACTGGCTTTATGAAATGAGATTTTTTGTTTGTTTGTTTGTTTGGAATTTTTTAGCATAATCATGGAGAATTACGCATCGAGCTTCCAATCGCATTAATGAGAGCTTTGAGGTTTAATCTCATTCATTCCGCTTGAGAGACATGTTCTGCTTTTCGCTGAGATGTGTTTTATGGTTATGGCTTTTTTCCATGATATTTTCCCACCATAATAAATAAGGCAAGCTATTTTTCAAAAATATCCATAAATAAAGAGGATTGGTTTGAGGTTTCAGAGAGAAATTCTTCCTCTTTTAAATGAGTCCTACCCATCCCTGCCTCGTATGCAAACTGAGGAGGGAAAGCATAGAGAGTGACATGCACCACTTGCTCATCTTTGCTCACTTATGATTCAGCAACATATAAATTATCCCTATAAAGAGGAAAAGCACATGCAGAAGCATCATAGTGAGAGTGCAGGTTCCAAAGACCTTTGCAAGAGAGACTTTGTGAAGACACTAATCAAACTCTAGTGAGGGTACACTAAGACAATTGCAGAATAAGTGTATTTTAAAAGTGTAGGACTGCCAAAAAAAAAAAAAGTAGAAGTAGTATGGTGGACAAAAGCATGATAGCTGTGAAGAAATACAGTCTCTAATCTCAAGGAGGAGCAGGCAATGCTTTGTAGGACTCTGTGGTGGGAATTCCAGTGTTACAGAACTGATGCTATTGTAAATAGAATAGGAGATTAAACCTGGCTGTGACTGGAAAGAGCATAGTCTCTTTAATGCCAGAAATTACATCATAATGAAACTGTGAACACCATGACTGTGGAAGACTATCTGCTGGAGACTCCAGAAAGAAATTGACTGGATCAGAGTATATATAATGGATGGTGGTTGCACAAACATGCACCAGCCATTTGTGCTGATATATGGTGGTGCTTATTGGTAGGGCACAGGGGATTGCTCTTCCTCCTGTTGGAGACCTTAACTGCAAACCTATCTCTGTACAGGTTTGCGTGTACGATTATGGCAGAACCTAATCTACAATGGTGACAGTGGGACTAATAAATTGTTAATAATTGTAAATTATCAATATCAGCAAATTAGTAACAGTTTTCATGATGTTCACTGCATAACTGTCAAGTTTTAGGGAATATTTACTATTGATCAGTATATGTTTCAAGCTAGAGAAATAAAGGTATTTGCAAAGCTTATTGTATGGCAACTGTATGACTTTTCTGAGACAAGAAACACTGGTATTCACTGTCAGAAACAGGAAGGGAAAGTAATTCAAATGGGCAAGCTTAAGAAGCTCTGATTTTACACCTCAGTCCCTTGAACATAGATACAGACCCCTTGTACCAAGGCTTTTCTCCACACAACATATTTTTAAGCACGGGAACTGTACTGCAGTATTTTGTGGGTACTGAAAATGCACAAAGTATTCAATAAGCCATTGGGTGATTCAAGGAAAAAAATATATATACTGAATATGAATCCACCACTTCTGGTTTGGGAAACCCCTGAGCCGCAGATTTCTGAAGGTGGAGAGGATAATGGGGCACCGTCTCTTCATTTATCTCTTCAGTAGGGGTGTGCTATGTCTCCTGCTGGAGATGGGATGTGTGGCCAGGCAGACCTTTGCTCTGAACTTCTCTGACCCTTCCTATGTACTACAAAGAGATAAGGACTTATCCCAAGCAGAATGACAAAGATTTTCGAAGCAAACAAGTAACAACATCGTTGTTAAATCTTGGCTCACAGCTGCCAACTAAAAAGCTTGATGAAAGGGTCCTAGTTCCGCCAGGAGGCTCTAGGGAAGCAGTGGGAGAGAGGAAAATTAATTCTGTGCACAGTAAGCCTTTTGTCCTCCCAGCACCTGATTATGCCGGCCAGAGAAGCACTGAACAAGATGTGAAAGAAAAGACTTTTCATTTCCTTTTCTTTGTAACTGAGGCCCCTGGTTCTTAGTGACAACATTTTGCAAGTTGTTTACAGTACTACATTTCTACACTATCCACTTTGCTTTGAGTAAAGTTGATTCTGTAAATAAAGAAGAAATAATGAGAGACAGAATCTTATCTGTGATCTGTATAATAGAGTAACACAGGGGCAAACCAGGGAAACAGGTATGTGTAAAGAATAGCAAAGTGAGTGGTGGTTTTTAGTAGGTATTGAACATCTAAAAAGGAACACTTACACAAAGAAATACAAGGATAAATACTGGTAATGCGTGATTTGGAAGAATAATATTCTAAAATATTAAATAGTGAAGCTCAAGAACAAGAAATAACACAGGCGTTGGGGTAGTGAGGGATATGAAGGAATTATGTAAATATCTGCTGCTACTGCAAAGAGCCTCTGGAGTGGCTACTAAGCAAGAAAATCGCTTGCAGTTTCCAGGGAAAATGCAGGAGTAGAAAGACAATGCAATAAGCTAATAGTAGACGAAGGGGCTCGGGGAACTTCTGCAAATATATCAAGATTTAAAAAGAAATATTAGAGTGATGATGGATTCTGTTAATAAATGAAGGAGGGAAAGAAATTAATGGCTTAAAAATGGCTGAGACACTCAACTCCCTTGTTAGATCTATCTTCAAGATGAAAAATGCATAAATGAAGTTTGAATAATTAGTAAGGGGTGAAGACATTGTTGGAATTACTACTGATAAGGACCCGTTAATGGAGAACACGGAAAATGCAAATAAATACAAAGTTAACCAAAGTTCAGTGAATTAGCTAACTCATTTGACGAACCCAGGTCATTTTTAGAGAAAAAATGAGTCATGGCTAACAGGGAATATAGCTAATGAGGAGAGTGACCAACCCAGCAAATGTAAATCCTAGCAGGGTAACTGGGCAAAAATACAAAGAGAGGAAAGAAGAAGCGTTATTGAATACAGTGGTTCCCATGGCATCCCTTGAATTTGCAGACAAAGTTTTTGTAACTTTGTTTTCTGAATGATAAAAGAGCCTTGAGCAGTGAGCTGAATGATTTCTAAATATGTATGTTTTGCTAGGCAGTCTTTTTTAAGCAAAAACTGCCTTGATTCACGATTAAAGGGGCAGGAAGTGCCACACAAAGCGTTTTTTTTTTAAATGGTTTGAGGTAGGCACTAATATTTGGGTTTGATCTGCATCGTATATTTTACATGTGGTGTCACACAAGTAACAGGTATCTGCCTGTAGGCAGTATCAATCTTTGGGAGGAATGTCTTATATATTAATATTTATATCTGCAAGTCGATAATAACAGTTGTAATTGCCACATGATTGTACATAATGCATATGTTTACATAATTAATAACAGCATTAGAAAACATTCACCTTTTTCCTTAATGATGAACAGATTGATTTTGTGTTTACACAGGTTATTATTTCTCCTTCTAAATGGAAGCATGAGTGGTCTGGATGGATGCTGTCCCAACCTCACCTGACTGATTTTTCTAGGAATTTAGGAATGAGTTATGACTGCAGAATGGCACCAGCACAACACCACACTTTGCTAAACAGAAGATATTATATTACCGCTTCTGTTTCCTTCAAGATAGGTCCCATTCCTTGTTGGACTTGAGTTCTGGTGCCGCAAGCCATTAGATGAGGACCCCCCTGAAGACATCTGGTCAGGACGATGGCTACAGGAGGAAGAGGAGCCTCCAGCAAGATGTCCATCCCCAGGACTCTGCCGCATGTTGTACATGGAGCCCATGCAACTGAAGGCAGAATCAGTGGGATCCACACTGTACCGCTTCATGTTTGCAGGATCAACCAGGTAGTCCTCAGGTGTGACTGTTTCTGCTCAGGAAGCCAAGATGCAAAAGAAACATCAGTAAAACAGACCCAATTTTAATTCAGCCCTTAGGAAAAAATAATATATATATTTGCCAAAATTCCCTTTTTCTGGCAAAAAGTTTAGCTGCTTTTCCAACTTTCTGTACAGACACCTGGCTCCAGGAGGAATCCATGCTGAGAACTGATAAATAATGAAGGGAAGCACAATCACTCAGAAGTCACTGAATCAGTCAAAACAGGAAAACCATGGCTTGATGTGACTCATTCATGTCAGCTTACAGCAATATTCTCTGTAAAATTCTGGGCCACTGACTTTTGTGTCCCATTTGCCTCACGGTGCTCCCTGAATACCTCTGGAAAGGTAAGAGAGGAAGAAGGCAAAGGAGGACAACAGGACAGTCGGTTGGGTTCGTAATCCCTGGCAGACAGTAGGAGGGAGTGAAGGTAATAAAACAAGCATTCTGGCTGCAATTACCAAAATTATCCAGAGAATCTGCAGACATACATCATGCCTGGTATCCCACAAGGAGAAAAGGCTTGATGACCAACAAGCACACTCAATGTTTATCATGGTCAGAGATGTGTGAGAGAGTCACTTGGACTGGCTGGGATTCAGGCATGAATACCGGCATCACGGACAAATGCAAAACATTGCTTTGGTTCCTCTCCTCTGCGTTGCACTTTGTACACCATGTGGGGCTAAATACCTTACTTTTCAGACTCCTCCCAATAAACCAAATTTTGCATTTATAGACCTGCTTTAGAGACTCACACTCCAATTTGCTTGGAGGTCCAGCCCCAAGTTTTGCAGTACACGGAATTTTTTTGCTAATTCCCCTTATACCTGGGTCCAGGTCTGTCTTGCTTTGCTGTCTGGACTGACTTCCATGTCTGTGATATTATCCTTCTCTGGTCAGTCTCAGTCTCCTCCCAACAGGCCTTGATATCCAAGTTCCTTCATACTTGCCTTTTATATCGTCATAAAACATAGTGAAAGCTCTTCCTCCTCCTCATTTCCACTGCTGTTCCCTCTGCAAAACCAGCCTTCCCCTCACTCAGCCCTGGAACCCTCTCCTCCACCACCACCAGCATCACTAATAACTGGGATACAAGCAGAGCCCCTGTAAACCTCTCTGAGATCCAGACCTTCACATAACCTCTAAAAATACTGGCAACCTGCACTTCAGAGATTCCCACTCTCACTGGGTGAGACTGGTGTCTGTAACACTGGGTGTTAACATCTGGTGGGCAGGGAGCCCCTAGATTAGGGAAGTGCCTCCCATTGCTCCACAAATTTCTTTGAGCTATTGTAAATGCCACTTTCCTCATCACGTGTACTCTCCCTTCAGAGAAATCTAAGCAGGGCGAAATTACCCCAGTGGTTTTGCACATCTCCTTCCCTGACTGAGTGATGCTCTCCTCCTGATGCATTATGTAGCCTTATTGAGTAACAGGAAGACTTTATGCTGCAATTTATGCTACAGGACCCAAACCCCATCATTAGCAGGTGTTGAGGCTGTATATAATAGAGTTTTCCTTTTAATTTACATTTTCACTCTTTTATTTAAGAAAAAAACAACTTGGCAGCTGTATTCAGTAGTTGATGTTAAACAAACATGATTTAGTTTGACAAAAATACTCAAGAGTTGTGCCATGCCAGCATCCTGACTTGTGTGTCAAGCCACAACACAGATTTTTGATACATGATTGCCTGACTTTTTATTTTCTTGCTGCTGTCTTTTAAAACTTTGTCCCATTCTGGGCCAAGGTTGGGCTTGCCATAAGGCAAACATCAGATCAGATAAGGCAAAGATCAGATCACACAGCATAAATGTGACATTTCCTTGCTTTTTTGTGCATTTGCCTCTGCAACTGCAAGTAACTTCCCTTTAGCAAGACTTCATTTCCTTGAGATGATTTGTATTCTTGGTGCATGCGTTCAGGTGTCGTGCTGCTTTCTGCCAGGGATTTCTGAGTTTGATTCTCACGTAAGTACAGATCGGATGTAATTCAATTGTATTCAACGGAGTTCATCTAATGTAACACTGGCATAAGAGAAATGGGAATTAGACCCTGTGAACCTTTCTCACTAACCTCCAACAGATGCCAAAATTGTATAGCAATTGAACTAAATACCTTGCTTTTCAAACTCCTCCCAATAAACCAAAGAAAATCCAATCAAGCCTCCTCATTCAAAGGAATTTAATTACTGAGTAGAACACTTGCAATAAAAGCCTCTTATGCATAAAGAAGACAGTCTTTCTGCAGCATCCTGCCTGCACTGCATGGAATAATTATGCCTCTTGTGAATCATTACCTCTTTATTCCAGGAAAAGAATGCTCTTTTAATATGATTACAATATGAAGAAGATACAGAATATAAAAAAAAACAAACAGCACAGAGCACTGTTTAATAAACGGCATACAGCTTTTATTTCTTTGGGTATAAATGACTCCGAAATTTGTGATCTTACACCAGGGACTTTTTGACTGATGTCAGACTCTCTCAGTAGTCTTTGTGAAATAAGACACATGAGGGTGAAATCTCCTTGTGAAAGAACTTCCATGAGTTGTGTACAAGACCCTGACGAGAAGCCAGATGCCAGATGATGTTTCTGACTCCGCCTAAGACTCTTCTCTTAACCTAGATCAAGTCATTCTACATTTCTCTGCTTTGGGCTCCAAAATGAAAGTAATAATGCCTATTGCCACGAATCAAGCAGCAGCCTCTGTTCATTACTGTTTGAAACATGCTCCAGTGGAAGATGCTGTGGGAATCTGAAAATCGTATTCATGTCTCTATTGGACAGAGGGAAGCAGGGATCATCTCAAGCAGCCAAATTTCTATGCAGGCCTTTTCAGAGCTCCTGATCTTCAAGTTGACATGAGCAGACAGTAGATTACAAGGGCAACTCATCAGTCCTGACTGAAAGAAGCTCGTGATGCAGGTCACAGTGAGATTAGGAAAAAGGAGGCTGTACATTCAAGTAAGTATGGTTATAGATTATAAGTCATACGGTTTTAAAAAGTGCTGGCCAGCTTCAGTGCTCTCTGCTGAGTGCTGAGTGAGAAATTGGTTGTCGTCTCCACACCAAGAACCGGCCATAGAGAGAAGGGGAGGACAGTGGCATGGGCTCATGTGAAGGGTCCAGGGTCTCCTACAGCAGCACAGGAGGCAGCAGGATAGACAAGCTCCACTGTCCAAGAACCACAAAAGACTGTGAAAGCTCTTTGTGTTCATAATTTATCCAGCTCCTAGTTATTTTGTACCACGGACAAGCTGGATGATTTGGGGCTCCACCAATGACATGTATGAAAATGTATGTTTTTTCCGCGCTCCCAGAAGGCCTTGTAGAGTGTACAGCTTTCACAGCTATTAATCTGGCCAATTAGGGAAAAACATGATTTCTAAGACAATAGAAGAGAACATAACTCTCTATTGAGGTTTAAAATGCAATAGTTTCATAAAGTTTATCCTTTCTGCATTTTGTAGCACTTCTGCATTTTATTTTCTAGGTAGTCAGCAGAAGGACACACAAATGTTTTAAAGCAGAATTTATCAGAAAGCTGCTTTGAGCCTTTGCTTTGAGCATAGTAGTTGATGTTACAAGTATTCACCACCCTAAGATGCTCAAGCCATTTTGGCATAGTTTTCCTTTCCATGAATGGTCTACAGCCAACCAGATTGAAAAGCCCAAGGCTCTTAAAGACAGCATACCTTAAAATGCAGCAAAGGAGGAGAGAAAAAAACCCAAATGCTTTCCCAATTTAAAAATCCACATATTTTTAGCTGAGTTTGTCTGAAGTTCTTTATGGTTCCTAGTCAAATTCCTGGAGATGGGTCAGCTGAGAGTTAAAACAGCATGAGAACCTGCAGCTCACATCCCAGCTCTGCTGCAGACCTCTGTCTGGAGTGACCTTGGTCAGGTTGTATGTCATCTCTGGACCCCAGTTCTCCATTAGGATGAAGAAAAATACTTGTAGTGTCTCTCACCCCTGCAACATGTGAAGTCCTTTATCTCCATGGTATCTGTATGTCACTACATCATGGGTGTATACTGTACTGTGTGTGTGAATGCAGAACGCATACAGTCAACCTTTGGTAGTGTCTACTCTCAAGCTGCTTTCTGACACCAGCAAAATCACCCTTTTCCCATATTGCCAGCTTTCTTCCCATCTACCTTTTCTACTTTCCCTCCTCCCACACCACTGACCTGCACAGCCATTTCTTCCTAAGGCTGTTCACCTTCCATATATCTCGCACTTTCATTCATCCAACTTTCTTTTTCCTGGTAAGCCCATGCCTTTCTCTGGGTTCCAGATTGCCACTTGGACAGATGAGCCTGAGGTCAGGGCAGAGAACACGGAGCAGGTTCCCAATTCCCAGTTAACAGGTCGTGTCCTGCACAGCTACCGAGTGGCTGCATCTGTGTGAAGGTTGCATGGGGCACCGATGGAAACCCACAGTCCCATGAGCATGCCAGACACTGATCCCCAAACCAGAGAGGTTCTCTTTTACACACTGGTAGCTTTCCCAGGACAACTGCCCTTCTTGCTAGGCCAATACTTTTGTGTGATTTCATAGCTTTTTACTCCACCATTTGCAATGATTAGTCATGTATATTTGTTCTAATTAGATTCTTCATTAACTACTTCTCTCAGTCAATAAAGACTCTTTCTTTCTTTCTTTCTTTCTTTCTTTCTTTCTTTCTTTCTTTCTTTCTTTCTTTCTTTCTTTCTTTCTTTCTTTCTTTCTTTCTTTCTTTCTTTCTTTCTTTCTTTCTTTCTTTCTTTCTTTCTTTCTTTCTTTCCCTTCCTTCCTTCTTTCTTTCCCTTCCTTCCTTCTTTCTTTCCCTTCCTTCCTTCTTTCTTTCCCTTCCTTCCTTCTTTCTTTCCCTTCCTTCCTTCTTTCTTTCCCTTCCTTCCTTCTTTCTTTCCCTTCCTTCCTTCTTTCTTTCCCTTCCTTCCTTCTTTCTTTCCCTTCCTTCCTTCTTTCTTTCCCTTCCTTCCTTCTTTCTTTCCCTTCCTTCCTTCTTTCTTTCCCTCCCTCCCTTCCTCCCTCCCTTCCTTCCTCCCTCCCTTCCTTCCTTCCTCCCTTCCTTCCTTCCTTCCTTCCTTCCTTCCTTCCTTCCTTCCTTCCTTCCTTCCTTCCTTCCTTCCTTCCTTCCTTCCTTCCTTCCTTCCTTCCTTCCTTCCTTCCTTCCTTCCTTCCTTCCTTCCTTCCTTCCTTCCTTCCTTCCTTCCTTCCTTCCTTCCTTCCTTCCTTCCTTCCTTCCTTCCTTCCTTCCTTCCTTCCTTCCTTCCTTCCTTCCTTCCTTCCTTCCTTCCTTCCTTCCTTCCTTCCTTCCTTCCTTCCTTCCTTCCTTCCTTCCTTCCTTCCTTCCTTCCTTCCTTCCTTCCTTCCTTCCTTCCTTCCTTCCTTCCTTCCTTCCTTCCTTCCTTCCTTCCTTCCTTCCCTTCTTTACCTTCTTTACCTTCTTTCCTCCTCTCCCACTCTAACTTTTTTGTTGTTGTCTCCTGTTCCTCATGTTGTTTAGTGATGAGCTTTGCTCTCTGACGCTTCCCTGTACCTTTTAAGTGCAGCCATATATTTTCTATAGTGGGTTGACCAGACATGAACTCTGTATTTTAAGCTGCATAATATCATACCTACCTCAGACCTCTTCTCTCCCACAGCCAGGGCCAGCCTTTTCTCATCTCCCAGTCATTTTCATAGAAGCCAGCCACAGTGTCAAAATCCTGTTGAGAGACTCCTTGTATGGTTTTATCCTTGTCTGTATTTTATACCTCCTTGGTATAAAGCTTGGCTCCAGCTCCCTGCACAAGGGCATTTGCCCTGTCTGGGAGGGTGAGTGGGAGGGGACAGCTTTAAGCAGTTGTAGAGGTTAGAAACTCTGCATTTCAGCCTTCATGTAAGAAAACATAAAAGTAGGGAAACACAAAAAGCAAATGCAGAACAAAATGCCTCAGGTGATTCTAACCATCAGTTCCACCTGGAGGGGGAGTGAGCAGAGAGATCTAAACTGTGTTTAAGAGTGTGAAAGATATGCCTTGGTTCTGAAATGTTATCTTCTGTTTTGATATCAGCTCTTAAAAGATTAAAACATAACTTTTTCTATGTCTGCCAAACAGCCTCACACATTTCTGTCCAGTCAGAAATAGACCACAGACCTTATCTTCCTTGTAGTTTGAGCCCACATCTATCTAAAGATAAGAGCTTCCTATGATGGATTAAGATTTTCCAACTCTGCCTACTGTGATTTACTCTGGGATTACAGCACCAGCCCATTTCTTCCAGCTCCACTGTCCATAAGGGAATGCAGCACCATGAAAATATGATGTCACCCCTTAGCAGGTGTTTCTAAACCATGTCAGTGCCAACTTTGCAGTGCGTGCATCTGCACCCTACACAGCTGGACAAGGACCTGACCTTTTCCACACCACCCTGTGACTGGCCACAGTTTGGGTTGACCAGAAAAACATTACAGGGAGCAACATCTGATTTGTGGCAGTGGAGCTGAGGCTGCTCACTGCACGCCAAGGTGGAGTGGCACCGAGGTGTGTCCCCAAGGAGCTGCAGCATTCCTGAGGCTGCTGCGGAGAGGCAGTGAGCGAGCAGACAGCCCAGGGCATCTGCCAACAGCAGTTCTGGGCTGTCACACTTGCATTTTTCAATCTACAAAATAACTTTTGCATTGGTTGTAGGAACACACAATTGCAGTCGCGGAGGACAAAAAGGGTGGGGGATGGAATGCTAGTCAGACAGAACAGGAAAATGTGAATAAGCCTCATCCACTCGTGAACGTAGATATTATCAACACTGAAACCATGGTCACACTGTGGAGATAAAACCTGCAGTGAATTCTCCAGGGTTTAGTTTGAGTTTTTGCTGCACCATGTATCATCTCACTGTGTTGTAGCTGCTAAAAGTATTTTGTGGTTACTGAAATGCCAAATCCCCTAAGGAGAATCTGCCAGTCAGTTAACATCAAGAATTTAAATTTTTTAGAGACTTTTCCAAAATCCAGTGTTGTCCTGATTGCAAAGACTTCAGCATAGGCTTTTTTTTTATTATTATTATTTAAACAATTTCCCTAGAGCGTTTGCAGCCCAGACAACAGCAACATTGTGTTTAATGCAGTGGAACCAGGGAATGAAACCAGCTGGGAACAGATGAACATGGTTTTATTGTCCAAACTGAGTAAAAAGGTAGAGCAAATTCACAAGCTAGCTGCTGAAAAATATATTAGATTTGATAATAAAAGGTGGTCGTGTGTATAAATAACCCATCAAGGATTTTTTCTTTTTTTGTTAAGTGCTTTGTGATGATTGAGTAAATGTCTTGTGTTGCAATGGAGAGGTTTTAGTCCTATCATACAACACAGGCAAATTGTTTAGGCACTACATATCCAGGAGTGACAGCAAAGGGATTTCAATGACATAGAGATCCATGCTTTAGAAAAGTCTTCCTTTGGTCTCTTTCTCCTGATTTCAGACCTGATCCTCCATTCATTTCCCTTCTCCTTTACCTTTATGTTATACTAAAATGTACATCATGAAAGGAGATTTATTGGGATTGTATAGTTTTGTGTTTTAGCACAGCAATAGTTCTGCACTGGCAGAGAGAGATGGGAGAGGCTGTGATCGATCTCTTCTGCCTCCAGCTTCTAGCCATACCTAGAGGGGCTTTCCTATCCAGGCAGTTTATAATGTACTCTGTATGCTTATAAGTTAGCATTGATAAAGGTCACAAAAAGCACTATATAGAACAGACTAGATGAAAATGACAGTGTTATTTAAAAATTTCAAGGTGTTACATACTGGGATTCTCTGCAGCTGAAGTACTTAGTGCATTTCTATTCTGCTATCACCATGATGAATCTCCCTTAGTACTGGCTTAAAATTTTTAACAGCAATTGTTTGAAAAATAAACACAATGTGACACTCAAGAAGTGAGATGACTCGATAAAAGTGCCATAACTGTAAAATAAAATGCGTTTGCACAATAATAAATAAAAATCTTATCCAGAAATTAGGTAAAGCACGTATAAAGCATGAGCCTGCGCACATGTTCATATGTAGGTATAAGATCTTTTAGAAAGTCTTTGCTTCATTTCTCCTTGCCTAGTGCTGCAGCTCAGCTGCACTTTCTGATATTTCTTCTGGGTTTTCCTCTGCCATATAAACACAACACAACTTGGCCCTAAGGCCTTAGTTCTCCTTCGCAAATACTTTTCCTGCTTTCTCTGTTGCTACTTCTGATATATTGGACCAATACCAATCCCACCAGCTAGGAACTCACCAATTCCCCTTTCTTGGTTCTTTTTACTCCCACTTTTCCCCACGATCCCAAAGAGCCAGTTTCCCTTCACACCAGTCTGCTTCAAAGCGGGGTGCAGCCAGGAAGCGGGGCTTGCTGCAGGGACCCCATCCCAGGACTCATCCCCAGCCTCGCTACATTTTCCTTAACTTTGGCTTCACCTCTGAAGTCTAGCAAGCTACTACCATCTTTTTGATTAAATCACTCTACAACCGTACATTTCCCATGAAGAAACCCACCATAAAGTACCTGATTCCCCAAACCTCTGTTTGCAGCTCACTTTCAGTGAGAGATGGGGACATATTTCTCTTGCCCAGCTGCTAGTGATGCAACTCCTCACCATGCACCCTTACCTCTCTCATTGCTGCCCACAGCCAGCACCAACCCAGCACAAACACCAAACTGCACATCACTGACAACAGATCACTTCTGCTAACTCTCTTAGTTGCTTCAGTCTCCTGCTCTGCACTCATTTTGCCAACAAAAGAGTGTTCTTCAGGCAGATGCTGTGTGTTACTACTTTCTGAAAGGCACTTTGATGTTCTCCGTGTAATTACCATGAACAAATAAATCGTAAGGAGCTGGGGAGCACTGCTGATTGAATAAGGGCCAAAACTTTTCAAGGAAAAAAAATGAATGCTTTATTTCCATGGAACTGGAAATGCCGTTGTCTATGGGTTTCTCTTTATTTTGTAGTGAACTGGAAAAGGATAGAGAGAAGCAGAGGGTAGATAAAGACAGATAAAGAAGAAAGAGCCTTTTAATCTAAATGGTTGAAAAAGAGAGCAACATGGGAGAGGAGAAAATTGAGCTAAAACAATGAAAATCATCCAAGCAAAAATCAGTAACATCTCTTGAAAAAAAATTGTGAATCTGCTTTGAAACCTGTCAAATGGAAACAGCTTCAACATAAGATTCCTTTTTCCTTCCTTCCAGCTGGTTCTGCTTCCTTCAATGGAGGTGTGAGCCCAGGCCCTGCTGTAGGCACTACATACCAGGCAGTCCTAGAACCAAGGGCACTCGGGTCCAGATTCACACAACAACGAGAAAATGTTCATCTTTCCTCCAAAACATTTCTTGGCCTGTCTTTAACTTAGCAAGTATTGGCTTTGCTGACTCTCACAGCTCCCTCTATTGCCATAGCCAGTCTTTATATTACGCTGGCTGTGAGAGCAACCCAGCAACAATGAGCTACACAGCTTTCATGGGCTATCAGAGCTTGCCCCAACACATTGCTTGCAGTTCCTGAGTTGTGTTATCTAACATGGCTTGAACTGGCACAGCGTAAGGATCCTGAGGATCATCTTTTTCCACCCTTGCATCCATGTGAAAACTGAGGGCCATGTTGGCCCAATGCATGCAGCACTTGGATGGGGGGTAGGTTTTTCACCATCAGTTCTGGCCTGTGGTCTGCTAATCTGACTGCTTGAAATATGGGTATATTGGATCACAGGTATTAGTATAAATATTTGAAAAGCTTGGGATTGGAAATTCCTGTTTCAACTTAAATTTAAGCTGTTTAAAATCAAAACCCGGTCTCCTAACTTCATTCATCTCCTAAAGGAATCATATAACTCGATGAAAAACTCTTGCCCAACTAAAACAAGTTAAAGCTAAAATTGAAGCTAAACCAGAGGTACAATCACATGGTTTACCTGACCAGGGCTCTAAAAGAGTGTCCCTACTTCCTCCAAACGACTGTACGTATAAAGCCTGGATAAAATGCTTATGCCTAGGGGTACTTTTTTTGATAGTGGATATGATCTCATCCATCATGCTTCATGCATTTATGTCCATCATTTCATCCACTTCTCTTATGATACTCTTTGATATGGAAAAATAAAGGGTTTTTTTCCCTTCTTTAAATTCTATTTCATAGTTTAGCTCTCTATTCTAACCTCTGTGGTTGCAGCTGTGCCTGTGCCATGGCTCTGAGCTCATCTTGGGCTAAAGAGCAGGAAGACCTTTGGGCTTCTCCTCATCTGCTGCTGGAAGCAGAGTGCTTATCTGCGCCAGGAGTAGCTTTTCAAAAGGGATGGATTTTCTTTCACCCCCCGAAAAACATAGAGATAAAGCAGCCCAGCAGAAGGTGGGAAGGAGTTCCCTTAGGATGACTGCTGGAGGGATGTCTGCTTACAGCTTCATTGCTTAGCATCCATGAGGAGATACAATTTCATAACCTTAAAGTAATAGAAAGGGACTCTTCCTTCATTTGGGGGTAAGCAAGCCATAATCATATAGCTTAAAGGTCAGAATGTCTATCCAATTCTGCCAGTTCTATAGAGTTCAGGAAGATTACGTCACAGGTGAATTTCATCTCTCCCATTCATCTCTCATTTTTCTTTGTGCTAGGATTTGTCCCTTCGTGGACATTTTATTAGTTTCTTCTGGTCTAGGTTTAACGGGACAGAATTCTAAAGCCCTTACCGTCACCCTCATGAAACCCCTCTGTAGGAGCATTTCCTGTCTTTTTTCTTTCACTCTCTTTTTGTTACTTCCTACCTCTTGTACCATCCTGTCCCTCCCCAGATTTCTGAAGGACAACATGCAGCTCCAGCTGCAGTTGCCTCTTTTTTCTGCTCTGCCACTGAGTTACCACCCTCAAGACCTTGTTTCAGGAAGCCAGCCCTGAGGATGATTCTCCAGCTGCAGGCTGGACTTCAGTGTGGGGGTCCTCGGTGGGATGCCCTGTGCTGGGATCAGCTGGGTTGTGTCAGGAGAGGGAGCAGGCACCCAGCCTGCCGGGGGTTGTACAGACTCATGTATCTATGTAAGGAAGGAAGGAAGAAATGCCTTGCAGTCATCCCACCCTTCCTTTACCCTACTCTACTGCAGGCTCTGCCATCAATTCAAATACACCAAAGGCTAGACAAACTTTATATTAGACTTTGCTGTGGCTGAATGGCTTGTGCAGTTCCTCTGCTCCCTCTTTAAGAGCGACCTTAATACTTTATTTATTGTTTAAAGGATAATGTTCATGGTAGAGGAATATATGAGGCAATAAATGGCCTTTGCAGGTAATTAAATGCTGAAAGGAGCCGAAACTATTGATAGCCATAAAAGCCATTTGTTCTGAGCATGCTGAGAAGCCAGGAGCACTGTCCCTTATAGTATACAACAAGACGAGATTAAACAAGCCACAGTACCAGAAAGGGGAAAGATAATATTTTTCTTGCCCTCTCAGGGCTTGAAGTTTCTTAGCTGCTGTTTATTTGGTGCTTGGAACAGAAAATATTGATTATAATAATATGTGTTTTTTCTGTCATGTTGGAGGTGTTTTTCTAGCTGTTTTAGAAGGGCTTTGCACATGGGGACAAGAATTATTACCTTCCTTGGAAAGATGCTCAAATAAAAGCATGTCAGGGAAGAGTGATTTGCCCACACAATAAATGGGAAAGTCTCTGACAAAATCTGGTTTTCAGCTTAGTGTCATGCCTACTAGTCCCACTCTTACAGTGCACTGCTATAGCACTTCTCATACCAAATTTTCAAGGGCCTACAGATAGGAAGAGCCCACTTTCCTATATATAGAAGCACTGATGTAGTACACGGTACCTCTACCTCCTTCTGTGCTTCTGCTTGCTCCATGTGGGGCCCTACATCCAGCCACTGACATGAGAAGTGCTGCTGTTCTCCTGTGGACAGTGGTAGGGGAAACCACATGGTATCTATGCATACAAACTTGACCTGGCCACGAGGAGAGCAGCAAGGCTGAGGGCCTTATTCACAGACCTTCCTGTCTTCTTGCCATGAGGACAAGGATAAAGGGTAGCAACAAGAATCCTTGCATAAGGAAAGGTATGCTGCAGCTATATATAGCCATGCTCTACATGGAGCACAGCAATTGCCTGACAACACAAAATAACCAAAACCCAAGGTTCAGGACAGAAAGAACTAGGAAAGGGGAAAGAAGAAGAGGCTTATCAAGTCTGATGCTTCCCACGTAAGAGAATCTACTTCAATTTATGTGCCTGCCATCAGGTTGCCAAGAAGTTTTATAACAAATATGCTTTCCTCTGAAAAATAACAGTCTAGTATTGCATAGGCGCATGTTGACAGTATGTAGAGGTTCCAGAAATGTCCCTTTACCATGCTCACATCCAAGCCTCCACTATCGCAGCATGGGACAACTAAAGAAGGCTGAATGCAGAAGGTGTGTATGGAGACACTTCACAGGATCTCTGCTGGCTTCTGATTCATGTAGCCCCTGGCACACTTCACAGCACTTTCTGCAAAGCTCACCGAGATCTTGCCATCATTTTAGTTCAAACCGCTTTACCACTTTCAAGGAAAATTGTGGCGTGCAGAACCAGAGGTGTTTTGAACCCAGGTGCTGTGGGGACAGGTAAGATCTCAGGATTTGCTGTAATGTAGACTTGAAGCCAGGCACTTCCTGCATGAAGTCCTGGGAGTCATCCCACAGCTGCTCCTCACAGATTGCTCTCATGAGGCAGGAAGTCCCCTCACAGCTGAGAAAGAGCCATGGAGTATGTCCCCATATGTGCCAAGACAAGGCAGTGAAGCCACTGATGTTGGGAGAGGGCTGAAGAGAGACCCTCGGCCCACATGTGGGGCTGCTGGGTGCTGGTGTGAGAGTAGGCAGGGCAGGCAGAGTGTGGGGGCTCAGGACAGGGAGGATAATGCACAGTCAACAAGTCTCATTGCAGAGGCCGATGCTGGGTACAATCCAATGAATCCATACTTCTTAGAGATGTAAAACATTGTTTTAAGTGATATATGCATATATCAACAAATCCCACCGGGCCAGTATGCAGCCATTAGCATCTGGCAGTTTGCTATGAGCACAGGTGAATAACAGCCTAGGGGCATGTGCTTTGGGGCAAGGTTAAAAGGTACTCTTGTAAGGTGTAAGTGGATTAATATGACTGAACACAATGCCAGCTTCTCCTCACACTTCTGCCAGTGTAAATCTAAGAGTAACTGCACCGAAGTCAATACATGCGTTAAATTCATCAGTACACAGAAGCTGAAAAACACATGATTTTAAAAGGAAGAACATCTCAATTACAAGCTGGAGAACAGAAACAATGAAACATGTGGCTGCTTTGAGTGGCTTCCTGCTGTGCTTTATTATGCCCTGGCTCCTTCCATGTGGGCTCTATCCCAATAGGCACCCTCAAAGACCTGTCTGCAAGAGCTCCACTGTCCTCCTTATTATTTCCACTACAGGGAAATCCCATCCCTATTCTGTGTAGCAGAGATCCCGCCTATGCTGATCTTGCTGCATAGAAATACTGGCTGACACAGACCTTGCTGCACAGAAACAACAAGACAAAGAAGATTTAGGCAATGCAGCGTTAAACTGGGACTCAGTGGCTCAAACCTGAGTGCCTAAAACTGGAGTTATTTCACTGGTGTCAACAGAGTTGTTGAATACAGCCTGAAATGATAAACATGAGTATTACATGTCTGCCTGGCTCCAGCCAAGTACTGCATAAAAGGTGTGAGGCTGCCACTCTAAATCATAGAATGATAGAGTCATTAAGGTTGGAAAAGACCTCTAAGATCTTGAAGTCCAACCATTAGCCCAATACCACCATGCCTACTACTCCAGGTCCTGTGTCACATGGCCATGGACAGACAACCCCTTCAGTTGAGTATGAGTTGCCATGAGGAGGAAGCAGTTTTTCCTCTCTCCAAAATTCCCCGTTTCAAGGGCTTTATGTCGCAGACTTAATGTCTCCTTCTGTGCCTTCACGTGCACTCCGGGGCAGAGCAGTAATCTGGCAGGTGGGTTTCCCAAACAACTACCTAGCTGCACCGAAACAAACACCCAGCTCTCCAGCTCCTGTCGTGGAGGGTATGGAGACAATGGGTTAGCTGGTAAAGCTGCTGAGTTCCCCTCTCCAGCCACTCCACAAGCCCATGGACAGGTTTTTGCCTGAGCAACCAAGTTTCACCGAATCTGGGACACTAGGTTAGTGGTCAGTAGAGTGCTGAAAGTGTCCTCAATTCTTGCCTCACCGTATTTCTGATAATCTTTAGTGGAAGGAGAGTGGCCTTCTGGGCTGCCAGCTCAGAGAGTCGCCTTGGTGCCACGCTACTCCAGAAAAAGTACTGCTCATCACAGTCTCCCTCACTGTGGGACTAAGTGTCTCCCCCATCACCTCTCACACATCCCCATTTCAAACACTCTGCAGGTCACGCTGGCCCAGGCTGCAGCTCTCTGTCTAGCAGGCCAACATCCATCAGACCCCAGTGTGAGCAAGCTGGAGCCTGGTGGGAGAATTTTAACCCCATGTACAACGGCTGCCCTCAGCTATTTTGCGTCTTGCATTCTCCACTGTACCACAGTGCTTCTGGTGATGGAGACATAAAAGTCCCAAGAGCCATTGCCTCTTCCCTCATCCCACTCCCAGGGAGAGGGCAGGAGAGCCCAGGGCACCATTAGCCCTGACGAGCTCAGGCTGCCCAGCCTGTGCTGTCTCCAGAGGGGCTATTAATTGCCTTCTCCCAGTAATGGGAGAGCCAGGGAAGAGAAGCCTTCCCTGAATCCACATGTCCTGCCTGGTTTAAGGCAAAAATGATATTTTGCCCCTTCTTGAGAGACTGAGCAGAGTCAGTGGAAATGGTGTCAGGGACATCTGCATTGAAATTATGTAGGGAGGGAGATGCTCAGAGTCTAACAGCCACTGTAAAAACTCTGTTTGTGGAGTCATCTTCTATCAAATACAGCCTTGCTGTGCAAAAGGAAATGCAAATGAAAATGCAAATGCAAAGTTAAATGCCAGGCCTCCTGGGTTGCACTCACTCAGTGCTACAGAAATCCCCTGACCTCTTAGAAACATTCAGGTTGCTGCAGATGTCCTAGTCCAGAGGAAAAAAATATTGCTTTTCAGCCTGGGTTCCTGCCTTTTCTCCCCTACAAGCAAAGGTGGAAGCTGGGTTTCTTTGCACAAAAAGGCAATTTCTGCACATCCCACTCCTAGCTTTGGTGTGCAAAGCACAAATTTAGCGTCTTCCTGGCAAAAAAGCAGTTCATGGATCATAATTGTGGACACTAAAACACCTTTCTCTCAGCTGCCGGCGTGTTATCTGCCATTAAACTGAATGCATGAGAGACAGTGTGCTCCTCAAACACCCACAGTGTTGTTAATAAAAGAGAAGGAAAAATAATTTAAATCAGGAAAAAGCCTGCAGGTCAAGCAGAGGTTCGGGGTCATAACTTTGCATCTTTTGTTTTTTCTAAACTAAGTTTGGCAATGTAGTAGGTTGCTTCTGGTTGCATTGATTGATTGCAGATAGGAGCTGCATGAATATCTCAGATACACTGGGGCTATGCAGGGCCAGCACCCTGCTCCAGCACAGTGGGCTATAGGCAAGAAGAAAGCCCAGGAGTGCCATGCACTTGGGAGCCTGGTACTGCTTGAGGCAGGTGTCTCTTTGGTCCACCACCATCCCTGGATGCACCTGCTCCACACCACAGCCTCTTCAGGCTTCACCCTACACGGTCAAGCCCAAAGGCAGGGTCCTTGCTGGTGCCCACAGGCATTTTAAACTGGCAGAAACACTCTCAAAAGTAGCAGTCACAACTATCATTTAGGTTTATACTTATGGGTGGAGATGACAGATCAGGATCCAGATTGACTGCGTTGCAGATAATAATGTTACCATAGATTTATGCCAACAGTACTGACCCAAAACTGCACTGCTGTGAGTGGCTCTCTCCTCTTGCCCAGTAAGAGGTCCCATCAACACAGTCGTTCTCAGCTGAAAGCCTCCTCTATAGCCACTGGTAAAAATACTGCTTCCCTCTGGAAAGGTCTCACAGAAACCTGCAGTTCTCGAGCATATACAGTACAGGACCCAAAAAAAGACAGTCATTTCTTCAGTTCTATTATATCTTGAGCCCAAGTTGATCAAGTAGCCTACCTGCCTCCATCTGTCTGTTTTCATACACCTCTGGGCTTTCCGACACGGCGTTGTACTGCTGAAAAGGCTGGTTGCTGAAGAGATTGTCACACAAGAGGCTGCGACAGAGTTTCTTCAGAAAGCGCAGGACGTACCCAATGCTGCTCACTACCTGCAGGCTCAGGAGATGCTGCTTCCCCTCAAAAGAAGCTGAAACTGGAAAGAAATAGGAGTAATTCAATACCTGGGGATGCATAGCAGAAGGAAGAATGAGAACAGGGGAAAAGATTTCATACAAGTATTTGTATATCTTAAGATGTTTTACATAATATTTTACATAATTACCCCACCTGAAGTACTAACTGGAGGAGCTTAAGGAGCTGAGTTTGTGTGATTCATGTCACATTCCCCCGGGAGTGCTGGAAGATGCTGACTGGCATGGCCAGCAGCACAAGGATTTCTAATATAGACATCCAACTGAAAACTGCATTGTATGATTGGAAGAAGGCAATTGTGATACTCTGGTCTGAGGAAGGGGAAAGAAAATGATCTGCCAATAATGGACTATTAGACTGATGTCAGCAACACCCAAAGTTTTAAAAGATAATAGGGAGACAAGAATTAAAGACACGGCTTTGAAGGAATAAAAGGTACCAGGGTTGTACTGAAGAGAAGGCTACCAGCTTCACCACAGATCTTTATTTGCTGATTTAATTGCATTTATACGCAAGGGAAGGTTGTTAGTTGTGGTCTATCTAGAATTCAGTAAAGTGTGAGAAATCTTTTGTTAAACTGAAAATGATTGCGTACAAAAGGTGGACCAGGAGACAACATCAGGCTTTGCTGGCAAGAGATTCCAAGCACTGTAGAGGAACCAACAGTAGCCTATGCTGGCACAAAAACATTTTGTAGATGCTGTAAGCTAGGAGGGATTATCAATGGAGGAGAGGTCTGGGAGATTGCACAGAAAGGAGTGGCTGATCTTGAGCCTACAATAATAGAAATAAGTGGAAAAAAATACTAGAAAGTAGACAAAACCCTGTATTTTTTGAGGAGGCTCAACATAATCTGATGAGAGGAGAATGATGGGACAGGCTCACCATTTGCCCATGAGCCGCTGAAGTGACACGGTGATGAAAAGGTCAGATATATTTCAAGAAATTATTGAACGAAGCATTTCCAGGAGAGACAAGGGAGTGTCAATACCACTGTATAAAGTCCTGGTGAAGCCTAAGCTGGACTGATGGACACCATTCTGGTCATCCAGGCTCAAGAATGGTGAATTCTCAAACAGAGATGCACAGACAAGCTCCAGAGAGCAGAAAGTTTCCCTGTGGCACTGCAGCCATCAACAACTCTGCTACATGGAGCCCTTGAAAGAAACTTAACACTTCCTTTGCTAATCCAGAGATCTTCCAAACAATGCAAAGAGGATCTGAAACAAACTCTGTATTTCAGCTTAGCAGAATTGGGACTGCTCTCTAGAAAAGCATCCAAGATTGAACTCCAGGTTGAGAGCAGAGCAATTAAAATTCCTAGACAAAGCTATCAAGGAATATATTTAGCCAGGAATCTAAAAGGGCAGAGGTCCCAGCCATGAGAAAGGTGGAGGATTCACAACAGACCCACCAGGATCAGTTGTAGCAGGATACATTTAGGTTTCAACAGGTTTGCGGGGAAGACTACGTGAAGTAGCTACCTGAACTTCCCCACTTGGAAGGCTTTTTCCAGTCCTACAGCCTCCAGTCGCTACTAATGAGTATAAATTGCAATGTTAGCTTATAACCTGTGCAATAACTTCAGAGATTTCCTGCTGACCTGAGCTGCTGCAAGGGATCATGCTCCACAGCTGACTGAGCATCTGTGAGGTGAGCCATGGGAAGAATGGTAAACCGCTGAGGAAATCTGTTTGTGCTGCTTTTGGGCTGGGAGAAAGCTGTAATCTCAGAGCCATGCCATGACTAGGGGGCCATTCACTCCTCTTTGATGATTAGAAAAGGCATGAAGCTGAGAGCAATGTTGACCAGGTGTTTTTATCTCATGCAGAGGAGCTTAGACCAAGGAGTGCAGCAGTCTTTGTGCACAACTTGACTCTCCTGCTTGTAATGAAAATCATATATGCAGTACTGAACCAGGCAAAAGTGAAGCTTTGCACTAAATTGCTTCAGTCTTCTGTTTCTATAAACAAATCCAGGTTATTTCTGATGTCCTTCAGGGAAAGTGCATCTGTGATTAGAGAGATCTGGAGGAGAGTGAGGTAGTAGGATTTATAAGCTGCAAAGAGGGCCAGAGACTGGACTCTCACAGAAAAGAGTCCCAATGGCACAACTGAACTGCTGTGTTCCCTGAAAAATTCATTGGACTTGTGGTCCTTGGCTTTGTGTTCGTGCCTGACTCATCTGCAGCAGCTCATTGGAGAGCGTTGTTCCCATATTCCCATCATTGTTTCATTCCTGCTGCATCCCCATGAGATAAAACAGTATTGTGACACAAAATTCATGCAGTGATTAAAAGAAAAGTTCATGTTCAGTCTAAGAGCTGAGCCAGGGAATTCAGTATAGTACATGTGAGACTCATCAGGACACAAAGAGAAGTGTTAGTGTGGGAAGACGAGGAGCTTCTGGGAAGTTCCCTCTGATCTCTGATTCTCTCTGATATATTTGTATAGTCCTACTGTATGGGGAATTGCCACTGGGCTTAAGCAATTCCTACAGTTAAGAGCAGATTTGGCTCATGAACTGCAGGAGGAGGACACACGAGCAGATGAATGCTGAAAGTTTTCCTTTAGAGCAACATGCGGTATCAATGGGTGGCATGAAGTGGGCTTGCAATGCTGCTCATCCCTGTACAGTTGCATGAAAAACTCAGCTCACAGGCCTGGTCTCAGCACTGTTTCAAAGAGCAGTAAGTGCAGGACTCCAGAGCTAGAGCTGTTCCTCCCCTGAATACCACTGCAGTACTCTTTACCGATACACTTTCTTCTGACACCAAGGCGATTCCTGCAGCAGCTCATTTTACAAAGGCATAAATGGCGTTCAAAGCTGGCTACCAGCCTGCTGATATGAACAGGGCAGCTAGGACAGTCAGGACTGGGGATCAGATTAAGATTTCAAACACTTCCCATTTGGCCACAAATCCCTTACAAAAACATTTTACCTGACACCGTTTCGCCTCCATAGCCCTGCTTGATGAGTGAGAAGACCACCTTTTGCTGGAGCGCGCAGTCGATGCAGGCCTGCACAGCTTGCTGCAGGGCCACTGATGGTCGCTCAGGTCCAAAGTGCTCTGGCAGCTGCTGCACTTTTTTTCTGTCAAGGTACGGCCCCAGATTCGCTTGTTTGTTGACATAAATGCAGACTGTAGACACAAAATCCCAACAAGGTTGTTAGGAAATGGCCCTGAGAGCATCCTAGCAAATGCTATCTTTATACATTCCTATATATTTCACAAGCTCTTCCATTCACTGGTGAATTGCTGCCATTTGTGATGGCACAGCCAGGCTTCCTTACACTTATCACCCATTGCTTAAGTGAAGGGAGCTGAGTTTAGATCCTGTTCAGCATTCTAGGTGAGGATAAACTGCATGCAACTACTGAAGATTCTGTATGTGCCTGGCATCTGCTTTCTTGTAGCCTACCTTGTCCATGCAGCTGATGACCAGAAAAAATGCCCAAGGAGTGCAGGAGGACCATGACTAGCAGAGGTGGCCTCACAGCAATGGGTGAACTGCAGCCTGAGGTGTGTTTTGGGTTTTTTGGGTTTTTGGTTTTTTTTTTTTGGTCCTTTCTGCTTCTGACCTTAATGGAGCTATAATTTCTGGAGGCTATGCTGTTGCTGAGCTGCACAATGCAATGGTCTTTGGGAGCTTCCATGTTCAACCCAGTGCTCTGCAAACTGCATCACCTTGAGGCAAAGTGGACATCACATGCAGTGATAAATCCCAGTTTGGGACCAGAGCCATGCAACTGTGCCACACAGGGATCTGCAAGGGATGCTGCAGCCTCTCCACAGCCATGCCCTGCATGCCTCCTTCTACATGCTGTTGCCTGCAAAGGCAGGTTTTTCTATGTGCCATCGGGCCTGCTGGCAATAGCCAAAAAATCAATGTTCTCCTCTCACTAGCATGAACTTATTTTAAGATTGGCTTCTTGGAGGAAGCAGAGATAACACTGTGGTAACTAAAGGTGACTAAGACATAGCCTGAAGTCAGGCTAAAGTGAGACATATTATAATAGCTGGCTGAGTGTGCTCAAGCTGTCATCTCTCAGACAATATAATATTATCCTCTGACAGAAATCAGATATGTGACAAAAAAAAACATCAAGCAGAGTGGAGGACGATGACAGCTCTGTAAAGTTGGAAATAATTTACAGTTTGCATCACCGTAATGAAAATCTAGTGCAACTGTCACAGCACACTCTGCTACCTCATCTCTCACTGAAAAGCAGAAGGGGCTCAAGCAGTACATCCTGGGTAAACAGGAGGATAATAGCAATCATACTTATAATTACATAGCACTTTACACCTTCCAAGTGCCAAACAAACAAAGAGATAACACGCTGAATGAAAGCAGCATCATGCAGGGGGCTGTTGGGATACAGATATCCCAGCACACCACCATGCCAGACATCACCAGATCTGCTGGGTATGGTTTCTGCCGTGACAAGCCACTGGTTTTATCCAGGGCTCAGCTGCGGAGAGGACTCTGCAGCCTGCAGGCAGTGTTCTGGGTCCCTCACTGGGCAGCAGGGGCCTCTGCAGTCCATTTAGTGTGGATAGAGAGCTGAAAGTTGGCTTGAGTCTGCCTCCACCTCCTGCAAACCTTGCTCTGGTGAGAACCTACACACACCATTGGGAAAGTACTAGATGAAAGGGTGCCAGCAGCACAGGGATGGGCAGATAGAAGTGTGAGGTGCTGCGTCTGCAGAGCCTGATCTGACCCCTGGAGTCTCTCCCTCTGCAGCCACCCCAGTGATCTGGTGGGGCTGGTGGAATATGCCTCCCTGTCCCCCTCAAAAAGCAGCACTGGGCACACCTGTCAGGTTAGCACTATAAAACACCACTCAGCTGATGTTTGCCAAGTACTTTGCAGTCTTCACATGTGAAGGGATAAATGAGAGTAAAATATATTATTATCGTCGTCACTACGTTTAGTATCATTCTGCTACCAGAGCAGATGGAAAACTTCTCCTCTGTGCATCCCAGCTAAGAAATAATGGGATTTATGTGTTGTGTTTAGATTTTAATGTTATCTAATCCATTTCTCTGCTGAAATCTTAGGGTAAATCAGCTGTCTTGTTGATTTTCTTCTCATTTACATCAGCTTAAAAATGTTGACTTATTTTACTTCTGGTAATATAAGCAAAAAAGAGAAAATAATAAGGCTGTGTTTTGCCTGACTACAGTCAGAAATTACCTGGTTTGCTGCTGTGATAAGGCATTCTGACTTACGTGCTGGTAATCCTGCCTACAGTGAGACCATGGCTCCTCTGTCCTTATTCTCCCCAAAGCTGAAACAGTTGCTCCATGTCCACAGTGAGATTTAGTCTGGTCATTGCAACACAATTGATGGGGTAAGCGTTGACTATGAAACAGTAGCATTCATAGGATGCTGATGTCTGCATTTCAAGAAGAATGGATCTGACATCTCCACTAAACTTGACACATGCCATTCAAAATACAGCTTTGCAGGACATCTCTGTTCTTTGTCACTGGTCACCAGTTTAATCTGCCAGAAACCAATTTTCATGGGCCCCGCCTGTTCTGAAAAGCACAGCATATGGCTGCCTACCCCTTGGCCAAAGAGCACTTGAGGCTGGGTACCTGTGAGAGCCTGTGGGGTGGCTGAGTTGGGTATCGTAGCTGCATCCTGAGGTATTGAACTGATATCTGGCTCCGGTGTACTTCTCGGTGGAGAAATTGCTAAGGGAGTCATCAGGACACGGGACTTCAGCTGCAAAAAATAACCAATTGGATAATGAAAGTATATACAAGATATTCCAATTTTATTCTGTGTGTGTCTCTCCCCATGAGCTTCCACTCGTTAACAATCTGCTATTGCACCACTTTTCTCCAGGCCAGGAGCATCCATTCTGCTCCTGGGAGGATACTGAAACCTGAAGCCTGGCTGATTTGCAGCAGGCAGCAACGTGTTAAGCTGCAGTATGCAAATATTATGCCACCCAGCAGGTAGTTATTTACACCTGAGCAAATTGGGTCTAACACTCTAACAAATCAGCTCAATGGCATTTTACAACCCATTTCATGTGGGTGTAAACAATTCACCGCAACTCAGAAGCACAGGGTCTTTAACTACATCATAATTTAGGACCAAATTCTGCTCTTGGTTACAGGGGTGTAAATCTTGTGTAAAACCACTGGCACCAAGAGGCTGCCTTGGGCTGCCACCCATGTAAATAAGATCAGACTATGGTCCATAGCGTGTTATTACAAGGTAGTAAATACAAACTGCTGCAGTGTTGCACCCAGCTATCTTTGTGACCTGCAGCCAGGCTTGGAGAAGTGAAACACGATGGGAATTTATGGTGCAATATCACCACTGCTGGTACCTGGCAACATCTCAGTAGTCAACTGATGGTCGGGTCCTTGTAATTATAAAGGGTTGAAGTGGTGGATATGACCTGAATGTACCATTCCTGCTTTTCCTTTTGCTATGAAGGGGGTGCGGGGGGTGGGACGGGGGAAGCAGAGAGCCAAGCACGCAGCTGACTGTTTTATATATTTACATACATTACATTGAGCAGGCGATTTTTACATTCTCTTGCAGGTGATTTTTTTGATGTTGTTTTTCAGAGGTCACGGCTAAAAATGCTATAAGTGACAAGAAAAAAGATTAAAAGGCATTTTTAGCCCTGTTAAATTTGCAGAGTATTGCTTCTCTCAGAGCTGACGCCCAAACTGTAAATAATGTATAAAATAAATTTTAGATAGAATTTTAGGTAGAAACGAAGCCAGACCACTACCTACAAATCAAACTTTGAGCAAGTCCCAGTGGAGAGTAGAGGCAATTCTGGATAAAGATTCATGTTTTCCATGATTATGATTGCAACTGTTTAAAATAATTGCAACTGTTTCAGCATAATGCTAAAACAGAAAACTGAGTAACGCTGTTGGAGTTTGTGCCAGTCAAGTGAGTTTTTAATCATTAAATCTTTGGGAGTTTGTATCATTGCCAGTTACTGGCTTAGCCCAGCAAGGGCTTCACTAAGAGAGAATTCAGGGTTTTACTCTCAGTAGCACAGTCACCTGTGCTGGGATGATACCCATCAAAACAAACTAAAAGGTCATGTTGTCTAGATGGGTGTAATTTTTACCTGCCCAGCTTCCACCAAGGTCTTCCTGAACTTGCTCCTTTACACAACCTAGAGTTTCCCTCAGAAAGTTGCACCAGGGGAGGTTCAGACTAGACATTAGGAAATATTTCTTCACTGAAAGCACTGTCAGGCACTGGAATAGCTGCCCAGGGAGGTTGTGGGGTCCTCATCCCTGGAGGTGTTCAAAAGACAGGTAGATGAATTTTTCAGGGGTATAGTTCAGTAAGCGGACTGGTTTGGATGGACTGGATGATCTCAAAGGTCTTTTCCAACCAGATGATTCTGTGATTCTATGATTCCTCATGCAGTCACCATCCCCTGCAGGGCACTGTCCAGTGCCTGGGCAGGTGTTGTATCCCAGCTGTCTCAGAAGTGCCAGACACTACCTCCACATGGTGACACTGCCTTCCCTCCTCTGGGGCAGGCTAAATCCCTTTGGATTTAGCCAGAACAAGGGAGAAAATGTTCAATAAATGAATCTAACACAAGCTGTGGATTTGACCTTCTGTTGTATGGCAGCCATAGGGTATGATGGGCCCTGAGCTGGCCCCTGGCTAATGCCAGTCCACACCTGCTCATATCATCCTTTTTTTGTAGGGCTATCTTGCCTACAGATACGGACAAGGAAAGGCCAGCAGCAAAGCATGTTTCTTTTCCAAGAATTAAAATAAAAGAGAGAACAACAGTGTTTCAAAAATCAAGGTCCCATGCAGGTTTGGTTTTATCCCATGTGAGAAGGTGAGAAGAAGCACGATTTCTTATTTTCTATAGCAACATGTCAAAGGCTTGCTTTTCTATGGTGAAGTGGGCTGGTGCTTTGAAATTTTGGTTAACACATATGCCAGGCTTCTGGGCTTTTTTTGATCGTACACATGTATAATAAATGCATACATATACATGTGCGTTTGTACAAAATATACACACAGATATAAAAGCATATACATTTATACAAATATGTACATATATATTTGTATAAATATTTATTTATACATCTATGTAAAAATATGTATGTACACATATATATTTGTATATATATTTATTTACATATATATACTCACACATGCACACATCTACAGATAATAGTTTGGAGACAGCACACCTAGTAACTTCTGTTTCACTTGCTTGTTGGTTCCTTATGGTCCTTACTGGATCACAGCTCTGTGGCCCCAAACACAGGGGCAGAAGTCCCCTCTCCAGCTGTTGAACCTTGTTTATCATCTGACTGTGTGCTGCCCCACCAGCATCATTAGTTCAGTGAAAGTGGGGCATTGCCTGGCAGACCTCTTTCTCTGCCTGTTCCCTTGCTCTTGGAGGCCCAGGTAGGCTTATGTTCAAGAGCAAATAAACAGAGGGCAAGACTTCTGTGAACTCGTTAGCTTGGAAGCCCCTTCTTGGCAGTTTTCTGTTTTAGCGAACAGTTTACAGCAAACTTAATTGCAACAGTATGTGCTCTACAGCCTCTGGATACAGATAAATGCTGTTTTATCAGGGGTTGCAAAGAGTATACCTTCATGAGATGAAAATAAAACAACGCCTGATTACCAGAGACAGTAAAATAACAAACGCAGCTTCAATATTCCCCAGCCAATGAAACTCTGAGTAATCCCTAAATATCACCAAGTGGAAATCTCCAAGTATTTCGTTTAAAGATGTCTTTCCTTGGACTGATTATTTGTTATCAAAAAGCCAACCCAACCAACAAGCTGACTGACAGAGAGCTTGGCAGTAGAGAGCACATATGCATGGATGCGAAAAAAAAGCGGTGAAGAAGAGAGAAAGAGAGAGAAAAAGAGACAGGGAAAATCTGTCAGAGCATTTTGGGAAATCCTGGCAGTAAGGCATTCAAATCAGCTTTTCAATATCAAATGTCATAAGTTTTAATATGCACAGCATGAGTTATAAAAAGTAGTGGTTGCTTTAAAACAAGATGTACAACCAATCCTTCCACTCTTATGGACCTTCTACCATGTAAAAGAGATCAGAGAAAGCTGAGCAGGGATTTAGGGTAGGAAATAAGTGTTTCTACTTCACCAAAGTCACATGCAGTAGATGCAGAGAGAGTGTGAGCTGCTGTGCCATTGATGCTGCCTGCAAACTTGTCTGGGTATGCAGTGACCGTAGATGGGGAGAACCCTGTTTCTTCGGAACAGTCAGGATTTATCTAGCTGATCTTTCTGTCACTCAACTCCAAAAAAAAGTGGAAGAGGGGAAAGAATACTTCCCAGATTGCTTTTTTTTTCTTCTGAACAAGTTCTCTGCCAGCTTACATAATAAATTACACAGGAAAGAAACAACATGAACCACGATGCAAACTTGCCCTGTATTTTTCTTGAACCATTTGTATCATAGTGATCCTTATGGCTCCTAATTCCTCTGTACTGGTTGTCCTTTGTCCTGACAAAACATTTGCTAGAAAAGGCTGGGATTCACCCCATTCCTGGATACCTATATCCTTCCAACTAGGAGGGCAGAGGCACCAAGCTGGGTGCCAGGGCCAGCCAGGCCCTGTAATGTGCATTTCCGATGGCTGGGCAGAAAGTGCCCTGAAGCCGACACAAGGGAAGTACAGATCTTCTGAGTACATGTTCCGAGGTCCTTGACTATATCTTTGGCTGCAGGTGAGGAGGCTCAACAAGAGGCAAGTCAGGGCTCAGCTCGGTCTCCAGGGCAGAGAAGGTTCAGTGCAGTGCTGGCAAAGGCAAAACACAGTCCAAGGTCTTTTCCACCTTTTTTTCTTATGTCATGCCAATACTTCTCTTCCAGAAGCAGCAAATGATGCCAGGGAGTCTGCATGCAGACTCCTATATCCACTAAGTGTTTTGCGAGAATGAGTTAGGTAACTTTAAGAGGAGCGTGTGCAGCCTTGAAATCCAAGGCTGTAGCACAGGACAGGTGAAATATCAGGGCACTCTAAGGTTGTCTATGTGATCTTGGTCCCACTGTGTCCAAATACTTATTGCTTATTTGTCATCATTAATAGTGACTTCTAGGGAAGCAGAGGAACCTGTGCTGTGAAATGGAAATTGTCTCTGCACATACCGTCCTGTGCAGGGTGATTCTGGCTGCCCGCCCCACCTGGCAGGAGCGTGCTAGGTACCCGCTTGAATGCTCACCCCTGCTGGGACCACATCTCCAACTGGGAGCTGCTGCAGTGGCCCGGAATGGGGATGACAACAAACTGCCCTCGGTCTGCTCAAATGAGCACATCCTTTTGTTGCCGTCTGGGAGGGATGTGGTGGTCTTTGTCACAGCACTGCCCCTACGATTGTCCTTCTGATGTCCTCCAACACCACAAATTCCCTCAGGATCCTAACACAGCCTTCCCTCATACAGGCTTTCTAGGCAGCTGTTCAGGGCTGCCCCTAGCTTACAGCCAGAGAAATAAAGCTGATCTACCCACCAATCTCTCCCCGGGGGCTGCCAGAATAGACTTTTTCCTAGAGATTTAAACAGTCAGAAAGAATATTGTCTTTAGAGAAAATGTAGCATTTTACAGCAAATAGCTCCATGTCAGGTACAAAATAGCTTTTGGAAAACAGCTGATGAAATTTTATAACCAAAGCTGTGAAAAAAATAAACAGAATAATGAGGAAAAGGACTTTACTTGGTGGTGAAGCGTGATGAAATATCATCTCAGGAAGACACAGGTATTTGCTTTAATATCAATGAAAATAGACAATGGGTCCTCTGGCTATAAAGAGTATGTGATTAAAAATGTCTGTTATTCACATCTCGGTCAAAATAAATTTAAATCTAGGCTGTAAATTCCTAGTTTGCTAAAAATTCAGAAGTATTTTTCCATCTGTTCCATAGTAATTCAGCTATCTAGTTGCTATAAGGAATTTGGTTGTCTGCCATTTGGACAGGGAGTCATTTTTCAGAATGTGTGTAAGTCTCATGGTATCTGAAAGTCATACAATTAGAAAGCTAATTAAATCAAGCTAGAGTTCCCCATAAAAAAAAATGTAATCTTTGGTTCACGCTGGGGAAGTGTCTTTGATGGAGAGGGGTTCAATTCAGCTGAGCGCGCAGCGTACAAAGCCGCCTCACAGAAAATATTGCTTTGGTGTATGAATCCTATAGTGCAAATAAACAGCAACAGGCCAGATGCCACGGATGCTACAGCTCACAAGTGTCAGGGACAGAAACATAAGGCATTGGTTATACAATGATATCTCTTTTATTTTCTGTCCCTCACCAAGAAATAACATCATCCCAGATTGACCACTGAAGGAGAGATGCCGTCACCTCTCCACTAAGTCTCCAGAGAAGGAAGGGAGGAGGCATGTATGGTACCCGGTGAGGGGACAAACTTCCCTGAGAGAGGGGAACAGTAATCAAGTGCCTCTCCACCTAGGACCGAAGCACAATATTACTGTAGCATTTTAGGAAATTTAATTACGTCTCCTTTTTTCCTTCTGCTTACAAATACGTGGTGATTGGGTAAAGGCCTTTTCAGAGGTAGATGGGTGCTTTTGTGGTGGAACAGAACATACTCCCCAGCATATGTTTTTTGTCAAGTTGCAAATCAAATGTAAATGCAGAAGTAAGAAATGGGGGTAAACAAGACAAGCAGGGGCAAAAGGCAAGGGGTCTGCTTAAACTCGGCATATGAGGTCATTGTGGTGTTTGGCAAACCGCTTAATCATCTCAGGGACTCAGTTTCACCACATCTCATAAATACTGTTATCTCAGACTTAGATGGTTTTGATCTAAAAAGCCTACATGTGACCCAGCTTTAGTAATAATAATTCAAATTATTACTTGTAATAAATAAAGTGAAATAAATATAACAAATAATAAACCTGTAATAACAAATATCTCGAGTAAAACAATTCAGATATTTCCGTCCCAGAGTTTTAACCTAATACTGAAGTGAAAAAGAATAAGTATTTCCATATCCCTCACTTCCATATCCCTCACTTCACAAAACATTAGTGTTTGCCCCAGTCTTTGCTTGGACATGCAGATTTATTTTGGACTACTGCTATAAAATTCTACAGTAATCCCAAGAGAAGCACTTGTGTCTGTTGTCAGGTTGGCTCTGCTGAGCTGCTGCTGTTATGTCATTCACATCATTACCAAATTTAAGGCTTTTCAGAAGAAATGGGAAAATGCTGCTGCAATAGTTTCTTAGTCATATAAGGCCTGTTTTCAGCACACATTGAAACACACTTCAAAATGTGCTCCCATAGCAGAGAGGGATATGAAGCAGGGAGAGCATGGAGAGGCACGGAAGAAGGCAGAAGATGAGAAGAAAGCATTCAGGGCTGAGGTACCAGTGTCTACTACAATAGGCATTGCATAGCGGGATGCAGAGGACCAGGGAATTCTGGAAATGGGATGCAGGGAGGTGGTGAGGAGGGCTTGCCTGGAAAAGAGAGAGGAGGGAGGGTGGAGTTTGGAGGATGGGAGGAAGAAGGTCTGGCAGGAGGCAAAAAGGAGGGAAAGGCAACAATAAGAATAGCCTGCACTAGATAAAGCCCAAACCCAAGGAGCTGAGATATTTGGTCCCTGTGCCCAGAGGTCAGCTGGAAGCACTGTACATACAGCCTTGCTGCCTCCCACAAACCAGGAGAGACTCAGGGAACTGCCGGGTAGCATTTGGATCCAATACCTTCTCCAGGGAAGGCTGGGACAGGCCTTGTGCATGCACCACTCCTGTTACTCACTTTTCTGTTTTGACATCAGGAACTTACCCAGATATTCTTTTCTAACAGCAATCTGCCCTCCTTGTGTAACAAACTGCATGTCTGTGCCTGTTCCCATTAAAGACAAGGAACAAGCATAGTAAATGTACAGTGCCCCTAGCTGGCTGTTATAGAGAAAATAATGGAGTAATCTACAGACAACAAGACCCCTCACTACAGTGTAGTTCATTTTCACTCCCCAGAATCACTTCCCCTTCCCTCAGCATCACGGTCCCATTTGGCAGAGGCTGAGGCATAAGAATGGCCGTGTTCCTGCCAGTGTTGAGCATGCCAGGTGGGGTATGGTGAGAGAGCCTCAGCCTGCTAGCAGCATGTGAAGGACTTAAGATGCTCAGTTTCTTCCTTTCTTTAGCTCAGTTTCACCACCAGGATTGCATTGAAAACTGGGTATGATTTTCTCCCAAAGTGAACAGACAAATAATCAAAACTGCCTTTCCCTCAGTAAGTGAAATCTCATTACTTTCTACAATGTCCATTTTTTTTTCCTCTGGAAATGAACTATATTTTCTCAATTTATTCCCATTCTCCCACGTTGCTTTCATTTTGTTTCATTTCTCATCACTGTTAGTAAGAGAGAAGAAAGAACTAACAAATGAGACAGAAATGTGTCCCAGAAGGTGTGCAGCTATCTCAGACAACATTGTGGGAGACAAGTTACTTTCAAACAATGCATCTTAAATAACTGTAAAATTTAAGAAAATAGATTCCCTCTCATTTTCACCAGCTCAGGTAAAAGAGAAACTGGCTTCTCCTACATTTTTTTTGCATTGCTCTGCCCCACACTTGCACAACTTTGTCTCTGTTCCTGGATTTCACCTGAAATACTAGGAGAAAATATATTAAAACCAGCAGGAGGTGGAGAAGGACTGTGAAAATCTACCTTGAACCCGGGTTTTCTTCCTCTCTTCTTTGGGATCTTCACGACCGGCGAAGCAGCGGCTGGTGCCGAGTAGAGGTTGTGAACGGCCATTTTGATGGGTGCTGGCTGGAGCGGGGGCCGCCCTCGCTTCTTCCCCACCATCCTGGGTGACTGCATCTCCCCAGGGACCAGGCTGGGGGGCAGGCACGGTAGGTGGCTCATCTGCCCCGAGGCTGCTGATAAACCAGAAAGAAGAGGAGGAAAAAAAAAAAAAAGAAGAAAAAACACTTTTTATTTATTTTTCATCTTAGGTTTTTCATCCAAAGGTAGTTTTCTCATACTGTCATTTTCCCTGTTATCATCAATCATAAAGCAGCAGGTAATACACCATGGATATGCATTCCTGGATGGGATTCACCAGAGCGCAGCTGGCTCAGCTTCTCCAGAGCAGGACAAAACACTTGTCATGCCCATTTCTCTTCACCGGCCATCAATACGGTACAGGGAGCTGGCTGAGGTGACGAGATCTCTATTGCAGATGTCTCATAGGTAAATCCTGCAAGCGCCACCTTAACTTTGCATTCTGCAGATAAATACGGTGAAGGCATGAACTTACACCTATCCATCAGTTCCTGTTTTCAGAGTGGGTTTGTAGTAGATTACTTCCTGAGGCCACTGCCAACTGGATTTGTTCCCGAATTCTGTTATTCTGCAAGTCCTCCCTCACCTTGTAAGTGCTACCAATATAAAAACACTCTTCCCTCCACTTCATACACAACGTTCCTGAGCAGGGGGTTGAAATTTACCATGAGGCTGCCGGTACAAGGCAGCCATGTTAGAGGAGAATTGCCAAACATTTACTCTCTGCAATTTTATAGTATCTGTTACCATGCATGTTAGTAGCGGGCTTTTGGATGTTCTCCATCAAAAGCTGTTATTTCACCACAACTCCATGCAGCTGAATTTGAGCAGGAGTAATGGAGTGGAATCTGGTCCATCTTCCTCTGTCCGGGTTTTAACGAAGAGAACAAGTATACGACCATGTACAGAGTACTAAGGGAATGTACAGCATTCTTCACAGCTTCTGGCAAGGGTGACATGCTAACAAAGGTCAATTAAAAAAAAAAAACAAACTGCAGAAACACATTTTCAAATGTTGGTTTGTCCAGGCATCTGCTTTCTTGCGCGTGGGCAGAATACTAGACCTAGTCCTGCCTGCATACATTGCTAGACATAAGGGTCTAAGCAATTCTTGTGCTTTTATGATAAGCCTTGTGATGGCTGACGTTTTCAATTTCATGCTCCCTCAGGCCAGTGATAATGGAAGACTCCCTGCTCTCTGTTTTTACAGAGCAGATTCATAGCCGTCTCAGCTGCAGAGAAAAGGAGTGGACCGAGAGCATCCTCTAAGCTCAAAAAATATAAAGCAAGTAAAGGCTTGCTTACTACTACAAACAACTACAATTTTCAGAAAACCTGCCAACTATAGAAAACTACAAATTTCTCACTACACCTAAAACCTCACAATTTCATAATGCAGTGTGATTGGACTGATCAGAGTTGACATTGTTGGGAATGAAATCATGGGTGCTCAGCCGTGTAGTGGGAAATGTACCACCTCTGGTGACAAGTGTTTGCAGCTGGGGGCTTCTCTGCTTCAAAAGTAAATATGTTTTACGTAGTTAAAACTTTATAAGCACGACTGGCTAAGAAACAAGTCACTTCTGCGTTATTATCCAAGAAAAACAGAGGTCTCAGCCCTCCAGTAAATGCATTTATTTACAATATATTAAAAACTGGGGTGTGCAGTAACTGGGCATATCTGCTCAGTCCAATCAGATCCGTTGCATGTAGAAGGATTTACATATTAACTTCAAAATTCCCAGTCTTCAGAACTTTCATGCTAACTCTGACCGTCTAACATCAAATTAGTGCAAAACTGTAGGGCGTCATTTAGCAAATTGTCTAGGGTCGCTGAGGTTGCACTCTCCAGCTACGCTCAGCCAGCTTGGGTACCACCTGAAAGCCTGCCATGGGGCTCTGGTTTTCACCAAGTAAAAGTCTTGTGTAACGGCAGAGACAATACTTTCAGAGTTAAAAGCATTCAGGCTTGCCACAGCAGGACTCAAATGGAAAGGTTCTGTCTATGCTGAGCATAACTGATTTCCTTCTGTCTTCAGCAGTGTGCATTTTCCTCCCAGTAGTGGTTTCAGAGAGACACCCTCAGTGTCTCTTCTACCTTCCAAAACATAATGTCCCTGGGATATTACATTACAGGCTGGCTACAGGCAAGGAGTTTGGCAGGAATGGGAAATCACAGAATCACAGAGCGGTTGGTATTGGAAGATGCCTCTGGAGATCATCTCGTCCACTCCCCTTGCTAAAGCAGTTTTATCTACAGTAGGTTGCATAGGTTGCACAGGAATTCATCCAAGTGGGTTTTGACTCCAAAATCTCTCTGGGCAGCCTCTTCCAGTGCTCCATCACCCAGTAAAAAGATGTTTTTCCTCACGTTCAGGTAGAAGTTCCTGTTCTCCAGTTTATGCCCACTGCCCCTTGTCCTGTTGCTGTGGTCCATTGAAAAGGGTCTTGACATTCACCCCTTAGATATTTAATACTATTATGTATTATTGCATCATAATACAAGGGTTACATTGAATTTGACAAAAAATCCCACTGTGAAAGCCCAGTGCTTCATGTTTTGCATTTTGGTAAACAAAGCCTGGCAACACAAACTTTCTTAAAGAAGCTTGGCAGAGGCTGAGGGAGGCAAGCCCAGCCTGGATTTGCACCCTACCTGGGGAAGAGCAGTGGTTCCTACAGTGGGGGCCATGAGGCTGTGAGACAGAGGATATGGACCTGTGTTGAACACCACACTGTATTGTCTTTGTTACATTCCCCTTTGATGGTAAAGGTAGCTGCTGGCACCTCAGAATCTCTGAGAGTTAACAGCTGCAGAAGCAAAGGAGCTGCTAACCTAGAGCTCTTCTTTGACCAAAATGTTGATTTCTTTTGCATTTGGTGAAGTATTAAACAAGTGATGGTCAAGAACCACACTAAATACTAGCAATCATGAATTGTTCTGTCCTCTCTCTGCCTTCTGCACTTGTGACAGTGTGCTTTGGCAAAACCTTTTAAAGCATTTTGCCCAATTGGACTGTGCACGAAATGATGTCAGCGTATCGCACTTGAACTGAAACAGCAAAGACAAGAAGTCAAGTGCAGTATACAAGCTGTTGTTATTATGCTTAGTTACAAGCCCAACCATGACTTGTTTCACCTTTCTTGTATGCTAAGGGAAACGGAGAGCATCTTTGGTGGCATTTACTGCGTTACACTGCTGCAAATCCTGGAAAGTAAGTGTGCTCCCCGGCAGTGCGAGAAGACAGCAGACAAGCAAAAATTGCCTCTGTCTGATTACGGGGGATGACAGCATGACCTCCCCTTAGAAGAAATCTCTTGGTCAGGCTGAAAAAATCAGCAGTCAAATTGTGGATTGGCCAGAGAGGCCAAAGGGACACAAGGTCTTGTCTGACTGCTCCCCTACAAAGTCAGGGCGTTAGCTCAGAAAGACTTCCCTGGGGCTGATCCAACCGCTGCCACAGCCTGGGCTTGACCCGTGACTCAACTGCTGGAAAGTTTGGTGGTTTCAAGGCAGCTTAAGAGATCTTTATGTAATTTAAGGGCAAATTCAAGGAAGCAAATTACAGGCTACTAACAAAGGCACCTCCTCTGTTCAGGAAATCACTGTGGTACAAATAGCCTGGGTGAGTACTTTGGGAGGGAAATCAGTATATGTTTGCCCTGTCCTTGTACTTTTCCTAAGGTACTGCTTTGGACAGACAAGGATGGTGCAGCTTCAATCTGACCTGGGTCTATCACTTTCCTATTATTAGTATAAAAATAAAAGCAAGAAACTGCTTTACATTTGTGACTTCTCATCACAATGCAGGGCCAGACACAGGGTAATCTTTTCTTACTTGTCTCTCAGACGCTGTAATTTGGAAATTTCATTTGCAAACCTGCCTTCCACATTGCCCCATCAAATCCTAGAGAGGAGGAAACAGAAACACCTCTCCCCAGCCTGATGCCCGTGCAAGCACTGCAGGAAGGGTGAAATCTTGTCCCCTTTGGGTAGCAGAGGTTCTGTCTTGACTTCAAAGGATCCTGAGGACCATCCCGTGCACAGCAGTCTGCCCCTGTGGAAGGCTGGGGGAGAAGAGAAAAACATGCCCTAGACCAACACTGGTGACCTGTAGAAAGTTTCTAACAGCCTGTATTTTGAACTATATTTGCCTTTCATCATGTGTTTGTGTATGTGCTCTATGATTAGCAACGCAGTTTACCATGCTGGCAGCTAGAGCTGATAGCAGAGGAAGCTACGGTGCATTTCCTCCCAAGCTTAGTATTTTGATGGACTGCAAAGATCCATTCTTAATAAAAATAAATGCCTGCAATAAATGCAGCTTTTAACCTGCGCTCCAGTAACTGCAAGGGCTGAAAGTAAAAGTATCACATTAAATTTTATATCAGTTATTCCAAAGGATGATCATTTAAACTTGGTTTACACGAGGTCTCATGCAAACCTGTGCCTGGAGTGGCACATGGATGATGCGTAGGGAAGGAACAAACTATTCATGCCTTAAGCCAAAGGAAGGTGCAAAAGTGCATTTGAGTAGAAAATGTGCCCATTTCACACCAGCTGAAGGAGAATGTCCTTCACTCCCAGTACAGCCACTGGTCCTAGATGCAGGACTCCAACCCAGGAGTTACTACCACCACATGCAGCCCTGCTTCCAACCCTTGGCTCCTGAAGAGCTTCACATCTCCCAGATCTACCCACCCAACAGCCACAGGCAGAAAAGATACAAACTTCTTGTAATCTTGTCTGTCTTTCCTTTGGCTGTCATACAGGAAAGCACATTCTGTGAGGGAATATCATGTTATTAAACGGGAGGGAGTGGATACTTTCCAGCCAGTAACAGGACTGCTTTCTTCTCCTTTTCTGTGCACAACAGGGCAGCCCTTTGACTGTGACTACTTGGAGATGATGGCCTGCAGAGTAGGTGAGTAAAATGAGAAATACCACCTGATCTGAAGCAAAGCTTTGCACCTGTATGCTCCTATTGGGTAGTATTCAGGGATGTGAGGCAGCGTTACACTTCTCTTCATCATGAACACCAAAGCAGTACCATACAGTACATGAAAGAAGTTTAGTGACCAGTAGGAATTTTTGCTAATAAAAACATCAAAACAATATTCTCTGCATGTCTGAATCTGACTAACTAATGATATTGTATGGAGAGCATCCATCTCACCATTGCTGGAAGAAAGGTCAGGATAATATTCAGCCATGGCATGAAGTTTTTCTACAGTGATTTGCAAAGCTCCACTCTTTTCTTGCCTCTTGCCTCAGGAAATGAGGTGAGAAGAAGCTGCTTCTCTGAGGAACTCTCTTGCCCATTTTGACCACAGGAAGAGAATCTTTGTGCCTTTAACACTGTCCTGCCAACTCTGAATAGAAAGGCCTGTTTTCCCAAATAAATCATTAAAGAAACAATCACCACAAATACCTGTGGTAGCTGTGTGAACCGAGAATAGGATTCACCCCACCTAGTTTCAAACCTCATTTCAACCATCACCTCAGTATAGGTGCTTCCAGTCATTTCAGATGTGATCTCTCTTTCTTACACTCTGTATCATATCTGCTAAATATCTTCGGCACCGCAAGTCATCTCAGGTGGCACTAGATGACAACCTGAAGAATTCAATAACAGATAAAGACACCTAAATGCCTATATTCAAACCCTTATACAGAGGCTGCTCTGTGTTTGCTTGATGTCTCACCTCCCATGGTATCAGTGTAGATCTATTCAATGAAGCTGAAGGTGTGTAGTCATTCAGCTGCCCAGACATGGATGAACTTTATTGTGGGCTCAGGGACTGGAGGGTCTGATGACCAGGTGCCATGTGACTCTCATGGGGACTCTGTCACTTCCTTGTAGACACCTCTATTTAAGTGTCTTAATCCAGAGCTAATCCCATTTTGTTTTGACTCATCTATTTTAGGTCCAATATTAGGATGAGGTTAATTATGTTCTATATATGTAGATACATGTTTCTTCTGTTATAAAGTGAGTCCAGAAGAAAAGCTTTGGCCTAGATATCTACAGTGTCCCAATGAAATCCACCCTTGACTGCTCATGCCTACCTGCAATGGTCAGTTCTACCTTATGCTGTCTTCAGCATATTTCTGGTCAATAGCACATAGCATTGCAGAAGAAATCATCGCACTTTTGGAAGTGGAAACTCAGGCTTTACAGATTAGAAGACTTGAGATTCCTGGGTTGTCTCAGACTCTCTGCAAGGTCCCAAGTGAGGAACTTCCTACCCTTTTGGCGTCTCACTTCTTCTTTATGTCCCACAGCATCCCCTCCAGGAGGCAGGAGGAGAACCAGACATGCAAAGCGACTTATTCGGGACAAGGCCAGCTGATGGCAGGGTCCAGGCCCCTTGTGCTCCTGTCACCTATGTCCCAACCATTGCCACATGCTTCTTTTCAAGGAAAAGTAGACAAAACATTTTAGTACCTCTCGCTTCGGATAAAATGATGTGTTTTCTTTCTTAGTCCCTAGAGTAGTTGAATTTTGTCAGCTATCTCATGTTTTAAACATTCTCATAAGCAGTTTAGAAATTCAGACACATTTTCTTCTGCTTGGAGCCACTCCCAAGGAGACTGATCTTTAGGTACTCCAGCAAGGTATTTTTGAGTACTCCCTACACGGAGTCATGCTACACTGAAGCCTTTAAGCAGACACAAGGAGGAGTGAATGTGTTTTTGTCCTAGGCAGTAAAACATGGATTTCTAATGAGCTGTAATCTTCTAGAGCTGGTAGCCATATATCATTTTCTCCCTGCAGCACAGCAGAGATTTAACTCTCCTTGATAGAACAGAAAGTAGTAGCAGCATCCAAAAGAGCATATACCAGCATCCATCTCTGTATAGACTCTGTCTACCTTACCCCGAAGCCACGTGTCAGCCAGAGAGACTACGGGAGACAGCAGTGTGAGGGTGATATGGGCAAGTTTTCCTTCAGTGTCTTCATTCTGTGGCTGGGAATGGCAAAAAGGTGGTGTGCATTCTTTAGTCTACTTTCCTGCAGAGTAAGAGTTAATGTATTCACAAAATCATGCTCTCTTTTACTCCCCATATGACTCCTGGACTTGTTGACTCATTTCAAAGAGACCTGATGGGGCACAAGAGCAAGGGGTGAAAAAGCTTGGAGGTGTAGTGGAGAAGTGTACCAGATAGAGATGTAAGACTCAGTTGTTCTCCCCCAGTTTTGGCAACATGGTTTACAAGATAGTGAGAGCAGAAGACAGAAATCAAAAGCTTTGATGCTGGCAAAAGTTCATATTAGATCTAACACCCTCTCAGACACCAGAATCAGGCAGTTCCAGAGCACAAATCTGTAGAAAACTGAGCATCCTTCTCTCTTCCACTCAGGAAGCTACCTGGGGCTACTCTTCTAATTGCTCTGTGTTTTTGTACCCTGCTTCATGGGTACTGAAGGAAGTGCAGCAGCCAATCTGCACATGGATGACACACTGTCACCTGGCTATTCGCATCTCAGGGAACAGCACATTTCCCTTTGCAGCTAGTTTTAGCTCTTCTTACCTGCATGTCTCCAGCTACAAAATGTGCTGAAGGTTACACTGCAATAGCAATTACATGGTGGTTTATAACATAATTTGCCAGAGGATCCAAATCAAACTGAGTTCAAACAAGAAAGTGTGTTTTTACTCTTACAAACTTTTTCCAGTCCAACAGGAACCCAGCGATGTTTCTGCCATGGGTGTTTTGCTGGCTGCTCCAGCCTCATGTGTGGAAGAGACCCTTCAGAAGGGGTCCTGCAGCAGGCTTGCTCTTCAGCTGCTGAGAGCAGGTAATGCAGAGTTGCATTTGGTATTCTCACAGTTGCTGCATTGGGGTGGGACAAGAACAGGCATCATGCAAGCAGTCTCCAGTGCTGTACCTTGCCCTTTTCTCCTTCTCATGTCTGGGTGCCTTAATGAAGGGGCAGGGAGCTGATAGGAAATAACACAGGATTCTTTAAAATTCAGACAGAAAGTATGGATGGTGTCTGTTCCTTTCCTTGTTACTAAGAGCAAAAGAAAGGAAAAATTGTTCCCAGTGTCATCTTGCAGACTGATTTTTTTTTTAAAGTGAAAGTCAGCAGCAGTGATAGTACTGTCCTTGAGGAGGTGTTCTTGTGAAGGATAGCACCCTGGTGACAGCAGGTAGAGCAGTAGCTGTGTGCCCCTTCTCACTCAGGTTTGCTTAATGAGCCTGAAGAACCTGAAAACCCTGGCGAGAATGGGACCCCCAGGAGCAGCTGAGGCCAACCTCGCCTCCTGATCTTACCTTTCTTCATTTGGCCTGACGGTTTTGTTGCAGACAAGTAGCCTGTAGCGGGAAATTGAGCAAACGAATCTTTATAGAGAGCAAGGGAACACAGGCAGAGCACCAAAGGAAAGATGTGAAAAATAGATGCGGTGATGCCATGTGAGTGGCAAGGGTCACTCTGCTGAGGTGATCAAGCCAAATGTGCACAAAAAAAGGAGGAAACAAAGGCAATACCTTCCTTCTCTCTCTCTTGTGTGGAACTAGTAGCACCACTTTTAATATTGCAGAGAAACAAGAAGAAAAACAGTGCCTGAACTCAGTCTCCCATGTCGACGAGCTGCAGGAGAGGGTGGAGTTCTTCTGGCAGGTCTTTGTCTTAGACTATGGTTTGCCGTTTGCAAGACAAGGTCCTTGCAAAACATTTTGAGTCCCTTTCCTTGCTACCCTGAGGTCTCCTGCCTCAGCATCTAAGGATGCAGAGTTGCCATTTCAGTTTGCTTAAAAACGCCTCCTAAAATCCCCTGTCCCGAAATCCTGAGGGTGGTAAAATGTAGTGAACTGTGGATGAAGCAGTCCATGAGCTGGGCAAAACTCCTTCTGCAAGCTTGGATGTGCAGGATGGAGAACTGAGGCTGAGGGTTGGGTATTGTAAGTTTGGTATTTATTATACAGGTAGTTACTCCTGCAGACTTGCAATCTCAGGATTAGTTTGCCAAGCCTTGCTATCAGCCTAACTCCACTTCACCTGCTCACCTTCCCTACCTCATCTGAGAGCCCTCCCCTCCATGCTCACAGGCTGCAAAGTTTCCAAAGGAGGTTCTCTCCCCTGTTGCCTGTAGAGGCTGTTACACTCCCTCCGCTCAGCAGGCTGATGAGGTGCCGCAGCCCACGTCAGCATCCCTCTGTGTGTGCAACACACACCTCTGGAAGGTGTAATGGAGGGCTGCTGCCTTTCCAGGCTGCCATCAGCTGAAGATACGTCCCACAGCACACGAATCCTGGCTGCCCTGCCTCTGGCCACCTGCAGTCAAGACCAAGTGATTTTTTCAATGACCAAAAGGACTGTAATACAAAGCACATCCCTCTTTTCTCCCTGAACTACCAAATGTGATTTCCAACACCAAGACCCTCCAGTCTCAGTTCCTCCAGGTAAAATCCTGAATGCTGGAGATGCAAATATGCCCAGGATGTCTGTTTTTAATTAGATAACACTGTATCAAATCTTTCCTTAAATACATGAACGTTTGTAGCTCTTATAGGGCTTCAGCCCATAAAACTGAGGATGAGTGATTATGAACCAGCAATTAAATTTAAATTGGGCTTTGTATTGTAGCAGGTCCTGTTTCACATGTTCAGCCAAGCGACTGCTAGTTCAGCTGCCCTTGTTTCTGATCCCACACTTTGCCAGTATAATTCACTGGTTGCTTTCCAGAAGTCCCCTCCTGCCATTGCCTTTGTTACGAGGGAACTTGTGAAGTTAACAAGCTAACCCTGCTTGAACTACAAGGCACACAAAGCAATATCTTATTTATCTACAGCCTTCAGACCAGTGAAGAAAGCACCAACTACTCTTTTGAATGCAGTTACTTTCTTTCTCATCTTCTGTGTCTCACGCAGAAGCCAGATGCTTTCATCACCCATAAGCCACGGATCCTTTCTGCTCTCTGTTACATTTTCAGGGGCAAAGATTTGGAACAAATGAATGCAAAATGAGCAACATTTATATTACAGTCATTTCAGTTCTCCAGCTGAGTCTGTAATTGGCTGATACTCATATTTTTCCCTCTTGCCTGTATAGCAGTATTCTGGCCTCTTCTTTTATAACTGTTTGCTTCCCCTCCCCCCTCCTCGTTTTCCACAGTTTTTACATTTATGGGATATCTTCAACCAGTGTTTGCCATAAATTGACAAGCCTCACAAAGCTGCTAGCTCACTTAAAAGAAGGATCCAAATATCTAGATAATTTCTCTGAACTGTTCCCAGAACTGTTTTCTAGAACCAGGTATGCATCGCCCTTCCCGCAGGAAAAAAGGAGTTTGACACATATACGTGGTAGGTTAGATGGTAGGAGGTGGGCAGGGAGAAGAGGCAATGTCCCCATATGTCTGATTTTTCTAGATCTACATGTGCATCTCCAGAGAGATGCATCTCGGATGCATTTAGGACAGGACAAGTTGAGGAGGGATTTCATGCACAGTGCTGTGGAGATGATGGAGGAGAGCAAATACAAATAGATAGCAGAGAGAAAGTCTCACCAGTGTGATCCAGACAAGCAGATTTGCAAGGATTCAGGATGCTTATGCCTGATGCATACTGCAATGAGAGCTGGCTGAGAATTTTTGGAAACCACAGTGTATATAAATTCTTTCTTACATTAACATTTTGCAGTAAAGAGCAAGGTGCAACAAAACTTTTGTTGGAAAGCAGCAAAAGGCTGCATCAGGGTTAGTCCATCAGATCATGAAACTTCAATCCCCATCACTCTCAGGACCAGGCAGGAGTCTCTCTAACTACAGCTCTACTACTAAACAAAAGAGGAACAGGAATAATACCCATCTCCAGGGCTCAGGGGCACAGCGTACCTTGCATCCACATGGCTAAGGTTGGTCCCTGGGCTGTAAGATTTGTCTTGGGAGAGTTGGATGGAGCAGCTTGGATGAAAGCCGTGGAGGTTGTTTATATTAAGCAGAGAAGGTTGAGAGCTCACCCTCTTCTCTGTTCACAAAAGGAGGAACTGTGTTATGAAGAGATGGCCTCTCAATGGCAGACTGTTACCCAACGTGAGGTCCAAGCCTCCCATTTTCTGCTGTCATCCTTCTCCTGTGTTGTGTGTTTTCATCACAGAGGAACTCCATCCCAACCTTATGTACTGGAGACAAGGACACTGGCTTACTGACTTTCTCCCATGCACATTGAAATGCCTGTGATTTAAACCCAGTGCAGGATGAGAAAGTACTTCCCACTCCCAACACACCGGCAGGCCAGCAATCTGCTTCCCACCAACCCTGCCAATGGTGCCCCAGCCTCAGCCTTTCCCCAACACCTGCTGCACTGGGCCAATCTGAGCTGCACAACCTGAGCTGATCCCTGAAATCACTTTAAATTAGAAGAAAGAGTCACTAGCACCGAAACATGATTCAAGTTGAAAAACTCCCTGTCTTCCCAAGATCCAGTGGATTGTCAGCAGTTTAGTAAGAAACACGAGTGAACTTCATAGCGGAAAAGAGAGAGAAAATTGTCATGATGGGCAGCTTGAGGTGGTCTGGTGTTTTTTGCTGATATTTATTACCTCCTGGGCCTTTCATTATGGCTTACATACTATCATCCTCAACTGCTTTGCCAAGTTTTTAACACAGACCCTGTCCCGGGTACAACCACCATCATTCTCTACCTTTCTTGAGCCCACAACATAGAATAAAACTTCTGTGCTTCCTTCCTTGCTGAATTATGTCTGCTGCATGAAATCACCAGGGCTAATGTGCCCATTTTGGAAAAAGAGCTGAGACACCCACCCTTTCCCATTAGAATGTGCTCTCCAGGCAGTCTGAGCACTGAGGAAGCAGTCCACTGTTTCTTCTGTCACACACAAATGATACCCCAGCAGTATGCTGCGGACCCCTGGGGGGCTCAGCAGCCATGTCTGGTCCCCCTGCTCCCATGTCACCCCTTACATCCCTTTCTGTCACCAGTAATATCCAGCCACTGACTCTGGGATAATTTCTCTCCAACACCAGCACATTTGGCTGGATTGCACAATCCAGCTGATATGCCTGCCACAAACATCTGTCCCAGGAAATAAATTAATCCCCTAAAACTGAAGAAGTTATATTACAAAAGTCAATAGGGAAATATCTTTTATAAGAGAGAGGGCAGGAATTTCACACATTTCTCTCATAAAGTTATCCTTATTCCTTAGGGACCTGCTGCACTTTTATATTACATTTTGAGGAATAATACTTATAAAAGATTCATACTTTTCTACCATAAAGTGGAGTAGCTCTTATGTTTCTGTCTTCGGAGACTTTTGGGACCACAGCTTCTGCAAATGCCCAAAGCTTTCGCTTCCACACAGGAGATACATATATGTTCAAACCATATTTTGACATTGTAATTGGATGGCATAAATAAAGGAATATTTAATTAATCATTAAGGTCAGAAACAAGGAAATAATGTGCATCACTTGCTAGAGTTTGTCGTGTTACCCAGGACTGGTTGGGAATGAGACAGTCACCCCAGTTCTACCCTCTCCACTTCAGAAGGAAAACTCTGGTGTCTGAGTGGCTGCTGGGCAGGCTGGAGGAGGTTGGTGGCACTGTTTCAGGCCATCAGCTATCATTTCATCCTGGCACACCCCTCTTTAAGAAGGCAAGCTGTGGTTGCGCTCTGTGTGGGCACTGAGTTTGTCTTTGGAGGCAGTTGCAGGTGGCTCTTAAGATGTAGGGTGGATACATCTGGAATAAAAACACTCTGGGAAACTACAAAACATCCCAGGCCTAAAATGGAACTGTGGGAACACCATGTGGTAAGTTAGCAAGGTTTGACTAACGGGGACTAAGGATCAAAGCTTTGCTAACTGGGGCTGGTTACTGCAACATGCAGCACACAAGAGTAAAGTTTGCTCCTGTTTAACTGTATCTATAATTCATTTTGTAAATAACAACATAACTTTCACTTTTCAGAGCTGTTTTGATCCGTTTCCCCCTCCATTAAACAACCATTTCCTCTTTTCTAAATGACTTTTACACTGTATTTTTCAACAACTCTGTTTTCTTCACCTAGACTCTCTATACGCAGAGCAAAACCACTCCAGCTGGCTTGCATGTCATCAGCTGCATGACCTGGGCAATAGATTTTTGCAAAATTGTACTGATTAAATGTCTGCTTTTCCTGTTCTTTAAAAAAACCACATCCCAGATGAAAGGTCCCATTAAACGAATTTTCAGTTGGGTGGGCTTGCAGGTGCTGGTCAGTTGAAGGCACACTTCCAAACCAGCTCCCAGGGCAACTAACAGAAAGCTTTCAAGCACGTTACAGAAACTAATCCCAAAGTTTTGCACTCATGTAATTTCTACACTAATTGGTGAGAGCAACACAAAGCACTAGCAGAAGGTATATACACTTTTGCAGTCCAGCTTAAGCCTTCAAAACCACACTCTGTGGGACCGCAGTAGCACTCATATTGCATATTCAATCCCTGTACACAGTGATTTTCCCTCACAATACAATGAATTGTTTAGTGGTACTGAAGATGTCATTATTTCCATTTTTTTTCTATGTCTGTATCATAAAATTGGCCAGAGGTGTCCAGCACAAACTGACAACGTCTTCCTCTCCTGGCTACATTTCTCCTAACTAATTAGGACAACAATATAGGTAGTAAAGACAACTCATCACAGCTCCATGGAAATACCTGAGGCTGCTGAGAAAGAAATGTCTCTTTGAACAGACTGAGGCACTCAGCAACCTGAGCCCAACAGCAGCCACCCTCTGTGCCATGTTCTGATTTAGCACAGAGGTTTTCATTCTCAGTGGCATTGGAGGCTTCGGGAGCCTCTCAGTGTCTTGTCCCAGTATGTGAATCACTAGCAAAGCAACACACATCCATGACTGGTGGCACACCAGTCTTTTTCCCAGGAAGGGAGATCTCCACCACTTGCAGAGCACAGTGGGCACTCATTGAGAAGCACTCAGGGTGCCTGCACAAGCCCTGGTCAAGAGGGTGATCAGCTCTGCTCCCCCATCCCACAAATCTACCTAGCCCAGAAGCCTTCATTAGCACCTCCAGGTTTGGGGCACTTCTCTCCCTGCAGAATCATTTCAAAATTGTTCAATAAAACATTTCGGCTTTTAATCCCTTTCTTCTGCCAGTGAGAAAGCACAAGTGCTTATGAGACAGATAAAATATCAGCAGGTCACAGTTCACTCTGCCTGCCCCTGTGTAGGGGATGAAGAGATTGAATGGAGGTAGGTTCTCCTTTTATTGGTTTGTGTGTGTGACCACATCACTCTGGGACATGTTTTCAGCCCTTTGAGGCAGTACAGTGTTTGAGACAATTAGTATGTATCTCTTCATGAGATCTCTGTGAAATTGCAAAGGAAAGAAAACCACAGATTGAAATGCTCCTCATATCTCTCTTGGAAATTCAAAGCACTCTCTAAATGTCAGTGGATCAGGTGTGTTTCAGATACCCACATCAGAATAGACAAAGTGCCCTACTTCAAACTTCCTTCTGCACCTTAAAGCCCAAAGTCAGATTTACTCTTTTGTGTTGTAATTCATATAGGACCCAAAACCATCAATGTCATTCGTACATCCCAAATTCTTTGAAGCCATTTTCTCCATTTGAAGTTTATGCTATCCCCCTCTACAAGATCTCTTAGCTCCTTTATCATATTTGAGAACAGATGATTTTAACATACCTCATTCAGAGAGATCTACCATGTTTGCAAGGAGCCTGCGAGGTGCTGTGGCATGGTGCCACTCACAGCGCACCATGAATCGAGCCTCCTGAATATCTGGAGGGATTTCAGACTTTATTTATTCCATTTTCCTTCTGCTTTCCTCTAATTTTGCTCTCCCTTAAGGAACATTTTTTCCCAGCCTTCCCAATGCACCATTACTCTCCTGATGCCTTAACACCCTTACGCTGACCAGACTGAGCTGCCCCTCTCTAGCAGTTCCCAGATAGCAGGACCATAGCATCAAGATTTTTTACTGTCCCAAAATCAGCATAAGAAACTGGCACATTGACTGCGACTGTAGGCAAATGTGACCTTTTCAGAGGCTGAGTTTATTTATTTATTCATTTGCCATTTATTTCTCTGTTGCCAAAAAAAGACATAAAAAAACACTGCACTGTCTCCCAGACTTACTAACAATCATTAAAATGTCTCTGACCAGCGACACTTCTTAATCAAACAGCAATTAAGGCTGCAGTCACAGACTGGGACACAGGCTGACAACATGGCAAGACCATCATTTCCAGTTCCTCTGCGTTTTCACTTAGCTGTTAAAGTGCCAAAGTGCCAGACAGAAGTGCCCTCACGATTATGCATGCATCCCCATGCTGATGGCAGCAATAACTCAGGGATAAGCATGGCCATCTTCACTGCTGGACCTATAATATCACATGTTTCTATAATCTCACATGATGTTTGAGGAAAAGAGCTTGTGTGCTGTCCTGAAGCACACAGGTTTGCACAAATGGCAATTTTTGCCTGCCCCAGCAAGCTGTCCTGCTCTTTGGCCCTGAGGATGATTTCCCTCAGCACAAACTCCCACGGGGCTCACAGTCAACTGCACTTACTGAGCCATGCCCTGAGTCCCTGAGGGCACTTGAGAGGGCATGGAGCCTCATGTCATTCTCCTCCCAGCTCACTGTCTGCTCTGAAGCTTTCACCCAGGAAGGACGATGGGCTCTTGTGTGCTCATCAAACCGTCCCGTATGTCCCGGTGCATAAGAACTCTGTATCTGCAGAGCCAAATATTGATATTAATGAGTTAGGGAGAGCTCCCCAGATTCCAAATTAACTGGAATAAATCACCCACCAGAAACCTCAATCAGTCCTGCTCTTCCCATTTTGCAGAGGATGTATCTGTGTGCCTCCCTCCAGACCACACACCCGAACCACTCTTCTTTTTCTCCTTCTTTTTCAGTATGAGGCAGCTTCCTGCCTACCTGGGTAAATAAATACCTGCATCGTAGAATCAGGGACTCATAGAATCATTTAGGTTGAAAAAGACCTTTGAGATTATCAGGTCCAAGCATAAACCTAGCACTGCCAAGTCCACCACTAAACATCAGCCCTTTTCTGGACAGACCCTCTTGCTCCACGTGATCTAAGCTGACGGAGAGACAAAAGCCCTGGCACAAGGTTAATGGTAGCTCATCTGAGCAGATCTTTCTTTTGTGCAATGACAAGTAATTCAGTTTCTTTCCCAGCTCCGTGTTGGTCCCTGTTGTCAACAGAGACTGCGACTGCAAAGTGCACAAAAATAATGGGTAAGGATAAAAGATCGATCATAATTTTTGCAATATTGTCTCCCAGTTTAATAACCTCATTTAATTAGAAATCATAGATAGCAACCATCATGGGTAAATTTAATATAACTTCTGAAACACCTGAGATTGCAGGAATTTCACCATCTCTAATATTCTTATTAATAAAAATTCTCTGAAGTTGAAGGTTTCTCCCAGGAGTCTCCTACCCATATGAAGGTTTCTCACAGGAGTCTCCTCCCCATACCACACAGCTCAAAATCAACTATCCCAGAGGACCAACATGGGCCACTGGCACATATTTGATGTCTGCTGCAGGGTGCCCTGAGACACACAAGTTCCTGAGTGCTCATGTAGCAAACGCACAAACATATGGCCATGGGGCAAGATGTAACTACCTACTTGACCAAGCCACATGGAGCCAGCACCCTGGCACCTAAGTATCTTGCGGCAGCAAAAATACATTTCTATTGGTGTAGGGTTTCTCAGCGGGATATGGGATTAGGGACAACTTTGCTGCCCAGTCCTGAGTCCAGGGCTGGTTACCCCACCAGGCTGGTGAGGACATGAGACTGCATAATGCAATGACATGTAATGAGCCCATCTCCAGCATCAGACACGGATTTGAAGTGATAGCAGTGGCTGCACAGGAAGCAGGCTGAAAAAGTAATATTGTGATTGGTTCCATTATCCTAATTACTTGATTTTTCATTTCAGAGCAAATTTACCTTTGCATAGTCAGCTGTAAAGAACAAAAAAGTTATGTTTTCTGTTTTTTCTCTAGCATCACCCAAAAAGCCCATGTTCTGAGAGGGAAGGTTATTTGCACAGGCTTAACTTCAGTGATGTAGCTACAGCAACCGCATGAGGAACAAAAGAGATTAATGCGTGTCCAATAAACATAATCAAGGGAGGAGCAACAAGTGGTAAATACCCCTGGACTACTGGAGCTGCAAGGTGCCTCCTGAGCAGGGGGCAGCAGTGCCATGTGCACCTCTGTGAGGGTCAAGATGCCCCTGGATTTTGTCCTCATATCATGAGGTGTTCTTTGTTCACCTGCCTGGCTTCTGTCTCCTCTGGTCAACAGGAAAAGAAGATGCTCAGTGTTCACAGGGCTTTGTCACTGAGTGAGGAGGGCCAGCAGGGGGGACAGCATGGCCAGAAATGCTGGAGCATCTTTTTCACCTCAGCGCTCTCCTGCAGCTGAGACAGCCAAGGGGACAGCAACCACAACTGAGGTTTGACTGTCAGTCCCAGTCCCCATCCCAGCCCTTACCACGAAGCCAAGAGTGAGGCTTCCCATCTCCCTACTCCCTATATGCACCCATGCAAATGGAGCACAGGTCTCTGGGAGGCAATCTGGACCCAGGGAGCAGTAGAAAAGGCAAGATAAATTTAAAACATACCACTAAGAAGCATCATGGCTCCACCTCACTAAGACTTGCAGATTTTCAGTTTCAGCGCCATGGCTCCTGACATTCATTGTGAAACTCAGCCAAAGGCACCACACTTCACCTCTGTGTTGCTGGAAAGCCTTAGAGAAGACCCAGTGCCCAGCCCATAATCAAGCACACAATTGCAAATGAATAAAGAAAATAATAACTGTTCTGCTCATCTCTGCCACCCTGGGGAGCAGGCAGGGCTGAGTGGCAGGTGGGTAACAAAAAGGCTCTTACTCCAAAGCAGCCTGAGGGCACTCATCTTCTGCCTTCACTGCAGACCCTTCCTGCCCTGGGAGTGCAAAGGGTTGTGAGCTGAGTTGGGAGCAGGTGCAGCAGGTCTTGCACCCACCGTTGCCTTTTGCTCAGACGGGAGAGGTGAAAAATAGATAAGCAGAGGGAGAGCAAAGCTGGTTTCTCCCCAGAGCACACCTTGCCCATGTTTGCAGCCTACACAGTGAGGCAGGGGGCTCTAAGCAGCCAGCAGCAAAGCTCGCTCTTTTTTTGGGAAAGAGATGTGCAGGGGTAGAACCTAGTGATGGTGGTCACTGACTCACATGAATGTGGCCTCCCGGGTGGGAGAGCAAATGGCAAGAGATCCAAGTTTGACAAAACCAGAAAGGCCATTGCAGCCCCTCCTGTCACTGAGGCATGCAGCAAGGCCTTCGGGTGGGAAGTGAGGAACACCTTGCCCAGCTACACCAGGGGCTTATGAGGGACAGAGAAACCTGTCTTCTCCCAGCTCTTGCATCCCACCCAGCAGAGCTGGCTCCGCTCCCACACGGGACATTGGTTCATTAAGTAATTGACCATACAAAACATTTCCCCCTTGTTGTCTCACCGAAGCCTGAGTGGTTGCAGCCACCTCCAAGTGCATGCCAGCTCAGGTGTGACACAACACCCTACAGGAGCAGCACCCTGCCTTCCTGCATTTTAAGGAAAACTGTTGGAGTAGCAGCACCAAAGCAGTGCTCTAAATTGCTAGGCATCCTTTTGAATGACTAAATGGCAGTGACTAATATGTATTTACATACATTATGGTCTATTCCCCCCATCGGAAGGCAATTTGTGTAGATAACTTCCATTAATGTTGAAGGAAGTAATTCACATAAATCCTTGGCACGTTAATGGCTGACGAGCCTCCTCTGTGTAGTATTTCGTGTTGCTGCATTTAGCAAGTGCAATATAAACGTGGCCAACTTAATATGCAAATAAATTCAAGTATTTACTGAGCCATAAGAGACAGTTACTAGGCACATCTTTCATTCATCGTTTATAGGGAAATAGATGGAGGCTGTCAGATGAAACTGGGAGATAAATACTATAAACATTTTTTTAAGCCAAGAGGGGAAAGGGTACTGAGTCTCCACATATACATAAATAATGATCATAAGCAGTTTCTTGAAGACATTCTCTCTTCTATTTATTTTCACTCTGTGTATGTGTGTCTCCTATAGATCCACAATGAAGCTGTATTTATTGTGTTGCTGTTCCCAGTTGGTGTTCCCCTGAGGGCAGAGCAGGGGCGTGCACCATCCCTACTCGCTCACTCATTGCCTCCCCAGCAGATGCCCAGCTGCAGGAAGGGAACACACTCACCTTAAGATGGGCCACCCACTGAAGCCTCTTTTCCTGACACCACAATGTGAGTCTTTCCTCTAAAGGCACCTGGTGCAGGAAAGGAGAAGATCTTTTCTCTCTTTCTTCTCATGGATGCTCTTTTGAGAAGCGGCACTTGGCATCTGCAAGATAGAGCCCTCCCCAGGTCTGCACTTTTCCAAGGCAGAAGACAGATATATTCTACAGTCTGAGGTCTTTTTCAGCATCCATCTTTTTCAGTCGGCTCTGGGATGGTGTGTCTGTCCAAACTTAAGTGCACAAAGTTGAGGGTTTGCAGAACTGGATGCAAACCGAGGAGGAGCAGCCAGCACCTCCACCATACTTGCCTGGTTGCCCAGTGGATCAGCCCCAGCATGGCCAGGCATAGCAGCAGCTCAGCCCCAAACAAAAATGATAGCAAAGGAAAAAATACCAAGAGATCTCTGTCCTTAATGCTGGATCCCCTCTTGTAACTTTGCCCTTTGGGTTTGTCCTCCGGTAATACCCTAGAGGTCCTCTTTCCCCTCCTCAGTGACTGCCTCTCCTTTCAAAATCTCTTCTGTCTGAGTACTGTCTCTGGCCAGGTTTGAAGCTGCCCCCGAGACTTTGTTCTCTCTGGTGAGACACTCTCCCCACAGTGCCCGTAGGTGCAGATGGATGCAAGACTCCACTGTATACTTTGGAAAACAGAATTTTGCACACCACTTTGTAAAACAGAACCTCCACCTCAAACCTCCTTTAGCCCATTTTGGCATTGCTGTGCACCCCCCTGCTGCCTCCCTGGGAGAGCCTCCACCGCCCCTTGCACGGTGTGGTGCCAGCCTCACAGCTCAGGAGTGCCCGCTCTGCCCCAAATCTGGGCTGCGCTGTGGAGCCAGGGAGCAGTAAGAGGCACTCAGGGAGCAGGAGGGCACCTGAGAGACTGATTTTATGGCAAGGGGACAGGAGGTAACAATGGCACACCCAGCAAGTGGGCAGTAGTATTCCACTCCCACCTTACCTTTCCCCTGCCTTGGTATGAGTGACGCATTCCCTCCAACTGTGAGTTTGTAGAGTGCCTAAATATTAGCTGGAGCCTCTTGGGATGACAACAACCAAAATTCTCAATAAATCTGTCTGTGTTCCAAGGCAAGGTGCTGGGTTAAAAACTTACCTGTCTGTGGTGCTCTTCCTGGCAGGCAAGCAGGACGAAACCATTGGGGACCAATGGTGCTTAAAGGCTTTCAGGTCAACAAGGAGTTCTCCTGCGTTATGGGGATGTGGTGGCTTCCTCCTGCTAGCCGCAGGGGGCTAATGTACATATCCACCGGGAGACCCTTACACAGACAGCTGCCTGCAAGCCAGTCTGCTCAGCTCAGAGACATCTCGGGGCAGCATCTTCCTCCAGGAAGTGGTTTTGGGATGATTTTCCTTGTGAGGCTTATTCCAGCCCGAAGGTAGCCCTGGCAGCTGTAGGCAAACTGGTTCATGGTAGTCTACCCTGCAAGGCTTGGGGTGGAGTGATAGTGTGTCCTCACCTGTCATTAAATCTAAATCAGTTTTGAAAGCAAAAGCACTCACATTTCCTGTATTGAAATCTCAGGTGCATGACACTTGCAGAAAGATGGAGAGAAAGAAGAAAGCACCTCATAACTTCCCTGCACCTCCCATCAAATAAAACACGCCGCATTTTGCGGTGCGTCCTTCACATTGTTGGCACACAAAGTGTGGAGAGATGGAGGCAAGCATCAGAAAAAGGTATTTACATAACAGAGAGGTAGAGCAGCTCTCAGCGTCTGGTCCCTCATCAGAAGGCACGGACATACGTGCTGCCCACATCCAAAGAGTACGAGAAAGAGAAATATAGCTGTTTTTTTAGAATTTACTTGTGCTGCTTGAGATCACAGAGGATGCTGTGAGGAGTTGCCTATCACTGCACGTGCTGCAGGATTAACCCTTTGCAGCTCTCCTTGGGAAAGCAAGGCTTGCACAGGTGCTGGGCGGAACTCCAGCAGCTGACCTGCTGCTACTCCCCAGCCCCCTGTGCTGAGGTGGGGGCTGGCATAGGAAGCTGGGTATCACTTCAGGTACAGCGCCAGTTCCATAAGTGGACAAAAACATAGCTTTGCTGGCATGCATTTGGGGTAGAGCTATAGGTGGCCTTGGTCAGCTACCTGTCTCCCTAGCTGGGACCCAGGAGCTGCTGCATGGTGGCTGCAGGATAGGTACTGCCTGCACACCAGGGCAGAGTTAACAGAGGAGTGAGACCGTGGCCTTCTGCCTCCTGCCCCCAGCCACAGCAGGACTGCAGGGGCACATAGGGTTGGTGCACACCACAATGGAGGTAGGAGCAGACACTCTGTGGAGTATAGTAACCAAAGCAATGAGAGCAATTTAGGACACAACCCTGAATGCTTAATTTCAGTTGCATCTGTCATAAATCAGGAAAATGCCAGGGAATACTTCTGGGAGTCCCACTTATATAAGTATTTGAAGCAACAAGAGCAACAGCTGGCCCCTGTGAAACCTTTTGTTGGTCTGACATTTGAAATGCCAAGCACGCTGGCATCCACACACGTGCCAGGTAAGGGGAGGAGAAAACCAGGGACATATTCCTGGCCCTGCTGTGGACTGACAGAAAGAAAACCCAGTCCTTTGCATCCCACACCCAAACTGAACAGAGCAACGAAGTCAAACAGATGGAGAGCAAAAGGCTACCATTTATAGTTCTGTTTCTCCTGTACGATGAGAATCACCTTTAAAGATGGGGTCAGGATAAACTGCAGGGCAACAGCAAACTGTTCAGTTCAAGAGGAATTATTCATCCTTCAGCAGAACATAATTACACATCCAGACTCTCTCTGGGCAATTCTTTATTCTGGCCAAATTTACACTCATTCCTAAAGGGAGTAGTCAATCTTAATGAATGACTTCGAGTTTCATCGTCTTTGTAAGGCTTTATTAAAAAAAAAAAAAAAAGAATATCAGAAGTTTAGATCTTTAATTAGCAAATTTTAACCCCACCTTCATTTCACATCACCCTTTCTTTTGTCCATTTCTTCATTCTCATCAATAGGAAAATTCAATGCAAAGATGCTATCTTAGATTACAAATTATGCTCAATTCTGTTAGTCAATAGCAAATTTAGCCAGTATCTGTAATACACCCATATATCATGATTTCTTTTTTGTTCGGCAGAGTAGTGTGCAATCGCCTGACTCAAAATTCTGAAGGAGTTGTGGGCTTTCTTTTAATATACAGCAAAATAAAATGAAAATTTTGCTTTCTTTGCACAGGAAACCATTTCCTCATGAAGCAACTTGTTATGACAGAATTAATGCATGTAATACATTTTCCCCTTTAACATAAGGCTGGAATATTTTTCTTTGATTAAGTAAACAAATTATCGTTCATTCTCACTGCGGGAAGCCTGGTGGTGACTGTCACCTGTTAAATACTGTAGCTACTCTTAATGGTCAGCTGGAGAATTCAGCTAGGAGTGTTTTATGTAAATAAAGCTGACTCCTCCTTTGCACCATTTTAAAGCTCTGAGGGAGAAAAGTATGGCAGGATTTTAGGGAATTGGGGTATTTTTTTCTCATCATCATGTTTTTCTTTTAAAATATACCATGATGCCATTAAATATACTTCAGGACAGTGAACTAAAATCCCCTGAAGATAACAGGCTTTGCTGATTTCAGTGTTGTCAAATACAAACATTTTACTTAATTCATTTTTTTAACAGAAGTCATTGCTATCCATGCCCTCACCAACTACTTCCTGAAAGCCTTCCTTACCTGAACCATGCTTTTATGCCTTGTATTTTTATTGCCAGGCTTGTGTGGGTTTCCTGCCATTCGCAAGAGAGGAGCGTGACTCAGTCTCTGGTTTAAAGTACCCTGGATGTTTTTGAACTAAAGCTAGGAATATTTGCTATAGCCTTAGTGATTTGAGATCAGTCTGCAGCACGAAAGAAGCCTCTGGTCAGAGCCCAGGAAGAACTGGTGATGCTGGGGAATTGGTGAAATCATCTCCTTTTTTACAGTGGGGTTCAGGTTGGCTACTACCAGACCTGGGTGCTGAGGGATCCTGCAAGGATGCTGACAGGTCCCAACATATCCAGGAACAAGGAGGGTGGATGCATCCCCACCAAGGGCAGCCTGCACCCCAGCAGCGAGACCCTCATTTGCCTGCCTTGTCCCAGAGGGGCTGGGTGAAGGAGTGAGCAGGAACGTAGAGCTTACCTGTCTCTTGTTCCCAGGCTGTGAACAGCCAGTCATCCCACACCCCACTTCCTCACCTCACTCCACCACCTGTGTCCTCTCCTGCATTTTTCCTTTTTTATTAATTTTCCCTTAAGTTCAAGGGAGGCAAGGCATTGGGAAGACATCTGTGTAAGGTCACATCTCAGTCTCCTGAAGCTCAGGGTGACACCCATGTACCATTATGAGGTGTACTATGGAATTATTCGTTTGTTTTTTTAAAAAAAAAGATAAATATTTGTGTCAAGCACAAAGCTAAGGGAAAGGCTGAGGGAAAAGCACCCTACTGCAATTTCTTCTTGCTAGTTACTGTAGCCATCATTGAGCACCTGTACAGTCATGTGTTCCCAGCAGGTGAGAAACTTCAGGGCAAAGCCCAAGAAGAGCATTGCTTCTTTCTACTTACTCTTTCCCACAAAATACAGGAACGTACTCAAATTAAACACTTCCAATTAAAAAAAAAAGAAATATCAGAGTTACTATGCTACATCAACAGAGCACTTTTCAAGGCAACGCATCTGCAGAGTTTCTGAGGTAATTCAGCGCATGTACTTTTTGTTTTGGTATATTATTCCCTGTTTCTCTTCCACACTCCATCATTAAAGAGCTTATGCCCCTGCCAGTCTTTTTAACCTGAAGAAAATGTACATCAGCTAAATAACTTTTATGATGGGACAGAGAGGCTTTGCCTTATCAGGAAAATCTTTGTGACATTGGAATTAAAATAAAAAGTCACCTGCAGCTGAAGAGGACGGGGAGATGTCTCATTTAAATAAGATCACAAAACTGAATTTAAAAATCTCCGAGTTATATCCTCAGCTCGTGTCAGGTGAGGCTGAAGACAAGGAAGATGTGCTGATATGCAACCACTGGCCAATTGAGCCCGGTGTGCTTATCTGGACTGGAGAATGGCAGCACAGCATGGTGGAGGATGCTGCAAGTACTCCTGTGGCACAAAGACACTTTTTAGATGCCAGCCCTGCTCCCACAAATAGCAGCATCCCCCCTCTTTCTAGGTATTTGCTGCTTAATCCTCCTTTATGTGCTTCACACTTCCCATTTTTACAACTTGAAAAGCCCTTGGTGTATCCTTGAGCAAAGTGTTTTCAGAATTCTCTTGAAATAAGCACAGCATCACATAGAAATCCTCCTCCAAGCAGAGAATTCAAACAACTTTCCTTCTGCAGCTTGCCAGATTAACTTTATATTCCTAACACAAGCCCTGCATGCACCAAAACCAAAAGCAACTTCTCTTTGCTAGTTCGCTGTCATTAGCTGAACCCGAGGAAAGAAACCAATGCTCACAGCCATTCACCAGCTATGGAAAAGAAAACAGCATCCACATCTCAAAGACTGAGCTACTCACTGGACCACGCCGGGCTTCACCTTCTGCCAACAATCGGTGGGCTGCAGGCTGGGGTGGTGGTGGAATCTCGGGGAGCTAGGGAGGGACCAGCACGACTAGCTGGGCACACTCACACATTTGGTTTTCGTGCTTTATCCTCTCTCAAAGTTACCTTTAAAACACCTGCAAAGACACACATAAGCAACTCTGCTAAAGTATGCTCCTTGGCGACTCTCACAAGCTAGATGCCTGGCAGGAAAAAAACAGCTTATAAAGAGTATCACTCCTTTCAGTTAGGGATAGAAATCCAACTTAGCATCTGGTTTGAAGAGATAATAATTCAACTCTCTGGTCAACAAACTATCCTAAACATCAACATCCGCGATATAAATGCTGCCTGCTACATATATTGCAAAATAAGTTGCTTTTAAAATAGAAGAGATATTTACCTGGCAGCAAAAAACACCCCTGCTTAGCTTCAGGTTTGGAAAAACCCAAAGCCGCTCTGAATGCAGAGTGCTCTCTAGTCAGAAGTCTTCATCAACTAGTGCACGAGCACACACACACACTCCTGCCACCGCACAGCACGAGCCGGCAGCAGACACTGATCTACTGCCCCTCTCCTCCCACAAACTGCTCCCAGGGCTAAGTAAGGGTGTGCTTTGGTGAAGAGAGTCTCCAACTGAGGAGCTGTACAGACAAGCAGAACAAGAACTGCTCCAACACGGCTCAACGACAAACATCAGGCAGAGAAGAAGAAGCATGCTTTTCCCCTTACCTATTGCTTAGGTCAAAACACTGAGCAGCACCTTTAGAGAGCCCGGGCACTGGGACCCAAAGGGCAGAGGACTTTCAGCACAGTCACACAACCCTCAGCAAAAGCCATCTTCCCCCTGTCTCTTAGCACAGTGTAAGTCTCCAGCAGCTCAGCTCTCCAGCTGCAAACATCTCATTAGGCTAATGCATTCAGCACAGGCAGAAAACTCGATTTACCATAGCTACAGCAATGAATTTCCATTAAGATGACAGCTTCAACCACATCATGTCCGGAAAAGCAGCCAACCACTGCCTTTTAAAGAACACACACATTTTACACACAGAAAATGAGGCCTGCGCATGGGGTTTCCTTTCACTCCACAGCTACGTCAAGGAAAAAAAAAACAAAATGTTTTTTTTATTTCAGAAACTCCACAAACTGAAAGGTATTTGGACTCTTTCCCTGCCCTCCCCCTTCCCCCACCTTTTCTCCCAAATAGTAGTATCTTTTGCAATAACGTGCACTGGGCTGTGATGAACAGAAGGGGTATTTGCAACATTTCTGGTCTCACTACCCCTTCTCTGTTGCCATGGAAACCGGACTGTAGCATCAGCCCTTTGTCCCACTCCTGCAGCAGCCTGGCCCGATGCTGAGCTTACGCTTACAAGATGCCATGGGTGGGAAGGACCACGCACTTCATTTTGGATGGTTTATATGGAAATCAGGGGAATAACGCTTGGGATCTTTCTGCCAGTGACATTAGGGATGTGCATACAGTGTTGTTCATGCATACACACACACTCACATGCACTTGTGCACAGTCTGGATAATTTTACAGGTATGGCCAGGCAATGATATCCATAATATGTAGAAATATCAATAATTGCACATACGTCATGGCATTTGAGCAGTATGCAGGAGGAGTTTTTCACTGCATTTCCAGTCACTCATCATAGAAGGCACCAAGTATTCCCTCATTTAGCACAGCAATAGCAACTCCATCCTCCCACCCCCCACCCCCCCAAAAGAAATCAGTAATGTAATAAATAATAATCATCATAATCCTGCCGTGCTCCATTGACTGTGCTAGATCAAATTATCCCCGCAAAGGTTTCTGTCACAGTTGTTTGTGAGAGTTGGACAGCTCCCCACTGCCCGCTTCGCACGCTCATATATATAGTCACTCGGTATTTATTGCAAGCCAAAATGTGTTGCTCACCTCTCTTTGCTTCTGCTCCTGCGAATGCCTCATCAGATGGGTTTGTGGCTGTGGACACTGGTTCTGCTGGTTGCATGGCATCTGCACTCTGCCTTTACGAGTTTTAGGGGAGTTGCTTTCAACTTAACACCACAGAAGATGAGATGAACATTAAGCCTGTTATACTCACCAAGGAGGAAGAGAAAAAGCAAGGAACGTCAGATCCTGGACCATTTGTACCAGTAAAAGCCAGGGCCACGCTGGTGCCCTTCCCTGGCAGCAGGGAGGAGGTCAAGTACCTGCCTGCCTGCGACTGTTTATTTCTTTCTTAAAATCATGGCTAGAGAATAATTTTGTACACTTAACAAACAAAACAATAAAATTTGATAGAAACAAGAGAAAAAAGACGGCATTCTTTTTCTTTTTTCCTCCTTTGCTATATACCTGACAGACATTAGAAGTGTGATAAGATGCATTATCAGCACAGAAGTGGAACAACTGTTTTCTGGCTTCTACTACTGGTGTATGAAACTCGTGGTACTTGCACATATACTGGGAAAGGAGGAACCTAAGTGCTCCTCAGCCCAGCCTTCATCCTGGCAAAGTCTTGTAATCCCCTTTTTATTGGAAAAAAAAAATCAAGGTCAGTGGCCCAGCACTCATGGATTCCTTTACCTGAATAAAATGGCGGGAATTGCAGCACTGTGCAAACTCGTTTTTATGTTCCCTAATAGGATAAACGGGTAAAGTATTAGTGACTAACAAAAATCATGACAGAATCTTTTAAAAAGCCTGTCTTTTCTTCAAGCTGTTTAAAATTTTGAGCATGAGTCTTAGCCATCCTGTCGTTTCACATTGCCTCAGCAGATGCGTTGCTTCTGTGGCTTGTCATACCCCGTGCTGTTGGTTGTGTCACACCACGTTACCGATGTCATCTAGCATGGGCAGGCTGGCACAACAGCGAGCGCTGAGGCATCAGCTGGGGATTCTCACTAAAAAAAAATGGTATTAATACAATCCAACACAAAAGCAAAGCGTTGGCGAGGGGATTGGTAATTTTTCATTTTCATCACTGTTGTTGTTAGCGCCACACATAATTTTGTAGGCCTCAAACCAGCCAAATCCCTGCCGCTTTGGGAGCAAATTTTGCTCAGTTAAGGATCACAGAGTTCTTTGGACTGCGCTCTTTGCAGGGCACATTTGACAGCCTTGAATTTAAACCTTAATTTACAGAGCCTTGAATTTTGGTTTAAAACATACAGCTGGTCTGGAGGGTAGCTTAACTTATGGCCAAAAGCAAGGGAGAATGAGATAGTGTTAGGGGAAAGGTTTGCTTACATCTGCCATGAAGTCAAATGCAAGGCTCATTTCCAGATCCTGGGCTCCACAATAGAGGGTCACAGGACAGTTAGGGAACAGTCTGTTTGTGTGCTCGTGGCGCATTCACGCAAGCATCAGGCTCCATGTGAGCAACCATTGTCACCTGTTGGTGGCTTTAACTTAATGCTGGCCCTTCCAGGCCAAGGTTTGAGAGATGGAGGAGGTAGAGGGGCTTTAAATCACTGCCCAATTAAATCTGCCCACTGAACAGTAGAGACACAGTTGACCAATGTAATCACTGGCTTTGTTTCCAAATAGAAACAAAAAAAGTGATGAAGTCGGGGAGGGGGGAAATAAGGTCTTGTTTACCTGAGGCCCTTGGTGTCAGCTAGCCTCAAATGCTAAAACACTTTCCTCTGTGGGCAAATGAAGACTACACTGCAGAGAAATCTAAGGGATCTCTGCAGAGAGAGAGGCAGGCAATAGCAGAACAAGGAGTACGACAGGAGCCTTCTGTCTACTGTTGCCACTTCCCTGACTGTTTGAACAACAGGCCATCACCCGTCTGCAATTTTTTTCTTTCAATACAGATCTTTTTCATTGTATCCTCCATCCCCCTCCGTGCTCTTTTCATCAGTGTCCAGATGTTTGCCTGTCATTTATTTTGTACTGATAATTTTCAACTCTTCTCTCCCGTGCTTGTCCTCACTGCCTCCTTTGAGCAGGATCAGACCCCAAACACAGGAGGGAAGATTTTTGGGGCAGGCAAGGGCACAGCAAGAGGCATGGGCCAGGGCTTTAATGACTGGCTGGGTAGCAGCTGGATGCCCAGTATTCAGAATTTTTCAGTGCTGGACTAAACCCTAGCTTGCCTGGGTACAAGAGTTTGCTTGTCTGCCTCCAGACTTCCCGGATATTTTCCTGTACCATTGATATAAATTTTACCCTAATTTACCCTGGCCACCTGAAGTCACATCTGAAAAAGCAGCAGCCACACCAAAGCCCTGCCCTGCTGTGGGCTCCTCATTTGCTAGTGGGTCATGGATGCCCATCGTGATTCACATGGATATGAGGAACAGGTACAGGAACAGCTCTTATTTCTGGTGTAATCTCTGTCACCCTCTGTAGGTGCCCTGAAACACTCTCAAAAGGGACTCACCCACCAGCTCTTGCTGAACAGCCCAGGCCATTTTGGACTGAGGATAAACCTGGCCATGGGTCTGATTCTCACAGCAAGGGATGAGCATCCTGGAAGGTCCTCACCCAGTGTGCTGAATCCTGACCTTGTGCCATTGTCCCTGCCCAGCCACTGGCTTCCTGGCACACCTTACTGGGTGGGAACGCATGCAGCACTTTGCTGCTCTCCATTCACCACCACCAGTAATAAACTTCCACAGATTGTCATATTATTTCAAGCATTACTTTATAATTTAAATAATTTGATTCTTTAAACAATTACATTCAATTACTTTCAGATTTCCACAAAATCAGGAAGCATTCAGGGTAAGTGAGAAAGGAAATTAAATATCCTGGAACAGCCCAAGTGTGTGCAGCCCTACCTGATATTTGGGTAGAAGACGAGCAGGGTCAGGGGGGCTTGAAACACATCTTTCTGCCACCAGCAAATGCCTGGCTGCAGGGGTGACATTCACCCCATCAGTCACCACTGCACAAAAGGCAGCAGGTGGTCTTTCAGGGTAGCTGCCTGCCCAGGTTATGCCCTGTATGTGATTTTTCCCTGCATCTTTAATAAGCATTTCATTTTAACAAGATTTTTACCTATAAATCTTTCCGGACATTGAATCAATCTTGTGACACCCACCTGGACCCTCTACAACCCCCTCATGCTTGTGTAGGCACAGTGGGTTAAGATATGATGGGGTTTGGTTCAAGGGACTGAATTTAAACAATTACCTTAATTATAAGAGCAGTATCATCTTTCATGCAAGTGAGTCTCCAGGGAAGACAGCTGCTGAAAAGGCATTTAAGATGTGTGAGCCTCTGAAAACAGAGGTGAGAGGATATACGACTACAGCCACCACCACCACCACTTCCCTGCTCGCACCCCATCTCCTCCCTGCTTGCCTGGTGGAGGAGGTAAGGTGGGACGGCAGTGCTTAAACAAGTAGGAAATGCCCAGGCTGCCAGGATCCCACATCATCCACCAGTCACTCCTGCCTAGCCCATGCCTGGATGTCACCTTTTGTTTAGGCACGTTATTAAATATGAATGAAGCCACATAGACTTTCTGATGTTCTCTGGCAATTTGCTCAGGAGGCTAAGCTGAAAATTAAGCCCATGCCCAATCGTGCTGCAGAAGAAGCAAAGGGAAACTCCCAAATAAAAGCCTGGCAGCAGCCTGGATAGGCGAGGGGTGGCAGGACAGGGTTCCCACCCAGCAGCCCCTATTGCCCCCAGGATGGTCTCCAGAATGGCTCTGCCTTCTCCATCCCCTGGCACAGCCACCCCTGCAAGGTCACCCAGCCACCTCCCTGCCTAGATTCACTGCTCGCTTCAGGACACGATTATTCCCCAAATCACTAAACATCAGGAGCAGCTTTGTAATTTGCTTGGTTCTTTATTACATGTATTGATTTTAAAATATTTTAACGGCTCGTTTATTGTTGCGTTAAAGAGCTCAGAAAGGCAATAAAGTCACGCAACATCCTTAGTGATAAAAGAAATAATCCTTTCAGCTGTAGAAATCATGTGGCTTCCTCCTCCCTTCCCCTTTGACCTTATTTCAAGAAAAAAAATAAGAGCAACAGTATCCAAAAGGCCAAGTGCCCGAGCACAAAAACCCTGCGACCAAAGAAAATAGGTAGAATAAGGTGTAATAAGCTGCAGCCAGAACTCTGGAGCACAAAAGCAACCTGCTGTAGCTAGGAAATGAAGAAAGCTTATTCACTCCCCCTTGGTTGAGGCTCTTGATACGCATGGTCATGTTTTTATACGTTGGTTGATACGACTGAGGTGACTGGCCATGGACCTTCTATGCCGGTCCAGCATCGGCAGGGATGGTAAAACTGTGGTGTGTCTCCAGGTCCAGCACAAGGAGGTCTTGTCCATGCCAGTTGAGGTGTACCACACTAATTTGCTTATCTGCAAAAGTTTTCTAACAAGACTCTTGAGACCCAGTGTACACCAATCAGCTGGAGAAGAGACAAAGTGACCAGGCTGCTGTTCATCTGCCCGACATGTGCACCCAGCACCTGTTCCAGATGTGTGGCACTGCTCTTGTGCAGCATCCACATTCCTCGGAGAGGCAGCTCTGATGCTGGCATAGTGAAAAGCTGTGGGACGCAGGGGAAGCAGGCCTTCTCTGCCCTCTGGCCCCCAGCTTCACTTCCACCCTTGTGCACATGGGGTAACAGTCTCACTGGTCAGCACCTGGGGTCACTGGCTTCACACATGGTGTCAGCAATGTACAGTTGCTCAGTAAAGCCTCCTACGAAAAGGCAGAAATAGCAGATGAATGGCCCGAGAGGGACACAGTGCCAACCTTGGCCTCTGTGTTGGTAAACGTTACTGCATGCCTCACAGATCTCCCAGTGGCTTCCAAATCAGTGTCTCTGCAGCCCATCTATGGTACAGCCCAGCATCTTCATTCAGCAGTAGCTCAACTGATGATGAGCAGAGGGGCTTGCTCCAGGAACGCTGAGATGGATGGAAGTTACTGCATCTCATTCCATGGAAAGATGAAGGAAGAGTCAGGATTAGTTTTTTCACAACTTTCTGCTGCTAGTTATATGAGAAGTACCTGATAACAGTAGGGAATTGAAAAGCTGAAGTAGAAACTTTTTGCTGAGCATGCAGCAGAACTGTTACTTGTGAAGCAAACTGAAACATTAGCTTTGTCTTTTAGGAACCACAATAATACACAGAAAGAGGATTTTCATGCCAGTGTATTTCCCCACCCCATTCCCTGCAAATACTGCAACTGCCATCAAGAAAAACCAGCATCATGCTCTGCTTAGTCTGAACAGGGCAGACTCAGAGGTGACCTTGCAACAAATGCAGCCCATTTTGCTGCCATGCCCAGAGCACAGGGCATGACACAAGACATTTGTTCTTCCAGCAACACGCACAGGATAGAGCAGTGAGCTTGGGTACAGTTTGGGTGCGTGTCTTAAAGCAACTCATACCTCGCAGAGCCCCAGAGACTTGTACACTGCATTTACAAGGGAAAATTCAGTTGTCCTTTTACCATAGTGGAAAGCAAAATGGTTTAAACAGTATTTAGGATACCCTTCCTAAAAGCATATCTTTCCTAAATGGGGATTTTCCTGATTCCGTGAAATTTCCAGGGTGGATTCACCAGCATCTTAGGTCTAAATTTTGTCTTTGCACAGTGTTTCCATAGAATCATAGAATAGAACCATAGAATGGTTTGGGTTAGAAGGGCCCTTAAAGATCATCCAGTTCCCACTCCCCTGCCATGGGCAGGGACACCTCCCACCAGACCAGGCTGTTCAAGACCCCATTCACCCTGGCCTCGAACACATCCAGGGAGGAGGCCTCCACAGCTTCCCTGGGCAACCTGTGCCAGTGTCTCACCACCATCAGTGTGAAGAATTTCTTCCTAATGTCTAATCTAAATCTTCCCCCTTCCAGTTTATAGCCATTCCCCCTTGTCCTACCACTACAAGCCCGTGTGTCTGAGGAGGGTGTAGTCCAAATGCTTCTTGAATATTGTCTTGGTGCCATTCCTGCTTCCCTGGGGAGCCTGTTCCAGGGGTCCACCAGCCTTTTCCTAGGTTTCCTAGGCAGGGTGGTGATAAAAGCTGATGTGTGCTACAGCCACCTGAGGGGGGTGAAAACCAAGAAAGCCACTCCCAATCAGGCTTCAGTCCCAAAAATCTGGTCTCCAAATAGTAATGGTTGCAGCAGGAAGAAAACTGCACTTCCACCACAGGTCCTCCCAGCCGTCACTTGCCAGTGGCACCACAGAAGGCCTTTCTTCCCCACACTGAAGACTTGCTCACACACCAGAAAGAAGGAAATGAGGTGTGATGGTGCCATCTCCTGACTTCTGCCAGAGAAGCGCTGCATCTCACTAACTGGAGTGGGCTCAGCTGCCCCCTTCAAGTAAAACTCATTAGAGAGAAAGGCATTAATAGCAATTTCATATAAAGAAATTTTACATAAATGGCCACGTCCAGTAGATTTGATTTTTCTCCATGGCTAAAAGAGCAGCGAAGATATATATCTCTACATAAGCTATGTTTGCATACTCCTTTTCCTTAATTCAATGGAAAAAATAAAATCAGTTGCTATCCAAATTCACTGTAATTATCTCTTTTCTCTTGGCAAGTGCTATTTTTAGTCAATACACATGCATAGTCACACTATAGCATAGCTATTTTTTAAATTACATATGCCAGCATAGTTTATAGATTTTAATTAGCTGGGAGTTGGATAGCCATCAGCAGTCAGGAGCTGTATGTTGTTTGCATACAAACTCAGTTGAGAAACTTCCCCACACAGCATCTGCTTGTACAATGAGGAGGGGCAGAGTCTCCTTGGCAGCCAAACTTCGGTACAGTTTAGAGCCTGTTAAACAGTAATTGTGGCTCAAATGCCAAAGTTCTTTTCTTGGAGAAGAGTGGCTGGGTGGAATAAGGTACTTCAGTGATGAGTGTGGATTTAGAAACATAAATGAAGTGCTCCTCTTCCCAAAAAACGGATGAATGGGCACTTGTGACAGGTGTCCCTCCTCTGTCAATATGCCAAAATGCCACGTCCAGCACTGTTTGCAAAGGATGGTTTCTGCCCGGGGCACCCCAGCAGCTATGGCACCTACACACACATTTGCTTTGCTGACCAGCAGACAGCAGTTACACCTCTTGGCCATATAACACTTTTCTTCAAAAAAGAAATACTAACAGAGATCAGAAATGTACCAAAGCTGCTTCATTCATTTGGCTTCTGAGGATGATATGTATCTGTACTGGTGGTAGGGAAGTATTTTAGCATAGTTCAGCTCTAAAGCTAAACTATAGAAAACATGGAATACATATAAACATGGAATCCAGAATCACAGGACAGGCTCTGTTGTCCTTCATCCACATCTAATCCTGCAATGATTTGTCAGATCCTATCACAGGCAAGCAATTAATTGGCCTAGCAAAGGAGGCTGAAATTTTACAAGTGGCCTCTGCTCTGTGCCAGAGATGGGAGAAATTTTCTTTCCAACTGTGGAACAGCTGCCAAGAGAAAAAAGGAAAAAAATCCAGAACCAAAACATACTTCCCAGTTATCTGACCTAGCTGATTAATTGCCCACATGCTAAGCTTCAGAAATCCTATTGTGGTTATATTAAAGTTAACATAATTGTAGTTGTAATGTTTTTTAAATAAAAGGCTTGATTTTAGGTTTTCCTTATATTTTCCTTCCCCTGCTATTTCGACACTACCATCATTTTTGAGGGTGTCATGATGTGCATACCAAAAAAGCCTTGCCTGTGTCTAACAAGCTGAATTATTTTATTATTGCCAAGCCTACAACCTCATATCTGCAGAGACCTGGATTACAAAGGCTGGTGTCAGCCTCTGCACTGGTGCTGTTGTAATGTTTAACACCAAGCACTTACATAAAGATTGAAAGCAGCATGGTGATTAATTGCTGTCATTCCTGCAGGTCTCCCAGGCTCACATTTGACCAAGAGGGCCATGCTTCCCTTTAAGAGGTGCTGTGGTTTGAACAATATCACTATTTTTATTGTTTTAATTGGCTTTTAGCAGCAAGCACAGAAGATGCTGAGGTGGACAGGGCTGACTGGGCAGGCCACACTGACCTGCGCTGCTGCCTGACATTGACACCCTGGGGACATCTCACAGGCACTGCTTGAGAGATCTTTATCAACAGCCTTTTGAAGGAAAATGTTAGAGACACACCAGGCAGGGTTCCTTTTGGAATTTATGCTGCAAGGAGGCAATGGACTAGACAGAATAAGTTGCTTTCATCCTGAGTATTCTCTCCTAAGCCTTCTGTTTCTGTTGAGCTTTTAGTGCAGATTGTTTCCCTGGCCTTGCCACCCACTTCTCTGTTGCTTTTAGTGCTTGGATTGTCTCATGGCTTCCAAAGGAGAAGAGTTTCCTCACTCATTTGGAACAGCCTGACCCTCCTTCTCTGGGAACCAGGAGTAAAGAATCTCTGGTGGGGGGCACAGGGCAGAGGACAAGAAGAGGACACGGGCCACTTAAACCACACTATGACATTTGGCCCCAGCTGCCCTGCCTGATAACCTCTGAGTCTTACAAACATGCTGAGAGATGGACCAGACATTTTAAAGTAGTTTGTGCCAAGAAATAAAGAGTCTGTCTATAGACGTCTCCTTATTTTAAATCCCTGGTGACTTTTAGCATACATACTCTATATTAAATGTAAATTTGAATGTAAAATATAATGGGGCAGCTTTTCATCCTCTAAATGAACTGTTCAGCTTCAATTGTAATGAATGAGGGGGGAAAAAAGTAATAAAATACACCTAACAAACCTACATCAGGAGGGAACCATAAAAAGATACAACCAAGATAAGATTTTATGTGAAGTTAACTGCAAAGCGTAAATCCTCATAGCTTAAAAAAGGAGTATACCTGTAGACAGCAGTGCCTTCTGCCACATGGCATTTAAGAGAAGCTAATGACACAATGAGGGTGTTCAGACTGTCTCACAATGGGAAGCTGCCATCCGTGTGCTGCACACAGGACCAAGAGAGCAACAAGTTCTCCTGCATCTGAATTGATTAGGAGGGACCTGCACAGCTAGGTGGTTCAAATGGACCAAATGTCCAATGCAAAATGAAGCAAGAACTACCACATTTCATCTACTCATTTTAAGAGACAGAAGTGTTTGTCACCTGGACCTCCAAATCTCACCACCCTGCCACGGACAGTATCTATTTTACAGCCATTTTAACCTAATCCCAGTTAATGTGATTTACACATCATAATTAATGGATCTTCAGCAGTAAGGAAATTGGTCATTCAATTAGAGTTTAAATTATTGCACACGCAAACATTAGAAAGCACAAATTCCATAGCTATGATGTAGGCATGAAGGAAGGGTTGTGTGCCAGGAAGGAGAAAATAAAATGCCCAATAAAAAGATGCCATTGGCCTTCCACACCTCCCGTTCCAGAGGCATCTCCTTGACAGCAGAATGGCATGCAAATAAATGCAGGCAACTCAGCATGGATGCTTGGAGGTAGGAAGGCAAAGTCCTTGCTGCCACTTCTATCCCAATTCCCAGCTGTGGGAAACACCAGCCTGGCATATTGTTGTGCATGGCCTCATTCTGATCCTTGCACGTTTGGGATGTTTATCAATCAGAAAGAGCAGAGTGGGTTAATGGGGTATAACAGCACAGAGCATCAAGGCTACAAAAGATGCTGTACCTGTGGCATACATGTAAACAACTCCAGTGATGGAAAACCATGCCTAAAAAGCAGGAAAACCTTTCACAGCAAGAGCAGTATTTCATTTTCAGCCACTTTAAGTTAAAGGTGGCTTCATACCAGCTTGGACTTTGGAGCCTCAAATACCCATGCCCAAACAAAGCCAAAAGCAAGGCCTGGGGGAACCTCACTGACCCATGTCGAACCATGAATGCCCCCGCTGGCACTGGGGCTTTTCTGGCCCAGGGACAGGAGATACTTGGACGATGCCCAGCTTTTCTAGGGTTTCTCCCCAGAATGCCTCCAGCTTTAGCCATAAAGCATGTAGCTATGTTGCTTGCATAAAAAGAAAAGAACTCACACCATATTTTGACAGTGGACAAATTAAAAAAAAATTGTTCGAGGTGGTCTGTGCAATTTCCTTTGTGCTATTAAATTCCACACATGCAATATAACCATGTCTTTCCTGTTTAGTTATTAGAGCATGCAGACTGACACTATAGCATAGCTGTACATGGAAGGCTTATACACAGAGAAAGGCTGAAAATGCTTCTTGATTCAGCACACATTTTAAACCAAATTCTAAGTAGAGTGTATGCAATTTGGCTTATTATTAATGTTAGCTTTACAATCTATTTCACTAATTAGATTAGTAGTTTTCTTTACCAGTAACAGTTCTGTTAAACTGATAAACAACTTTTGGCAGAAAATTATTGCTACCAACAAAGTAGTGTCTGTGTGGGCTCAAATTGCATCTTAAAACATTGACAGGAAAGAAATGAAGTGTAATCTATGAGCACCACCCACATGTACAGTGTATACCAATTTGGTATCCCATCTAGAGTTCAATACTGCACATAAGTCACCCAAAGCTCTCTTCTGTTACCCAACTTGCTAAGGCTCCAGCATCACAGAACCAAAAAAGCACCTGCTTATCTTACAGAACAGGAATGAGTTTAAGCACACGTTCGACCTCTAGTCCAGCACTAGGGTGCCCCGACAAGTCTTCAAACCCTAAAGAGAGCATCATCCTCCTGCACAGATTTGAAAGATGACACTGCCAGGGGCATTTTTAAATGTGCCTCTGTACGTAACGTAAAACTCTGGTGTCCATGGCATGCTGCAGATGCCCACAAGGCACCACAGGTACCCCATAAATCAGTTCTTTGAGGTACCAGCATCCTCATAGTAGAGCTGCCTAAAATATATAGCTTATAACACAGCTGAACTGGAGATACCACTACTACGTTCACCTTATGCAATTACTTTTCCAAAACCTAATGCAAATGTTTAAGGTTCAAAATGAACCCATTAACACCCCATTCCTGCTACAAAAAGGAAGTTCTGCCTTTCTCTGCCAGGCTTGAAATTCCAATCTTAAAATTCATCAAGGAATTTGGAAGAAAAACACCACAGATACAGATATAAAAGTAGAGGGAACGCACATATAACAGTTCAGTTTTTATAAAAGAAATAGACAAAAGCTCCATCTATGCCTTGCCCTTACAAAAGGGAGAAAAACCCAGACCTACAGTTCAGAATATGCTCGGTATTCCCTGAAAGAATCACAGGGTTTCCGGAAGAAATCCATGCCCCTGCCTCCCCCTGCTGGAGCATGGCCTGAAACTACACCTTATCGGTGCGAAAAAGCACCTTCTCCACTGCTTAAGGGCTTTCCCTCTCCAGACACGATTATCCACCCATAATGCAGAAAGGGTTTACCTGTGCTTTGCAGAAGTGTAACTTCTTGTCATCCTGCAGCAGATGAAGGGTAAAGTGAAGTTTCCTTAAATGTTAACCAACCACTGTCAACATTTTCGGTGGCAGGAGCTTCAAATTATTTTGCACAAAAAAAACCCCAACTCTTGGAAATTGCTCATTTTACCTACACATATCAACTTCAAATTTATTTCCTGTTTCAACAAGCAGTGTTTTTCTGTCCTACATCTAATTCATGGTACTGCCATCTACAAATTGCAAGTTACTGCATCCCGCATCCATGAACAAGGTGGGCCCGAAAGAGCAGGGCCACTTGCACTGCATCACCCTCCTGCCTACTATAGCCAAGTCCAATTTCTAACACTTGCAAGCAGCTTCTGGAATCGCTGAAGGTATTTGCAGTGTCTCTGCTTGGGTGGACAGTGCAGCTGGGCACATACCTACTCTGATTTAGAACAAAAGTTACCAAAAGAAGTAAGGAAGCAGAAGGGTAAAAATAAGTCTGTTCACAGTGAAACAGTACAAGATGCTTCCAAATTATACTTGGGCCAGTACTGCACTGCAAGCACAGCAGCAAATTATATGTTACTTCTACAGCTTTTTTACTCTTCAGTTACTATTCCAGAGTTTCACAAGAGTTGTGTAAAATCAGTTCAATTAATTCCAAAAACCCATCAAAAAGCAAGGCACATACAACAGTGAACACAATGTATTGCCTATGCCTGTGAAGTTTTACCCATTCTGGTAACAGTTATTCAAGAGAGATACTGAAACTTTAAATAACAATTCAAATTGTTCTTAAAAAAATGGTTATTAATGGTCACACCACTCAAGAGATCAACTAACCGTTCAGTAACATAGTACCACTCACACGAGTTGCACATTTGCAGTTAAGGTTTTTTAATTGTACAAAACTCTCAAAGATCATCAGCCCCATTTCGCATCTGTCTTGGAAGCGATGCAAGATGGTGCGCAATGATATTGCTGTTACTTCCCCAAAAACACCAGCATGCCTTCTTTATATTATGAAGATCTCCAATACCAGTGCAATTCTTCCCCTGACATCTTCCATTATTACCTTGACTATACAGGAAACCCACATTTGAAGAAGCATTATATTTAGTCTTTGTTAGCTCAACAGAACTACCTTTGGCTTGCAGACTTGCAGCGTCAAGCTTCAACCTTTAAGAAAATACTTAGGTATTCAGATCAAGGACATCATTCTTTCTTCTTTTAGTGTCATTTCAATGCACACATCTTTCAAGTATATACCTCAACTTTTAAAAGTAAAATTCAGCTATCAGTAGTCAGAGTACTCTCCTCTGCAATGCTCTTACTATCAACTGTATCTCCTAACTGTAATCACTTCCCAAGTTTTATCGACCAGAAGTTTAGCTTTCATTTTTGCCTACTTGATAATAAGGAGTTTGGTGACTCTTTCTCAAGAGTTTCCCTCATCAGTGCAGTATTTGGCTTGAAAGCCTATGGAATGTTCTTACTTCTCTACTGTATTTTGAAAATAGAAAGCAGTGTTAAAAATCATTTAGTGCACAAGCCATTTAATTTAAACCTAGTCTTCACGTTCTTGAGTTTGAACACCTGACATTGCTTCTGCTTTACAGGAGTTTCTCCGGGACAGTATGCACTTCCGAAATACTTTGAAAGATAACATAATCTCATGGAGAACATTTTCAAATTTTATTTGCAACTATCAGAATTACAAAGAATATAACAACGTAAATTTGCATTTAAAGTGACAACCCTTTCTAATAAACATGGTCACAAATTAGTGTGCAACTATTCTGGCTTTGGGCAATTTTTATAGGATGGAATTGCAGAACAATTTGTCACATTTTACAGCATTTCTTTTTCATAGTTCAATATATAGGAACAGAAATACATCTGTTCCTACTTGCAGGACTTGTATGTATTTCTGAAATACAGAAATACAACTTCTAATTAAATCATTTTTCTTTTTTTTTTTCTTGAGAGGAAGGAAAGCAAGAATCCATCCTTGGCTTTTGTCAAGTCACTACACTAACATGCAATAAACTAACAGCCCTGATTCTCTCCTCCCTGTATTCTCTAATCAGACTTGTGTTCTTAAAACAGGGGTAGGGATAGCATCACTGTCTTGTTTACAGCTCTGCAGGAGACTGAGGTAAAAAACCAAACTCAGATGCACACTATTACAAATGCAAACAGCCAAATTGTCCAGTTTATTAATGGGAATTCAAAAATCTATACAAAACATGCTCTTTGCATGTTGTATTTTACCCTTAAAATGCTTCCGACAGCATCAGGTATGTTCAGTGTTAAGAATATGCTTTGGCTTTCAGCATGTACCTTCCATAAAGGTACTACACAAAAGCCACCAACTCACATAATGTGGTCCCAAAACTGCTTTCAGACATTTTGTTTATCAAAAGACTCAGATCTTCTGCTGATCTGATGAAATAAAGGCTTAAAAATGTTTTAAGCCATTAACAAGTATCCTACATCAGTGTCAATAAAGTTTCATTTCCGTTATAATCTTGGGCATAAAAAGGCAACAGTCCTAACAAACCAGCCCTCCAGAATGTATGGGATGTGGCAATGGCTATGATGCCGATTGATAATGATTTAGTTAAGTAAAACAGATTTTTAAAGCTATGAATGATGTGAGCAGTATCACAGCAAAGTATTTAATGAATACCACAGAACCAATCAAGTCTCAAAGTTGAGCAGATGTTTCAATCAACAGATTTGTAATGTCAAATATACCAAAATGTTTTCTAAAATGAATTCTTAATGCAGAAAAACTGATTTAAAGTTTACTTCTAGCTAACAGTACCTTTTCTTTAAATTGGACCCTAAACTGATCAGACAATACATAGCCCACACTTTCAGACATTTATCATAAAAAGAGCTTTTATTTTCAACTGAAACAAATGCACCATCCTGCACTTGAAGGCTATAACAAGCCATAAGCATATTCCAAAGTGTATCAATGGCAACAGATTTGTTTCACCTCCACTGAGAAGTTATATAATGCACTCTTAATTGGTAAAGAATAATTAAACTCAGCCTTCCTCAAAGCTTCTGTACTGTGTTTCTTGATTATGGTACAGTTCCACAGTCAGACCAAGAGTCTGCAGTGTGTGCAGATATTTTAGTCAATCAATATTATTGTTTAATCATCATCATCCTCCTCTTCCTCTTCCTCCTCAAAACTGTCTTCAAAGCCCTCACTGTCTTCCTGGTCCTCATCACCTTCTATTGCTGTATCCCATTGTGGATGATTTTCTGGCACGGGTTTTGCTTCATGAACTTCCAGCTATAATTAGATAAAGAAGAGGAAAAAAGGTTACAGACAATACACACTGATTTAGGAGAAAAAAAAATCACCTTAAACCAAATGACACACTACACAAAACTGACAGTTGAAAAAAGCCCCCAAAAAATAAACCTCTAAAACCCAAAAGAAATCCAACAACTGCTTCAAGAAAAAAAGCATGCCATATTTTTCTCACTAGCTGCATGTATGTAGGACTAAGGGCAGGGAAATGGCATGGCAAGCCTCAAGGTATAAAGCCAGAGCCAGCCATACTGCAGAAGTCAAATAAGAAAAAACGTGTATTAAAATATGCAGGCACAGGAAAAGTACCACAAACTGTATTCCCACTTCATCTATCACAGAACTGCCACTATAGCCATCACATAGAAACCGCTTATAAGTGCCTCCTTGCCACTGCTTTAAAATTAGGGCAGCTTTAATTTTTAAAGATAACAGGACTTTTCGGGCTTTTGTAGTCATTTAAAGTAGCATTTGATATGATACAAATACACAATTAAACATCACCTTCAATGGTTTAATCTGGTCCAGTCCCATATATGAATCCGACCTTAAATAAACCGTGTACTGATAATTTCCAGGCTTGCCTGGTGCTGGGAACTTCAGCTCTACCTACAAAACAGAATTCATGCCGTTGAAGTCTTACTGCTTTCAAGTGACACGTTAAAATAAAGTACCTGACTATTATAATGAGCGATAGCTACTACTTGCTTCTTACAAGTCTCATCTTTGAAAATCTCTACAAAATAAAATATCCGCAGAAAGAAGACAGAATACCTAAGCACAATATACCTTCCACGAAGGTGAATAATCATCAAGTTGTATTTTTTTCCTGAATTAGATCAAAGTAACTCTACATTAAGTACCCAAATTTCACCCTGTTGTATGCATCTCAAAAACCCAAACTGAATAAAACAAATAGACTGCTTGAGGGTATAAGCTTAACTATTGTTACTTGAAACTGAACATAAAATCCAGTTTGAAAGAATAAAATACATCAAGCAAAGAACACAGCCAAAGGTTAGTCTCAGAAATGTTCATGTGAGCTGAGGCTAAGTTAATTTGTCACAGCCTCTGCTTTACAGAAGAAAACCTGAAGATATTCAAATGTGAGAAAAATTAAGAATGATGACTGTGTATAACTGCTGGTTTTCATCAGCTTTTGATACAGGGAAAAAGCTCACATTCTGCAAAGCAACTTGGAAGTCTTTTTAAATAGTTTTTCTCTCCATTATCAATTTTCACAGTTAAAAGGTCCTTCTCTACTTTTATGAGGAGATTAAAATTTGTTTTCAAACTTAAGAGATAAGTATGGAAAAATTAACATCAGTGTATTTGCATAACCTAAGATACTTCAGCACGGTTTCGTAAAATCCCAGAAGAAAATTCTTTAAGTACTTTACCTCTTCTTTATCTTTTAGTGTACAAACATGATATGGCATACATATTAGCATTTGCTCCTTACGATCTGCAATATACAGCCACCACCACTCTTGTTTTTCCTTTCATAAAAGAAAAAAAGAAACAGGTGACAAAACAGGATTATTGAAGTCATGAAATTGTCCCTACACAGGTGATTATGACTCACTAGTCCTTTATAATACAAATAGAAAGAAGGTGGTTTGTGGGTGTTTTCAGGGAGGGTTTTTTGTTTTGTTGGATTTTTTGTTTGTTTTAAACCCCTGATGTGTATAAATAAAATATATAGTATGTACCACACAGTGAAAGTGGTTATCATTTCGTCTCTTCATTCTGTACAGTCAGTCTAAGCTACCACGTGAGACATGGAACATGTCATGTTCTGAAAAATTGTGTTAAGACAGGATTAACGAGCGACTTCATGCAATATAATACCACCTTAGTTCCTTCAACCGAAATTCAGCCTGGATTAAAAACAAATCAGCATATGCCAGGTATGCCAGAAGAAAGATAAAGTACTGTTCCCAGTAAACAATCTTTCTCCAGGAAAGGATGTTTTGCCCCACTTCTCTCCCCCTCCAAAAAATGAGAATCTGCTGAAAGTTGGTGTTTGGACATACTGACAATTTTCACTTCAAGGAAGCACAAACTGCAGGCAATGTTGACATTCGTTAAGGATGCCCAACAACTGCTGCCTATCAACACAGAGCTTTCAAACTGCTACAGATCTCAAAGGTCTTGCCACTGCAGGCACTACAGCAGAGCTCCTAAACTAAATGAAATTGAGTGCAGTCCTTCATAAAAGACAATACTGTACAAAAGTAATAATTTATCCCTCAACTAGAATCAGATATTTCAGACTGGTACAGTACAGCAGCATAGACACAATTCTCCTCAGATGGGAAGACTCTAGCTCTTCACTGTCACAACTGCCCTTCATTTAACCACTACTCCTTTTTGGTTAACCCTCTGCAATAGAAAGGTTTCAGCTTCTATTAAAAAAACAAAGTGGATTTTGCCTAAAATGTGTGTCAAAGAAGTTAGCTTAGCACTGCAAAGCAAGTTTCTATTCCTTCACCTCCTTAAGTCTTTTCTTAAAAGAAGTGGGGGGAAGTGAGACTTCCTATTTATGAAGCATCAAATAATTGTGTTTTAGTAGAATCACAATAGTTATAACAGCATAATCTTACCCTTGGGAAAAAACTACACCTTTTAGACAACCCAAGTGATAGACTGTTGAACTACGTAAGAAATTAAATCCTTTTGTCTTTTGAAGTGACTAACATGCTAGAAATAATTATTACCATTTCACTGAAATATTCAACTAGAAAACCACAGATTTACTACAGCCAAGACATTCACACCAGCAACCAAAACATCCCAATTAGCACTGTTGAGTCCCAGAACAGAGGAGTGTAAAATTAACTCAATATGTTAATGACCATTTTAAAGTGTACAAAAGTACTGCGTCACAGTAAAGAAACAGCACTCCCTCACGTGCTTAGAGCAACAGGACAAAAACTCATTCACATACTATTTAAGATCAAAATTTGTAGAATTAATGTCCTTTTTACAACTATCCCAAGTGATTTTCTTTATGAAAAACAGTCCCATGTGATTACAAGGCATAAGTCATTTTATCTGTAAGTTTCAACAATAAATATTCCATCAATCTGATTGACAGTTGCAGCAAAGAAAAATCTTATGCAGCCAAAGTTTTTATTTCCTAGCCAAGGGGCCTCTAGGAACAGGAGAACAAACAGTATAAAGACTATGGATAAACAAGAATTGCAAAAGCTATATCCAATAAAGAAATGACTACCTGCCATTATGGCCTGTAAGAATTCTGACCATAGAAAAAAGGACCTGCATTTGTATCAATACATTATTTTTGGTGCTACCAAAACACTTTGCTGACTTACTACACATCCTGTATGTTTCCATCACTTTCAACATTTTTTAGAACCAAGATCAGAACAGTCAACTGGATTTTCACAAAAAATAGTAAAAATAACAGCTGAGGGGGCAAAGCAATACTAAAACGAATTACATTAATTGATCTAATGCTCCAAGGAATCTATAGAGCAAACTCTTTGGAAGCAAAACTCCTGACCCAAAAGTACCATTGTTTTTTTATAGAAAGGACAACTGTGCAGGAGTGTCATCTTCCTCTCTCTTATTGGGTGGAATTTGAAGTTTATGCCTGTGAGAATCTGGCAAGCTAACAGGCAAGTGGGCAAAATGCCCTTTAACAGATGGGTGCAAGGTTTGGCATGCCAGGGAACCAGTATGTTCATGAAATTGGAACACCAGGGCCAGTTTCTACCTAAAAATGTCAAAACTACAATCTGTGCAGTTTCTGGATCCATGGATGCAGGAGCAGAAGATAATTATTTAGGAAGCAGCATAGACAAAAGAAGCATCTCTGGCAGAGTAATCAACTGCCCCGAAACTTAGATGAAACAGTGTTCATGCTGCTTGCTGAGAACAAGCATATCAGGCTCAGCTACACTCAAATATACATAAATTCTGGCAATACAAAGATTCATATAACTACAGCACTTCATCCTTAACTCTGCATCTCTGAACTGGCCATGACAACAATACACATAATACTCTAAATCATAGATGGACAAAACACCAAGGGAGTACTCTGGGTTTTGTTCTTCAGACATTGCAAATCAACGACCTGAACAAACTCCAGCTGCACCTACAGTACTAAGTACAGTTGCATTAGACGTTCAGGATACCAGTGAAGAGAAGTTGGAAAATACACAACTGTAGTACCATGAGATAAACACGTTATCAGGTTAAAGTATTCAGTTCAGCCCTAGATTTTTAGTGTAGTTTTTTAGGGTAGTGTTGTATTTAGGTTTTATGAAATCCATCAGCAGCTTGGTGACATGCAGCTGAAGCTTGAGCAGCTTTGTACAGAGTAACAGAAGTTTTCAAAGGAACCCTCAGTGCAGTAAAACAGAAATATGAATACTTAACAGCACTGGGCATAGCACATACTCGCTGTCTGAGCTTAGACTGAAGACCAAAGCCAGCTGCCATTGCAGCAAGGAAGTATTAAGACCCTGCTGCCTGTTTGACATTATCTAAGGCAGCCAGAACAGCAGAATGCCAGTACATCTTTTTCTGTTATGCTGGTGTACTGCTGGAAGCTGTATTGAGGGATAGGAGGGTAACTAATAACATCAGTAAAATACAGCATTAAGATAAGCTGTTACAAAACTAAACACACAACTCTCAGCTATGGCCTTCAAGAAAACAGTTTCCTTGGTTTATTTCCGCATCTTGTCTGGCTCCTTAGCAACAGGTCGTGTCTCATATTTTGCTTTCTAATGATGGCAAAACTACATAAAAACAGCAGGAACAGTATGATCACAAGCATGGGGACAGCAGAGTATGCTTTGCACACACAAACTGTACAGCATACAGACAAGAAGAGCTTTAGGGACTGAAAAGAGGAAGACTATACAGTGTCTTTCTCATGTTTTTCTGTTCTTCCCATCTCAGTTGTCTCCTTTAAACCACAAGAAGTAGTATAACTCTTGCACCCCCTCCCCATTACTGGAGCCAACACAACAGAAGAGATGAGCTTCCTAGTCAAACTGCAGGAAAGCAAAGGAAATCATCTGAACCACTGGCCTGGAAAGAAAGTGTGGCCAAATGCTCCTTTGTCCTGGTTCCAGCCTGGTTGCCTCCTAAAGACCTAAACTTATTTGCTCAAAACACAAAATGTATGCATTGAAAAAACCCATTGTTTCAAGGTTTCATTGCTATAATGGATGTTCAGACACCTACTGAGTTGTTAGTGTTTGTGTAACAACTGATATGTGAGAATATACTTTCGACACTGGAGGCTGCTGAAGAGACAGCACAACCTATCTACTATGCTGAGTCACCACCCTCAAATACATCCCTTTGACACCCATCCAACACCCGATCTTGTATTTTTGAGCTGTATAGGACAGATTCTTCCACAAGTAACTTCCACCATTTTTCCAGACTACACTGTGGTAGAAACAGCTTTGCTAACCCCCTCCATCTTCTACAGCTGCATGCTGTTTTGCCACCATATTGTTCCATTGAGAATCGAAGTCAAAGTGCAAGCCAAAACAATCTGCTGATTCAAATGACCTCCAAACTCTCCCGTCACTACTGTTAACACATGAGGGACCTCCTCCACTCAGGCACTTGCAGTCAGATAAAGAGAAAAAAGATACTCTTAACTTTGTATTAGAGCCACTGTTGTGCTTTCACATTCCATAGTACAAGAGAAGGACTATAATTTAGATCCCTGCGTATCTGAAATATTTCATTCTGAATCTATATGTAGGAGATCAGCAGAAAAAATACTTTAGCATTATTGCCATCAAAAAATTCTATACAAGCTTCAAGTCTCAGGAATTCAACAGAAATACATGAAAAGTTTTTGGAAAAGCATCTGAAGTTGAAAAGGGTTTTGTAAATTGAGCTTCTTTAAAATGAAGATTCACAACTTTAAGTATTAGACCTTTTAAATAGTCCAGTATTCACAGTAAAAATAAAAGAGCAATTAATTTGTAGTATATTAATTCTTATGTTTCATAACCGTAACATTTTCTATTACTGACCTCAGGGAAAAAAAGACTGTAAACAGGATGCGTTATCTTTGACTTTGTCTCAAGAAGGGCTCGTTCCTTTCTCTGTATGCTTTGTTGTAATTCTTGCCATTCCTGTTAAAGATGAGTTTAAAGGGTTACTGTACACTAGCCATCTTTTGCATAAAAAAAGTCCATGGAAGATACATATGACAAGTTCTTGGGCTACAACTACACATCATAAAAGGGAAAGGCAAGTAGAGATTAAGTTATACAATGCAATTAAAAGCAAAAACAAGCAAAAGTAAAACTAAAGAGATCATTTATGTAAATACTAACAAAAAAACCCCAAAACTCAGATCAGCAGGGCTTGCACACATTCTTCAAAACTGACTTCTACAGCACTGCCTATAAACACTCACTATCTGAGCTGTAAGACTCCTGTTCACAAGCCTGTCTTCCAGTTGTCATTCAAGTCTTCCACTGTAAGAGCTGTGGTGCTGAAATCATCCATCACAATGCCTCATTCTCAATTACAGTTTTGAATGACTAATTATTAAGTGACTAGGGTTTAGTAAGCACATATACAAGGTCAACAACTGCATGCTTACAGAATACATGATGACGCAGTACATGACAGCCACTGCAAAGTAAAAAGTTCAAAGGACTATCTCAAATCTGTAGCAGTAGGTAGGAATCACATTAAGCTAAAAGAAACATAACAATCTTCCCCTGAAGTTCAGTTGTTTTTCTCACATCATTAAGTTTTCTGTCTATGCTGCAAAGCCCCCTCACTGCACTCTCTGAAATAGACTTGCTCTTATGCCAGAATGAGGTCTGAAAACCTCTGGAGAACTGATATTACTGCTTCATCCTTGTGTTGCCTAGCCTAAGGGGATGCTGGAGGATTAAAATGCATTTTCTCTCAACCCCAGAGGCAACATTACCCTTCAAGAAAATAAGGCTTACAGCTTCATCATCTTTGTTTTGCTTCTCATCTTGTTCTCTGTCAGAATCTCTGTCACTACCATCATCTTTTTCACTTTGAGAGTCTCTGTTTGTTTCTTCTTCTTCAGATTCGCTTCCTTTATCAGAGACCTCCTCCTCTTCTTCCTTCGCAACTACTTCCTAATGGGAAACAAAAAAATCTAACTTAGTTTCTCTGCATTATTGTAGTACACAGCATTTACAGCATTTGTCTAAAGGTCATATTCCTTATTTCCTATTTTGATCTACTCTCCTCTTGTGTCGCAGAGTATGTCTACAGTGAAGATTAATCCTTTTCACCTCACGTGCCAAGAGGAGCAAGGAAGCAATTTTCCTTCTCCGTATGGCATCTGCAACATGAATAGAAGAAAACAAGATTTGATTCTGGGGTCACATTTCAAAAAGTCTTAAGAAAAAACAGAAGTACCTATAACATAGTCTGTGAGGTGGAGAAAACACCACACAGTGGAAACACAAAGGTATTAAAAGCTATTGAATTTACAAGAAGTATCATTTCAGATCTTTTTCCTTTAAAGGAAAAGTAGAAGGCACAGAACAATTCACTTCTCAGAAGGCAGCATAAAAGGAGCTAATAAGAAGGGACTAAGAAGGGGGACTTCTAAAGCAGTTAGCCACAACTTTCAGCAGGTCACATTACTACGGTATAAAGAAAAAATGCTATTTTGCTTTGCAAAAGCATAGAATGAAATGTAACAGACAAACACCACCACCCCAGCCCCATCAGATTAGGAGTGATAAGATGAACGAAATACTAAAACATCAATGAATGTATCAGCTACCCCGTTAGCTTGCTTTTGCTTCTGCTGTTTTGGTGGCTGCAATGAAGGTGGCACAGGCTTCTTTTTCAATGGCTTCTTCTTCTTTGATTTTGAAGCTTTCTTGGTTCCTTTATTCTTTTGCTGCCATCCTTTGCTCTTAACTTTGCTGGCATCTCCTTGCTGTAGGAAAGCAGTATTGGAAATATTTATTCTGTTCATTAAATTTCAGGCATATTCTGTACTTTAGCATTTTAAGCTGAGAATGAAAGTTAGAAAGCATAGCTCAAGAGACTTCAGCAGGCGTTTCTGAAAAAAATGCTTGAGAAGCACAATTATCAACTCAAGGTCTGAAAGAACATTCTCTTTAGTTAGCAAGAGGAATGTTCATTTTTCACTTACCCCATCTTCTGTTGGTTGCTCTTCCGCTGCACAGATTGACTGTTCCTTTTCAAACACTTCCTGGTTAGAGAAAGATGTGAAAACTATTAATGCTGCTGTACTCTATACCAAAAGAGCAAATTATTATTTTATATCTGAACTTAATCACCTAAATCAGGTCTGAGGGTTTTACTGATTATGGCAAGTTTTTATCGGTGACAAACAACACAGGATTAACTGATCAAAATTAAACACTATTTTGAACATTTGGTCCAGGATTTTTCTATCAATAGCATAATAAAAGATGTTTAGTAACAACATGTAAACTTGTTCTAAAGAATCTACTTGTTTCATAAAGCACAGAAATCCTGTATGACAAAAGCAAGCAGCAGTAAAATGCAAATTCTGCTGCAGCTGCCAGAGCATTAAAAACTTCAACAGCTGCACTGCTACTCAGGGACACGGGACAACAAATCAAACCAGAAATACAAAACGTTAAGACAGAACACAATGCAAGTATTCTGTAGTCTACAACACCTCTAAGTGGAATATTTTCATGCATTTTTTTTTCACATGGCATTAGAAAAAAAATCATATTGAGCTGTCTTATTAAGATGGCAAGAAAGATTTGACCACAGAAAAGCATCATATAAAAAGGCCAGCTCTAGTTTTTAGGTCATGTATTTCAATGCCAAGCTGCCTAATGGATTTCGTGTAGAAGGTATTAAATGAATTTTCTATATGCTGTCATACATTTTAATTAATTTCTAAGTACAGCTCAACAAGCTCACAACTCAGTATTTTCTTAGTTTTTAAGGTCCATTATAGTGATAACACTTCAACTTTCTAACACTTCTACTCACTGAACCCTCAGTTATCATTGAGATGATGTATTCTGAAATTCCATTGTGTGGACGTGGTACTTGCATACATATAGACTGCTTTCTGAACTGGTTTTAGTGGCTGCTCTGATCCCTACTGTTACACTCACACTTGTATGCATGCCTTACCCTGTAGGCATAACTCAGACTTTCCATTTACTTAATTATCTGAATACTACAGATGCAAAGATTGATAATGCAGTCTTAGATAAAAGTTTAAGTTTCTGTGCACTTAATTTTCTGTTCAAAGAAAGTCAATGCTACATTTTATGCTAAAAAATAAGCACAAGTCAGAAGTAACTACTAGGGTATAGTTTTATTTTGGTTATGCCACATTGCTACTCATTCAGCAGTCCACTTCCTTCACATGGCACTCAAGTACTCCCTTTATATTATGTAGGCTTTGTATGCTGTCGGACCATGTTTCTTTCATGAAGTGCCTAAAACACCCAAGAGATCTGTAACATTATGAGTCCACATAAAGTGAAACCAAACACTGTCCTAAGGACTTGAGTGAATTCTTGATTCTAGTTCAAGAATTAAGTTTTTGAATGTCTCTTTTCCTGTTATTTACAAACCTCAGGGCAGTATCACTTGCCCTATTCTTTTACTGTTCCCTAGACAACTGCAAAGGGTCAGACTGAACTTTGGTATGATTCCAGGAAAAGTTTCTCTTTCAGAAACAAAAACAGAGGAGAGGATTAAGAACACAAGTTCTCAATTTCAAATCTTAATTTTACAGTTATGTTCACGAAACACTATGTTAGCTCGTAAAGAAGCAATGCCCGTTTATTAGCATATGCTTGCAGTTACCCTGAAAGAACAAGTATTCTTGATACTTACTGCCATGGTCTGTCTTGTGAGTGTGACCAGAACAGTGACAAGAGAACCTACTGTAATATTGTTGCTGTCTTCATCATCCAAAACTAGTGCAAAAAGAAAAGAAATGCATCTGTTAAATTTCTTTGAAGCTTTTTTTCCATTAAACATTGTTTCTGTTACGTCTAAATATAAGCATACAAATTCTAGAAATTTTAATGAAAAATAATTTCAAAGTATTATTTAATAAGTCACTTACAACCTCAAATACACTATCAGGATGAAAGCTGGTAAATCAACCACCTACAGAACTGCACCATGGAGTTCGAAATTTTAATTGCATGAAAGTTAGAAAATTCAAAGTTATAGCTGCTGTGGGAATCAAATGTAATATTGTGCATTATATATTAAAACACAAAACTTCAGAAACATGAAATACCACACATGACCAAAGGGACCCTGTTATATTTGTTCTCGGAATCATAACTTTGATTGTCCTGACTTTCCTATGATTAGCAACTCAATTTCAATGCCACATTAGCAATCATGCATTTAATTATTTTTTAAGTAGAAGGCAAAGGAAAATAAAAGAACAGCAATAATTATTTTAACTAAAACATCAAATGTAAAACCCACAGGAAAGTCACTGAGGAGTCTGTATTTCCAATCTATGAACTGGGGAATGCCTCAGGTTGGGGAGGAAGAGTTATATACCAGTGCAGAAATTTTCATTCCTCCTGCTCGCTCTGAGAAAACAGCTTTACTACCCACTAGTTTTACTTAATAGTAATGTTGAACTAAATAGAAAAGCATATACATTATTTAATCCTCCACATCACACCTGAGCACAGTTTTAGGACAAATGAAGACTACAGGCAGAAAAGGGTTGCTTGCCAAAACATGGGAAGGTTCTACAAGACTTGAGATTTAAGTAGATTACAAGGACTGTGTACAATGAGATATCAAGCAATCCTATGCTACAATAAGAAAAAAAATCTTCATTTGTTTTAAAAAAGGCATATAAACAACACTTAGAAATACCAAGCTTAAAAGGCCATTTGCTTTCTTAGCAGATAAGTCCATTAAAGTCTCGCTTCTCAGAGCACTACGCATAAGCCAAACTACAAATTAGGCTACCGAAACAAAACTATCACATTTTCAATTTGATCATTGCAACCACAGTAACACTATAAATTAGAAACAAGCATTAGAACAAGCTTTCAAACACCTCACATTTACTAGCATTAATCTTCCACAAAGGAAAGGTGACCACAGAACCAATTCACTTTCCACTGAAAGGCTGCCTAACAGGAACTTCCTAACAATCCACCTCATCTTCAGAGAGGAAGAACATTACACATTCATTGAAACAGTGCACAGAAAAAAGCAGCTAATCATAGCATGGACAAACTCTGGCAGATATAAAAACTACACAGTGATTATCACAAAGGAACCTATGAATATTAAGTCATCAGTGTCTACAACTCAATCTCAAAAAGGATTCCCAATGCTGGAGTTAGCTGCGCATAAATTCTGGAATAAGCACAACTTTAAGGTGCCTAATAGAAGTGGTATTTCAACAAGAATTCTACACTGCTCATGAAATGTTAAATCAACAGATGAAATATCAGATACCCTCCTGTAGGAGAAACTACTGCTGGCTTGGGAATCTATGATATGTTTCAATGTATTTTATCTCCTCAGACTAAAATCTCATGTACAAGAACCCACCATTCAAAGAAGTGTGTAATTTTCAGGCCACAAATAACAGTGAGTTGTTTCAGTTTTCTCCAAAACTTACTGTCAGTAGACTATCAAAACATCAGAAGAGCAACATATACAGAACAAAAGAACCTCACACTCACCCTGTGGTTTTATGTCCATAGTGACATATGGAAAGCTGCCAAGGACAGCCATAACTTCATCATATTTCTTATCTTCTAAGAAGTGCAATAAATTGCGACGATCGGGACCTTTCAAACTCACCAAATCCTGAATACTTTTGATTTTATACTGAATAAGAAAAAATAAAAAAGCAAGTCACATGTAGCAGAGAATACAGTCCACAAAAACTCTTGGTAATACATCACTTGTCAGCACGTTACCGATACCTAATCGCTGTTCAGTTTGTTCTTAAAAACACCATAGTTTAGGAAACTGGCAAGCATCTGTTTTGAGAAACAATAAAACAAACCCACAAAATAGCACTGCTTTGAACATTGGTGTGCTCCTTCATATGTCATCCCTTAGAAACTGGATACATTTCTTATAAAACTATTATTTCAGCCAGCTCTTCCAGAAAGCTGAGTCAAGAAATCTTACTAATCAGGTTCTTTATCTATATAGAGTACTTCAGAGATTTAAGATTTATACTAGCAGGAACAATTAAGTACAACATTTCTGGGGTTTTGTTTAAAGCATCCTGTTTCATACATAAAGGATCACAAAATTTGAAATACTTCCCTGATTTCTTTTTTCTTTATGAACTCCTTTGTGTTGCCTTCCAAACATATTTTCTGTCAAACTAGATTAAGAATGATGTAAATCCAAGTAAGCTAAACAAAATCCCTGTAGGATATTCCAGCTATATTCCGGAAAGAATGTTTTAAGTAAGAGATAGTATTCTGCAATGAGAAGGAAACTGTTTCTTCTGTTTGTGAGATCCACATAGACTAATATTTTACATCCACCTCCTGAGACAGACTTTGAAGAAACTAGTAAGAAACACACTGAATTTCTGAAAAAATAAATATATTTTATTCTCTTAGTTAATTCATGATCTTGCTTCCTTATAGGCAAATGGGTAAAAGTAGTAACAGAAAAAGTTTTTTAACATTACCAAGCATAATCCATAGTTTTATACCTTTTTATGATTGGAGACCCGTCTAAGGTTGTCCTCTTCAATGTGAGGCAGTTGCAAAAGGGGAGACTTGAACTGCTGAAGTCCCTGGACAGTCATCTGAGAAAGCTTCATGCAGTTTTCCAAAGATCCCAAAGACGGAGCACGGAACTCCCTTTCTTGGGGAGAATGAAACAGACAATATAATTTTTAATTTTTTCTTCTTACACTTTTACAATGTATTCTTGTGTTAAACATTACAGAAAAACTTATTTTCAGTCAAGCAAAAGGGAAAGTCATCTTAAAACATCCAGCACAATTAACCAGGCAGTCTCTTTACTCTCACTGCAGTCACACAGCTCAGCAGATATTTTCTTCCCCCTATTTAGGCTATCACTGAACACTAAGAAAGGAAAAGAATTCCATCTAATGTTGTCTTGTGGAACAAAAGCACAATGTATCTATAATTATCATAGACAAAACTGCCACACTTAAGCTTTAAAGAAAAAAGCAGCATTAAAGCCTACTTGTTTTAGTATTTACTTGATTTGGATAACATATCTGTATATTGATAACATTTAGCTCTACTTTGAGAGTACATCATTAAATATAATTTATCAGTAGGCTATCTTTAACAATACATTATTTACAAGATTTTCATTTTTAGAGATGACCATAAAGGTAGTGGCCTATTACATGCAAGAAAAACACAGGTATAATTGAAACTAAGCAAAGCATATTCTGTTAGAAGGCAATAAGAACAGGTGCAATAAAAATATCCTGTAATTCCTTAAACGCTTTAAAGTACAAAGAGGTATATAATCTATATAATTAAAATGCTCAAAGATAGAGACAGATAAGTCATTTAACGCACTCCATGCCTGTAAAGACAGGAAAAAACAAAGCAGACAGGTTTCCACATACTGCTATTTAGCTTTGTTAGACAACCATCTATTCATAAGATTTCTCAAAATTCCGATCAGAAAACTCATTTCAGAACTCTCCTGCAGCTGAGTTGCTGCAAGTCGAGATCAGCCATGTGTATGTTGTTCTCTACATACACTTTACTGTGAAACAAAAAAAAAACTAGATACTCTTCAGAGAGCCAAGAAGAATTTAAGCTACTCTTTCTCAGTTCATGTGCAGCAAATGAAAAAACTGATAGCAATTTTAAACATGTATGACAGAAAGCGCCTGTAATTTACAGTGTCTGTCATTTTATTTAAGAATCAACATTTGCATTTTCCCTATGCTTTAAAACATTTCCTCAGGAAAAAAAAATAATCAGCTTTTCATTATATTGACTGTTACACGTATATTCTGCTTAGAAATCCAAGTATGAACACAAATGTCTGTGTGTGTGCACACAAACATACTCAGATAGATACAAATATGAGTATCTGGTATTGGTGTATTTGAGACACTACAAAGTGGTGTAGAGGCACCTTTCAATAGATGGATTTGACATTGTCAGAAGGAGCATGCCCACTCTCCTAGGGCGTACCACACTATCAAGGCAATTAGAGATGTGGATAAATGCAAGTTTACTCACACCCAGGTGAGAAGGCAGTCTACAACCTGCACCAGATCAAAAGGGTACCAAAACAAAAACTGCTGAATGTTTAAGTGCCAGTGGCCACGTATTTTGATAAAAAATTAATTTTAACTTGATTTTAAAACATTTTACAGAGGGAATATGAAAAAGTAATACATCTGAGAAAAAACACCACAAGTTTGGTGCCTTCAGTATGTTTGGTCCTTCTTTTACACCACTACCACACACCCAAAATTATATGCAGCTATTATGGCATGTTGAACACCTCAAAGATAACTCAGTCACCTCTGCTCCACCTGCCCCTCTCACCTCAAATGGCCTATTTCTTCATTAATCACACCAAACTATAAATACAATCAGCTATCATATCAAATGAAGTTACACAATAATTACTTTAGCCCAGTATATTAATAAATAGTGTGAAGACTATACACAATGCAAAAAAAATACATGAACAGAACTATCCAGATAGACATACCAATAAGTAACAAAGTTGTAACCTCTGCCCTTCATAACAAAAGTAGTATTAGGAAGACTAGCCTCACAACCAAACAGGCAAAATTTACCTTCTCTTATCCACCTTCTACTTACCCTGTAATTTTTCTGGCTACTGCTAAAGAAAGTCACAGGATTTTCTACACTAAAAAAACCCACACTGCAAACCCAGTTAATAAAAAGATCCTAAATATACTCTGACAAATTGGCTTTAGCAGGAAATTCACCTAGAGCTTTGGGACCACAGAGCACTAGTCAGAGTAGAAACTCTTCTCTCTCTTAAAGCATTGACTTATCATTCATATGACAGTAGAAAAATATTTTAACAAAGTTGGAGAATATTACTTTGGTTTCCTGAAAATAACCCAGGACTTCATATTCCCCAAGAGTGGATCTGAGGCACAGTGGAGCTTTCAACAACATCCAGCTGCCCCCACCATAAAATGAATGCCTTTATGGTAAATGTTTTGACAGCTTCTGCTTGTCAAAGTGCACAAGACAAGATGACCTTTAGTCTACGTTCATAGTCACCCAAAACAGATAATATTAAAGTAGGCAATCACAAATTGAAATACAAATCATAGTTGCTTGTGAAGGAATGGCATACACCTGGGTCAAAGTAAAACCTCTACACTGCTTCCAACCTGAATTAAGACACCCACTTTGACTGGAGAGCTGAACTAATGCCTAACCTCTCTGCAGGCAATTACTAGAGTATGTTTTTGGCAGAAACTCCTTGCATAGCAGGGTAGCCATGCACTTATGATACTTAAAGATGACTTCAAAGAAACCATTAAGACAGTTTAGTTCTGCTGATTATCAACTACCAGTTAATCATCACAAAATGATGGATGCAAGCAAGGGATACCACAGAGTAAAGTCTATTTTCAGAGATGTAATAAGAAAGTCTAAGACTATGCACAAGTCAGGCACAAGAGTACATGACATTGTATCTCAAGGTAGCTCACAATTGCCACATTCTCCATCAGGATCAAAAACAGCTTAGCAGTAATGGAAAACTGACTGGACTAAAACAAAACTAGTATCCATTTTGGTTTTATGAAAGCAAATTAAAACTGTTTCTTGCAAACAACAAATAAAAATGCATTTAAACACTTCAGCAAAGAATGCTCTGTTAAAAATAAAGAAGTAACCACAATTAAGTGATCTTTATGCCAAATCTATACTCGTTCTTCCATGACAGATTGTTTCTAATGGGGTTTGGTAAGAAAGGCAGTGTCTGTGGTTTTTATGGGGATGCATATACAGCCTGAGGTACCACTGCTCGCTATCTGGGGAAGCAGGATGCTCGTCCCTGCGAACAGCTCAGACAGAACTTCATAAATCTCATTCTGCAATGTGCTGCTCTTACTGTTTCTCAGCATTATTGCATCTCCTTCAAGAACAGCTGATACTGGACCAACAGTTAAATGCTATATGGACTTTTATTAAAACTTGGAAAAATAAGTGCCAAGATTCTGAAGATTCAGCCAAAGTGCTTTTCTCCTAAAGACTTGATTACAAAGTACACATAAATGGTTACAGATCTTTTTAAGGTAATAATAATAACAACTCAGGATATTTGGAAGACAAATGGATACAGTACAAAATGAGACCCCTCATCCCACAATCAATTTTGGTTTCACAAAATAAGATTTGTCCCCAAAATATTTCTATAGATAATATTAATGTCATCATCTTTTTATTTTGAGATTAGGTTTGCAGAACATCTATGGCTAATTATGGCATGCATCAATTTTACATACCATGTCAAGGCTGATTTAAGTGAAAAAATAGAATTAAACCCAGAAAAATCTATAGTTAAGTTTTAAGCTACTTTAAAGTTATGGTAAGATAGCAAATAAACAAGCTCAAACAAAATAGTCTCATTTTAGTCATACCTTAAACAAAATGACTACTATTCAATCCAGTTGTTTCCCAACATTAGTCAGTAGGCAGCAAAATTCTTCACATGTACAGTCATCAAAAATAAGGCAAATATTTTAAATTTGCCAAATGATAAGTAGGAAATGGTATTTTTCCTTCAGATCAAAGATGAAAATTCTGAAACAGTTTACCTTCAAGTCCTCAGATTCATTACCATTGGCCTGATGGGCAGCTGTTTGGTATCACCCTCCCTTTAATGCTTTGTGCTGAAGTTAAAGGAAATGTTTGGTACAAGTTTCTGGTTACAGCCTTTTTAAGACTTGGGACAGGTGGTTAAGAAGGCCAATGGCATTCTGGCCTGCATCAGGAATAGTGTGGCGAGCAGGACCAGAGAAGTTATCGTCCCCCTGTACTCAGCACTGGTCAGGCCTCACCTTGAATATTGTGTACAGTTCTGGGCCCCCCCGGTTTAGGAAAGATGTCAGGATGCTGGATTGTGTTCAGAGGAGGGCAACGAAGATGGTGAGGGGGCTGGAGCACAAGCCCTGTGAGGAGCGACTGAAGGAGTTGGGGCTGTTTAGTCTGAAGAAGAGGAGGCTCAGGGGAGACCTCATTGCTCTCTACAACTACCTAAAAGGAGGTTGTAGTCGGGCAGGGATTGGTCTCTTCTCTCAGGTGAAGAGTGACAGAACTAGAGGGCATGGACTCAAGCTTCGTCAGGGAAAGTTTAGGCTTGATGTTAGGAAAAAGTTCTTCACTGAAAGAGTGATTGGCCATTGGAATGCGCTGCCCGGGGAGGTGGTGGAGTCACCGACCCTGGAGGTGTTTAAGGGGAGACTGGATGAGGCACTGAGTGCCATGGTTTAGATGATGGGTTGGTGTTAGTGTTGAGTTATAGGTCGGACTTGATGATCTCAGAGGTCCTTTCCAACATTATGATACTGTGATACTGCGTGACATTAATTTTAAGAAATCCTGCTAAAGAAATACCAAAGAAATCCTCAACTATACCTACAATATATTTTTTCCAAATCTATAGAACTAACTTTTACCATAATGACAGCTATAAATTCTCATCCACTGTCTCAGCCTAAAGTTGGAAAATTAGTTTATGCTGCTGTCTTCTAACATACTGTTCCTTTTTCTTTGTTTTAATTTAAGCTAAAATCTAAATTTTCTGGAGCTTCAAAGTAGTTTATTAAATGCACTGAATCTATAATTACTTTACTGTAAAATTAAAATAGTATTTCCATGTAGACACAGAACTACAGGAGAATAATACAGCCTCCTGGAGGTCATTTAAGTTGTACACTGTTAAGTATCTTATTTCAGCTTTTACAAGATCACCTATATGTATTTTTCATTTTTCAAAGACTTCCAGTTCTGTTGCATAAAAGCAAGCTTCTGGCTATATTATTTTGATTTCATTTTGCACAAGAGAAAAGCATTTTCTAGTTGACTAATATATACATAGACCATCTTAAGACATCTTTCAGAAGTCTGAAGTATTTTTACAAAACACAACCAGATAAAGAACCTCCACACCTACATTTGGCATACACAGGGGCTTATAAACAAGTCAAAAGATGTCTTCATTCAACTGCTTTCCATAATTGGCTATAACACACGAACCTGGTCTGGCTGAGCTAACAAAACTTTAAAAACAAAACCCCAAAAAACCCAATACCCACACACGCTTACAAAACAGCTACTTAGCTTTTTATTAAACAAATAAACTGTTAAACTAATGAAGTTTCACAGAACATCTCTAATTTTGTTACAGTGCTACGGTGGAGAACACTCAAAAACACATCTACAGCTGAGCTCTTAAGACACTACTCTTTAATAAATACAAGCTATTGTTAGGTGGCAATTACTTCTACAATGAAAAATATGGCTATTGTTTACTTCCATATTTCAAGTTTCCCAAGTCTCACAGACTAGTAAAGACAGGGTTTAAAAGGCAACTATAAATACACTCAATACTTCTTCCTAAAATAAAACACATAAGCCAACACACAACAGTCTTATCTGCTCACGTCTCCTCTCTTGTACCTTATTTGGTTACAAAGCACAATTTCCTGCAATAGCATAGAGAAAGATCTTCCCCAAAACCATTCTTGTTAAGAGACTATCAATGCTTGTTAAGAGTTATCAACCAATAAGTATTATTTGATAGCAAACAAAACAGCAGTTTGGCATAAAAAAATGCCTTGCCTAGGTTTGTTGCAATAAAGGAATGAGATCCACTTCTTTGTTTCTTTACACTGTAAGCAACCATCTTCAGTGTAATTGCTTTTTTACAGTAAAAAAATCAAAAAGCTTAAATATTACACTTCAATTAAATTTTAATTTCTATGGCAATTACAGCACAGCACCTGCGTCTAAAAGTTCAAAGAAAAACTGCATATCAGGCTAAATGGCACAGGATCTTATAATGGAGAAGTATGAACAAAGAAATAATCCAAAAAAAACAAGTGACACAAAAGGAAAGGAAGAGCTGTAAAACTGCAAATGAAAAGATGGATGAACACAAGGTTTAATTTGTCTTATACTAACTGCTTTGCTATGGAAAGTGAATCGGATCTTTAAAAAAAGGTTTTCAATTGCATTTAAGGAGAAACCTTTAACTGCAAAAACGGCAAGCTGAATACACATACTGAAGATCTCAGAGCAGGGCTTGGCAGTGGCATTTCAATCCTCAAAACAGAGGATTCATTATGTTAAAAAGAGTAAAAGAGCATTTAGGCATTTCTAAATATCACAGGTTTAAGTTTACGACAAGAACCAAAGCATTTATGAAGTACTGCCATGAAGAACCATACTTATTAGTTTTAATGATACAGGGATTTATTTCTTACCTTCCCGACTTCGAGCCATTATTATTAGTTGGCAGATCACATTAATCATTTCTTGAAGTAGTGCAGGGCTCTTTTTCAGGATAAACTGCTGATCTGCAAGACATAACTCGCTGCAATTATGCTGCACTTCTATTAGGAAAAAAGGAGAGTTTACATGAACTGGACATTTATTAGTGTGGTTTTCATTTCTATTCATTCTTCTACTATTGAAAATACCAATTTTTTTATCAGTGACATCCACCTGTAACACTCCCTAAGAACACAGGGAAAAAATAAAAAAGCAAGTGCTAAGAGGAAGCACAAGTTTTGCACATCAGGCAAGCAGCTTTCACTCCAAACAAAAGTACTTTAATAAGTACTTAGATCCATCTAATAAAGCAAAGGGATGGCACAGCCCATCTACCAGTCTTATTTTAACAGCACGAATTTTTTACGTAATCACAGGTTGAAAAGCATTTTTAATTTTAAGTTAAATACCAGCTCTAGGAAAAGCATTACTTGTAGAGTACTAAGGATTTCTAAATCCAGATCTGTGAAGTTTTAAGCACAAACAGTAACTAAGCAGCAAGGAAGATCAGAGACTTTTAGTGACTATTTAAAACTGATCATTTTCCTTTTGGAAGAAAATGGAAAATTTGAACCAAAGCATCTTCATTAGTTTGTTGTTTCACTGGTTGCTTTTTTTAATTTGCATTAAAATATAGAACACCAAGTTTGCTGGTCAGCCAAAGAAACCATAAGTCCCATGGTTGAAACTTAAGAACCGCATTTAGAAACATTTGTCTGCTTATTTGTAAGTATGAAAAATTCCACAACATAAAATTAAGCTATGTAACTGATATTTAAAGTTATAATCTTGTTATCTTTGCTTCACATAGTGGGCTAAAAAACTCCAAAAACATCCACTCATTGAAATCTCAGAGAACAGTACTATGCTTATCTTCGATTTCTTTATTTTGTAAAACAATTAATTTTTAACTTTTTATTCCATTACAGAGAGGAAAAACAAATTATCAGAGTCACATTTGCAGCCAAAAGGCATTAGAAAGTAGAATATCAGTATTACAGGGGTGTCAAGATAATGATTAAGTGCTAAGTTGTTTTAGAGTCATTAGAGTTGAAAAGTTAAGTACACTGCACAGAGATTATTGAGCAGAGATCCATGCAACTCTTTAGTCAACAAGAGTTATGAGTACTGTAGCATGTTGCCTTGTTTCCAACAATACCCAATAAGGGGAGAATCCATTACCTTCTTCAAGGACCTCGGGAACTTTCATCCTAGCAAGATGACTCAACAGCAGAACTCTGGCTTTCAGGCTGTAAGGGCAGGTGAGTGGAGGCTCATTCTTCTTTAAGTTTATGCCACCGATTTCTCTGATTAACTAAAATAAAATGGTTAAACACAAATGGCTATTTTGGTGCTGAAGAGAGAAAAGGAGAAGAGTTTACAAGAAAAAAGTTACATTCCCAAAAGGAAGCCTTCACAGAACATTCCAAGGAAAAGTTAAACATTAGTCAGCTCCAAAAAGTCAAAATGTCTTTGTTTCAACGGGGGGGGGAGGGGAGTAAAGATTTGCACACAAGAAACCTGCCTTGGATAGCATCAACTAAACTTGCATTGATAAATAGTTTTAAAAAATCTGATTTTATTGCCAAGGTTTACCACTTTTCTAAGGTGTTTATAGAAACCTCAATATGCACCAGTAACAGCATCACCTTGAGACCTTTCATCCATTTAGGACGCAGCCAGCTTTCTCAGAAACACAGTCTTAGGTATCACAAGAACAACGGTTTTAAGCCTGAACTGCCTGGTAGGCTGAAGATCAAGTATTTTAATTTAAACTTATCTATAAACAGCACCAACTTGAAAAAAGCACAGTGTTTATTCAGAATGACCTCTCTTGATCTTTACTAGACCAAGGATGCACACTTCAAACAGGCCTCTCTAATCTGAATTTGATGAAGACCCTGGAGGGAGAGGTTGCAAAGCAGAGTAACAGAAGCCCACTGTCTATAAGAAACAATACACAGCCCAGAAGCTTCACTTTTTAGGTCAACAAAGTTATCTGAGAAGAGACTAAGGTCCCAAAATCTCCAGCCACAAAGGTAAGTTAGGACATCAACAGCTAGGCTACACTGACATTTGACCAGTCCTTTCCTGCACCTGAAAACAGATCTTCTATAACAAGAAGTTTCTTATAAGCACATCCTGGTATAATGCTAGACCATGACAACTAAAGCTCTAACAAAAAAAGTTCTTAATAAGAGTATCAATACTGGGTTTAAGATAGAACACTGAAATAACAATGTGAACAATGATCATGGCCTCAAAAGCACCATATGTTAACAAAAATTATTGGCCATACCATTCTGTGTTGATCTTTGAGACGTGTACTGCTATATACTGAAAAAATAATCAAACAGATGATACCAGTTACTGGAGCTTCAGAAACGGAAAAAACCCAACAGTATAAAATGCAAAATCATGCACTTGCATAGTAACAAGAACTGCAGCTCGAAGATGGGAACCTGTTACTTGGAAAACACAGGTATATAAGGCAAGAGAGATCCAGAGAACTTAGCAATCCCACACGAATTGTATTAAACCACCACATGAAACAATAGTGGAAAAAAGTACACTGAAAAGTTATTCCCTGCAGAAATACATAAATCACAGTGCCATCAACTAAGGCACTTCCATGACCTAACATTGAATACTGCAGCCAATTCTGAGCAGACAAAATAGAAAATAATGTAAGATTTAGAAAAACGTAACTGGCAACAGTACCTCATTCGGCACACAGCAGGATGAGGGAAATGAAGTGCTTTTTGGAAAAGAAAAAATTTAAAGTCTGCTATCATTTTAGCTTAGCAAAATAAAGAAAAAGCAAACAAATCAGCTACTGTTTCTGTCTATAAATTCATTAAGGATATACAAAGCAAGAATCATTATAGACTTAGGAATAATGATGCTAAAAACCATGGCCACAAACTGGTCACAAATAAGAGTCCTAACTACTAGAACAAGCAGCTTCTTAGTAGGATACAGTTATAGGAGGCTTGACTGCCCTTTAAATACAGGCCGATTAAGTGTAAAGGTCTTGCACCATGCCCATGCAACAGCACAGGAGAAAACTATTAAACATCAAGTTGATCTTTCCTAGTTGTGGGTTCCCCACTGCTGAAAGACCCCACCTAACCAAAATTTCAGTTGCTTCTCTTCAAGTCCGCAAGATGGTAAAGAAATTGTAAAAAAGAAAAGGACAATTAAGAAGTATCTTAGTCTATTTTCTTTACATTTAGGACATGAAAGTATGTTCATGACTTGAAAACTCAACTGTGTGCATGCAAGAGTTAAATCTGAGACCAACCCCTAATTTTGCAAACTCAAAACATTAATTGGAGCATTTTGTATATTGTGCTTTACACTTGAAACCAAAGTGTTAGTTTCTGATAAATAAGACTTCCTTATACTGTGCTAGCAATAATTACTTGCACAGTGTGCATTACAGCATCGCTGTTGGGAAGACTGAGTGGAAATTAAAGTAAGAGGCAACCAGAGAGGAACGGACAATCACAGAGGAATCTTTAAAGACACTATTAATTCAGACATCACATCAATTTTCAATATTAACATATTTAACTGGATCTGTGTAATGAATTAAAAGAACTTTATAAAATGGCAATCATCTCCTTATATCAATACTCAAAATTCATGAAGATTGACACCTTGATTGCCCATTTAGCTTACCCCTCTCCAAAGACCCAGCAATCTCTATACTAAACTGATTCCATTTAAGCAAAATATTGTTACCAGTTAATATGATCTTTTCTTTTTAAAAAATTAAATCAAGTCTAGCTTCTAATTTCTATTTCTAAGGGATACAGTTGCACGTCAACAAAAAGTAATGCCTTGAGAACTTGAATTGTGTCACCGGGTCACCTAGAAATATCCTCTTCTTTTAAAAGGGTCAGTTATTTATAAAACATCTCTTAACATAACCAACCTGTGGTATCTGAATGTTGTCTGCTGGTCTGCTCGTGGCATCTTTATTGTACTGAGGATCAAATTCAGATGCCCCTGCTAAAACCATGATAAGCCCTGCAAAGATAATTGGAGGCAGACAGAGAAAATGTCAGCAACATGCTATGCCACCAAGTGATTTCTTCAGAAACCTCAGCCACAGAACTTATTCCCACTCCTCTCCAAGCAACCATGAACATCCATCTATTTAGTCGATCAATTGCTACTGCCACAGGGCAGAGGCAGCAAGAACCAATGCCTTGCACAAGAAGAGAGGCATTGAAGGCACCAGGTCCAGCGTTTGATTCTAAATGTCTTCACAAAAACAAAGAGACTTCAAAACTGGCAGACACCACTGCACAGCAGTTCGATTACTTCTGCATGCTCACAGAACCATTCCTCTCAGCAATTCATGTGCCTGTAGCTGCATCACAATGCATGCACTGAAGGGGAAAGCAGGAAGAATAAAATCTCAACTCAATCTTCTGTTCAGTTAGCTGAAAATTCAACAATATTTATTCTTATAATTATTAGAAAAGCACTTCAATAAACAGCCCTGCAAACAAATACCACGCATACGATGGACTGCTTTTGTCCTGTTCTGATTAGGAAAATCCATACTACCTTAAGATACTCTGTTGCAAAACTATGTTGAAAGACCTACACAAAAAGTTATTTTAGCCCTGTTATGAGCTTTCTCCTCATGAATAGATTGGACCTTTCAGTCTTAGACAATAGAACAAAGCTCACTCCATTTGCTTCAGTTAAAATAACTTTTTTAGCAATAGTTACACAAGCTTCATTCTTAAATTTTGAGCAAGTTCTTCTCTGAGTGAGACAATTTTTCTGCCTAAACTTGTAGCACCCAGTGAATTCCGCCTACTAAAAACCAGTCAAGTTCCCTGTGCATCCATTTTCATTTCCATTCTGGATTAACTATCTGTTTCCTGAGGGAAGCGTATGGAACAGTTTCAAGCAACTATAAGTACTTCCCTATTTAAGACACACAAATGTGGATCATCAATAAAGGAAGGTTTTTTAACTCATCTGTCTTGAAACCTAAAAGAAAACTGAACATAAAGCAAGTCTCACCATTTCCCCAGCCCAGTCTGATTACGTTTGCCTAGGCTTAAGCCTTGAGTTTTGGCACTAGTACTTTATTGTGGAATGCACAACCAAGCAAAAGCCTAACCTGATCACTGTGTGGCTTGTCTAAGCCACCTCAGCTGTGCCTCATTTTTCACTCCAACTGCACAGACCTCAGTAGAAAAAACTGACTTGCCTCTGACCCCAGTGCTCCCTGAAAGTGTTAAGTCCTTAAATAGGGCCACTTAACTTACAGGATAGCTTTTTAACCCATCTTCAGGAGAGACATGGTTCTGCGCAATGTTCAACATCAAGTAATTTACTGTTGACAAGTTTGGAGAAAGAAGAAAACAGATTCGCAGTAACCTCCCTAAACTTCTAAAGATGTCTCACCTAATCTCCCATTCCTCTTTCTTCACTCAGCTGTTTGGATAGAAGTATTAAAGTATGACAAGGTGGAGAGCAGAATCTGGTCTAAAGTAATTGCATACAAAATCATTTGTGCTGTGACTAGAAAGAGAACATATTTCCAGGCTCTAATCTTCCTAAACATCTTGGATTATGCTATGCATCACTTCTGTTGAATAGGGAATGCACATGTCAAGAGTGGATGCTTTCAGCCATCTTCCAGCAAATCTAAAGTTGGATATCAGTGCAATTCAAATACTTGCAAGAATATATTTATGATCCTTTTTTGAGGGTTTGGTTTTTTGTTGTTTTATTCTGCTTAATTGCTCTGAGCATGCAATCTAGTAAAATTCAATCTAGAACTGACTGGTACCATGGTAATTCTTCAGGCCCACACCAGCCTCCAAACTGAAAGACCCAATGCTGCACCTGAGGATACTGCAGACCAAGACAAATTCCAACATAATGCATCTAGAGATTTCCCCAGAAAAAAAGTTTGTTTCTTTAAAAGTGAGCAGTAAACAAAAACACATCAAAACTATAAATGAGTAATAAACTGAAATTGATAGGGAGCAAAATTTTAAACAGAAATTTAACCATAACAGGTAAGACTAGAGTACCAGTCACACTATTTTGTTCTTTGGTGATATTAAAAAATATGACAGACCCTAGAAAATTCCCCGAAACCATTTTGTTGCACTAACGTAAGAAAACACACAGATACAGCCTGCGCTCTTAGTGGCCACATAGTAACTCAGGAAGATCAGCATCTGTTTTTCCCAATATACAATATACTTGTTTTATAGATAGATGTAGACACAGATCTATATAGCTTCCTCTGCCAAACAGTTATGTTTTCCTACAGGTACTCTTCACCTGCAACAAAATAAAGTCTTTTAAAAAATTCTCAAGGAACCAGAAACATTTTAACCTAACAAAAGCTTATAAAGCAGATGTATTTTAACATCAGCAGGTGGACATCTCAGATGAACACATCAATGTTTCAAGATGCCTTCTACTTACGTTTCATGTCCATGTTCCGTGTTTTATAGACAAAATAGGTATATATTTGAGTTGTCCGAATGAGAATCTGATCTCCACTGTATCGTATTGATCGGTACCACCAGGAACCCTGAGATATGTAACAAAAACAAAAGTCAGCTATAATGAAACACTGAAGCCTCTATGCTCAATCACCTCATGTTTGTTCACAGCCTGCTCACTCAGCCCTACTGACTTTACCTATGTTAAGGTCAACTGAATTTCAGAAAGGAGAAGGAATTTCCAACACAAATTTTAAAAGCACACCAAAATGTTCAACTGAAAATCTAATGCCAAAAAATTTTAGATTATGTCTAGCCTAGAACATTGCTGCCAACACACAAGCACATACTTACACACATCTATTTTTGGTGTTGTTTTAACAAATCTTCTAAACAGTAAATCCACTGGCTTTACCACTTGCTATGTACGTGGTAACTCCCTACTGTGCAACATAGCATTCAAATAAAACTGAGTTTAGGCAGGCCAAGGCCAAATCCAGAGAAAAATTAGAGACTTCTTCCATTATAAGAAAATCTCCAAAAATTAACTGAAGTTACATAATGAGGAAATGCTTTTCAGAAGGGTAATTTGGAGGTGGCCCAGTGCCTTTGCTGCAAATTTTCAGAATTCAGCCATATGCCTTCAGGTTGACAGAAAAAGTTTACCAAACTTTCAGAAACACTCCAATAATTCCCTCATTAGTGTTACACCAGGGACTTCAAATTATGGAATTCACTGTACAGTGAATGTACTCTACAATGTATTTTAAGGAAAATGGTGTGCTAGGTTATATACTGCAGTCTGTTCATTAAACTCCTTCTAAGCAAAGCTCACTAACATGAGAAAGCACATCCAAGACAACTCAATCTATTACAAAGTTTATCACAAGTGAAAAGTGCTAAAGTGATGCTTACTAGTATTATTTTAATAGGCAATACTGTAAAGTCCTCTACTATAGCAAGAGCTCTGCAATTTACTTAATTGTTTGGGAAATGCTCTACAACCAGCTCCCACAAACTTTTTTTTAAACAAATTACATTTGATTCTTCCATAAATAGATGAACCCTGAAACATAGCAGTACAAAACTTTTTTTAAAGTTTTACCAAAGAAAAATTTTGATTTTAATCCCATATCTACTCAATTTTTGTCTAAGTATAGATACTGGAAGAAAAATATAACTGTAGCCAATCCAAATCTACATGAGAGAGGCTGCCCTAACTGTTTTTGGAGATACAGCTCGTCTCCCTCGCCTCACGTACAGAATATTATTTAGGCCATTGGAAATCTAAAAACTGCATATGAGTATTTTCCTTTTTTGTTCATCTGGATTCAAAGGGTAGAACTAGCCTTCCTTTATTTTAATGCTTATCAGATATGGTATGACTAGACTGTAGTTAACTTCGACTTCTTTATTGATTCATAAAATAGAAACAGGCCCATTAAAGGCATGAATCATCTTGTATGTCTACTTTAGAATGAAATGATAAAATAACTTGCTCCATAAAAATGACTGTTCCACTCTACAGACTATAAAAGAAATTTACAGTGACAAGTCTGAATGCAGAGGTCTACATCTAGTATAGTGGCAAGAGGCAGTAGATTTTTTTTCTCTGCTCAGAACATTTCTTCATAACAATAGAAAGGATGTTTACTTCCACTTGAGCTATGACAAACCTGCTATAAATCACTAAAAGTACATGTACACAAAAAAGCATCAACAGATACCAAATGAAATCTCAAAGGAAAGATAGGAAAAATATACAGACACTGTACCATGGATTTTAGACTCATTTAACAACCTGAAGCCACAACATCTCATTTTCTACCCCAAATTTTCAATTACGCATACTCTCAAAGAGAATGGATGATGCCTGGCTGAGCCACTGCAGAGATATACAACAAGGAGTCACCAACACCTCAGGAGACTTTCTCAAATGAAAGTCATCTTCCAAAGAGTATGAAGGTTTTTTGTTGTCAATTTTGAGTCTTTCTTCATGCCATACCCAAAATGCACAATCACTGGATAAGGGATACTGTTCAAAAGTAATATTGCAGAACAAGCACAAGTCCTGAAATACCACTCACCCAGCAACTGATTCCTCACAAAAACTTAAGGCAGATAGAGCACACAGAAGACGGATAAAAATTGTAAGTTATGAAAACAAACAAAAGCAGCCACAAGAAACCAAACTAACAATTTGTTGCACAAGTCACTATCGTTCTAGCACCACCAGTTACAGAAAGTCAGTCTTGGCTCTACACTAACATCACTGAAAATTTAGTTCATCACATCATATTAATTTTCATGTGATGAATGACAGAAGGTCACAATATTTAATATTTTCCCTGCAGCCCTCTCTATCTCGACACTGCATTTTTTTCAAAACTCTACAAGAGCTACACTATAATAAAAGAAAACACTCACATTAGAAAAACCTCACTTGCTCTCTCCATGAAAGAGAGAAATAAGCAACTCCACTTATGTCTAAGACAGCTTGGTTACAGAGGGTAGAACAGTAATCAGATAATACTTACCACAACAACTGGAAGAATAACCATAAATGCTAACCCATAAACAAACAAAACCTAGAGAAAAATTATGAAACAAAGCATTAGACACTTCAATTACTTAATACCACTCTTAATTAATCTATATTCTAAAGTATGGCCAAGTAGTATTACCACAAGCCTACTACAAATTAATGCAAGCTTATTGCATAATGCTTGCTATAAGCTGTTCTTCAGGAATAATGAGTAATATGATCAGTCAGGTAATGTTTGAATAAGGAATTATCAGTTTGGTGTAAGTAATCTCAAATCATCCACATGTTGTCTCAAGTGGGTTTCTTTAATAATTGAGTTGGCAGATAAACTGTGATGCAGCAGAGGCGACTATCACATTAACAAAAAAAAAATCAATCAAGTAAGCCAAAAAATTTACAGCAACAAATGCAGAAGAAAGAACATTTAGATACAGCATCACTCGCAAACCAAATGGAACTACAGAAATCCAGCAAAAAAAAAGTCTGTATTTCCTTGCAACACCACACTTTGCAGGCAAGTGGGACCACAGTCCCACCTTATCATAAGGACCACCTTATCATCATTGCAATGACAGCCTTCCAAGTGTATTAATACGTTACTCTCAGATTTAAGCTACTCTAACATTTTGACTCCTGAATTTTGTTTCAAAGATGCACATTTGGACTGAAGTATTAACAACTACGTGTTTTGATTAACATGTACAGTATTAAGCACAAACATTAAGGTGAACACTTGAAAGTTCATCCTAAAATCTTGAGCTAAGTCAGTTGACTCACCAAAATAGAATTTTTCTGATCCACAATCCAAGCTGGCAAAGCTATACCAAAGCTTGTAGCTGCAGGATGAAAGGATAGAAAAGAAATTCACTACAAAACATTAAGAAATTGTTTTAAGTCTAATAAACAAAAAACCCCACACCAACAAAAAATCCTCATGCTTATCACTTCAATAAGCAAAATTCTAAAATTCATAGCTGAAAAACAAATCAGAAATACTCAAGTATGCAATAAGACTTGCAACTCAACATCTGAAATAACAGATTTTAGCTTAACATATTGCAGTGAAATAGATATACAAGACTTATTTAAAAAGAAGAGGAGAATTTCACAGACTGAAAGATTGACAAGCTTTGCCTTGCAGCGTCTTCTGCTGTTTAAATACATCAGTAAGCACATGAACTGCAAGAAAATGATTTGAGCAAATGAATTCTATGGAAAAGGTTTAATTTTTTTGTAACTTTAGGAAAGGGTTCTAAGCTGCAAATTGTAAAAGACTCTGCCAGTTCAAATTTCTGGGTGGTTGGTAAGTAATAGAAAGGAACACTTTTCAATTCAAAAGGAGTTAGGCTGCAGAAAATAGAAGAAACGATCCTCTAACAGCAACATCTACAGTACCGAAATCTGAATGCAGGACAGCATAAAATAGCTTGTCTTTAGACACTTCAAGTTAATCTAACTTTGCAAACAATACCTATCTCAACCCTAAAAGTTGTAGGAAACTAAGAAAAGAGATTTTACAAATTTCTAGGGCCTGCTTAAATCAACAAAAAACATGCCTTCCTCAGTACTAGTAGGTATCAATGAGGACTATTGCCTTAAACAAGAACAGAGTAAGATCCCCCGTGTACTTAGATAATATTCTGATACTGCCTCCAGTATCAGAAGAATTTCCAGAATTCCCTCACATGTCATCCTGTAACTTCACAATTAAGATGCAAATTCCAATTATTACTTCCAAGCTGGCTTTAACTCAACACATGTAGATACACAGTATAACCTAGTTCTGCAAACTGCAGGGCCTTAACAAGTAGAAATGTATGGAGGCCTGTCCTAACAGATTGCAGGCTTCTTTTTCACTTGTAACGAGCACCAAAAGCAGCTAGAAATATGTAATATTCTTCTTCATGAATAGTACACCTAAATAATGGTCACAAAGACATTATATGAGTAACTCACATAAATGCAAATAGGAGAAAAAAATCTATTTACTTAATTTGATTTAGTTTGGATCACCTACTGTAAAACTTTAATACACCATCATCAGGCTAATTTCTGTGTAGCTACCAGTCCAGGAAGAATCTACTGGCACAGGGATAAGTCTCCAGCACTCCTCAGGATGGAAGTGGCATAGAGCTACTCTCAAACAGTACTGCTTCCAGCAAATGGAAGTTAGACACAAATAAACTATTTATTTAAATACACATCCACACATACATCATTTTGGGTTGTGTTTATTCCATTACGGCTAATACATTGAAAAATTAACAACATTTATAGTACCTGATCATAAACACAAACAAATGTTTAAAACTGGCAAGTTATCTAACAAGCAATAGCCTACTTTTTGCTTAAACCTCCTTTTAATACTGGCCAGTCTCTCCAGATACTTATTGAGACTGACTAATTAAAAAATATCCTAATATTTTTTCCCATTAAGAACTTGAGAAACACAAAAGCAAATTCTTTCCTGACTTTTCCTCCCACCACCAATTCAGTGCCAGTTTCACTATGAAAGATGTGATCAGATGCACTGCTTCTAATCATAGGGAAGAGATAGTCTACATGTTAAGATCTGAGTGCTTTATATTATCAGCTCAATGCACAGCTCAATGCACAGAAATTACAGGACTTCTATCACTTGTAATTCTTACCTTGTGGTCCATCTGGATTACCAAATTCTTCCCAATTTTTTCGTGATTCTTCATCAGTTAAGCTAGTTTTAAGAAGAGATACTAAGTTAATACAGAAGTGATGAAATCTGAATTATTAACAGAAACTTTGAAGTGTGGCATTTGTAGCATCCTTCAGAGATTGTTTGATAAGCTAAACAGCCTCTGCTATTGTTCATGTGAAATCTGATATGAAACAATACTGCTGTATTCCTTCATGATACAGTGCTAAAAGAATTTGCCTGTATAACAGAAAAGAAATCAGACGCAGAAGATGCTCCCTCATACTGGGGATGGAACAATCACATCTCCCTTTCACAAGAGTGACCCATCAGCAAAGAGCACTTTTTAAAGTCAGGTTATGCTACAGCAAGTTTTGGGAGACAAAGGCTGAAAATATCTTTTTTTTTGGAAGGAAGGAAGGTGAATATGCAAGATGAGTTCATACAGCAGAAGTTGTCTGCTTGGGCTCTTACTCTAGATTTTTAGCGTTTGACAGTACATCTTTGCTGGGTGGTTGTTTTTTCCTGGAACTCCCCATTTTCCTATTTAAGGAGCGAGAAGATACTATCTCCTAAATTTTACAGTTTCTATGCCTGCTCTGTAATGACAGTTTCTTGGCAATAATATACCTCCCCACACAGAACCCCTGTTACTACAGAGAAGAATACCGCTTTAGGAAAATCACACATTCGCTATGGAATCTATATGGAAGATTGTCTCACAAAATACACCCAGTGAGTCAGATATCCCTGACCATTTCGAAGTCTCACACTTGTTACTGAGCAGACATACTGAATAGTAGCTTCGATATTCTTAGAAGACAGGCATGGCTGAGAAACTTCATCATTTACTTCAAGATATGCCTCTGCAACAGCCCTTGCACAAGTGTCTGAAGTATCAAACTGCATCACCAAGTACATCAGTGCTAGCTTGCAAAGTAAAGTGTTTCAGGGGTTCAGAATGCAATACCAGAATATCCTATCAAAGAAGCTTTTGCAGTGATGCAGATTCGTCTCAGGGAAAAGCATGATTTCAGCTCACTCCAAACAGGACTCAAATTGTCAGTGAGGTCAACCACAAGCAACTCACAACCAGAAATCACCACCTTGCCAGGTTCTCAAATGATATGACTGACCCAATAAGCCCCCAGAATGGAAGAAGACTCAGAGGGGATGGGGCAAGGGTAATGCACTGTGAAGCTCAGACTGACCGCAGTGACTTACCACAGCTATTGCAAAGAAGCTGACTGTCTCAACACAAACAGGAATAGAAGGTGGCCTTTGTCTTAAATAAACACCTATCAAGAGTTGAGCAGATCAAATGGTGGTGTAAACGAGTTCATTAAAGAAAAGCATGAGTGCCTCCTTAAGCTTGCAAAAACAGCATGGGGAAAGCATATACTTAGTGCAGCCCAACATAGGAGTATAAGAACTTGACAACTAGTAAAATAATCTTGACTCGAGCTGACATCAACACACATCCCCCTGGCACCTGGGGAAGCCCATTGTCATGACAGTGAGTGTATTAGACCAGTAATAGGAATCACATTAGTACAGTTATTGAACTGAATATTTAAATTGTTGTATTTGCCAAGTCTGACTTAAATATATATAAAAGCACAATACAAATGTATCATTTTACTAAATCAGAAATACCATGTAACACCAACCATCTTCAGATAAGCAAATTTGATATTCAACATTACATGCTTCACAGGTGAAGTATCTAAGAGAACCTGGTCAAAGACTTTGACAGATGATCATTTAGCACAGAAGAGAATATAAAGCTGTATTGACATTTCATGTATGAACAACACTGCAAAATCCAAACTCACATCTTGGCTATAGAAACACTCAAAAATGGATTTCCTTTATACTGAATTCTAATATTACATATCACCTCTCATATCAAAAAAAGCTATAAGCAGAGATAAGACCAAAAAATACTCTTAAGGAAAAGAGGATTTGAGGATTCAGCTTTTAAGAACTACAAAAGTAATATGGAACAGTCACTGATGGAAAAATCAGGACTGCAAAGCAAGTGCAAATTTAAAGGGACACAAGAGAGCTAAAAGAAAACTGAGTCAGAACCAGAATTAAAAACCTTTGTCACTAGACTCTCTGGCTTTACCACCAGGTGAAATGAACAGTATATTTGTTCTCTAAGCAATGCTTCAGAATTCCCGCAACAGAGTTCATTGGTTAAAAAACACAAAGCCCTTTTTGTTCTTTGTTATCTTTAAGACAAAATGTATATCACACTGGAAACACTTTTGTAGCAGACATGGAAGTCTGATGCAAAGACCAAACAACTTGCATTATTCTGACAACTGTCAAACAATTATGATATCCTTCCTCATTTGTACAGAGCAAGTATGCATTGAACTGAGACAGGTTTTGACTTTTTACATATCTGAACACGTGTTTCCTGGCTGCTTAGGTCATCTCTGCTACTACCTTAAAGCTTTCCTTTCCCCATAATAAAGTTCCCATTTTTGGTAGGAAAAAAAACTTACGCTGCATAGGCCTTGGCAATCCTCATGAACATAACTTCATCTCCTCCTTTATCTGGATGGTATTTTAGAGACAGCGCACGGTACTGTTTCTTGATTTCTGATATACTTGCTCCCTTAAAAAGGAAAGTTCTGAGTTTTATTAATGAATAACTTAAATCGAACCCATTCTTCTCTCTCTATGCTCTAAAGCACATTGAGCCATTCACTGAATTAAAGAATCACGTTCTAACATATGATCGCGAAACTATATAGGAAATTAATGTAAACATCTTTTTTTCTAACAACATTTTTATAAACATTTTTTAAACAAGTTGGAAGCCACAGTCTAAGAAAGAAGACATTTGTAAGGCTGAGTATTGGGTTTTTCTATATCACAGTATCACAAGGTTGGAAAGGACCTCTGAGATCATCAAGTCCAACCTATAATCTAACACTAACACCAACACTAACATCAACCATCATCTAAACCATGGCACTCAGTGCCTCATCCAGTCTCCCCTTAAACACCTCCAGGGTCGGTGACTCCACCACCTCCCTGGGCAGCCCATTCCAATGGCCAATCACCCTTTCAGTGAAGAACTTTTTCCTCATATCAAGTCTAAACTAAACTTTCCCTGACGAAGCTTACGTCCATGCCCTCTGGTTCTGCCACTGGTCACCTGAGAGAAGAGACCAATCCCTGCCTGACTACATATAACCCCTTGTTCACCCATTCATAGGAAAAATAAAGTAAGACAGCCTTATCTGTCTGACAAATCTTTCCTAAACATATTCATGAATACAAAGAATTTTCATTTGCAATGTTTTTCTATTTAAGCAAAGAGTTCGTGGATCAAGTATGATGGTTCACTTGCAGTAAGCAGTCGGAAATAAATGTCAGTCACCAGGAACTATGGGTTCCCCTGCCACTTAAAAATGCCTTTGACTAGAATCGTCCTACCCATAAATTATTTCAAACTTCTTGAACAAAGGGAATACATTACCTACACCAGAGAAGGGAGATTTTTTTTTAATACAGCACATTGTTTAGTGCCACTAACACAATCCCCTGTGCATAAACTTTCAGGCTGGACTGTGAACTCCACTACTCAAGAAAACCCACAAAACTTTACAGCAACTACAGATGAAGTTTTTCTAGTAAGCCATCTGCTAAATCTCACAGAAACATTACCACAGGGCTCTTCAACATTTTGTGGTAGAGAAGCCTAGTGTGTTGATCCTAACTGCATAATGAACACACAATAAGTGATCTGAAGACAATGGTACCATTTCAATGAATTTAAAATAGAAATTAAACTGCCCTGAAGCTTCAGTTTTTTCTCCCTATACAATGTGTCTATCATTTTCCAACAATATTTTTCAACAGCAAGCCTGCCTCATTTAATGTACATAATAAATTAGACTTCAAGCAACTTCAACACTAAAAGAATAAGTGCCAGGTGAGCAGCAGAGGCTGAAAAGTGGGGGAGACGGGGCAGGTAAGGGGAGAGAGAAAAAAATCTGATTGCTGGAATAGAGAAGTTTTCATGGCTCACATGAATGTCACCCATTAAAAAAATTCCAATTCCTAATTTTTTCTCTGCCTCAGACGTTGTACGAGATCCCTGATAAGGTGAAAAATTTTCCATCTATCATTAACTCCTTATTTCAAATTTTTTGAAGCTAGGCTACAGAGGTCAGGCCTGACTTACAGGAAGGCCTAGCAGCCTAGAACAGCCAGTATCAGTCAGCATTCTGCTGGGAAAACAGCCTCCCTGTTACTTATTTAATTAGGACATTAGTGGTTTTTGTATCTTACTCAAAGAATCCAAAATTATAATCAGTTTTGAGCTTCAACTTTCTGCCTTGGATAGCACCTGTAACATGGCAGTAGGACACTTACACAATAAATCCCTAGTACTATCTGAGTGCCATAAATTAGTGAATTTAAATGATACACTCCAAAAAGAGCTTTTCTACATCCAAAACAAAGTGCTGATGTTTTATACAAAATAAGGTGCATGTATGTTATCTGGACTTTGTTTACCTTGTGATGGTTCTTCTCTGGAGAAAAAAGCCTCATTATAATCAGATATGCTAATATAAGATAATAAGATCTTGGCCACCGTGCAAATGCAGATAAACAAAAGAATTATTGTGTACCCAAGTTTTCAAGTTATTTCTGCAGCCTCCCACCTCCCCTTTCCCCCCACCCCCAAGTTTGGGGTTTTTTTAACAGCAAACTTGCCATTATTTAACATTTGTATCAACATCTGAATCACTTCAGTATCAGCAGAGCTGTCAATTACTCCAAAGGTTCTTCATTAACCATTCAAGTGGAAAGCCGTTAACTATCAACTAGAAGTTTTTCAACAGGACTTAACAGACATCCTCTGATAACTCAGAAATACAAAACCCAAACACGTTCTGCAACCCTGACTCCTATTTTGAGCCCTACTTCAATTGATCGATCATTATACCCACCTCTCTGTTCCCACTTGTAACATCTCTGCTTTAATCCAACCTGTCCTTACGACAATATGCTCCATACCTCTACCAGCTGAGCTGGTTTGAGCTAGCTTCCCCTAGCTCTCCAACACTCAATTTAAGCCCCTTCCCAACTTCCTCCTTTTTCAAAGAAAAAAAATATAGAAAGAAGAAAAGAGCCGAACTCTTATTTATAAATACACCTTATTTATATAAATATGTTGTGTTACGTTAAAGGAAGATATATGGAATACTTCCACGGATCCTGACCTCTGCTGTTAAGGAAGACCAGAAAAAAAAATCCAAAAGCCAACCCATTATACAGTTCCCAGGGCACTCCAGCATTGGTTTCTTTGCCTGGATAAGCTGCACGTCCCTTGAGCATGACTACAAATTTTCATTGATAAACATTAAGCTACAATTCAGTACATATATACTTTCGTTTTCCCTCAGGGTTGTTACTTGTAGAAGTTTGCCAAAAATGGCAGAAGATAATCCTCTGACAACCTAACCACTAGCCTGATTTGCTTAACCAAAGTTAACCCAGGTACACAAACATTTAAACTGCATGGTTCCAACAGATACCATTCAACAGTAAGAACTGATCTTGTTCCTTTGCATCAGTGACAGAACACAAGTCAGTAAGCAGTCAGAGGAAGTGAACAAGAGATTGACTTTAAATAACTTATCACCGCACATGACAGGCAGGTTTTGCTCTACCTGTCTAGCTAGAAATATACTTATCTGCTATAATGGCTTTCTTAACATAGGAAAGCAGTACCAGTGATGCCTACCCTTATGCTGACAAGTCACACCACTAATGGCAAGCAATGTGTTTGTTGAAGTCCACAGGCATATTAAGTTCTCACACCAACAATATACATCAAGTTTAATCAAGATAGGTACATTCAAAGTTCTTCCATACTCTTGAGTATCCACAGCATATTTCCTTAAACCAGAGATTAAAACTTACCTCAGCCTTCAGAAGGAAAAAAAGACGACACTACTGTTATTCAAAAGAGGAGGTTTTTATCATGAAAAAACTAACACAAGCAGATAATTTTCTTGAGGTACTGTCATTGAGATGAAGAAGAGTTTGACAGGACTAAACGAGTTGGAGACATCCAGAAAGTCTATTTGTCAATATAAAGCACCGCATCTGTTTTCTAAACAAACACTACATTTCTTCCAGTTTAATAAACCAATTGGCTGGTACCACTATTTAGAATTTATTGTTTGTATTAAAATGCAAAGGAGATTCAAGGTAACCTTCAAAACATCAAAATATGCATCACCAACAACCTTTAGTGAAACCTTTCATTTACAGAAAAAATACTGCCATACAACTGTAAGCGAAATGGATCTATATTCTTGTTTATACAGTTTATTCAGCAGCATCCCAAAAAATGCCTATTGAGACAATTTTCACAGGGCATACAAGGCAAAATGTAATTTTTTCCCTGTACAATGCAAGGAAAAAAAAATCGCTGCATCAAGATTCAAAATAGATTAAAAGAATCCACCTCACTATATAAAGAAATTCATTATAATTTTGAAGGAGTTAAACACAGAAGTTATAGATTAGTACAGACATAGGCAATAAGTATCTAATGATAGAGCAGCAACTTCCAGATGCCAAAAAGAGAACAAAACCACTAGATACATACACTGAAGTTAGTATCTTGTTTACAAAACAAGTCTTAAATTTGACATCTACACATCAGCTATACAGTTAATAGTATAGTAGTATGAACTAATGAAAGATGCTGTTACTTACAGGATCCAAATGTAAAACCTCGTAAGGGTTGTACTCTTGATACTCTCGGTCCGTTTTGGAAACTTTGTATGCAAGAAACAAAAACAACGCCCAGCCAGCAAGGAGGACTATTTTCCTGTTTGGAAGAAAGAATTTTGTAAACATACAAATTCACTAGCTCTAGTGTAATTCTCCAGATACAATAAGAAGCCACTTGATATTAGTCTTCAAGACACAATATTAAAATAGCAAGAAATATTAAAGCCATTTTAAAGCAGGTATGAGTACTTCAGTTATAACACTATCTTTGACACAAATGAAAGCTGTTCTGACTTCTATTTTTTTAAAAAAAAAAACAGACAAGTCACTATCAAAGACTTTTCATTCTTTAACTGTCTGTCCTCAGTAGGTATACAACAGTACTTCATGTTTTTTAAAGGATGACTTTGATCTGATCCAAGACAAAGCAAAAAAAATTTCCCAGAAAGCTGAAATGGACACAAAATAGACAGCAAAACATACTATGAACCCATGAGCCCTGAACACACAAATTACTAACATGCATGTTTACATATTAAATATTTAAATCAAAAGACATGGCTAGCACCACTGATTTCAGTAAGGGAGGATTATTTTTTGGAACAAATAAATGCATTGTTTACTTTTAGTGCTGAGGTTCACTGGTTGCATCTAGCAGGTATTCTATAAAGGATAAACAGCCCCCATCTTTATTTCAAGCCCTACTAGATAATAATGACTACCTATTAATTATTCAAATATAGCAGACTGCAAATCTGTGGCACTGCAAGTTGCGCTGTCATTCAGTGAGACCTGGGCAGGCTGGAGAGCTGAGTAGAGAGGAACCTAATGAAGCTCACGGAAACTGCGGAATCCTGCACCTCAGGAGGAATGACACCTTGCACTAGTACAGCTGAGGGGTTGACCAGCTGGAAAGCAACTCTGCTGGGAAGGACCTGGGAGACCTGGTGGGCAACAAGTTAACCACAAGCCAGCAGTGGTATCCTGGGGTGCATTATGAATGTGGCCAGCAGGTCAAGGGAGGTTATCCTGTCCCTCTACTCTGCCCTAGTGAGGCCCCAAATGGAGTACTATGTCCAGTTCTGGGCTTCCCAGCTCAAGACAGACAAGGAACTACTGGAAAGAATCCAGCAGAGAGCTGATGATCACCAGACAGAAGCATCTCTCATAAGGAGAGGCTGAATGAGCCCACTCTGTTTAGCCTGGAAAAGACAAAGGGGACCTGATCAATGCTTATAAATATATAAAGGGCAAGTGTAAAGAGGATGAGGCCACAGTCTTCTCAATAGCACCCAGTGACAGAACAAGGGGCAATGGGTACAAATTGGAATACAAGACATTCCATTTCAATATGAGAAAAAACTTCTTTACTGTGAGGGTGACAGAGCACTGGAAGATGTTGCCCAGGGAGATTCTGGAGTCTCCTCCTCTGGAGATATTCAAAACCTGCCTGGACGTGTACCTGTGCAACCTGCTGTAGGAGAACCTGCTTGAGCAGGGGACAACACCATCTCTAGAGGTCCCTTCCACCTCAGACCATTCTGTGATTCTGTGAAATTTCTTCTGTGACACAAACCCCATTATTACAGAACTAATTCCAGCTGCTTTGATTACAAAAAAGCTAGAAGTGCAGGAATTGCTTTAATGGAAAATCATGCAAATGAAATGTACTTACTTTACTGTAGGAATTATGTTTTGTTGTGGTTTTAACAGTCGCAAACGATACCACAAGCATCTTCCATATACATTTCTTATATTCTTTAATCGAATTTGCTCTGTAAAAAATAGAGAAAGATTGTGATTAACCTATCTGACAAAAAGAAGAACAAACCTGCTCAGTTCATCCTGGTGTAGGCATTACAAGAGCAGTTGGAAGACTAACATAAATTCCAGCAATACTGAAGGAAAGAATGTTTTGTGTTTAAACAACACTGCACATCCAAAAACATAAGTTGGTCATATTGTTCTCGACTATCTAAAAGGAAACCATTGCATTTTCCACACCCCACACTACACCCAGCCGCCCACTCACAGGGGTGCCCCCAGCCTTTGCCTGGCTAACGTGCACCTGTGAATTTTACTTCTGCCATTTTATGCTCATCTTCAAAGGGTCTCTCATTTCAGTACATCAGCTACCATGTGCAGGAAAAAAATCAAGTAAACCAACCCCAAAAACCTAATCTACATTCAAAACACTGTTTGTATATAGAAGAGTGCAGCTAGAGCAACACCTGCTTCCTTCCTAAGTTCAAAATGCGATGCATTTTCCTCCTCTTTGCAACATCTGCTTTTTCTGAGTTATCTTAATTTAGTTTTTCCTGTTGAAGGGGTAGGGAAAGGAGGAGTAAGATAATAACTACTAGTAAGCCATGCAGATCAGTAAAATGGGCCCTTGGCAAGAAACTATATAATGCATTAACACCAAGAGACTATACTGCATTTATACCATCAAAACCACCATGACAAGGCATAGAAGCTCCTTCTGTTAAGAGAGCTTTAGTTGTATTTCAGAGTTAATCAAGACCAAGTTAGTTTTGGTCAAAGAAGTCTTGTATGCTAAGAAAAACAGCTTGTAGAGAATTTCTGAGAGAACTGAAATTATTTAAGAGTGACTTCAATCCTATTAAGAAACTTGCCTGTGTCCAGTCTATGCAGTCTGACCTGCAACACTTCTGAAGTAAGATCACTGTAATTACCCTACCTACAAATGAATAAGACCACGAGACCCTTTTCAGAATAAAGGGGAAAGAACTGAGAAAAAATTTATCATATCTCAATAAATTTAGATAATTGTTGGTCAACAAAGTTACTGTTTCCCTATTTAAAAGTTGGTGCATTAACTAAATGCAGGAATTATATTAACAACTTTGATCCCAAGCGCAGGTCAACCACCCTAGAAAGTCTTAAATCTCAATGTTGCACTTCTAACAAAGTTGATGCCCTCAACTAAAAGAGCAATTCTGACACACACACACTTTACTTTGCCAAAATTCTAAAAGGCCATTGCATAAAATGACAGTGACAACCTCCATATTATTCTCTAGACATTGGGAAGTGGGATATGGTGTTCAGTGATCTATTTGAAATTCTAAGCAAGCATGCAATTCGCTTGAAGCATCTAGAACTTAAATTTACAGTCACTGAAATATCTGAGATCAGAGAAACGTGACCATCAATACCAATACTGTGTACCAGATCAACTGCAAGTTCAGATTTAACCCAGATCAGATGTGAGCACAGGACAGTATTTTAAACTCACTGACCTGGCAGAAAGACATACATGGCCACCCACAAACTAGTAAAGCAGGGAAATATTAAAGCTTGCAGAGACAAGGTACTGGAAACAGAAAAAGTGTATCAACTTATTCTGAACTACTTGATTCTATACAGTATACCTTCCCCAGAACTCAATATGACACTAAACAGCTCGATGCCATTCCTTGAGTAGATTACTAGTCCCATCGTCCCCAAAGAGGGAGATACAGAGGTAAGGGATGATAATTCAAATCCTATGGGAGGATAATTCAATCCCTTGCATCTGATCCAACTCCTGCAAGACTTCAGAATAAGCTTCAAAAAAACCCTTCTCGCAATTTTTCGCAATAGATAAAACACACGGGTATTTTGCAATTCTCTTGATCTGCAAAGATTGTTCACATACTTAAGTACTAAACATGAAACTTCCTAAGAAAAAAGGATATGACATATTTGGTTGAGCAACCACCCACTTAATTTCTCCTCACTTGTGTAATGTTTTAGAAAGCACTGAGAAGGAAAAATTCAGAAGGCAACAAGAACAGGGTTAAACAGCAACATTGACTCTGTACTTGAAGAGCACAAATTAATTTTGCATTTTTTCTTCACTCTTATTTTTTGTTCTTTTAAGACGGAAATTGTTGGAGATATCTATTGATTCAGAACTAGACTGACCACAACAAGTGAGCTAACTTACTTGAAATTAAACTACAATTTTTAATGCAAAATTAAGATTACAAGCACATAAAACTGGCATTTCAGGAAAAGATGATGGAGTTAAAGACTAGACAGACAAGCTGAGGTCTAAAAAGCTCTGCTACAGAAACAGGGAGGAAAGTGTTCTGGGGGTTTTAAATGGTCACTGGACAAACCTGAGGTTCAACAAGACCAAGTGCCAAGTCCTGTACTTGGGACACAACAACCCCTCGCAGCATTACAGGCTTGGGAAAGAGTGGCTGGAGAGCTGCCTGGCAGAGAAGGACCTGCAGTTGTTTGTTGACAACCGGCTGAATATGAGCCAGCAGTGTGCCCAGGTGGCCAAGAAGGCCAATGGCATCTTGGTCTGTAGCAGAAACAGTGTGGCCAGCAGGAGCAGGGAAGCGATTGTGCCCCTATACTCAGCACTGATGAGACTGCACTTTCAGTACTGTATCCAGTTCTGGGCCCCTCAGTACAAGAAGGACATTGAGGTGTTGGAGTTCATCCAGAGAAGGGCGATGAGGCTGGTAAAGGGACTGGAGAATAAGTCCTGAGAGGAGTGGTTGAGGGAACTGGGGCTGTTTAGCCTAGAGAAGAGGAGGCTGAGGGGAGACCTCATCACTGGCTACATCTGCCTGAAAGGAATTGTAGCAAGGTGGGTGCTGGTCTCTTCTCACAAGTGAGAAGTGATAGGATGAGAGGAAATGGTCCTAAGTCGCACCAGGGGAGGTTCAGATTAGACATCAGGAAAAATTTCTTCACTGAAAGGGTGGTCAGGCATTGGAACCACCTGCCCAGTGAGGTGGCTGAGTGACCATCCCTGGAGGTGTTTAAAAGGCAGGTAGATGAGTTTGAGGACATGGTTTAGTAAGGGGACAGGTAAGGTTGGACTAGATGATCTCAGAGGTCTTTTCCAACCAGATGATTCTATGATTCTATAACATGGTGCTTTTTTGAAACAGTGACCAATGGTATTTGAGCAAATCATGTGCTTATGTTAAGCATAAATTGCTCACTTTAAATGCCATCGCTAAATTCAGTTGTGCAGTGCTGAAGCCAGATGAAGCCAACTGTTTAGTTCAACCACACCGACCCAGATCAGCTACCTGATCCAATCCAATCTGCATCACGGCCCCACAGACAACTGCAGCACAACTGAGAGGCAGTGCTGTCTGGTAACTGCATTAACTGACTATACTGCTTGCAGAAATAAATCCCTAAAACTAATGTGAAAATGGATTACCAGTGCACTTGGAGAAAGAAAAGGTGACTAAGAGAACTTTGCTTACTTAATCACATAAAGCTAAGCCTAACAGGATGTTATTCCTTCTAGTGCTTTTGCTAGGATGCTTGTAGCAAGTTGCTGTGCTTTGTCTTTAAAAATCTGTATCACTTTGTGACACAATGCTCCAATTCTCAAACCTGCCTACTGTCCAGCCCTGCAAATGCAAGATGACCATTTCCTTTTCCCCTCTCTTCAAGAATCATAGAATCATTAAGGTTGGAAAAGACCTCCCAGATCATCAAGTTCAACTGTCAGTCCAACACCACCATGTCCCAAAGTGCCACATCTACATGCTTAACACCTTCAGTAATGGAGACTCCAACACTTCTCTGGGCAACCTGTTTGAATGCTGGACCAGTAAAGAACTTTTTCCTAATATCCAATCTAAGCCTCCCTTGACACAACCTGAAGCCACTTCCTCTCATCCTATTACTTGTTACTTGGGAGAAGAGACCAACATACAACCTCCTTTCAGGTAGTTGTAAGAGTGATAAGATCTCTCCTCAGTCTCCTCGTCTCTAAACTAAACACAACAGTCAATACCATTCACCTTATCATGCCAAAAAGGTTCCAAAAGGCCCTTAGTGGAAGGCACAATAAAAAAAATAGTTGTGCAAGGCAAATTAAAGAGTTGGCATAAGGTCAAATAAAAACTGACGACAGAGGAAAGCAAGGCTAAAAACTAAAGGTGTTTTATAATAATGACAGAACTTAGGTTTTGGAACAGCCTTCCAGTAAGAGTTGCTGGAGTCACGTTTTTTCTTACAATAACACCAAGGAAACAGAACAAAATACTGAGGAAAGTGGTGTGAGCACTTTTGGATGGGCAAAAAACACACACCTAAGCCAGTTACAGAGTCCCTGACAATGACATCCTGGTACAGCTATGCTGCACAAGAGAACCTCTTCAGATGAGCACCAAATTTAGACACAACACTAAACAGCCATCGCATTTTACACATACATAAACAACTCTGGATCAAATCTAATTAGAACTGATTAAACCATATCAGAGCAAAAAACATCTCATTTATTTCTTTCCAATCTTGGTATAGCAGTGGTCTCATTTGATTAACAACCCCAAAAGGAAAGAAAACTAAAAATTGATTGTTTCCAGTCATCCGTCCTGAACATAAAGAGAAAATCAAATCTTCCCCAAATTGAGACTAAAGTCCACACTATTCAAATTATTGGGTATCATTATTACAGGGTAGATGAGTTTTAGGGACATGGTTTAGTAAGGGGACAGGTGCAGTTGGACTTGGTGATCTCAGAGGTCTTTTCCAACCAGATGATTCTACAATTCTATGATTCAGCGCTATCTAACCCAAGGCACTTCCTCTGTCACATGTCATCATTAACATGTACTAACTTGTGGAATTCAAAAACCGGCAGCTTGTCGGGAGAAGGAAGGGAGAGTACACATAGCATCGTTCCCAGCTAAGGCAGAAAGCTACCGGTGAAACACCACCCTGAGTAGGAAAGCTATATTCCTGCAGACTTCCTGTTTATTTATAGACATGTATGTAACTAAAGCAAAGAAAATACTTATCTTGTTAGAATAAATCAGTTGCAGAAGAAAAAAAAGGCTAGCAAGAGCCAGAATACCAGTTAATTACTGTGCTTACCAAAAGCAGCATTGTATTCCTAATGAGGAAGTCATAGATAAATCAGGTCGCTTTCGCTTTGCCTTCCTCTCCCAAGGATATCTTCTTCACACAAGGAAACTTGCCGTGCCACAGAACTGGCACTTTGCCCTTGCAATATTCTGCGGACCCGAAGCACGCAGGAGTAAATACATTTCACTACAAAGCTTTACTCAGAACAGCATGTAACAGGAATTGTACCTTCTTTGGATTTTAGCTCTGGAATCCTTGCTCTGTCAGGGAAGGAGTTTCAGAGTCTGAGAAGCAGATAAGAGTTGTCTGTTTATTCTCACATCAGATCACAGTTCCCCACTAAAGCATAAAAGCACTTCTTTGATACAGGATTACAGGGAGACAAGGTGCTGAGGGGGCAAAATGCTTTTCTTCTCGTAAAAACATCTCACTTGACAGGTAAAGCCCTTAGCAATAGTGAACCTCTCCTATGGCTTTCAAAATGTGCTAAACAGCCTTAAAAAGCAAAAGCACAATGCATCCCTGGACTTCCAAATTACTCTCACTAACAGTAATCCATGCACCAAGATATTATTAAAGCATCCCTATCAGATGAGGATGTAGAGCGCAAATTCATTCCTGGAAGTAATCTGGGGAAGCATCCCACGCTTCCTCTATTCCCCCCAAAACTGTTCTGGATGCACTCAAAATTCCTGAGATTGACAAGCAATCTTTCATCAAGGTAACTTACTTTCAGAGGGTTTTCACAAGTGCCTATTATAATGTGTACAATTATCCAGCCAAAACTATCTTAATACACTCTTAAGTCCTCAAGAAATATCACAATTACTAGTACAAAAGGAAACCTGACTGTCATCTCTTCCAATTACTGAGAAAGAGCTGATCAGGTCCTTCAGTGCAGGTACACTAGGTAAGTATTTTAGTCAACTAACCCAACACTGCCTAAAGCTTTTAGAGAAATGAAAATAAAGAACCTACCACAGACAGGCTATTAACTAAATGGAAAATAAGTTCATTTTTACATTAGTTTCCTTACTACTTTTAGATGAAATTAAAATAACTAACAACTATTGCAGACTTCCTTAAATGTAGCTGTCTTCTGGGCTACATACCTTAACTAGAGAATAACTAAAGGTCACCAGTTTGTAAACATCAGATATAGTCAACTTGACATTGAATCCAAAGAGGTATACACTGTGAGTATTACTTCCATTTCTTGGTGTGCAAGTCTTGAGTAAAGGTTAACAACCCAAGGGTTCTACAGCTCTAAGCAATAAATCCATTCCATTAAAACCAAGGATAATAAGGCTCAGCTGAAACACTGCTCTTCAGTTTGGTTTTGCTGGTTTTCATTCAGAGTTCTACAGTTTTAATCCTCTAAACAGTGAACTAAAAAGGCTCCCACTTCCTTTCAATGGCTATACGTATATGCATATTTACACTACGTACATACATGCATAGGCAAAGGCTGAAGTCTTGGACTTTTTCCTACTTTAACTATCACAGAAATTAAACAATATGACAGACAATTTATTTACTAAAGTCTTGAACTGGGGCTCTTTGAGCAAATTTGCTCTTTTCATCACAGAAACATTTCTCAGATATCAGGTGATGAATACAAGTATGAAATCACTACCCTACTGCCTTACTATGCCATTTCACCTTACCTCTACTGGCACTTTCCTTGATATTCATTATAAAATAATAGACTTGTCATGTATATAGTTCAGAATCCAGGAACAACTTAAAAATCACAGAATTAGGAAAAAGCACTGCTTACTCGCAAAAGAAGTCACTGACAAACACCAAAAGTGATGTTTTAAAGCAGTAACCCACCTTCCCCAGCAGCTAAGAGGCAGGATTCAAATCTGCAGGAACTCAAAGCCAGAAACTTCCTGAAGTACTAAATAATTTCAAACGTTATTATAACAGGATTGACTTCTAGTGCAAAATCCCAAGTTATGAGGCATGAAGTAAATTAAATTGATTTTAAATCTTTCCAAAATGCAGCTGTTTCAAAGTCTTCAAATTACCACTATTGTTTCAATTAAGATTTTTTTTAACTGAAAAGCATGTTTCAGGAGACAATTAAAAACACTGGTGAAAGACTCTGAACTGATCATATCAGTGAAGAATTAAGTGATCCGAGTAGATGCTTCCAATTTTCTTGTCTATTATTGTAAGAATTGTCCTTGTTACCCTGAGTTTATCTATGAAGACGTCAAGTGCAAGTTAGTCTCTTCACTAAAACGTTTACAGATGAATAATCTGCCCCTAGTTCTTTTCAAAGAGATTTTTTCTGTCTAGTAAATGTTCATAGAAGTAATTAAAAAATACCAAATGTTTTGAGTAACATAGTTAACAACAGCATTAAAACTCCAAGCAGTTCATAAACCACAAAGTCTAGTGAAAGACCTTAACAGCAAGTTCTAGAGTGTGTTTGGCAGCAACTAGATTAAGCATGAAAGGCACAAAACATAATCTAACTTTTCATTTACACGTTTGATGACCAGAAGACAGCATCTGTTACTAAAAACTTTAATAAACAACAACATAGATGATAACATCTTGAAAGCTAGCTTCTTTTCAGAATTTACTTACTTTGGCTGTCTTGCTTGCAGTCAGATTCACTAGTCTCAGAACAGCTCCACATCTCATTGCCCCTAACCAAGCCATTTCCAAATCTTCTCCTTCCTATTAGTTTACTGTCTCATTCTGCTCAAAAAAAAACTATTAGTAGAACTAACCTTTTAATAAACATCACCTAAATTATCAGGCTTATAGCAGGGCTGGACCCACACTTGCATGAGTGAAACTGCAGTGTAGTCAGCAAAGAGTGAGAAAACTGGCTGTTTTAATATGGAATAACACCTACACGAGTCAAGGTTAACAATTTTAGATTAAATTAACAACGCTGGGCTCTGAGACTTCCACGTTTAATTATTAGCTTTACATTATAAATTTGGTGTGGGGACAAAACACCACATTCAATTCAAAACAAATGTAGAAAAAGGTTTGTTAGCATACCACCAATCACAAAAAATACCTGTAATCAGTATTGTTCTGATACACACCCTGAAGAAACTATAACAAACAATAGAACTGGTAGACACAGGCCGAAGTACCATACATTCATTTATCAGTGGTGCTTCTACGAACTCTAGTCGTCTTAATGAAGTAAACGTGTGGAAGAGAATATCCTACTGGTACAGTCTGCTTTCCAAAAGACTTTTGAAAGGTTCCTTTTAAACTTCCATGACAACCATCTAACTATTGCAAAAATAAATACATGACTAAAAGACAGAGGGAATGGCCAGTTCTTACAGCAGAAGGAAATCTCCAGGAGTTCTACAGGAGTCTGTGTTGTAACTACAACATTCGCATTTCTCTAACAAGTAACCTCAGTAAAGACGTGAGCAGTCAAAACTTCTGGACAATATTAATTTATTCTAGGTAACAAGGGCAGCAGTGTCCTGAACAATTGCAATGATCAAGCAAGTACACTACAGAATGGCATCAGAATGAATGAATTACAGAATGAAAATGTGAAGAGCAATGTGGACTATCCTAACACTTTTTTTTTATATATACATATAAATATAAGGATGAGCTTGGAGCTCACCATTACTTCAGGAACAAGATACTGGTGTTTAAGAAACTGTTCTATGAAAAAAAACTCAGTTGCACACTCAGTTATAAAAGCAAAGCAAACGTCAAACACTTAGACCATTCCTATGAGGAAAGGAAGAACACTGTTTCATCACATAAGCTATGAGTACGTACAAACATATGATGTACGATCCTGGTCCCCACCTCTCAAAAGACAGTCAAATAGAAAACGTTCGATTAAGGCAAACAAAGCCCATCAAACACACGATAAGATTTATGTCAAAAATACAAGCTCAAAATTTTAAGGCTCGTAGACAGAGGTGTAAGGAGACTTAACAGGAGGTTGTAAAAGAACTGACAACCAGGACAGACAGGATTGAGTGTTTACTGCTTCCTCCAATACAGCAATTAAGGTTGTCAAATAAAATCAGAACCAGATGCAAAACAAAGGTAATTATTTGTACTGTGGGCAGCAGAGCTGGTGAACTTCTTTCCGCAGGATGGTACAGATGTTATGCTAAAACAGTAACTGAACTCATGATCATTGGAAACCAGGAGAATATACAGAGGAAGCATCATTTACACTTGTCCTGTTATTCCCTCCTTGAACAGTTTGGGTTGGAAAGGATCTTAATTATCCAGTTCCAACCTCCCACCAGTATCACATAAAGACGACAACTGACCTGACCCAGTATAGCTATTCTTTCGCTTCTAAAAAAAACACCACTTTACTGGTAAGCCTTTGCAGAAGTCACAAAGCCAGCAAACATCCTGGTTTCAAATAGTTCAACCAGCCAACCCAAAGGCATCTTTTCCATCTAAAGAGCATCACTTCCAACAGATATATATTTAAAATGCCTAAGTAATTTTTGTACAAGTGAAATACTAAGTGAAAAAACTGTAAATACCTCTTCAGTCATCTAAAACTCTACAATTAAACTGGTGAAGACTTTTTTTTGCTCAGGAAAGAAATTAAGTACACATTTCGGGTTTCTCCCTACTACTGCTGTGGTCCAGCCAGCACAAGCTCCCTCACCATGAAACAGATGTATATCAGGTCCTGGCTAACAAGTGAGGGAAAGGACTACCACTCCCTCAGCAGGAAAAGGAAGCACCGTAGGGTGAAAGGACACCACAGCAAACCCAGTCTAGACATCAGAATATTACAGATCTGAACTCTTCTTCATAGGCATGAATTTGAAGGGGAGGGTAGAAGACAAAAAGCCCAAACAAGAAAACATACACACACCAAAATATACACACAAAATACCCTCAAAAAATACACAAACAGTTCAGCTGCCCATGAAATCATAACTGAGCCATCACACTGTACCCTTGAATACATAAGGTTAAATAGCACTAACTTCAATTCTCTAATACATAGCCTATATATCCTACTAGTTCAGTGGCATCTACACAAGCAATCAAGATATCCCTGCAGAAAGCAGAAAATTAAGAATAAGGCATATAATACAACTTTTACAATGCTATTTTCATAAGCTTCCATAATAAAAGTTCTGTTTTTTATTAAAACTATCAGCCTTATTTTCACATACATGTAATGAGAGACAAGTTCTTGTAATAGCTTGATATTCATCTTAAAACAAAAAGCTTTTTCAGTATTACGTTTTCTGGACAGTCTTGATGCAAATAATCTCTAATATCAGGTTATTAATTTTTTTTACCGCTAGGTACCTATGTTTAGATCACAATACTTGAAATTCCATGAAAAGACATGCCTTTTTCCAAATAACACAGCAATTAACTGTAAATGCTTTGTTTTGAAAAGTAGTTACAGAGATAATTGCTAGGCATTACTGATGACATCTCACTACGCCCTTTCTTCAAATGTTTCTGAAAAACCCTACTGCTTCAAAATAGCAATATAGACTATTTTGTTAATTTTTTGCTAAGTATCACCATTATAGTCTAATTCTAGTCTCCCTTAATAGTCAATAAGCTATATTTTTCTAAACTTGAATTGGTTCGAGTTAACCATAGTACAATCTCAATACTTAAATTCAATTTGTATAAGAGGTCTTAAATGCATAACAGTTTCACTGACTCTGGTCCTACTTCCTGACACAATGTTTGAAGGTTATATTAACAGGAAAGGACAAAGCACTCACACATACAGGTACAAAATGCTGATATTCATATATATCAAGTTTTCACACCCACACCCATCCACCACATAAGCATTATCAATGAGCACAGCATCCTGTGTTTTTATCCTGTCCTTTTATCCTATCCCTTATCGACATCCTGTGCTTTTATCCCATACTACCAAAATGCTGTGAAATGCTACTGAGGTAAGGTTAATGAGATTCCAATGAGCTGTGAGCAAAGACAGGGGTCACAATCAACCCTCTTCAACCAATCTTATCTCACCAGAGGCAGCACAGAAGAATTTTACCCAGGAGTGGGAGCAGCAGTATTAGGTAGTACGGAGATGCCCCTCCTTTCCCTCAGCTGCTCTAAGGTATAAGTGCTTATTACTCCATTACTGATAAAACAGAAGAAATGCTGCCTGCATTCTCTACATTGGCTTGAGTCACATCCAAGTTGCAGAGTCACTGTTTGTCTTTAAAGAGCCAAACGAATTTTATAGCCTCAGTTCCTCTACTTCCATCTTAAAGGAAGGGATTCATCTAATAACAGCCTTGAGATCCACAGACAAAAAAATACACCAAAAAAATTCAGAAAAACAATAACATTTACACCATTACATATAGATATATAGACACTACTACATATAGAGATAATATAGTGAGCAGATACATACAGAAGTACAGTTCCTAGCACAGCAAACCTTTAGAGAGGGACTTTCTCAGGACTTCTACTCAACGTTTTGAACATGGGTCCCAAGTACTACCTATCTACAGCAGTAGGTAAAAACCCCTACTGCTTCAAATACAGTACAAAAATAACAAAATGGTACTGTCACCATTATATTTTACTCTTTCAACAGTCACCAAATAACTAGTATTTTTTAAGTATTTCTGTACTTAGCCAAGGCTCAACGGAAAAAGGTTGACTAGAACAGGGGTTCTCAAACTGCCTGTACTACTTCTAGAGGCACGGCATCTTCAAAATTAGCAGAGAATACTCTCATTTAACCATTTAACAAGTTTTTCTTTCTATTGGCCCTGTGTTCAAGAAAACTTTAGCTACATCTCAAACAAAAGGAAAACATTAAAGAGGAAAGAGTGCAGGGGAAACAGGTTAGAGAGCCACAGGACAAAATACAGCTGAAGAGGGGAGGGGGACTGCAAAGAAGCCCCACACACTTTATAAGGATTTCTATCTCAATGAAAGAAATCTGAACAGTTTTTATCCATTTCATATCAATATTTTTTCTTAGATATGAAAACGCAGCAGGTAATTTTTTCTTCTATTGCCTTGGTATTTTTTTTCTGTTCTTACACTTCAAGAAAGAAAGTCTATGTTCCAAGCAGAATAGCTCCTACAGCCTCTTCTCTCTCAGAGAAGAGACTGCAAGAGAAAACCTTCATTAACCTTACCCTTGTATTCACAGCTCTTATTCTTTGGGTTTTTTTGAACTGTTTTCAACACCTTGTTTTGTTCCAAGTTACTGCAAAAAACTCAGAATAGAGACTTCTATTCTTCCAAACAGATTTGTAACACATTATGAATACCCAGTGCCCTAAGCCAAGATAATCTATTTAATATAGACTTAAAGTCAAGAATTGGACAGAATGACGAGCTTTCACATCAACATGTACTACAAAGCTCATCACCTCTGATCACCTGTTTCAGCACAGCCTTATAATTAAATGTCTCAATTCAGCAGTACAGGTACAAGTCAAAAAGCACACAAAGCGCAGCAAACACATCAGCATTGGGCAACAACCGGCACATTATTCAACTAAATTCATTCACTTCTTGTTCTCCCCTTCTAGATGCTGATGTTTAATCCACACAAGCCTACAGAGAAACTGATTCAAAGCAAGTCCACCAACATTAAGATAATTTGGCAGACACTCACCCACTGAAATTACTGAGAAAAAAATATCTTTTCAACTACTACCATTAACTTTTTGAAAAATAACTTCAAAATTGCCATTTCAGAAAATATTTTGGTTAAATCAGCAGCAGAAAAAATTCAGCAACCATATTTTTTTGTTCCAAATCAAGAACAGCACTCACAACAGTCTCACATTAATTATATTAGAGTTATACCAATACTTGTCCATAACACAGGTAATCCACAAGAATTATGAACTGTGGTTTTTTTAAATAATGAAATACACACGTTTTAAGGAAACACAACACGATAGTTTCACCCTCACAATCACCAAAAGAATCAATCTTCTCCCCTCCCAGCTCACAATCACATCCTGCACCATTCTAGAGGTCCATAAAGTGAACCCTACCCAAAAACTAACACACATTAATAGTAAGACAGGAAAAAGAAAGTCAAAAAATTGTTCTGGTTCAAGTGAGTTTCTTCCAGTTCCCCACACTGTTCAGGTGCTCTATTTGGCACAAGGAGCAGGAGAAATATAAGACTTGCTCTGCTAGAGCACTGCTGCCTTGAAGTAGTTAAGACACTGTAGCCCAAGACAAAGCTGAACAATTAACCTTTTATAAGAGTCTTATTAGCTCTACAATGGGCACCTAGGAGATAAATTCACTGGGACAAATCTGTTTCAAAGTCAATTACCTGTTTGTTTGGTTTATGAAAGCAGAGGTAATGAAGTTATAGGACAGTTCACAGGGTGACTACCACACTCCAAAAACCCCCCAAATATATTCATAAGTATTGATCCCTGGTGCAGACTGTAGCAACACTTCATATGGACTCTGACCAAATGCCTGGACAAAGAAGGTTTAGACACTCAGGACATAAAAGCAGTTCAGATTTTCCTCAGGATTTGAAAGAAGTTGTTAAATCACTCCATTCAAGACAGTAGTATTGAAAAGGCCTTCAAAATTTGTTTTTAAAAGAACTAAGAAAAACCTTAGTGGCTTATCAAAAAACCTATCCTACTAAAAATTTGACATTAGGTAACACATTCTGAGTTTTCGCTAAGAAAGCAATATATACAAGGCTAATTTCCAGTCTTCACTATGGCAAAAACAAACACTGATTGCTTTGTTTGTGGTTTTTTTTTTTATTTACTCTGTGGGCATTTATTACAAAACCACAGCACATTACAAACACTGAAGTCTTACAGACCACCAGCTATTCCCAAATTTTTGGTGCTAAACCCCACCTGCAGAGAGTCATGAACATTTTGCACTCTCCTTCCTCCCCCTCTACTTGTACTCTCTACTGTACCAAGCACCAGCAACCTATGGCAGTGCATTTGCAGAAGGAAAAGAGTGAACACCAAAGACTCAACCTCCCCACTATAAGCACTGCACTCTCGCTTCAGACTAGTTCTATTTGCTGTCACTGAACAATGTGGCTGAAGCACATCTTCCAACATAGTTTCTGCTAAAAAAAAATGAAACTGCTCTGGCTCACATTGCAGGAGGGTCCTGAAGTGATGAGGACAGGTATGTGATTTCCTTCACAAAAGCACACTCCAATCCAGTCTTCTTACTCCCAGAAGGCTCTCCTGCAGCTGGAACTGAAACAGCTAGCTAGTCCGCCTAGACCTCACCAACTCTGCCCATGGCCACAAAGGGAGGTCTACTCTGGATTCTCTAGCACAGGTAAGACAAAACAGCTCCAGAACAAAAATGTTAGTTGGTCCTACCCAGAGAGAGTATCCGTCTTGGCAGAGCTTATTCAGTTCGACCCAGCACCGTGCCTCACTGCTCTATGAGTGAGTTAATACTCACTGCTCTATGTGAGTATTAACATAAAAACTCTTATCAAAGCACAGATACTCCTGCTCATTACAGGAATCAGAAGCTAGTGGTGCTGGAAAATCTATCTTCTACATACACAGCTGTGTGAAGACTAGTCAGAGAATTTTGTTGGAAATGAGTCGCACAAGAGCCATTATACTTAAACAACTAGAAGATCACAATGAAGCATGGGAACACTCCTATAGTCTTGAATGGGATCTGCACAACAACTCAACTCTATTTTGAGGAGAGCCTGCAGAACAGAACACAACCAGGAAAGCGCAGGCATATTATCAAACCATATGCTAAAAATTGGACTAGACTCGCCTTTTAAAACCCATTAAGACAATAATAAGGCAGAAATTCTTTCATTTCCATTCATTGCCATGCCTGGCGATTTTCACTTAGCTGACTCATTTTTGTACCAACAGCCTAATAAAATTTGCCTCATGTTTTGGAAAGTATGGTTGTATACGACTTTGTAAGACTTCATCACTAAATGCAGGAGGATATGCAGCAGGCTCTCCACACACACAACAACACTGGCAAGAGCGAAAGAGATGAGTAATATTTAGTGGCAGGCCAGTTTTGAAACTGGGTACTATCCATACAGCCATATTCTAAAGTTAGATTTTCTTTTTCTGCCATTCTGTAAGGATATCTGAAAATCAAATATAAGGCTAGTAAAGTCTTTCCACATTTGACAATATTTCTACAGCTTTTCCTGCTTCTGTCAGCCCACTGAAACTGAAGTCAACACCACTGAGCATCACTGCTGGCCATACCATTCTGCACAGCACCTCAACTAAGTCACATCAGTTTTCCCAAGAAACACTGGTTAAGAACTAAAGAGGAAGTAAAACATTATTTAACAGAAAGAACAATTTTCTCCACTATTGATTACCACCTTTCTCCAGAGCAAAAATAAGAGTTTCAGGAAAGGTTACAGAAGTAGAGTTATCTCTCTCCGATTCCCTGCTCCTTAAAAACAATCCAAAGATCACAAAATACCTTCAACAACAGTAACACCTTCTTGCAACAGTAAGAACTGTGCAAGGCATGGCAGAGAAGCCTTTCATTACAATAGAAGGAACCAACTCCTCAGCTGTACAACAGGTGGTATCTGGAGGGCAGAGATCAAGCCTTCAAAGAGGTTCTCTAGCCAGTGCCCTGTCAGAAGCCCCAGGCATGTTTGTCACCAACCAAGATCATAAACAGCTGTGATTTACCAAAGCAGCATTTGTTCTATCAATGTTTTTCTACTTACTCCTTAGTAGAGGCCACAGGAGTAAGATTCCACTGTTGAGAGTTTCTTTCACATGTAACCAGAACCACGCAAGCCATTTAAAACAGCATATAAAACCACTAAATAGCCATCAGATACTAAACATAAAACATGCAGTAAACATTGGATTTTTCTCAACTTGCAAAGCACAAGTGCTGTTAAAAGGCCAGTAATTTCAGCAACGGGAATCAGCATCACGCACCCCTGGTTTACTGAGCATTTATTATCCTGCCTTTAAACACAATTTCTACAGCCCTTTTCACTTCAAAACTTCAGTTAAAAATGTGTTCCTGGCAGCCAATATACCAAAATGCCTTTTGTCTCTAAGAAGATACAGATGCAGGAAATGCAAAAAAAAAGGAAATTACTCTGGAAACGAAACGTGGAAGTATCCAGAGAACTTTCTAACATTGTCTGGACAACAAAACATAATCCTAAAGGGTGGAACACAAATACAGCACTGAGAACACTGCAACAGAAAAAAAAAATAAAGCCCGATTTTCAGACTGGCTGTGACCTTACAGCGAAGGCAAGCAGAGCCCGGTAACTTTTCCTCTTTGGCCTCAACTCCAGGACAACATTCACAGAATCATTCGGGTTGGAAAGGACCTTGAAGATCTTTCAGTTCCAATCCCCCGGCCATGGGAGGGACACCTCCCACCAGACCAGGCTGCTCAAGGCCACATCCAACCTGGCCTTGAACACTTCCAGGGAGGAGACATCCACAGCTTCCCTGGGCAACCTGTGCCAGTGTCTCATCACCATCAGTGTGAAGAATTGCTTCCTAATGTCTAATCTAAATCTTCCCCCTTCCAATTTACAGCCGTTCCCCCTAATGCTATCGCTATTTGCCCTTGTAAACCACCACCCACCCACCCCCAGCTTTCTTGCAGTTTGTTCTCTCCCCAAGATGCTAATCTAACTCCTCCGCCCAGAGACACCAAGAAAGGCAGGAAAACAAACAAAATCCCCAGAACGAAGGCTCGGACCCGGGCGCAGCGATGACTCTGCAGGAGCAGCGAGCGCGTTCGGGGAGGCAGGCTCGGACCCTCCCGGGGGCCGCCGAACGGCTGCCTCAGGCCACGAACCCAGCGCCCCCGCGACCGGACCCCCGGGGGCCGCGTCCCACCGGGCTCGGGAACGGGCCCGGGCGCTGCCACCGGGAAGCCCCGCTCCGCCGCGGGGGCGGGCAGGAGCTCCCGGGGACAGGGCCGCTTACCGGCGTGCTGGTCCCGCGGCCACAGGTAGTAGGTGGCGGGGATGACGATGAGCCCCACGAAGCTGGTGAGGAAGTAGAAGAACGTGTTGCCGCTGTCGTCGTACTGGAACTGCTGCCCCGCCATGGCCGCTCCGGCGCCGTGCCGCTCCGCTCCGCCTCGCGCCCGTGGCGGCCCCCGGCCTCGCCGTCCCGCCTTGCGCGGGGCCGAGCCAGCCGCGCCGGGATCCCGCGAGAACGGGAGGGCTCCCGCCCGCCCCTTCAGCAGCGGCGCCGCGGAAGGAGAAACGTGTCACTCCGCAGCCACTATAGCCGCGCTGGCGTCACGGCCGGTCATTCATGCCCGCCCCGCACGTCGATTGGCTTCGCCTTACGCCCCGCCCCCTCACCTTTCGCTGCGCCACAGGCGACGCGTGCGCGCCCCCTTTCATACCCGCCCTCATGCCCCTGATTGGCTCGCCGAAATCCCCGCCCCCTTCGCCTTTACTCCCTGCAGGAGGCGGGCACGCGCACCCATTCATACCCGCCCCCCAGCCCCGGCCGCTGATTGGCTTCGTCTTAATCCCCGCCCCCTCGCCTCTCGCGGCCCTGCCGGAGACGCCTACGCGCCCCCACTGATACCCGCCCCCCGAGCGCTGGTTGGCTCACCGGAAGCCCCGCCCCCTCGTGTGTGGCGGGGCGGTGGTGGGCACTGGAGGCGTCGTGTGACGGACTTGTGCGTGCCCCGTGGGCGGGAGGCCGACAGCGAGGGCGTGTAGGGAGCGAGGTGCAGAGCCTCGCCTTGCCCCCCGGGCAGCAGTGATACCGAAAATCATAGAATGGTTTGGGTTGGAAGGGACCTTAAAGATCATCCCGTTCCAACGTCCCCTGCCATGGGCAGAGACACCTCCCACCAGCCCAGGCTGCTCAAGGCCCCATCCAACCTGGCCTTGAACACTTCCAGGGACAGGACATCGCAGCTTCCCTGGGCAACCTGTGCCAGTGTCTCATCACCTTAATTGCGAAGAATTTCTTTCTAATGTCTAATGTAAATCTCCCCCCTTACAATTTAAAGCCGTTCGCCCTCCTCCTATCACTATTTGCTTTTGTAAAAAATCTCTCCCCAGCTTTCCTGTAGCCCTTTCAGGTACTGGGAGGCCACTATAAGGTCACTACGGGCAAACAAACTCTCTAAGACTTGTATTTGAATTGTAGAAAGCAGCATCCTTCATTTCAGGACTGGGTGCATGAGGGAATGATTTCCATCAATCGTGTTACGAGACGAGCTGGGGGCAGAATATGTTTCCCTCTCACACGCATGTGTATAAATTTGCTCAGAAATCTTATGCATATTCTGTTACTTTCCTAGGACTGGTTTTAACGTTTTTATGAATTTCACAACAGCCAAGTCTCTTGCTGATTGGAGCTTTGAAGCCAGCTCTGTCTGACCTTGCATTTGAGATAGGGAAAGACTGAATCAGAGGTAATTGTAGAAGACACATCTGCTCAACACATACTTTCCCTAACACAAGACAGTATCATTTCTCACTGAACAGTGTCGGGAAAAATGTTAAAAAAAATGCTGTAAAGAAAACATGCTGTCAGAGGAATATTCTGCCTAACTTTCAAAAAATACAGTTACTTAGATGAAACTCTCGCTAAAATCAAAATATTTCACTTTTTGTAATAGTAACTACTTTTTGAATCAAATGGGGTATCACAAGGGAAGAAGGAGGAGCAGACACTGAACTCTCTGGTGACCAATGATAGGACTTGAGGGAATGGAAAAAGATGTGCCAGGGGAGGTTTAGGTTGAATATTAGGAAAAGGTTCTTCACTCAGAGGTTGGTGAAGGACTGGAAAAGCTCCCCAGGGAAGGAGTCATGGCTCCAAGCCTGACAATATTCAAGAACCATTTTGACAATACCCTCAGACATGTGGTGTGAATGTTGGGGTTGCCCTATGCAGGGACAGGAGTTGGACTCAATGATCCCTGTGGGGCCCTTCCAACTTAGGTCATTCTCTGATTCTGTGAGGGTAGAGGCTAGGAAGCAGTATTCAGGATGTGAATAAGGGACCAAAAGGCACAATGTTACTAAGATATGTAAGAACTTGGGTAAGGAAAGCTGTTTTGGAAGATACATAAATGCATGAAAATCACCTTCTGTGTGTTTCTAATCCTTGATGTTTCACAGTGAGGCAGTAAAAAGCTTCTGTAAAAGATGCAAGTAAAAACATGCACATATACTTAGCCCAGTTTTGTAAGCAGAGAAAATGCTCTTTGTGCAACTATGTTCATCTGCTGAGTCTGTTACTTCAGTCAGATAAAAGGGTAGAATTCTCAAAGACGATTAAGTTGCTACAGGTTTTGTCAACGCAACTTGTTTTATGAGAAAGACTTGTGGGTGCACCAGCTTGAAGGCCCGGCAGTGAGTGAGCTAAGATCTTACTAGACACTGTAAAATCCACACAGGAAATGAAGTGGGTAAGTGCCCGGTAGAAAATCTATGGTGGATGTGTTCAGCTGATCACAGGAGCCAGATCAGGAGAAAAGCAGGTATCATTCATGTTGCAGATGATGAGACTGCTTCTTAATGCCACTGTTTTGGAGCCCAGCTATGCATTTTCTATCAGTTGTTGGCAACATCACTCCTTTGCCCTGTTGGCTTGTGAGGGGGTTGCCTGTGGAGGGAATCCTAGAGTACAATTTTTGGCCTCGTCATTCCTCTGCTTTCCACCTGCCACCTTGTTGAGCTGTTACCCAGGAGCCACTGGAAAAGAGTGCATGAGAAAGATTATTCCTGCTGTCAAGTTCAGGTAGTGCACGTCTCCCTGTCCAGGAGGTGGGTTGCCCAGTAACTGAACAGCAGTGAGCAGAGGCTATTCTAGCATGAACTCCAACAGTCTGAGTGCCATTCCTTATGTGCAACATTTCACTATAAACAGTGATGGTGATCCCTTGCTTTGGGTTAAGAAAACACCCACCTGCTTGGATTTCAGTGTCAGCTGGGGCCACTGGCGATGAACATTATGGGAACACCCCAGTAGATAATTATTTCTAAACTAGAGGATTTTTATCTTCCGAAAGTGCTCTGAGGATACTTCAAGCACCCATTGTGTCAAGTCTGAAAAGCACTCCTTTGTGACGCAGCACTCTCATGCTACGAGCAGTTGCAGAGGGCCCTTCCACGTGGGTGGGAATCTGTGCAAATGTGTTACTGCAGCTGTGAGGGCTGCCCCTGTCATCTCACAGCACACTTCTGCAGTCTGGCTTCCCTTCAGCACCCTGCATTAGGTTCAGATTGCTCGGTGTTGTTGCATGGTCATTCACACAGTGCTTTCGCAGTCACCAGCATGTCTTGCACATCTGCTAGTGATGTTTCTAGTCTCGTGGGAGATTGTCATCTGCTGACTGCTTCTACCAGGCATGCACCGTCAGGCTTTTATCAAGGGAATGTTTCAAAAGTGCAGGCTACTGAGTTTGATCCTACCTTAATTCCTAACCACATAACCCAAATTACTGGTAGGCAGAAGAGTGTTTTGATGAGATCCTATAATCTCTGTGGAAGAAAAGCAACAACAAACTTCATAAGGTACCAAAGATGACAATCAGGCTTGTTTAGAGGTTAGGAATAGTGAAATTTAAAATATTTCAGCTGTTACAGATAAGTGATTTCCAAACAGAATGGACGCTATTATGATCATGAAATGGAAATTACAATCTAGCAGACAAGCCTTCAGATGGAACTTGTGTCGCAGATATCATGACCTTCCTGAACACGTGTGAGGTGGTGGACTGCCTTCCTGCAGTTGGGGGAGTCTGAAGAGCAGGTATTTCCAGAGGCAGGGACTTGCTGGCAGGTGGTATCATGGAAATTGCATATGCCAACCACGATAACAGGGTTCAACTCTAGGTAGCCACTGAACCAATAAGCCAAAAAGAGATTCTTCTATAAAGTCCTTTTTGTTAATAGCACTACAGCTCATGCTGAGTGCCTCTAAAGAGGGACTCTGAACAAAGAAATCCCTGGGCAGTTACATCGTTACCATCTGAGTTCCCCTCCTGTCACGTGACAGTTCAGACCAATCGCAATTTTAAGGTTACCAGTAGTAACAATCAGGTCTGGATTGTTCTTGCTCTTTATTGGTTTCATTTGCTTGCTGTTTCACTACTTAAGTGGTTGCTAAGAGGTCATCTTATGCAATGTACAGCATCCTGTTCCACGTCCTCTTAGATTGGTTCAGCTGATTCTGTAGTTAGCTATGCAGCATGTTGTAATACATTTGTTACAGCTCATATACCACAGTCTGTAGGCTTTGCCTAGTGTAGCTATTAGTGTCTGAATTGCTAGTGCTAAGTTTTGACTAACTTTTTTTTACAACAGTCCTCCCTTTGTTTTTATTAATATTCTTGCTATCATTTGGAAACAGCATATTGTAGCCTCTGAGGCATGAGCACAATTGAGTAGAGCAAATATTACAACACTGAATACAAACAAACAGTATTGCAAAGATCATTATAAAAAATAATAACCCATAAAGAATTTGTTTTAAATCTGGTACTTGGGAGGTGAACCATGACCATACTTCTTGGGATCCTGCTGAAGTGTTGTCCAGTTGTTCTTTATGCATTCATTTGACTTGTTGCCACAACTTCCAGACATCAGCTGTAATCCTTCCACTCTGGTCAACAGACATGCAATTACTGGTATTAATAATTGTACATACTCCCCCTTGTGAACCTAACAGAGTATGTAATGCCATTCTATTTTGCAATGTAATTTTGGAGAGTTATGAAATGTCTTGTTGCAATGCGGTAATTGCCTCAGCAGTATTATTGCCAAGAATTTCTATCGCTGATGAAATGTTACTAAGACTTACTAAAATTCACTTACTCTCAAGAAGGGAAGAAACTATCTAGTGAAGGAGTGCAATGCAGTCAGCCTTTCTACTAGCAGATTACTAAGTTTGGTCCATGCTCCATAACCATGATCATAGAATCATAGAATACCAGGTTGGAAGGGACCTCAAGGATCATCTGCTCCAACCTTTCTTGGCAACAACACAGTTTAGACAAGGTGGTCCAGCACCCTGTCCAGCTGAATTTCAAATGTCCAATGTTGGGGGGATCCACCACTTCCCTGGGGAGATTATTCCAATAGCTGATTTTTCTCATTGTGAAAAATTTTCCTCTTGTGTCCAGTTGGAGTTTCTCCAGGAGTCACTTGTACCCATTTCCTCGTATCTTTTCTGTGTGACTCCTTGTAAAAATGGAGTCTCCACCTTCTTTGTTGCCACCCTGTAAATACTAGAATATGATGATAAAGTCTCCCCTAAGCCTTTTTTCTCAAGGCTGAACAAACATAGTTCTTTCAGACTGTCTTCATGACAGGCTTCCCAGTCCTTTCGTCATCTTTGTGGTACTTCTCTAGCTCCTCTTCAGCCTGTCTTCAACTTTTTGTATAGCGGGGATGAAAACTGAACACAGTATTTCAGGTGTTGCCCAACAAGTGCCAAGTAGAGTGGCACTATCTCTGCTAGTGATGCCTTTGTTGATACAGCCCAGCATCCTATTGGCTTGCTTTGCCACAGCAGCAGACTATTCACTCATATTGAGCTTATTGTCCACCAGGACCCCCAGATCCCTTTCCACAGAGCTACTCCCCATCCAAGTGGCTCCTGAATTATGTTTTCCTAGGTGTAAGACCTTACACTTGCCCTTGATGAAGTTCATAAAGTTCTTGTTAGTCCACTCTTCCACCCTATGCAGGTCTTCCTGCAGGGTGGCTCTCCCTTCTGAAGTGCCCACTTCCCCACTCAGTTGATATCATTATCAAACTTCATCAACAAAATCTTGGTCCCATCATCCTGATCACTTACGAAGATATTAAACAGCTTTGGGCCCAATATCCATCCCTGAGTGACCCCTCGTGTGCCGAGTTGCCATTTGATCCTGATCCCATGGCAAATTTGAGAACACAGAAGTATTAGGAGTAACATCTCCTAAGGCACAAATTTCCAGCCAATCTCCTGGTAATATTTTGCAAGCTCTTCTACCACATATCTGAAACCACTTTTTTCCTTCAAGGACAAGCCAAGGTGTACTGGAAAAGTCCCCAGGTATTTCCACTATTCCTGTTTTTATTGTTTGGTTACAATCATTAATATTCCCCACAAGGTTAGAACCACTGTATAGGAGCTTCAGTTGACTGGGGAGAGCCTGACACTTTACACATATGTATTTGCTTCTTGCTCCTGGGATTACCACCTCCCATTGCTGGGCATCAATGTGCTCTCAGTGCAAAGTAGTTCCTTGGTGCAGGGAACTCTAACAGGAGAATGCTTGAAGTGGAGTGACTTACGGAGGTGAGTACTGGACTGTGATTTGTGACTAGTTAAAACAGAGGCTCTTCTTTCCCCTCATAATGGGGTTAGTAACTTTACCCATAAAATCTCCATAATCTCTCCTACAAGGGTAATATATGTACTAAGAGGAGTAAAACCCCTTATTAACAGTCTCAGATGGTCCACTTACCAGGCACCTGGGGAGTCCTGCATCTCGGTAGCTCTGGAAAAGAAACAAAAATGACATGAATTCACAACTCCTTCATCCTTTTTAAATTCACACGGTTTCAGTCTCCCAATATATCTTTCATGATATATTCCTCTGTTGCTGGTCATTGTTCATCTACTAATTTATATCCTCAGGTAGCCATTTACTGTGTGACTGGGGTATCCTTTCTTCCCTGTAACCTTCACAACAAAGTGAGAACTTAATAAGACAGTATACAGCCCCTCCCACCTGGTTTCCAGTTTAGATTTACAGGAAAATACTGTTTTTAAAACTCTATCCCCAAGTTGCAATTTATGTACCCATATCTCTGGAGGGGTGCATTGGTACCCCTGAGCATGCTCCCTTTTATTTTTGAAACTTTCCTGTGAATTTAGAACATAGTGTGTTAAGTGCTCATCTCCATTCAAGAGGCAACTTTCAGCTGGGATATAAGTTCCTGGTATAGCTAAATGTCTCCCGAAAAGAACTTCGGCAGATCATAGTCCTAAGAGTTGTCTTGGGGCATTATGAATGTCCCATAAGGCTAAATTAAATGCTTCTGACCGTTTTAATCCTGTATGTGTGCAGATTTCAGCTGTTCTCTCCTTAATAGTTTGATTCATTCTTTCTACTTGCCCAAACGCTTGAGGATGGTAAGGAGTGTGCAATCTTTTTTCTGTCTCTAAACTCTTACAGAGTCTGTCTGTCGATTATTTCTGCAGTGACATGCAACCTTCTGTCTGATTCAATAGAGTATGGTACTCCATACCTAGGAATAATTTCTTTAAGGAGAGCATTAATTACTCCTCTAGTGTCTGCTTTTCTTGTTGGAAAAGCCTCTACCCATCTTGATAATTGGTCTGCTGTCACTAGCAAGTGTTCATATCCACACATTGCAAGCGTATCAGCATAACCTATTTGCAGTCTTTTGGAATGGGAAAAATGCCCATGGACTTCATATTTGAGAATTTTTGACAGGTAGGACAGGTATTAATAATTATTTTAGCTGCTGCATAGATATCTAGGGCTGCCCACACTTACTGTACTTGATTGGCCACTGCTTCCATTCCTCCATGAGCTTTATCACAGAGCCATCTAATTACAGTCGTCAGGTGTTTATTTGATAAGACAAGTTTTCCCCCTGTTGTTCTTATTCCTTCTTCATCTTCCACTGCTTCCCACTTTTTCCACTATTCCTTTTCTTCACTTGTCACATCTGATTGGTATAATTCTTTTCGACAGTCAACATCAGGCCACAAGCTCTTATTGGAATTAACTGCCGTAATCTTCACCACAGGTTGATGAGCCATGGCTTTCACTGCTGCATCAGCTAAGTCATTCCCTTTGCTGATTACAGCAGTGTCCCTTGTATGGACTGAACAGTGTACCACAGCAATCTCTTTGGGAAGTTGAATAGCATCCAAGAATTCTCAAATTTATGTTCCACTTACCACAGCTTTTCCCAGGGAGATGAGAAACCCCTTTCTTTTCACAATATGGCTATTACATGGCATGTGCCAAAAACATACCTTCAGTCTGTCTAGATGGTTGCTTGCTTTCCACTTCATGGGCAAGCTGCTCGGGCTAACGCAATTAACTCTGCCCCTGGAGCACTAACCATTGTTGGAAAGGGTCTGGCATCTACAACCTGCCTCTGGTCCACAACTGTGTAGCCAGTCTTCAGTTGTCCATGTAAATAGTAGGATGATCCATCTGTGAATAAAACAAAATAAACAAGGGGATAAAACAATAAAACAAGAGGAGGTCTGCTGGATCTGCTCATGTCTTACTAATAGTCTGTATTACCATGCCACTTTCCTTCCTCCGGGAATTGGTAGCTGTTTTGCCAGGTTCAATGTATTACACTTCTTCAGAGTGACATTATCTGCGTTTAAAAGGATGGGTTGATGTGCACGTTAGGAAGACAAAGCTTGTGTCACATTGTTTGAGAAGTAATTGAACTTCATGGGGCATGTAGATCATAATTGGGTGCCCTAAAACTAAAGATCGACTTTATTTCCGCCACTGTCACTTTGCGTGTCAAAGCTGGGTCTAGGCCAGTTGTCCACAGCCAACTGTCCATGGAACAACTCTATGTGGTGACAACTCTATGTGGGGACAACTCTAGCCATAAGTGTAATCCTAACCCTAACTCTAATGGCTCTGCACAGACAGTTATCCCTGCAGAGAGTTGGCTGTGGAGAGTGGTTCCTTCCCGTTGGCGCTCTAGCTGCCACTGCATCCACTTGAACAGAATGATATTCCACAGGTCTTTGATGAGGTCTTAATTTCTGCATTAATGCTCCACTAGCCACCCCCTTTTGTTCATGTATTTACAGATGAAAAGTTTTGTGTATTCTAGAAGTCCTAAAGCTGGAGCCAAAGCCAAGGCTACTTTGATAGCTCTAAAGGCTTTTTCCCCTTCTTGATCCCTTTATAATGGGTTCTGTTTCTTCATTTTTTTTAGCCTCTGCCAGGGGTTTCCTTAGTTCCCCTAATCCTCCTATCCAAGGTCAGTGAAACCCAACTGCACCCAAAAACCCTTATGGCTGTTTTATCACAACTGGCCAAGGAGTTTTAACTATACCTTTTCTATTTCTGGATCTATTACCTGTTGTCCTTCCTTTAAAATGCATCCCAGATATTTTACTTCCTTTGACACAGCTAGAGCTTGGATGAAGGTGTGCAGTGCCCCTGAGTTGCTAAGGCCATACATAAATAAGCAGTATCTTTTAAACAGTCATTAGAATTTCTACTAGCTATTAGTAAATCATCTACATATCGCACTAAAACTGACCCACAAGGTAACACAAAATCCTTTAAATCTTCTTCTAAGAAAATAGGGTGGAAGACTCACTAAACCCCTGTGGAAGGAGAGTCTGCATCAATTGTTATCCCTTCCAAGTGAAAGCAAACAAAGGCTGGATTTCTTCATCTGTGAAAGTACTGAAGAATGCTGGGGTCAAAGTGGTCCCAGTAAAACGCTTAGCCCGGTGCGGCATTTCCATAGTAGAGGGACGTGGTATGGGACAATAACGTAGCAGTTAACTGTTCTCAAGTCTCAAACAAATCAACGCTCAGGATCCCCATCTTTATCCAAGCGTTTTTTTTCTTACTGGTGACTTTGGGGTACGGTACGGGGACTCACGCGCTTTGAGGATTCCCTGGGCAAAGTGCTGCTCTGTTGGCTCTGGGGACTGTTCCGTGCTCCCCGGGCCAGGACCCCGCTGCACAGCAGAGGGCGCCCCTCCCCTGGCGTTCCCGTCTCTGGCCGTGCCGATTCCAGCAGCCCCGCGTCCATCCCGGATGCGCCTTGTAGTTCGATGGGCACCGCTTCCAGGGGCTTGGTGTCTCTAGGTCAGATTCCTGGACTGCGGATATTGCGCGTACCCCCGCGATTATCGAATCAGAACCCCTAGGTGATAGAAATAATTGTACAGCCAGGGTCTGGAGCAGATCTCTTCCTAATAAACAAGCTGGCTACTCTTTGGATATTACAAATCTTCCTGTAGCCCTTTATTTCTTGTTGCTGCTAGTAATGATTTACTTAAAACGTGTTCTCCTTTACTCATTACCCCTTGAGTTAATACCTTGTCCTGTGATACAATTCCTTTTGGTACAAAATTTAAAAGCGATGGCATTGCTCCTGTCTTGACTAAAAATTCAACTTCATTTCCTTCTATTTTCCCAGTTGCATAGAATCATAGAATGGTTTGGGTTGGAAGAGACCTTAGAGGTCGTCTAGTTCCAACATCCCCTGCCGTGGGCAGGGACACCATGTGTCTCTCCATCCCATAGATTCCAATTCTTGCAGAATCTTCTGAGTAACCCTGTCTCCAGTCATTGCAGATTACTTCTTGATTCCTGTCTTACACCTGCCCAGTTCCCTTTCAGGCACCCTCGGATGAAGCGGGCATTTCTCTTTGCCATTGAACAAGTTTCCCACAGTAAAGACACCTTTTCTCCCAGTTATTTCTAAGTCTTCTCATTACTTTTTCTAATCTCTGATCTGACCTACCTCTTCTCCTATTTTGTTCTCTTGGAGGGGGAAATCCCCTCTCTCAATCTCTTAGTTGTAAACTGTGTGCCAGTGCTGCCACTGAAAGACTAGCTTCTTGTTGCTTTTTCTGTTTCTTTTCCTTTGCAATTTGAGCTCTATGTTTTTCCTCCCATCCATCAAACATAAAGACTGCAACACTTAGAATCTTTACTAATATTTCCCCTTGCCACCCAGGCATATGTTCTTTAAAATATTTTTGTTTATCTGGGGTGGCTTAATCAGCAAATACACTTCCTGCTAGCTCATTGGTAACGTTCTGACTGGTCGACCCTCTATATTTTAATAAAGCCCTCCATAATTATCCACAATATTTGAAAGGATGCTCATTTAGTCTCTGCCTGCATTTCTGTACTTTTGTCTGGTTCACTCCCGGTTCTCGACAAGCTCTAATAGCTTCCACTAAATTCCGAATAGCTGTCTGACAGTTAGCTCTGTCTCCTCCATTACTATAATCCCAGTTTGGATCATTTTCTGACCAAGGATTACTATTCCCCTCAGGTTGTTGCATCAGTTCTGCATGCTTTTCCATTTTTTCATCCCTTTCATCAGATCAAAATAACTCCTTCAATAATATTTTTGTATCCCCCCCATGATGGATTGTATCCAGTACAAACATTTGAAAATAATTTGGCACACCAATCCACATCTTCCTTCAATCTAGGAGCTTTACTCCCACGCACAGATAAATGTCCTGAATTCCTGGAGATCACCTGGAGGAGAAGAATTGACTCCCCCACTACAGGCTGCATCTTCATAATGGAAGAACATTAGCAAAGCAGTAGCTGGAGGGGTGGCAGAAGCAGTAGCAAAAGATGAGCTAGAAGAAGGTGGAGAAGGGGGTGCATAGGGTGGAGCAAATTCCACAAGCATACCTGCAGCATTACTTACAATTGCTGCAACTAGAGTTAGAACCCAAGTTCTCTGTGAGCTTTTCAGACTACCATCTTTGTGGTGGTCCTATGTCAAATCATCCCATACATACCAAAAATCCATTTTGTAAGGTTTTTCATCTTCCAGAATATGTCATAGTAAAGTTAATTTATTTTGGTCAAAAGAACCTTCATGGAGCAACCCCTCCATCCAGTCATTGCTGGCCATTCCTGCTGGCACAATGCTATTTGCTTTTTTTTTTTTTATAGAATTGCAGTGCCATCAGTTTTCCTCCAGTTTTCTATTGGCTAAAGATGCCCCCTTCTCTATGTTGAGTACATTCCCCATATCTGTATGCCAAATTCATATGCCTTACACTGATCAGCCTGTGCACACCTCTCTGAGTGCACTTCTGAGCTGGGACTTGGACCCACTTGAACTCAGATTTTCCAGAATGTAGTAGCAGAATTTTAACACTCTCTAGTCAGCGCCTCCTATCACCAAAGTTCTCAGGTGAACTTGTCCAATCCCGGCACTTGGACGTTTGGATATGAGAGGGTCTGTTGTCCAGCAGTGGTTGCTTGGAGTCCTATCTGGTTTGCCAGACTGTTATGGAAATTACTCAACAAAGCCACCATAACAGGGTTCAACTCTAGGTATCCTTTGAATCAATAAGCCGAAAAGAGATTCTTCTATTAAGTCCTTCTTGTTAATATCTCTGCAGCTTGAGCTGGGTCCCTCCAAAAAGGGACTACAAACAGAGAAATCCAAAATTATACCCTTACAATCTAAGTTCTCCATCCCTCACAATTATTAAGGTCTGGGACCTTCTTGCTTTTTATTGGTTTCATTTGCTTGCTTTTTCATTACAAAGTGGTTGCTTAGTGGTCATCATCTTATAAAATATACAGTGGTTTTGTATCCTGTTTCATATCCTCCTAGGTCAGTTTCAGCCGATTCTGTAGTTAGCTACGCAGCACGTTGTAGTATGGTTGTTACAGTTCCTATACCACAATCTATATGCTTTCTCTGCTCTAGCAATTAGTGTTTAAGCCACTAATGTTATGTTTTGGCTAACTTCTTCTACAGCAATGGCAATCCAACACAGTGCTGGGAAGTTCTCCAGCTTACACTGTTGCCAAACAAGTCTGATAAGAAGGTGATGGATTTCCAATTTGCCAGTTTTATAGGTATATTAGCTTCCAGGAAAATTCAATGTGATGTTATATAAGCCCAGTGTATCTGGGTCATTAATCCAGCAAAGGAAGAAGGCTCTTAGCATGTGCAGATGAGAAAGAGAGAAGATAACAGGTTTGCATGGCATATTACATTGAAATGGGCATTGCTATCAAAATAGCTCTTTGTAAGATCTTCAGAAGCACCTGTAGCCTTGAAAAAGCTACAGACATGAGAAAGGCAGCAGGATCTGCACTGCATATATAATGGATCCACCTCAGGCTTCCCAGTGGTATTGCAGGGCCAGGCAGTTCCCTGACCTTGTTCTGCCCTTGGTCCACTCTGCAGGCAGTGACACACAGGAGCCTTTGTGTTTGGCCCAGGTATTTTAGAAATGTTCTTCTTCTGTGTGTGGTTTTTGACACAAGATGGTCCATTCAATTAGTTCCAGTAAGCAAAAGTTGTGTGTGATGAACCTGGAGAGCTATGAACCAAAAAAAAAAAAACATACTCATGAAGAGAAGTACTCTATGCAGCTCATTCCATTACGGCAGGTGAGTACCTGCACCCACTTCCCTGCAAACAACACTGCCCCTCTCACTGGCACTTCTTATTGCTGCAATTTTAGTTATTTCTGACAGAGAAGCCAGATTGAAATTGATGGCCCAGTGATTCACCCTGGGACCACATTGGACCTGTCTTCTTTGGATTTGTGTGCTGATTTTGATGGGAAGAAAACTAGCAGTTGCCCAGAACAGTAGAGGAGTTGATCTGTACAACACATCTAACATGACCATACCAGGAAGAAAAGTCCCATGTTTCAACCTATTCTCAGCATGCCCACAAGAGCATAATTCCCTCTGATTAGGATTACCACATACTTGCATTCCCCATTGTCCAATTTGCTTCCCAACAGGGGTGAGATATGTATCATATTCCCCTTGGCATGCTTCCTAAGATTTTGGTGCAATTTCCACAAAAACTTCCATAGATCCACTCATTGACTAGGCCCAAGGATTGGGCCAGACCTATAGCAATGGGACAGGGTTGGAGGGGGAGAAGCATGGAAGGGCAATGGTGTGGTAATCCACAGGATGGGGAAACAGAGCTTTCCTGGGCAGTGTGCTGAGTATTGCAGAGCTTCATGCAGTGGGTAGTTACAGTTCTCAGGAAATACGGGGGTTTCCCTCCTGAAGAGACAAATTCAGGAAAAAGGTACTAAGGCAAGTTGCTGGGAGCTCATATCTCAGTTGTGTAGAGGTTAGTGGCAGTCCCAAACCCCACAATGCTCCTGAACAAAATGTGGTGCCAGAAGAACAAGGAGAATGGGAAGATAAGAGCCTGTGCATCTGATAAGTTCATCTGTGACATCTGGACTGTGATTCCCTGACGCCTAACCCTTAGCATAAAATCCAGCAACTGGGTTATAATACATCAGGAATCAATGTGGTTGGCACTTGAACCTACTTTCTTGATGGTTGTGAGGGAGTAGTTGTGGGGATGCAATACTGAAGCTGAGCAGTGCTTTAGGAGGTGAGGGTTTCCAGTGACCTAGGTCTAAACCACTGACCTTTCTCCTCTTTCTTCTCTTTTCTCATCTTTCTCTCTCTCTCCCCTTTTCTCTGCCTTTCTGCCAGTCTCACATAGGGGGCAGCAGTGAGGGGTTTGCCCTTGAGGAGACGCAGGCTTTGCCTCAGGGCTTCACAGGCATCAGAACAGGGCATTAGTATTGGGAATACTAAAAATGAAAGCTGGAGCATGGCTGCTGCTTCTCTGGAGATTAATAAAGTGTTGCAGTTAAATCCAGCAACTGGGACTCGGGGGTATTATGAGGATAGGCACAACAAAGATGCAGTAAGTGGATTATCTGAAAAGTCCTTCCTCCCTGCCTTTTTCCTCTGAGTTTCACATTTTTGTTTAAATTAACTATTCTGTGTCATATTTTTAAACACAGCCTAAAAATGATGCAATATCACTGCATTTAGAAATGGAAAATAATTTCTAACTTATGCTTACTACTTGGCATTCAGAGCTTTCCAAATAATATCTGGTTTGATAGTTGACCTTGCAAATTGGGAAAGACAGAAGTAAGTCACAAAGATTCCTGTGGGTTAAACTATTTTCCAAGCTGATTATGAAGCTTAGGGCTTAAATGGCCTTTGCACAGAAACTCACAAAATGCCTTTTCTTTTTAAAGGGTTACCACCACCTAATTCATTTTACCTCTGATTTCGCATTAGAGGTATTGTTTACTCTTCTGCTGCTCAGAAAATGCTCAGGAAGCGTGATATTATGGTCCACCCCACAAGCCTGCCCCGAGATACAGCAGCTTAGCTGCCATCTGTTCGGCATGGCTGGGCTTTTAATGAATGTTGGTTGGATGTTTAAGAAAGGCTTTCCCTGACATTTTAGTTATTCCTCAATAATCTCAATCATGCTACAGTGATCAGGCAAAATTCACATTGATACCATTGCCTGGCTGCTACCTGTGCGAGATTTGCCCAAGAAATAGTTCACAGAAACCTAGATTCATAGAATTGTTTGGTTGGAAAAGACCTTTGAGATCACCGAGTCCAACCGTATCTGTCCACTACTAAACCACATCCTTGAACACCTCATCTATCCCTAACTCCAGCGATGGCAATTCAACCACTTATGGCAAAACCATAAATACAATGTTACGTACAGGTTGTGCTGGCTTCCAGAGAGTTTTTATCAGCTTTCATTAATGATTTATAATTAACTACAGTCTCTCATTTACTTTGGCCTCTCCTTATTTTCAAGGGGCAAGAGTGTCTGGGTTTAGATTAAAGTGTCAGATGGCAAAGGATAAAAACTGGTTTTCATTAAGATTAAAAAGCAATTAATAGCAAAGAGAAGTCATAGCAAAAATAAAAGGGACTTTAAAACCAGCATTTATTGGCTGAACTGCTCTACACCACCCATTTGTTGGTACAGTAGATGCTTGCTTGTATATAGCCTTGATACAGAAAGTAGAGCTGGAGGAGGCACAGGGAGGGACAACAAAAATGATCAAGATCATCTTAAGATCATCTTAACAGGGAGCAGGGAGGAAGACTGGGACTCTGCAGAGGAGATGGCCAAGAAATGACGTGTTGGAGATTTACAAAGCTTTGGCAACAACAGCCAAGTGGAAGAGCTGCTCACAAGTATTGCGATATCAGCATGGGGAAAACTGGAGGAGACTGGTAGGGGATTGGATTATAACAGGCGTTCTTTATACAAACAGCAGTGCACTTTCGTTGTTGGCCATTCGGGGAGTCAGATGGTATCAGAAAGCTGATAAAGGGATTAGATGGGCAATGGGTCCATGGATGGATGCTAAGTGGGCTAGGCCAGGACATCCCCCTGAACATCTCTAGCACAGCAGCGCTAGACACAGCAGAGAAGGGGGGCAGTGGGCTACTAGGGGTGGCTAGGCTCACGTGCTCTCTCCTATTAGCCTCTCCTATTGCCTCTGCCCAGTGAAAGCAGCAGCATACGTATTTATTCCTGCATAGTCACTGACTTCAGCCTACTCCTTCTGGTTAGAGAGGTTTCTTTGCCTCAAAAAAACTACCTTTTTCATTAATAACCTTCTTGTCTGCAGTGTAATCAACATTCTCTTGAAAACACTTTCACTTTTCTGCTTCTGCATGAGAAATGCCCAACCCAATTCATCCACTTGGTCCCAGCTATCCCAGATGAGATCTTTCCTGCAACAGGAGTTGGCTGTGGGATCATTATGGCCACACAGACACTCCATGACACGTATTTCAGTGCTGCCCAAGGCAAGTCTGCAGTTAATGAAGAATGGGGTGAAGCCTCTTCTGTAAGAGGTGGAGGCATAGAGTGCTCTGAAACTGTCCTGGTACATCACAGCAGCAGCTCAGCCTGTGACACTCGCAGTATGGGGCAGCTGCAGCAGTGACAGAATATCATCAACTTATAGCTATGCATCTCTGGGAATGCTGAGTGCTGGCATAAACTGTGTACCCTGGGCATCAAGAGTAAGATGTCCTTTGGTGCCAGACTGGTCTTCTGCTTGGTGAGCTAAAATAATGAGCCTGGGAGATCCAGGCACAAAAGGTAGGGAATGCAGGCAAATATTTGGATCAGAGTGATTTAGCTTAACCTAGGCGGTACAGGGACATGCACATCTTTCATGTGTATAAGGCCAGGCCACCACTCCAGCAGGTCCTGACCACCTAGTGATTCATGCCAGGCCAGCAAATACATAGAAGCTTCAGCCCAGCTAAACACAGCTCTCTCAGCTGCAATGGGGATGGCACACTTGGACAATGGGCAGCTTTGTGGCCAAGTGGAGATGTATTTTAAAGTTGCTTTTTTTTTCACTTTGATGTCTGACAATCTGTATGAAGTAAAGATCTGTAAGAACAGCATGTGTTTTAGCATTTAGTTTTCCTTCACTGATTTCCAGTTTGCTTTTTTTTTTCCTCTTTAACTATCAGGCTGGCAAACCCAAAGCTGTATTGTATTTTCCATCTTATATGTCGGGCATTGGGTGATAAAGATCTGTAAACCAAATGCAGAGGCTGTGCAAGCATAATGAAGAGAATAATGTGATACTGTAAGAGCTGATATTATCATTCCTCATGAAAGCACTGCACTTTGTGAGGTAAATCTGCGACCACAGTCTTTTCAAACGTGGGCTACTATAGTGAGTTACTACTCAGGTGAGGTGAGGATGTGAGATTGATTTGTATAATGTCATCATACCTTGATGGCATTGGTTCCATTTCCAGTATTTATTTTCTGATCTTTTCGATATACAGGTCATTTACGTTTTTAAATTCCCGTGGCAAATGGAAGGGCTATGTTCAGAGCCACATCCACAGCTGTATTTGGGCTCCCCTTCTCGCCAGCACAGCGTACACACCCTGCCTGAACTCTACCGAGCGTTACACATTTTTCTTTCAGATGTGCAATGCTCTGCATTTTGCTACAAGATCATTTTCTGAATTAGTAAGAGAAAAGGAAAACGTACCAACATATGTTTTTGTGTGTTCCTAAAATCTACTTAAAATTGATTGAGTGAATTTTTAAGGACAAATGCAAGTATCTTTAGTGCTCTTCTCAACACTGTCGAAGGGCTAGCAGGGACCACCAATAGGCTGAGACTGTGTGTGATGTTATATTGATTTTTTTTCACAGCTGAGCTCTGTATTCCCAAACACCAGGGTTTCTAATGCAAATGCTACAGCCTTTCACTGTAGCAACTTAAAGGAGCAATGCTATGATTTCAAGAAAGCTGTCAGATTAAGTGACTGCATGGTTACACCGTGATATTAATACATGTTCTTAACTGTCAATTAGTTAACTGGCTAATAAAAAGAGCCTAGCTTATAGGATTTTACTAATGAATATAATGCTTTGTTTCTGGGCAAAACATATGCTTTGGATATATAATTAGAAAAGGCCCCCCTCTTTCTCCCCCATCGAGAGAGCATGTGCAGCAGAATAAAGGAGCTCATTATACCTGCGAGGGGTCAAAGTCTGTGGATCTGTAGCTTATGGTATTATGACAGATTACAAAATCACTCTATTATGTTAGTCAATCTGTTTCCAAGTACAAACTAGCAGGAAGCAGGGCACTAGAACCTCCCGAGCAGGGCGCCCGTTGGCTTTCCCCAGAGGTCTTATGATGGGTCAGCTGGCGGTGACACCACCTCTGACAGCTCACATGTCAGACCTTCCCTGCCTGACTTCTGCCTTTGTTATCGCAGAGGCTCTTCACTGACAATCAATCCCTGCTTCAGGTTGCAAAGAGCTCCCAGTAAGAGCTGAAACAAATTTGAAATCCGTGGGTAGCCATCATTTGTGCTAATGAAAGGGAAAAGCAGAGCACTTATGCTCCAGCTGACCTCTCTCAGGCTCTCCCTTCAAAGAAGAAAAAAATAATAAAGTTTTTAAGTAGTGAGCGGAGCAGCTAAATAGCAGGAGGGAAGGCATTTGGTTCAGCTTCAGTATGTTTGTCAGTTTAAAAGGAAAAAAAAAATCATACGCAGGATAAAGAGATTTCAGACATGATAGAGATCCTAAGAAATATTTTACTTTCCTGATCTTCCAGGGAAATTGTTCTGCTGAAAAGTCTTGTTCAGTCAACTCAGCATAAAACTCCTTGGTACCAAAGGGAAAGAAAATCCCCTAGTATTCAAGAAACACAGCAGTAGTCAATACTGTGGGTGCGTATATTTCTGATGGACTGCACCTTTCCAGTGTCTTATTGAATACGGATGGTTCCACCACTGCCTTGGGCTCATTATTTCACCCTCACACCAGTCTGGCAGCTGCACCAGGGACAGGAGGGCCCCAGCACACAGATAGATGGGGGTAAACCAGAATCGTCAGGTTGTCTTAGGTCACCCCTGGGGACTGGAACGAATGAAGCCCCACAGTAAATGGATTGTGGTGCCCCAGAAGATGCAAAGTCTGACCAAAGCTTTAGCTGCAGCTGGGACTTACACAGGCTCCATCATGGGATTTTGTCATATCTAACTGACAGTGAGGTCAGGCTGTAGCCTTTCTGAAGGGTAATTTCTAAGCAATTTCTTTCCCCTTCTCAGTTGCTCTTATCACAAAACTTGTAGGAACTTATTTCTCTTTGCATCTTCTCCCCACAGTCCAGTTTAAATAAGATTTGCCAAGAGATTCAAAAGTTAGGAGGGCATAATCTGCATTCACACCTTGTGAGCATGCAAGCTTGCTTTCCCCAGGAAGCTAGGCTCAGAAATGTGTTTGCCCTGTTATTCACTGAAGGCTTTTTTTGTTGAATGCCATGTTAAGAACACACTTTTAACCATCCCATGTTTACAACTGGCACTGAGTGTCATGCAGCAGCAGCTTCTCTCATGGTTAAAAAGGGACCCAGGTCAGGGATGATCCCAAAATGGAGAGGTGCTGCCATGCAGGTACTCTCATGTTCTCCCTGAACTAGGGTCGGCAAGCATTTAAGGAGCCATTTGGCTCACCCTGAAGCAGACACAGGCCTCCTGGCTGCTGAACGGTGGACTGCTCACATCTCCAGGGACCACAACAGCACCTTCGACAGAAAACCCCCACAAAAAAAAAAACCTCTTTCTCCTGGAGAGACCTGTGTTTGGAGCCAGTTGCCATCAGAAATACACTGCAGGACTGCTTCAGGAGAAGGAGTCAGCCCCTGGAGGACACAGAGTGACCAAGAAGAGATTTTTGTATGGACACCATACAAAATGGTTGGACACCATTCTGCCCCAGCAAGGACATGGACAAAGGATCTGACACCCAGCAACCCCTTCTCAGTACCTTCCTGGAGGCACTGGGTTCACTTTCAGAGGTGCCCCTGCAAAAATGGGTAACTGGGAAGTTCTCCTTGGGGCAACTGACTCTAGGTGGCCCTGCTTGAGAACAGGGGTTGGACCAGATGATTTTCAGAGGCCCCTTCCACCCTCAACCATTCTGTGTTTCTGTGATACTGTGCAGAAGACCACTATTAATTTGATGTATATAACAATAACAAGATATGGATTCATTTTATAGCTTGAAGGGCTATGATTGTAAAATCAAATCCCCATTGGAATGATGATGGATGAATCTTCAAAGCCACATCTGAAGGCTCACACAGCAGGAAGTGGAGGGCTGCCTACGGCCATAACTGAAATACTGGAAGGAAACACCTGAGGGAAGAACCAAGGGCTGGTGTGAAAAGTGGGCAGGGACACAGTGAGGAGTTTCTTCCACCCTGCAGACTCCAGGAGCTGTGCCACCTGTTCTGCCCTGGGCACGCATCTGTGAGAGGTGGACCACTGCTGGGACACCCAACCCTAAGTAACCCGCGCACTGCTCTGGGCTTTTGTTTTCCCTCCACGTGTCTGCCCATTTCAGCAGTGATTCCCTCGGCATCATTGCTCCCTGGAAGTTCCTGGTCAGCAACCCCTGGGCTGACAGCCCATGGTAAGTGACCTATAAACCCCACAATGTTAACCTCTCCCACAGACTCCTCCTGGCTGGAGCTTCCTTGGTTTGCTTGGTGTTCACCAAGAATTCGTGCCAGCGCTGTTCCTGGTAATAAACTGCACTGCAGCTGCAAAGCACTCTAGTAGTTTTAACGTTGCCTTTTTCAGTACCCCTCCAAATCACCTGGGAAAGCTCTGAAATAAAATACTGGGTGAAAAAAAAAAAGAAACCTCTTCCTTTCTGTTTGAGCCATCGGCTCAGGTGAAGTGGGAGAGAATCTCAAGTAATCAAGCTTTGTTTTTGTTATAACAAGACATGAAGGGATCAACTCCTTCATCAGAGAGCAACCTTCCCTGGTGAACATCAGGAAGTCAAAATCAGAGTATTGAGAGCAAAGTGAGGTTTTGAATAAGACTTCCCAGGTTTTTAGAAAAGATATGGTAGGGAGGTTTCCTATTAATCATCTCAAAGTTAAACAGTTTCTCAGTCTTTTTCTTTTGGAGATAATATCTGTTGTATTTCAGGAGGTAACTTTTCCTCTCAAATACATTCACAGATTTTTCAAACACATTTATCCCATCTATTTGCATTATTGGTCATACAAACCTCTAGTTAATCCCCAGAGGATGAATCCAGGCATGGGAAAAGTCATTTTATGTCCCTGGAGATCAGCAGAGGGACATCAGCTTACACCAGGCAACAGTTTGGCCCATACACTGATGTGTTTGGCGAGCAGCCGAGGAGTTCATGACTTTTATATGTTTCAACAAAAGGCGTTGAAAAGAGCTTTTGATATGGTTATTTGGTGAAAGAGATCAAACATTTCCCCTTCGCATTAATCCTTTTCATGTTTCTGATATATAAACTGATTTTTTAAAAAGCCCTCATTCTGCAGGTGTTTGGGCACATGATTTGAGAAACAGATATTTAGGGCATATGTGCTACTGGGACAACTGCAGAAGAGAAATGGCAGAGGCTTATGAAATGATGGAGAACGTGAACAGAAAATGATGGGTCCTACCCATCATGCTAGAAGTGGCAGGTGCACTGGAGACAGGCTCCTGGACTAAAGCAGCTCTTATGTTCTTCAGTCAGCATTGCTCTTGTGCAGTTGTCACTCCCTGCGAAGGTACAGGTGCCCAGTGCATGTGTTTCAACAACACAAGAAATGGATTGAAGTGGCCCTGTTTCGCTCGCGTATGAGCAGTGCTGGGCTGCTCTGCCTGCTCCCAGGCTCACAGCAGCCTTGGGCAGGTGAGAATTTGCTGTTGTGTGCAGGGAACCAGGGGCTTTCCTCCTCCCAGAGCGTCCCAGCAGGGGCGAGGGCAGGGCTTACATGTGGCAAATCTAGGGTGGGTCCCTCTGAAACTGGTGAGCGCAGGAGGGTTTGCCAAAGGATCGGGAGAGACTGAATTCATTTACCCACTTCTTAGCACTTGTTTTCTGACCTCTGCAGCCCCTTGTGAGCTCCGGACAGGGCTTGTTTGTATGAGCGTGGCTATTGTACACGTGCCAGGCGTTACTGCTGTTCTGGAAAGCTGCCCCCAAAATGAGATTTACTTCTAAGACATAACAAAACCCGGGCAGGCGCAGTCACACTCTCTTCATCTCTTTGGGGTTTTTTATTTCTTTTTAAATTACCTCTAAAATATTTTCCCATTAAAACAAGGGCTATTTTTAAGCTACCAATGTCATTTAATTAGTCATTTTTCATGAGAGGCACATCTGACTGGAATTTATGCTCTTTTTATCCTCTTTTAGCAGCATATACATTTTTTTCTACCACTGAGTAAGACGGGGTCTCTTAGTCTGAGGTTCAACAATTGTTATTTTTTTCCCTTTGTCCTCATCTTCCCCCTCAGATCCTGAAAGCGAGTTCATTAGACAGTCTGTGCACTCTCATTTCACAGATCATCCGACTCACAGTACAGGAGCTAAGAAGTAATGCACTCTGAAATCAAGAAGATGCACTTAGCAGAAAAATAAATACATATATATATATTTAAAAATCTATTTTAGATATTTTTATCCGTTACGTCTATACCTATCCACATGGTCTTATGCTTATTGTCCCCTTGGAATGAACTTCCAGTGCAAAAATATGACTGTCATAGTGTCACACCATTAAGATAACATTCAGCTTAATCTTTGCTCTGATCACATGAAGGATGGTGCTGTTCCTTTACTCAGCACTCACACCTGGGTCAACAGAAATTTTGGTGAAAAAATGCACGGATCTTGAATTGATATGTTCATAAATACAAGCCATGGCAGAGAAAAAAATGTGTTTGTCCACTTTGAGTGCCTTCAAGGTCTTACAGCTGTTTGAGAACAGCTGGTATAAATGTGGAGCACGTGGGTCCCACCCGGCACTGTTGTGCAGAACAGCCATGCATTCGAGTCCCTCATGATGTGGCTGTTCTGCTTACAGACTTCTAGATGTGGCAGCAGCAAAACCCTTGAGAATGTGAGAGAATAGGCAGAAGTGGAACATATCTGTATGTTTTACTTTTTTCTTGAGGGTACCTATGTATATGTATGAAGTGAGGTGTGCACTGGCAGAATGGGTCACCCCACCTAGGGATAAACGAGGAGTAAGTTCACATACCCTATACAGAAATGATTGGATAAAGCAAGTTCTAAGCCCCACTAGAGAAAAAACAGGAAACTATCAATTGAAATAAGATTGACAAACATGAACCAAAGACCATTTGAATGCTGAACTTGACTGAGTATTTTCAAAAATACCTTACAGCTGAAAAAAAAAGGAGTATTGTTCAGAAATAATGAGTCTCATGGGAGCCCAAGCCCTGCTTTCAAAGTAGCTTGACTTTAGGGATGCTACATTGTATTGTGGGTCAGCAGGGTTGACCACAACTCTGAAGGCTCGATTTGGACTCTAGGTCACTACTGGGGAAAATGGTTATCTGTTTTCCTATCAGAAATCCTCACTGTTCCCCGTGGATACCATAGATGTTGGGACAGCTGTCACAGCAAAACATCCTTTAAAACTGTAAGTGTAAAATCGGGCTGCTGGGCTTTGGCATGGACTGTCAGCAACTGCCAAATGCCAAGTGCAAAGATGCAACATTGCTGCTGACAGCAGGCTGAATCCAGAGGCTCCAGTCTCTCATGTTACCGTGAATAAAAATCCAAAAGGCAGAAAGCCCTGAGCCTCCCAGAAAAACTGAGCTCTGGCAGTAGCCTTTTGAGCAGTGAGAGACCCATTTTACTTAGGGAGCTTCCAGTTGCTTTGCTAAACTGGAGGGTGTTGTGTTTAACACTTTTCTTTGTCAGCAGAGAATGGACACCATATCTGGCGGGTGGTGAACCTCCTGCCAGTGGCCTTCCCTGGTAAGATGCTGCTGTGGGACTCCTTGGGGGAAGCTGGGTGCACGCCTTTTGCAGCCTGCAGCCAGCTAAATACCCTAGAAATAAACAGGCGAGGTTGCCTTGGTCACACCAGCAGGCAAGCTAAAAGCCAAGGAAGTTATTCCAGGAAAAAGAAAGAAATTAAAAGCTTAATCTTCATAAAAATATAGTCCCTGAGCACTGGCAGGGTCAGGGTCAGACTGGGTTACGCATTGTATAAGCCCCTGTTATACAAGCCAAGGCAGGGAAGAGGCTTTCCCAGGACTATCCAATCCTGCTTTCTCTTGCTTAGTTTCGTTCTTGCTCATTCATTTGTTCCTTCTCACGGTCCCTTCTCCTGATGCTTGCTTGGACATCAAACAGGTCAGTCCACGTGCTTTCATTGCTATGATTTGAGAGATCATATGAATCATTTGGTCTTTAAATAAAACGTGAGTGTTGGAGATTATGAGTGGATCTAAAGTAACTCACATGAGCAGCTGCAGTAAAGGCAGCTCCTTACATGCTGCTTCTCTGTGTAACAGTCAAAAAAAGTATGTACAGCTCTAGGGACATGGCCTGCTGTAATGCAGAGCAACCAGCCCCAGGGGCTGGATGCAGCCATCACTTAGACCTGTGCAGTCTGGACAACAACAGCAAATGGTGCTGGGAGGGCTCTTGATGATGGAGAAAAGAAAGGCACTACATACATGTTTCATAGAAATACCATGACTTATTTTTCATTCCTGGACCAACTTTAAACTGGCTGTTCAAGGAGGGTACTCTCCTCTCAGGGCACTCCATCCCGTTCACCTTGAGATGCTATTTTTCCACAAAGACGTGTCACAACAATGGCAAACTAGTATCTTTGCCATTGCTCACAGCCCTCTCCCTTCAGGCAGGTGTCCTGAAAGCACCTTTCGTCTATTTTTTTTTTTTTTGGTGGAGCAATGCAAAGTAAGGCTATTCTTCCTAACAAGCTTCCAGAGTGCATTTCCTCCTCCAGAAACAGCTGCCTTCAATCTCGACTCTCCCTTTGACAGATGACTTTCAATCCTCTCTTCTGATCAACTGTAGAAAAGCAGAAGGAATGTTTACTTTCCAGAGTCAGAACCACAACCTTCATTTGAGAAACGTACTTCAGCACTGTGCAAATGGGCTACTTTGACATTTTTTTTCTCACTTCCACATGTTTAAGTGCTCTCAACTCAACATATTTCTGCAATACTTTGGAGCTCATTTCTTTGGTTTTAATATTCTAGGTTTGACTCCAAAACCCAGAAAATCTTCTATGCAACTCATCATAGAAAATGAAATAGAACAGTGTACTGCAATTTTTATACTATGGAGAATATACAGATGCCCTAACAAATACAGCTCACTTCTGTTTTACTTGGAAACTGGAGAGCTTAAACTTTTCAGACCTGGTCAGTATTATGAATAGAACAGACTTTCTGTTATATGATAATGATCACGTGTAAAATACCTGTACACTCGTGTTTCCCTGCCCCCTTCTATAGACTCCTTTGAAAATCTTGTCTTTACCACAGCTATCTCAGGACTCTTCCTTGTAAAACTAAGGCACCCACTCCTTGCAATCCATTTTTCCTGCAGCACAGTGAATTGCTACTATTTCAAATGCTTGAAAAGAATTTTTGAATGATGTCCAAAGAAATATTCTGATTGCCAGTGGCTGTTCTTGCTGTCTTAACCTAGATCAGTTTGACATAAGCCATTTACTTCATGGTTAACCCCGGAAAAATCCTGCAGGGAATATAAATTCATGCATTAATCCTGCTCACCAGTTTGGTTCCACTTAGGTTTGGATGAAGGAGGTGCCGCGTTGCAACCTCGACTCAAATTTACTGCTTCGAATGCTTTAACAAAATACCACTCTGGAGCCCTTTGTGATCCTCACACAAACTCTTTATTGCAGAGGAGATAAAGAGACAACACTGTAAGTGCTGAGCATTACAATGAAACATAAAGCAGCATTAAAGCTGCTCTGTGCTTAATGCTGCTGTTTAAGCAGCTAATCTTGTTTCAGTTGAATGGCATGTTCATTACAGCAAATAAATCAGTAACGTGCAGGATTATTGAAGAGGAAAGACATATTAAACCAGTTTAGGGCATCATATTGGTTTGGGTTTTTTTAAAACGTCCGATTTAGCTTGGCGTTTTTCAACAGTCAGTTCTAATAAACGCTTGTATAGCACAGATTAAGCAGGTGGGAATGTTGCCCAGAAAGAGTATTATGAATAACTTAAGGCACTGGTTTAATTGCAGCCATCCATGATACTGTGCTGGCACCAGAGGGGAATTTTCAGTATTAAAAGTTAAAACTTCAACCAAGCTACTCTTGAGTGTCTTTTATTAAATATTTTTATAATTTTTTTTTCCAATATTTTCATCTCGGATGGGAACAGGAGAAGATTTCAGACTTCATTTAGCTACTTAACTTCTTTCCAAAACTCATTAAGTTGTTTTAAAAAATTAATCAGCAGTTTACTCAATTCAACTTTGCTTGTCTGACTGTAAAACATTGCAGCAGCATCACTGCTACCCCATCATATTCTGCCCAGTCCCATTTGCAAGGAAGATGGAGAGAAATGAAAAAACCCAAACCCAACTCACACTTGAAGCAGCAGGCTCTTTTCAAAGCTAGACTATAATGTATTCCTGTATTCCTTCTCCAAAGTGCCAGTTTCTTGGCACTATCCTTGCCACAGCTCAGAGAAATGAGTAGGATCAATCTGATCCAATTTTGGAGGTGGCACTGCTTGAATATGGACTTGGACACTGCACCTCTGAAGAAGCCTGCGTGCTCCTGGGGTCCCTCACACACTCACATCAGCCACTGCAAGTCAAAAGTACCCCAGGCAGCTCCTCAGGACCTGAAGCAGATGCTGGGGGAAAACATTTGGACCAGTACTACCTTTCAAGCAGAGCAGACGCAAAGTGAAACTGTGTGCCATAGCAGAAGATGCTGGCCAGACAGCTCCCTAAGTTTACACCCAGTCCTGGGTACAGACCGTGTCAAAAACCCTCCTGCTGGCCAGCAGAGATGCTGGTTATCTCTGTATTAAACACTTACGCTCGGAAAGATTGTCATACAACTGACTCTGGTCATCAATCACATCACCTCCTGTTTCCTTCCTTTACATGTTATTTTTGCCTTGGATTAGACCAGGGTCGCCAAGATAGCAACTGCATTTCAATTCTCAGCACAACACAAGGCTACCAGTGCACATGAATCATCCTGGTTGACTCCAACAAACACCCACAGACACTGATCAGAACCCTGGGAGAAGCAACACTTCAGGGAAGTCGCAGAATTTACTGGCTCTGCTCTTCCAATACATAGTGTTTTAAACTGGCAAAAAATACAGAAGGTGCAACCCACAGAAACTTTATGAAGATCAGGATAAAAATGCTTCCACCAGTCCCAAAAGGAAAATTGACACTAAAGTATGAACAAAAACTGGTAACTTACTGATTAGGATCGCAGTGACTTTGCTGATCATGCAGCTTATCATTTCAGTGAAACTGTATTCAGGGCATGTAAACTAATGTACGAATGAGCAGAGATGCAAGTAGATTCAATGGCACTTGATTAACTGGACAGTAAGTACCAGAAGCAAAACATTAAGAAGACATTTTGTGATTGTAGCAGGCATTTAATAAAGATAGAAACAGAATGCAGGCATTACACAAAACCCGAGTTTTTTACTTTGTTTCAAAGGAAAAAAGTCCCCCATTTAATTCTGAATAGGAACCCTCACTCAGCCTGAAATAAAACAGGAGCTTTGTAAAAAGCCTTTGAACCAGGATTACGTCAGCACTCTCCACCGCATCGCACAGTTCAGGTAGCCTACCAGAAGAAAGCAGTTGCTTTTAAGGAATTCAGAAGCAAGCTGCTGTTGCCATCCCACTACTTGCTCTCATTCCAGACCTGCCCAGGTGGCCCACTCACGTGTCCCATCACAAGCCAAAGGGGTCAGGTGTTCCATCTACCCCCTACCAGTCCCCAAACATCACCTCCACTGAGGAAACAGAGCCTCTCCCCTTTCCTGCTCAGCTGCAACAAACCCCCATTAGTACTTTCTTCTCTCAGAGCCTTTCACTTTAGCAGCCTCTCCCTCCAAAACATTTTGTTCTGAGTGTGCTCAGAGACCCCCATTTCCACCCTCAAATACTGTTGAAATTACCCTCAAATAGTGGACCCTCTGCTCCATTCACTGAATGAATCCCTGGCTCTTTCCACTTGCGCATCTCCTGTGCTTACTCCCTTCCAAGTGCGTACAGGCAACCAGTACCACTGTTCCTAGTTCTGCAGCTGAAGCCACACCACATATGCCAGCATTACGTTCCCAGCCTTCCCAGAGGTCTCTTACAAGTGACATACTGAGATTACATGTGCCTTTGAGACACCCATATCCTACCACCAGTGTACAAGGCTCCTGCCATCAGGTGAGACGCCCGGCTCCCTCCATGGCGAGGCACTGCACTGCCATTTTTAAAGAAATCAACAGCAGTCCAAAACCGTGCCTGCCCACAAAGAAAGCAACTCACTCCCACTAACCTTAGCCACGCATGCTCATCCAAGAAGATCCATTGCAACTAACAGGAGCCTCGCCATACACTTCAGTAGGCTGTGACTGAGCTGAAACTACACCCTTTCTCAGCAGCTGCAGTTCATTCAGCCCGTAAGTCTGCACAGCACTGCTTCGAAAACATCTTTCTGATGCCCTTTTCCTCCAAATAGCATAATGAGGAATAATAAGGTGCTTCTGAACACAAACCCAGAACTCCAGGAGTATAAAACTACTACAAATGATGCAATTAAGCAACCGCACTGTTCACTGTTTATTGACAATCTTTATTAGAGCTGACTTTCCATGTTACGAGGTTTCCTAGGAAGTATAAATATGAACCAAACTGCTACCCCACAGTAAGAAATCTTTATTTGCACAAAAATGTACAAACAACCAGTATTTCAAAGTTCATCCTAGTTAGTACATATAATACCAAACAGGCAAAAATAAACCAAGACAAAAGACTAGCAGCAAAAAGAATTCTAGTTCTCCTTCAACATAGTCTGTGTGCTTCCCCATTTCTCTATGAAACAGAGTATAAAGAGAATTCTATAAATTTATATATGAAATACCCTAACAAAAATATAACACTGTGTAAAGAAAGTTAGCAGTACAAATTCTGGGAAGAAAAAAAAAGAAAAAAGAGAAAATAGTAGATGACCTATTAAAACTCTCGTGTAAACTTTAGTGCTGCTTTAAAATAAAAAACAACGAAGTCACATGAGTATTTCTGATTGGCTTAGCAGCCAGGAAAATAAGAAAAGCTGGTTTTTTTAATTATTTTTTTAAAGTGCTTAACCACCATATCCAAAAGTAATGACTTTCAGACCTACTTAGCATGAATGTGCTCAAAAAGCCACTGCTTACAGTATAAAAGCTGTCATTCTGAAATGCTGCTCGTACAAACTGGCTTTATCTGCACGAATGAAAGATTGCTTTGAACAGCTCTCAATCATATGATGTCCCAAATCAAAGTAATGCTATTACAGCAGGCAGTTAAAAGTTGAAGTTTAAGAATAAGAGATATAAAAAATAATCTTTTTTTCTTTTAAAGGCAACATGCCTCTTCCAGCCGCAAGAAGGTAGCTTTATGTAATAAGCAAGAGAAACACAGTTTTATGTTATTGTTGTAAATTACCTAGAACAAACTGACTGATGACCTAGTAATTCACCTTTAACAGAGTGAGATAAAATACTTCTTACTGATAAAATACTAAAGGTATTCTTGTGGGTGGGACCAACCACTAACACAGTATTTTACTTAAGATTAAACATACTGTCAACTTGGCTTTAAAACTCAAGTTGGCTCTAACTCAAAAAAACCCCACAGAAAACACCAAGAAAAACAAGAAAACCAATGACTTGAAGAGCATTAGGACTGTTTGTTACCTTGTTATATATTTATTTGAGCCTTACCACAAAGGAAAATTTTAACATCCTAGGCTCCAAAGCAAGTTAAATACATAAGACTATTTTATAGGGTTTTTTTAACAGACAGACGCACAAATTCTGAGACAAATTTAATTTTTTTGCTGTAATGGCCATTTATATTTCTCTCAAGGTTAGAAAACACATTTAAAAATGGGAGCAAAGACTCTGGCATTCATTAACCTCAAGTACAGCTACGTATAGCTTCAGCCCTACCACTCTCCCAAATCTGGGCTAACACAACCAAACCGAACCATCAGTACTGCAGCAGCTGTTGAATTGTGCTCACAGTCCGCCAGAAGTACTATCCATCCCTGAAGTTATTGTACAAATTTCTCCATTGGCTATGGAATCCTGCAAGCTTGAATTTGTTTAAATTCATCTATTTCACAGGCCCAATTTTTGAAACCATTTCTTCAAAGCCATCAATTCCCAACACAGTATTTTAATTGTCCTCCAGGACAGCTTTTAAGTTACAGAACCCTCCGCTTCGTTTACCACTAAAATACATATTATGTAGAAAAGGCATTTTTTCTCCCTACAAAGTTCCTGTAAACACCTCTGTATTAAGCCATAGCAAGCTCTAGACTGGGAAATTCAGCATCTCCAGTGACTTGACTTTACCCCATTTCTCCTTTACAAAAGGAAAAAAACCCAACAAAACAAAAAAACCACTCCTGAAAAGTAGAAAGGAAATAAAACAATAAACAGACAAACAGTGAAGCATTCAGTTACTCAAGCAGACATCTAAAATAAGCCTCTGAAAATTTAACATTTGAAATGCAAAGATTTCAGTGGTTAAAGTGTGCAAATGACTAAATGTGCCGCCTGCTTCAGAGATAGCTGAATACTGTAGTCACCAATGATTATTATTCACGTCTAGCACTGGCAGTTCTGTTGCTTTTGTTGCTGGCTTTGGCCATTATATATTATGACTTCCTCCGTGTTTCACATCTGTTTTTTTTCCAACAGAAACAGCAGCATGACTTCAGAAAGAGGTATCAGAAAGATGGAAACTTTTCTTTTTAAAGGCTTCCTGTCCATCTCAAGTCTGGCAAAACTGAATGTGGAATTAAACATGTTTCAAGAAGGAACACCAAATATTATTTCAAGTTTTGTCTGTCTACGAAAATCACCTCAAAGATTCAGAATCCCAGGTTTATGTGAAACAAATATGATAATTAAAGAGGAAAAAAATATGCAAGGCAATTTTAACTATTCTATCAATGAGAAATACAAAAGCTTAGAAAAACACCAGCTTCAGCCCAAGATTGAAAAAACACAGATTTTTCAAAACCAGAGTCCATACAGTGTCACACAACCCTGCCTTGTCATGTTTGTTAATATCCTTGCTTAGAAGTCAGACAGCATTTTGTTTAACTTGTGTTGCTCTGTATCATTACACTAAACCATAATTAACTCCTCTTTTGTGCCGGCCTCATTCCAACACAATTGTACCCACTGTATACCAGCAGCAGTTCTCAGGTTTTGTTTTGCAGCTCAGCTGTATTTTTCTTGGATGTTCACAAGACTGGCATTTGACTGGATGCGCTTGGCTAGAAAGGGAAAAATTATATGAAAATTAAACACAAAGAATTCCATAAAACTAGTCTCTCCACTCCCTCTATTTATCTGACACAGACTTGCAAACAGCTTTCTGTTCACGTCCAGAAACTTTAATGAAAAGATATGGCTGAAGCTTCTTCAGGGGACAGCAGCAGACTAATAGTCGCTATTAGCGCCGTCAGCACAGCTGCAGGCAGAGCTGGCTGGGCCCCCTCTCCCACACGAGCCAAGCGAGTCCCTGGCACCACCCAGCTCCAACAGTGAAATGCCAGCACCACCACTTACGCAAAATGAGTATCCGTTTCTTCTGCTTTGAGTGAAGGAAGCTACTAAGATAAAAAACAATAGGCAAGAAGAGAATAAAGGATGAAACTGCAATCACCGGCACTGTATCACTGCAGGGAACGGAACAGTTGAAAGTCCTGCTCCAAAGCTTCCGAGTGATGTTCATCTGAAAGAAAAGCATAAGCAAGCCATGTAAACAAGCACATGCATTTTTGCTGGGCAGCATGGCAAACACTCAAGACGTTCAAGTGTTCAAATATGACCTCAGAAAACAACACTTTAAAAGATCTCTCCGCAAAAGCAAGCAAATCCCTGGAAATGTAGAAACAGACAATTTAAACAGAGCCAAGATTTCATAAACTTTTATAAGCTTCAAAACCAGACCATGCTCAGATACACTGTAGACTCTGCTACACACCTGTTTCCCAGAGAACTCGCTGACAGCCTGCAGGAACAGGGCTAATCCCATACTTTTGACAGTTCTCCTTTTGCCCAACCACTTACACCCCCACAATACAACGAAGCTATTTCCAAACATATGCTACCAACGCTGAGGACCCCTAGAAACAGCTGCTGTAATAAGGAATCAATTATTACACTGGCTAGAACAATAGCAGTGAAGCTTTGCACTAAAAGCCAGAAGATTAAGGTGATTTTTTTTTTAATCTATCCCCTTTGCAGTAACAAGAAACTGAAGTGCAGCAACTTAAACTGGAAGGCACTTGGGTGATCAGGAGCTTCAGTCACGCTCCTGCTGCATTGACTGACGACAGGGCCTGGCAAGACAGCCCCATTGGACTGACTTCTTCCTCATGCCCCATCAGCCTGACAAAGCCACTGCTGGCAGTACAGGGAAAAGACAATCCCTTGCAAGACAAGCGCAAATGGCTCAGATTAATAAAGATCTCCATGACAAGGTCTCCCTGTCAAGTATTAATAAGTACTTACTGCATCTTCCACGTCGATGCACAAGTGCGCGGAGTGCGCAGATTCACCACCTTGCCTGTTCATCTTTTGCAAGTTGTTATAGAGGTCATTCAACATTCTGTAGGTTTCATTGCATTTTTTACATACTTCTGTGTAGTTATTTGGTGACAGATAGATGGTTTCTCCCTAGAGTTACAAAACTCTGTATGAATGCTGGTTTTAAGGCATTATGAAAAAAAAAAACAACTTTAAAACCAGAGTCAAGTTTGATCTAAAATGTGGATTTCTAGCATCCTAGATTGAATAGATGCCCAGACAGACAACTCATATGAAAAGGCAGGACAAAAAGGCACCAAATCTAAATCAATAGGGAAAGGATCCATTTCCTGCAGGTTCTGTATCTCAAACTGTTCTTTGAACTAGCAGCTTTTTTATTTAAAAGCTTATTTTTAAAATGCTAATTTGCAGAAAGAGAGAAAAAAAAATACTAGCAATTAAATGTTATTCTGGAACCAGAGATACGAGGTTCCTTAATAGTTGGTTTTTTTGGTTTTGTTTGCCCATACCTAGCAACTGTAGGTTGCTACTGCTGAGCTATATTGACAGGGATACACTGTGCCACAGTAAGGAATCCTTTTTGTTTGTGGCCTTTACCACCTCTGAATGTACGACATCTGAAAACAAAACTACGATCTCTAAAGATATTCCAACCCAACAATGTTTGTCCCAACTACCCACCAACCAGTGGGTTAAGTTCTAGTTCAGACACTTGAAGTGATCAAGAGGCCAGCTCACGCTGCTCCTGACTGAGGCCTATAAAGGCACATTTCCTAGAAATCATTAATAATATAATCAAAAAAAGCAGACAGTTTTCTTAGAGATTGTCCCATACTCATCATTTCCCATTTTTACTACTGAACAACCCCAGAACTTGGCCAGGATTCTGATTGAAATGGAATGTACGCAGTTTCTTGGGCTATTTGGAGCATTTTCTTTGAGATCAATTACCACTTTTGATTATGTTGCCTTTGCAATATGGACAAACTTTAACTACCCATAATTTCACTAGTCAAAAGAATTGCTACAACGATTTCAGGTAGCTGGTCCTTCTGAACTAGTCTGTATTAACAAAAGATTATTTAAAGATTGAATTGTTAAGTGAGAAGATGACAACTCCACAAAAAGACAGAAAGAGACTTAGAGAATGCAGGCACGCCATTTCTTACTATATAATTATCAGCTATTGTGAATTCAGAATTTCTGATGTGAAGTAGCATTACAATTACACACAAAATGAAGTCAAGGTGAATATCAATTAGAATTAATTTTAGGCTCTTAATCTGCAAACACCTGTACTTTACAGATCATTGCTTTATCTGACTAAAATTCACAAACTCACCAGCAGTTTATTTGCCTAATCTGTATGTGCAGTTTATTCAACATAAATAAGATTTTGATAACAATTAGAGGATTTAGTGCTTCGCTTAAATACACAGCATAAATACCTGAAGGTTATGTTCAAAACATGTCAGAGATTTATTGAATAAATCCAGGAATTCTACAGTAGAATTAGACAACCCCTCGCTGTTGTTCTTTAAACAATCTGTCAAAGAGAAAGAAAAACATCAGGATATTCTAATTTCTAACATTTCCATAGCTGACAACGCCCAGACACTCCACTCCTGCAAAGAGAGCTCTCGACTATAAAAGACAGGTCTAGTCAACACAGCGGCTTCCTTATCTGCCTGCCATTGATGTCTCAGACCTGATGACCTAACTCTTCATCGAGAACATATTTCTGAATTAATTGGCCTTGATTAAGTGAAAGACGAAGACTATCATCAAGAGCGTTCTGAAGAGGCAGTCTGAATTATCTTTGGACTTTAAGATAAAACAAGACATTACTTTTATTTTCTACCCTGCAAATCTGGCTTTGCCCAGCAACAGTGACAGCCATTATATGAAAGCAGAAGCACTAGCAGTGGAGATGAAACTGAGAACAAGCAGGAAACAGTTAGACCGTGAACACAACAGTAGAAATCAGAGTATAGGTTACTATTGTTAAAGAAAATAGCTGACCATTTCACCAGCTTTGAGAGGAGCTCTGGGGCTTTCCGCCCATAGGCTCAGCCCTACTGTGTTACTGCTTCCACCCATCCCACCTCACTTCAGGTGCTCTAACCCTTGAAAACAACAGTGGCTTGGGAATTCAGCAACAGCATCCTAAGAGCAAGCCAACATCCTAGAAAATTCTCATGAAAGAAAGAAGCGCCATCAGTACATAGGGCGAGCACCCAGCTGCACATTGGGCAGGCAGCACACAAGCTACACACAGCAGGACAGCCCAGACTAGAACTGCTCCTGTAGTGCCTTTCCAGCCTTCACACACCACAGACTCACAAATGAAAACACTCTTCTGGGCTCTAAAGCTACTCTGCAGCAAACCCAGCATCTTTAATGCACAACTCCATAGTGCCATTCCACCTGTTTTCTAGTGCACCCACTTCCTACGGTGGGGAACACTAAAAAAGCATAGTTCAGCTCTAAGTGTGGCACAGTACCATCAGCATAGGGACAGCGAGGTCCAGGGAGAAACTTGAACACCCTCCACCCATAAAATGAAATAAAAAGCATGGCTATGAAGGCAGATACTGTTAAACACGTAAGCATTCCAGGGTTACCAACTTTATTAAAATCCCAAAGAAAAATTTCCCATTTAAGTTCTTTTTAAAAATGGGAAGACTGGGAAAAACGGAAGAAACCACAATGAAGCTATGGAAAGTCTCCAGCACAGTCTGTAGATCACAAAGAAAAAAAATTACTAGATTTTTTTAAAATAGCCTAAAATAAATAGTTATGTAGCAACTAGTTTTTCCAACAGGCTAATGCCCTCAGATTTTGTCAGGATCTCTTACAAAATGAAAAGCTCCTGTACCCTTCATTGAAATGGCTCTGGTTTAGGATTTTTATGTTCTATACTATCTGTCTTTAAACAAATACATACAATTCTGATCTGTGCAAATTTTAGGGGCAAAATTAAGCTAAGTCTTAACAGTAGCGTGAAAGCTACAGAACAAGTCACGTACTTGCACAGTTGGCTGTCTCCCAAGTTTCGTTAAAGAACTCCGAAAGCATCACAACAATCTGCAGCCTGTCTGAGGTCAAGATGCTTTTGGCACAATTGTGGCTCTCAGAAGAATTCTAGAAGAACAGAGGAAACAACAAAAAAAAGCAATCAAGTCTTAAAAATACAAAGGGAAAATTCTGAAATGTATTTTAGGCAAGCACAGCTAAACAATCATGTCTCATCACACTGATATTTCTAGAATAGGCAGAGCAGAACTGATGGAACAATACAAAACTTTTTATCCTCCAAACCATATTATGAGCAACATAGCTTACCGCATGTGGTTTCTGAAGACCTGCTAAGACTGCATGCAAGTCAGTCAAACATACACAGCTGAAAACATAAGCAAAAGGCAAGCAGAGACACAGGGCCTCCTTTGCCAGGTAGCTCATATTCATCTATTTCCTGGCCATACCCCAGGAGCCAGGTCAAACCACAAGAAGCCAGAGAGAAGGACGCTGGATTCCAGATACATTTGAAGGAGCTAAACAAAGAGTGGCCTCTAAACAAACCCCAAACTGGAAAACACATCTAAAAACACTGTACCAACACACTGTATCAGAAACAAACTTCCCCCCATGCAGCAATACAAGGAGCACAGTCCTCTGTGAAGCAGTGCCCACGGCTGCTCCCCCAAGCCTATCACCGAGAGGCTCCCAGATGTAAGTACCAAGCCCACTTGGCCTTAGTGAGGCAACCAACCCACCCCATCCTCAAAGCAGGCACTGGCACAACTTACACCAACTTATTCTCTAGATCAAGTTTATAAAAAAATGCAGAGTGACTACAAAAGCAGTTACAGAATAAACAGAAAGAATCCCTCTCAGAATTCACAACAGTGTTTTTCTCCTTCAAAGCTTTATTTTTCTCCCTCAAAGCTTTATTTTTCTCCCTCAAATCGTTGATACAAAACCACGATCTCCAGTCAGCTGACTCTTGTGTTCTAGCTTCTGGTTTCTAGCTGCTAAACTGACTTAAGCACTTCTTAAAATTGCCAAAGCTGCCAAAAGCCTCTCTGATAAGTGACGTGGGACAAGCGAGAAAGTAATCTCTTTAACGAGAAATATGTTCTTTACAGGGCTTTACAGAGAGATCCAGTTTCTGCCTCTCTGTTAACACAGATTTATTTTTTAAATAAGATGTTTCCCCTGGAAAATTAACTGCAAGAGTCGAATATTACCACATCTGGTGACCCCCAGTCACCCACTTTCGGTTCTCCTAAATTACAAACAGATATGCAAGAAAAATGTTTATGCAGGAAACTCTCTAGTTACTTCATGAAAGATTTTAACTGTGAAACTTCCTTACCAGCTAGATTCATGGAGAAATGGCACTTTAAATACAAAACTGAATCAAGCAGACCTATATATTTCCTTAAATGTTTGACTAATTTATTCTTTAATTAGCCTAGGGAGGAGGATTTTACATTCCAGAGATGTCCAAAACATTGGATGCTTCTTTCACGTTGCACTACACATATTATACAACAATGAAGATCAAAACATCAGATATCTGATTACTTATGATCATGGTTTGAGGTTTCAAGAGGTCACCTCCTTTTTCGGTTAGTTAATCCATGCACAAAAGGAACACCAAACGCTCTTTAATACAGAGGTGTCCTCCAGACTGGACTGGTCCTCCCAGGCTGCAAGTACTCAAGAACAGCATCTGCAACAAGTTCATATATATTGTAAGTATTGGGATATGTTTGGCAACCTAATCCTAGCCAAAACACCATGCTGAAAGTACCCAAGATATTTAGATAGTCAAGTTTCTCACTTTCACACTAGCTGGGAAATCCCAAGATTGGAAGCACAATCCAGGGGCCACTCTGCTATGAACTTGCTCTCTGCTTGCACTCTTACCAGGGCACCCAATCCATCATCAGTGAGTGAACAAAGGTCCTTTGGTCTGATCCACTACTGTCATCCTTGCAACATCCCAGGGACTAACTTTTACACATGGATAAGTTGGACAAGTAAAGAGTAGTTTTGAACATGCAATACTAGCCACGAATCATACTAAGAAATAAAAATTAAAAAAAGGATGATCAGGAGTTCGAAGGATGTGAACAGAAGACCCAGTTGCAGTCAGGGTTTCTCACTGTGTCTACAGACTCCAGTCAGCACTCAGAACTTGTAGTTTGCTGTCACACATTTCTGCCAGCTTTGGAGCCACTGACAGAACAGTGACAGGGCTCCCCATGAAAGATGCACATCCCTCGCCACAGCTCCAGAGACTGTCAGTTTTCCAAGAAGCACCTAGCTACTAAGCTCTGCCAGTGCTCCTCTTTAGTGCCACACATGCAATGATCTGAGCGTTGCTTCAGCCACTGCTACATCAGCAAGAACAACTCATATTTCGAACTCAACAAAGGAGCAAAGCTTTTTTCTGTGGGTGGAGCTGTTTGCCCCTAACCACGCCAGGAGCTGGCTGCACGGACCATGCCACAACACCGGGCAGCAGGAGGCAGCCGTCACTGGCAGCAGTGTGTCCCAAACACTCCCAGGCCCTACTAAACTACCTTACACAGCTGGTGGGGCTAAAAGACTAGGAAGTAACCTTTACAGGCCAGGGATACGCTTACCCAACCCACAGGTGCCCCACTCACAGCGTTGGTGTCACGGGTCACAGCACCAGCCACCTCGCCTCCTCTCGCCCTCCTCGGGGGGCTGGGCAAGACACCTGCTGACAGGCCGCAGGGGACACAGGGAAGGGCCAAGCACCCGCCAGCCTTCCCGAAGAGACCAGGGAAGGGGCGAAGCACCCGCCAGCCTTCCCGAAGATCCCACAGAAGAACTAAGTGCCCGCTTGCCGGGGATCCCGGGGAAGGGCCAAGCGACGGCTCCCGAAGGGCCCCGCACCCGCTCGCGCAGGCCCCAGCTGCGATCCGGCACCGAACTCCCATGCCCGGAAGCCTCCAGGGAACACCCCCATCCCGCCCCGCCCCCGCGGACGCACCCCGGCGGCGCGGGCGATGTCCCGGTAGAGCGCGAGGAGGCGGCGGTAGTGGTCGTGGCAGCCCTGGCAGAGCCGCACGGGACGGGCGCGGCGGGCAAGGCAACCGCTCAGCGCCGCGCTGCCCTCCGCGAACGCGAGCAGCAGCTCCCGGCACTCGGGCTCCAGCTCAGGCAGGTCGCCCGGCAGGGCCGCCCCCCGCAGCTCCTCCTGTAGCCCCTCCACCTCGCCCAGCGCCGCCAGCACCCGCCGCGCCTCCCCGGCATTGGCGGGGCCGAGGGCGAGGGACAGTGCGGGTAGCAACAGCAGCAGCGGCGCCATGGCAGCCGCGCCGGGGAACCGGAAGCGGGGCACGGGGAAACGCCCCGCCCCCGCCGCGGGGCAGGGTCGCTCATTGGCCGCGGCGGGGAGGGGGCGGAGAAAGAGGCGGATCCAAAGGCTGTCGGGGCGGGAGCACTTCTCGGGGCGCGGCCCTGGGTACAGGTGCTGGGACCCGTGTCCCGCTACTGGAGCATCTTCGTGTCCCAGTGCTGGGGCATCCCTGTGTCCCGATGCTAGCGTATCCTGGTGCGTCCCTGTGTCCTGGTGCTGGGGCTTCCCCGGGTCTCCGTGCAAGCAGGGATTGCGCTGCCCGTGAGGGTGTGCCCAGCTCGGGATACGTTCTGTCCCATGGGAAGTGTGGTTTCTGTGCCAGCCAGGTAATGCTCTTTCCATCCAAAAAGGAGGTTTACAACTGTCTGTCCTTTGCTAAGTAACTTTGAAATACACTGAAAACACGAGACAAAAAACCCAGATCAGAGAAAAAGTTGATGATGAAGGAGGAACAACGTATTTCCATAGTCAGAGCACCTCCGACATCTGATCTCAAGCTGGACACTGTTGTTGGTACCTGGGCCCAAACTTTCCCGTGGTCGCTTCTCAACAAAACTGCAGTCACTGAAGGAAAACTCTTCCCACAGCAGGAATGCGTACAGCAGCAGGTAACCCCTCACCAGGGGCTGCAGGGTCAGGCTCTCCAGTAACTTACAATCATTTAGGTTGGAAAATAGCTCCAAGAGCATCCAGTCCAACCATCAGCACAATACCGCTGTGCCTACTAAACCATGTCCAGAAGTGCCACACCTACACCTTTTTTGAACATATCCAGGGAAACAGACTTCCCTGCGCAGCCTGTGCTACTCTTTTGGTAAAGAATTTTTTCCTAATATCCAATCTAAACCTCCCCTGACACAACCTGAGGCTGTCTGGCAGGACCTTGTCCCTGTCCCATCTGACTGCAGATCTTTCCAGTGATCTCATTTGGCTTTTGTCCAGGTCTGGGTTTCTCAGTGCTGTGCTCAGGTACACATCAGAGAGGCAGAGCAGAACTCTGCAACTCCATGCCATGGAATAATAGAACCGGGCAGGAATGGCTTCAACCATTTCTTGCAGCTGATTCCATTACTGTACACATGGCACCAGTGATGGAAGGTGATGGTGGTACGATGGTAATGGCAGCTGCTGGGAGTTTGGTGCAACTTGAACCAGCTCCCAGCTGTAGCCAGCTCCACCAGTTCAACGTCAGCTGCCCCACCTGGTATTAACCTCTGCCAGTCTGATTCTATGATTCAATTTTAGTTTCGCAATGATCTGGTATGGTTAGACTCGATGATCTCAAAGGTCTTCTCCAACCAAGCAATTCTATGATTCTATGTGCCATAAGTGTCACAGCATGGAAGTGTCCAGGATGGATTTGTGCCACTAGGTGAAAACATGACAGAAAAGGTGACGATAAAGATGCCACCAGATGGGCAAAGAGCACCCATCAGAGAGCATTTTTGCTTCTCCTAGAGGGCTGAACACCTCCGCTCTGAAGAAATGGCTTTCAAAGTGATGAATGATAACAGATGAAAACAACATTGTGAGTGCAACACAGAGAAAAGAAAGATTGTGGCTGTCCCCTTCCTGGAAGTGTTCAAGGCCAGGTTGGATGGAGCCTTGAGGTGCCTGGTCTGGTGGAAGGTGTCCCTGCCCAAGGCAGAGGGATCAGAACTGGATGATCTTTAAGGTCCCTTCCAACCCAAACCATTCTATGATTCTATGAAATGACAGTGGATGGGCAAGAACGTAACAGATTGGCTGCATTGGCAAACTGGTGGGGGCGAGGGCTCTGGTTCTGTTGCTGGACCCTCTCTGAGGGGTTGGGGGCGAGGGCTCTGGTTTGGGTGCTGGACCCTCCCTGAGGGGTCGGGGCCAAGCACAGCGCCTGCTGCCCAAGGGACTGCCTCTGGCAGGGCTGCTGCCTTTGGGAGCCTTGGCATCCACCCGGGAGAGGGCAGCAGCGCTCCCGCCGAGGGGCGGAGAGGGTTCTTGGCGTGTCACACCCCACAGCAGCCGCTCGTCCTCCTCGCTGCGGCTCTCCGGCCCGTGGGCCGGCGCCGGAGGGAGCGGCTCGGGCAGGGAGAGCGGTGTCTGCGTCTGAGCAGGTCAAGGGGCATGCGTTTTTCCACATGTTGAGAGAGTTAAAAATGTGTGAAAAACCGGTCTCGGGGGAAAAGAAAAAGTGAGAAAAGAAAAAAAAAAAAACAAAAGGAAAAAAATAGAACAGAAAAGAACGAAAGAAGAAAATAAAAATAAAAACAAAAATAAAAACAAAAATAAAAATAAAAATAAAAATAAAAATAAAAATAAAAATAAAAATAAAAATAAAAATAAAAATAAAAATAAAAATAAAAATAAAAATAAAAATAAAAATAAAAAACAAAGAGAAAGAGAAAGAAAAATTTAAAAATAAAAAATGAAAAGAGAAAGAAGAAAGAAGAGGGAAGAAGGAGGAAGAAGAAAGGAGAAAGAAGAAAGAAGAAAAAGAAGAAAAATTTAAAAAGGGAAAAAATAATAATAATATATATTAAAAAAAAACTGAAAAAAACCCACAAACCTCTTTTAGAATAAATTTCTAAGACATGACCAGAATAGAAACGTTTCTAGCATTAATAAATGCTTGGCTGCAGAACTGTGAGGAAGACATCTGGTCATTACATACTTCTCATTTTTGTAATCAACATGACATTACAAAGCAAAATTAGAAAGTCACTAACTTTTTCAGCTGTGATTCAGAAAAAGGGCCTGAATAAGGCATGAGCCTCTTCTCTGATATTAGATTAATTTTGTGTCCAGGCAGACATCAGCGTTTACTCTGACAATCCAGCTGTTGAGTAAACTTGGTTCAATTTCTTCTACAACTGATGCCATTATCTTTCTGCTCAACCTCATCAAAGGGGTTGTATTCATGACTAAAGCAAGCAGGATTTGGCCAGGAAATCTCAGAAGTAACTCCAAGAATATCAGAAGTCTTGCATGCTTATGTATTCCCAGTTATTCTTGACAACACAACCATATATTTCCCTGACTACATTGAAAAAGTAGGTATCATTTAGCAAAAGGAAAGCCTTACCTTAACAATGGTGAAACAGAACACAGAAAATTAGTATTGATTTCCTATACTATCTTGCTGGATCTGTGGAGATGGCAGTAGCAACCAGGGAAAATGAGCAGCTTGAAGCTGTGAACCTGTCTCTATTCTCTGTCTCCCTGATGTCTTCTGTGCTCTTTCTCCTGATTTACACCACTACGAGCTGAGGACTAACCTCCTTTCTCAGAGTTTTTTTTTTCATCTTTGAAGGATGATGACTTGTATAAAGTATTTTACCCAAAGGGCTGGAATAGAAGGAACAGACTGTAAATGTTAAGGCAGTGTCAGAAAACTAAGTGATACCCTGAGTATAAGGAATAAAGAGGGAAAGGAGTCAGGGAGGACTGGGATGCTGAGCACTTGGAGATTGGGACAACCTTGGGAAGGGAGACAAGGGCAGGCAGCAGCTCAGAGGGCAGGGGGAAAGTGGAAAAGAGGCTCTGTCTCCTGAGCCATAACTGCTGCCTGTAAGACAGACAGCTCCTGAAATAGGGCTCATCAAGAACCAGGAAGTGTGAGGGGTGCCCATGGAGAGGTGTCTCTAGAATTGTGAAAATGGAAATATTTTTCTTTTTTTTTTTAGGCTTCACTAATTCAATTCCGAAGATGGTAAAGGTCAGTGTGAGCAAAGGATCAGCTGATTACATCTCCTTTGCACAACCGTCCCCTGTGTATGGATAACTTTTCTTTCCTGTCTCCGTTACAGCCCTGTGCATTGCTGTGAATTCACGAGTGAATGTCGGCTCTTCTGTGTGCTGGTTGTGGCTGATGTCAAAACCTAGCAGTGAATTCCCCCATTCAATGATCATTTTCCAGACTCCATCAAGCATCAGAAGGTGGTCAAGAAGACAGTTGCACAAACAAAAGTAATAAATTAAGGACATACACACAAATACCTATCACATGCAAGAAAACTTCTGAGGAAAAAAACGCATTAAATAAATCATTGGCGTGTAGACTCATTTTTGGTTAGTTGCAAGTGAAAGTCATCCTGGCAATATTGTGTAATGATCTGAACCAATTCTTATTTTCAAAATATCATGTGAGCTTCATTTATAACCAGTTGACAAACACTTGTCTAGCTGCACTATTTCTCACCAGCCCGAGTGGCTGTGCCTGTTAGCACAGTCCTGCTGGAGCATTGTTTTTCTGTGTGTGGTAAAGAATATGAAAGCGTTTTCACTCACTGCAAAAAGTCAGTCACACCTGCAATAAACCACAAAGAATGAGAAAAATAAGTCAGGAAGGGGGAACAATTGATGTACAATAATTCAGAAGAACCCCAAAATTTATCAGTGGCTCTGCAAATCGGATGCCAAATCCTGTCCTTTGGCCATGATCACATGGGAGAAATAAGGCTGCCTCAGTTACTTTGGAATCAAGGAAGGTCAGATGCCGGAAATGTGAAAAAACACTCATGTTCATAATTCTGTAGGTGACTACAAGAAACTGCTGTCACCAGCTAAAACTTCAGGCATTTTAAACTTAAAGGAAATGGGTGATAGTGCCTCATACAGAAAGTTTTTTAGGAATGCTCTGCAAATTCAGGGTTTATTTCCCCAAATTACCAAATAAAATGAGGAAGGACTAGTAGCAGCAAGGTTTTTTTAAAGAGCCATAGACTAGATTTACTGTGCTTGACTGGCCAACTCGATCAGAATCTGCAATGTGTTTGTCTTCGTCAACTATACAACAGATTGTGAGCAGAGGACTTTCTCACCCTAATCCAAACCATCACATTCTGGTTTTGAAGAATCAAGAGCCTCCTCCATGTCAAAGTGATGTTTAGTCAGAGTTAGATGCCACCTAGTACACCCAGCTCCTTCTCACTAGCTGGTTCACCTGGGGGAGCTGAACCTCCACCCAACATCCTCAAGAGATCAGAGGTTACTTTTCTGACCACCACTGTCCACAGAGACATGCCCAGGACTCATCTGCGTTTCTCCATAGCCACCCACTCCTGAAGCCGATGGATAATCAGATCACAACAGCCAGAAAAGGCTCATTGGAGGAGTTTTAGACACTATCCTGTTCCTGGTGCTAAGGTATCACAAGGAAATTAAGTGACTCTAGCCAGAAAGCCAGCATTAACTTTTCTGTTTCCAACTAGATACACAGAGAACACCAAGACAGGCCATCCAACAGAAAACCCTCTTCCCTGTTTAGCACTATCGCTCAACTGAAGAAAGAAAAAGCCCCCACATCTTCATTTGAAGGTTTTTGTTTTGTGCAAGCGGTAGCTTGACAAATCATAGGTAGTGCCATATGATCTTTGCTTAGGCCTTAAATATTTGTATATAATACTCACTAGGAATCTAATGCACAGAGAAATGGCATTTCCATGCACCTTACAGAATTACTGCTGTGGAGAAAGAAAAAATTATGTTATCTTTTTAGAATCATGAGTAAAAAACAATTAATTGTCAGCAGACAATCATGCCAGCCTGAAAAGAGCCAGCTTGAGTTAAGTTTATGGGGATAATTTTCTTTGCTTTTTTTTTTTTCTGGGATGCTGCACTTGAGCAATTGAATGATACCACATTTAAGGTCCTGGGTAGCATGCCATTTCCTTACTCATATGCATCTAATTAAGTCTTAATTGTGCTGTTCGTTATGAAATGAAAGAAGAGCTGTTAGACTGGATATCGTTCATGTCAGTGAAACAGGATGATACAAATGAAGTGGCTAATGTATGGGAAAAAGGCAAACAAATGTGGGGGAAAAATAGTTTTGAAGATAATGATGTTTTAAGCACAGCAAAAACATTAGAAGCAGCATAACTATGAAATTGCCATAAACAACTTCTCGATCAACACAAGCAATATGAAAAGTACATTCTTTTTCTAGCTTGCTGAAGTGTAAATGACTGTCCATGCTAAGAAACACCCAGTGAGCCAAATTCTCCTTTTAGTTACCCTGGTGTCAGTGTGGTATCGTCCCAGATTCCTCTTCAGAAGGAAGTAACCCAAACCCATTATTCTCTTTTGCACAAATTATTTCTTGCTACACATACATCTCCACTGAATTTCAATACTTCCCAAAGTACATGCCTAAAACACAGCTCATAAGGAAAGTGGCAAGAGGGGCTGGGGTAGACGTATTCTCTTCTGCATCCAACAAACTTCACTCCTTCTACTTGCAGCAACCCCAGATGAGTCAGTGGAGGACACACCCCTGCAGTCACAGAAGCTGCAGTCCGTACCTTCCACATACATGTCTGGGACTGAAGCAGTGGTTCAGGAATGGATGTGAACATGTGAACTTATCATCTGAGCTAAGGAAGAATATTTTGACAGATGTCTCCATTTGAAATATATCTTCCCTGGAGACTTCTTTATGTTACATCATTCTTTGCCTTGCACCTAGGCACTTCCTTTAACCCTTAGTAGTAGAAAAATATATAATTTTTAATAAAATTCCCTGACATAAGTTTTCCTTTTCCTCTCCGAACAGAGTATCTCAGCAAGATGAGCGATAATAGCAGAGTGACCTTAAACATGATGAACTATTTCAGTAAAGGTCTTCTCAGAATATAAGAACTGTTTATCCTACATAGCTGCAATCTTACCCAAAGTACTCCCCATCTATGTTGACCACGGGGCAAAAAAAAACCAAAAATGAGTCTTTGGCACAATTTCAGATCAAAACAATATGCCTACTGATGAGGAGTTGGGGGAGACATCACTGTAGGGAACTGCCGAGGGCATGGTGGATAAAGTCCACCAAGGCTGCTTCTCACCAATCTTGACCAGCCACCAACTCAAAAATGGGCCAGGGGGTCTGAGTCCCATGCTGCATGAAAGCTGTGGGCTGGCTGGGCTGGAGCTGTTGGGAGCTGCAAAAGACTTGGGAAGAGCCAAAAGTTTTTCCTGCCTGTGGTACGTCACCAGCATTGATGCACTGTGGTTTCTACAAAGGGTCAAACTTTCTCTGCTGTGAATTTGCAAGTCTGCTCAGCAGAGTTCACTGAGGTTGCGTGCATATGAGAAAGGGAGCACACTCTGATTAAGAGGCTCTAAACATAATATTGAATACCAGATGGCTTTCCTTCTGCTAGCAAGTGCCAAACGGCACTTCCAAAAGGCCGCAGGCAGTTGAACACTCTTGATGAAATTTTGTAAGTGGATGCTGTCCCGCATCGCAGTGCTCATGGCTGCATTTCAGCCCTGGGCCCTTTGCTGTGCCATGACAATCGCTTACCCTCTTGCAAACGTTGGCGTGGAATTTATTAAAAAAACCCATCTCAAATAGTATAACAGATGTAAATATCACACATAGTGAATGTACATTATACTGCAGGGATGATATTTATGGATAATTTGTTTTTAATAACTTCAGTGTTTTCATTTAAAAAATGCTAGTTCCTTCCCAACCAAAAAAAAAAAAAAAAAAAAAACAATAACAGAAAAAATACCCACAACCTGTTGCCAGGCTTAAAACTAATCTAATACTGTGTACTCAATCTTTTACTGCTGGGAGGAACTGTATGAAACTGTACAACCCTATCTGCAGAGCCGGTGCAGGCAACATGGCCATCCTGGCCACACAGACCTCTGAAATCTCTGGATGGCAGGATTTAGCCCTATTCCATATTCAAGGGGACAGTTGCACTGGTTCCTTCCAGGAGTGAGGGACTCCAAGCAAATCTTCCTATTGAGAAGGGAAATTTCAGCAGTAGAGGAGAGGCCAAGCTTTGGGAGTCTAGAAAAGAGTTATATTTGATTTTCCTACTCTTGCCTAGACTACATTAATCCAAGTGTTTGAAAGAGAGGAGTTACTCATTCAAGATGAACCTGTAAATTCTTTAGCAGCTCGGGCAAGCCTTTGTGTTTATGGATGTCTTGAACTGTCACTGATGTCCCACCGTCTTCCAGCTATTTACAACCTGCATATCTTTGTCCACAAGTGATAAGAATAAAAAATAAGGAATAGGCGATCCCAGGAGTTTCCCACGGGGTTTTCAGCATCTTCATTCCCTCCCCAGAGTGGTGGTGAGGAATGCATAAATGCCGAGATGAATGGGTGGATGGATGGGTGGATGGATGGATGGTTGGACAAACTTCAGGTGTGCCTTTTTCCTCACTTACAGATCCGTGTCAACAGTGTTAGGGCAACCCCCCGTGGGGCTCACTCCTCTGCAAAGCTCCAGTGATTTTTTTCTTTCTGAGTGTGGAAATCTGCAGACCAGATTTCGGGTTTTGGTTTTGTTTTTTATTTCCCAGTACAGGTGTTCTCCACCACAAGCCCTGAACGTGACACGAAGGGGGCTTAAACAATTCAGAAAAGGACAAGAGGCAATAAACCCCAGCACACACACACACGTGGGTACACACACATTCCCCACGCACCCTCACCAACACTGGTGGAGGGCTCAGAGAACCTGACTCACGGGAGCAAGGTGCGGTGCCTAAAGTCACAAGTGAAGCTGGCACCAAGGAAACCGGTGCTGAGAGACCAGTAGCCAGAAAACAGAGGCAGGAGCAACCTGTTGGCACGGGTGGCAGCACAGGCAGTCTTCCCGGGGGCTGGAGGCAGCTTCCCACCCCAACATGAACCCTCACCCCTCTCTCCTGGGCAGGACAGGGGTTGGGGAGGGCTCACTTGATGCTGTGTAGGAAGCCCTGGATGTGCCTAGGCTGTCTTGTGCCCTTTGGGGCGCAGGTTGGGGGGGGGGCTGCGGGGGGGGGGGGGGGGGGGGGCCTGAGAGGTAGGCATCCCCCGGACAGCCCCGGGGGGAAGCTGGAGGGTTTTAATTTTGTCCCCCCGCTTGCAACCCCGACGGCGGTTTTGGGAGTGATGCTTGCCTCCCGCCCTGGTCTCCCGGTCCTCCCCCGGCTCCATCGCCCCCAGCCCACCTCATCGCCGCCGGGGTCGCCTCCCCTGCCCGAGGCCGCGCTGGGACTCGGCTTTTTGTTATTTTCACGGAGCAGATATTAATTAAAAGAAATACATGATTAAAAAGTAATGAGTTGAATAAAAATTATCTCCGCTCATTTTCTGATTATGTTAATTGTTAAAAACCCTTCAATCACGCTGTTGCAGTCAATGGGTTTTAATGTGAAATTAGTGGGCTCTTGATAACTTACAGTCCAGAATAATCCTCGAGGTTTAGTCATCATTCCTAATAACGAGATGTTACTGAGAACGGAGATTTTACATGATTTAGCCACATTCAGCCCTTCCCCCCATGAAAGGGGCTGCCTTTGTGGCACTCAACTTCAATTTTCATGCCTGCTACTACTTTGTTAGTCTTACCCTGCAATGTGCTCCATTAGACGCCAATTACATATTTGATGTGTCTGTGTGTCGTCTGAACATATATTAAAAAAAACCTCCAAAACAAGCCAAAACCCAAACTGCTTGCCCGATATAAGAATTTAAAAACAATTTTGTCCTTTACAGTTTTGTCTTTCATGTATTTCTAGTTTTATTTTTCCCGTCCAACTCATCTTGAATCTTGCCACTGTTTCTCTTCTTTGATTAATTATCCCACTAAGAGATAAGCACAGGTCCACGCTGAAAGCATTCTAAGTAATTAAAATGTTGGGGGAGGAGGGGAAAGGTGTTCAGGAGCTGGAACACCGCGGACAAGCTTGAAGACTCCAGAGGGAAATAAATATGGAGTTTCTCCGATGCGTGATCCAAAGAGCTGGGGATTTGAAATAACTTTAGCCTCGCGGTTCGGAGATGCTGTGAAATTCGTCTCTGAAAGAAGGGCGAAATTTATGGCCCTAGACCACTCTTATTTTATCCAATGCTTTTCTTCCCTAGAAATTCGTTTAGGAGAGGTTTCAGTTTCACGTAGATAACTAAATGAACCCTTTTCTGTTCGATAGCCTCGGAAATGTGCATATAAAACCCTCTCCTCGCACCCAACTAACAATTTAGCTAAAACCCTGAGCCCTGACAGCAAACTGACTCCTGAACGGATGTAAGGACGGAAGGAGCGGCTGCGGGGAAAGGATCCGCGCTGCCAGCACGGGATGTGCCTGAATTTCGTCGCAAGGGCTGCCCCGTCCTGTTCAGTTCCACTCTTTTCGGTTAAAAAGAAAAGGGGGGGAATAAAAGAAAAAAATAAAAGGGAGGGGGAGAAAGGCAGCGGCAAAGTTGGCGCTCGCTGTTTGTGCATGTGTGTGGGCGCCCACAGCCACGTATTCCTACACACACACCCCCGCACCAAAGTGCTGTGCATCCCTCTGTCACGGCAAAGTTGTCGAATTACTGCTGACAGATAAGAAAAGGGGTTTTCGTGGGGACCGAGGGGGCTGGTGCCGGGGGGACCGGAGTGCGGGGACCTTTCCCGGCACAGATGAGGCTGGGGAGAAGTCCCCACCACAGCGACTTGAGCTACTGGTGGCTTAATATCGATCTCTTATTACCGTGGTGGGGAGCTGGTGTTTACTTTCCTTGCTGGAAAAGGCTGAGATGGATCCTGCTCTCATGCCACTGGCTCCTTTGGGATGGGGATAGGCCAGCCAGGATCGGGCCCTGTTGGTGTTTCCCCCTCGGAAAACAGCGAACAAGGGCATCACTCCTGCATCTCAATGCACTGCCCTCCTCGCTCCCCAGGGCAGCTCCCGGGAGCCTCGAGGAGGAGGGAGAGTTTACACCCCAATTTGTTAGGAAGGGGGAGTGCTTTGGTGTTTGTGGTTTGTTGAGGTTTTTTTTTTTTCGTTTTACACGCGCATCTCGAAGAAAAAAAAAAAAAGGACCCTTCTGTTCACAAAGCCCCTGCACCCATCCGAGCCCACGCCCGGCACAGGTCCCAAAAAGAGGGGAATGTCTCCTTGCTGGTCCCCCTGGCTGGCTCATTTCCCTATTTGCATCCGCTGAAGATCATTTTAATAAATAACAATGAAAGGGGAGCGCATCTAGAGGGCTTACTCGCAACATTCAAAAGCCAATAGAGTTTATAATTCTACTCTATCATTTCTTATTGATTAGAGTAATCAAGATAAAAAGCTAGCCGGGCTCCGAGAACTTCAGCGGCATATCATTAAAGATAAGAGTCAGTTAATTCTGGCGCAGGGGTAATGGTGCCGGCGCTGAAGAGTTCATTTGCATGAGATGCTGAGCCCCGTAACAAGAGGACAAAAATCACTAATTAGGACTGCAGAGTGTCTCGAGTTCTTCAAGCACCCTTTCGAGATGAGGGATGATGCAGAGAGACCGCACTTTTATGTAAATCCAGAGCAGGACACAGTGGCCGTGGTGCTGCTCCCCGGCACGGATGCCCGGGCCAGGTCCCCAGGGATGCTCTGGGCGCTGGAAATTGGTCCGGGCTCCGAGCCTCCGGAACACCTCCCGGTAACGTGGGGAAACCACGGCCGCTGCAAGTGCCGGACTCTGCGGGATGGGGGGAACGCGACAAGAAGGAAAAAAAAAAGGGGGGGGGGAGTAAAATTTTAGCTCTGCTCAAAGTTTTATTCGTGGGGTTTTAGGAAAACAGAAGGAAAATAAGCCTCGCTCTAATAAAAAAAAAAAAAAAAAAAAAAAAAAACACCAAAAAAAACACAAAACCAAAACATAAACACAGGCACCCGTGAGCATGCGGGCAGCTGCGAGTTGCTAAAAAAATAGGAAAAGCGCTCCGAGGCAGCCTGGAACTCTGCGAGAAAACCTATATCTCTGCGGGAAGTGGGGAGCCCCCACCTGCACCCGGGGGCCGCTCCGAGGTGGGATGGGATCCTCACCCCCCTCCGTTGCCTGCGGGTGATACGGAAAATGCCGGCAAATGAACTTCTTGCATCACGGGCACCCGGCTACCTCCTTCCCCACGGAGCACGAGTGGGACCCTCTTCTGTCACCCTGGCCACTTGGCGCCCCCACTTGTCTCGCCCACCTCGCTGCCCAACGCCAAACAAAGTCCCCTGGCTCCTGGCATCCCTCCGGGGAGGAAGGACACCTATGGGGCTCTCGGGAAGTAACACCCCATCCCCAACCCCCCCCGCAAAATGCGGGGTCCGCAGGAGCTATAAAAGCCGGTGGCTATGAAGTTGTTTACTTGCCCGAAAGGCATCAGCCGCGGGAGGCTTTGGCAGCTGGCTATTAGCGCTAACTTTGCCCCTCGCTTGGCCGAGGAGCAAAGGATTCACGGCCTTCTTCTGGCTAATTGTAGGTGTCAGCGTGGAAAGTGGCAATGCTTTGCCGCCTCTTAAAAGTCTCACTGTCTCTCCGCCCGCCCCTCTCCCCAAGCAGCTCCCCGGCCAGCCCTGCACACATACATACGCAGGATCAGGTGCCCCGGCTATGGGCATCCTCAGCCACCCTCACTTTCCCCCGTGTTCACACCTTTCTCTGTCCCCACGTGTCCTTTCTCACACACACACCTGCAGTACACACAGCTCACCCACACTCACGTTTTTCACGCGTGGATACCCCTCTCCCCTCCGTTTCAACGTACGTTGCTCTCTCGGGAGAGCGGATCCCTCACATCCCTTGCACATCCTTCCTTGGGTGCACACACAGTCCCCCTTGCATGTCCCAGCACACCCATATGGACATTCCCCCCGCCTTCCCTGCAAGCTCACCTGCTCACACGCCCTCAGACGGACACCTCGCTTCCTAACCTCTCTCCCCCCACCCCCCACCATCCCTGGTGCCCCGCAGACCCCCGGGGCTGGTGCTCTCTCCTCCCGCCTCGCCTCCCCGGTCCCCAGCTCTTTGGACTTTTGTCTGGCTATGTGGCTGAAGGCTCCTTTCCCCTTGTTCTTCCCATAGAGAATAAAGTCAGTCTGTATTTAATGGTTATGGCGGATGTGAGGAGGATTTGGCAAATGAAGAGGCCTTTTGCTCTAAAATATTGTTCCTTACGTCGTGTGAGTCTACCAACCCACCACGACCCCATATTCTTCTCCGGGTGTCTGACTCGAATGACAAACGAGCTGATTTTTTCAGTACATCGCTGGGAAATGTAGTGAGTGATAATAGAGATTTCTCTTTCATTTTTTACGCTTGACTTGGTTATTGTTGCTTTTCTTTTCCCGTGATTCCTTCTGAGGATTAGCTCTGACTTCCCCACTATTGGCGGTCAAAGTGGCCCAAACTCTGGATGACAATTGATGGGGATCAGGGGATTGCCCATTCTGTGCCTGTAAGAACTGATTTGTGCCAGAGAAACTCATCAAGTATAGGCGAAGAATAAAAAGCATTTGGGGGTAAATGTATTCATTGAGAAGGGTTCTTCCAAATTGCTTCTAAGTTTTCTTAATGAAAAGTAACGCTTGCAGCAATCAACGGCTTTTTGACGGATTACAAACCTGGGCAGGACTATGGGGCTGCATTTAAAAGCGCCCCAGCCTTAGCATGGGGGCAACTTGCTCACAAAAGTGCAGGAACGAGGGTCAGGCCGCGAAACACAAAGCTGAGGTTTGATGCGTGTAGGAGTAATGAAAGGTGCATTAATTTATTAACACGGTGCGCGCAGGAAAAAGTGAAAGAACAGCCCGGTGCAAGAAGAATCATTAACTCTCTACCCCAGGGACCCACCCAAGGCTCGCCATTTACATCAAAATAGTTATTGTATCTTTAGATAGAGATAGAGAAAGAGGGAAGAATTCCCGCAGCAGCAACTGTCGATGTAAGAGATGGACGAAAGGAAAAGAGTAAAGGGGAAATTGGAAGGGGAGAGAAAGGGAAAGGGAAGAGAATGGAAAGGGAAAGGGGAGAGAATGGAAAGGGAAAGAGTAAAGGGGAAAGCGACGAAAGAGAAAGAGAGAAGAAGAGAAGAGAAGAGAAGAGAAGAGAAGAGAAGAGAAGAGAAGAGAAGAGAAGAGAAGAGAAGAGAAGAGAAGAGAAGAGAAGAGAAGAGAAGAGAAGAGAAGAGAAGAGAAGAGAAGAGAAGAGAAGAGAAGAGAAGAGAAGAGAAGAGAAGAGAAGAGAAGAGAAGAGAAGAGAAGAGAAGAGAAGAGAAGAGGTACAGGGCCAGAGGGCAGTGGCTGCAGTCCAACCCCATCCCGCTGTCCCCGGGCGCTGTGCGATGTGCGGGGCCAGTCCCGCCGCGAGGCCCGGAGTTTAAACATCGATTTTGTTAATTAGTCTAATCATTAGGGGAGAGCTGGCCGGGCGGGAGGGGGCATTCAGCGGGGAGGGAGGGCTTTGTCCCGGGCTGGGTGAGCGCTCCGCCGGCCCGGGTAGGGCTGCATTTCGATTTCGTGGGACTTTCTTCTTCTTTTTTTTTTTTTCTTTCGTATTTTTTCTTAAGCAGCCGAAGAACACAATGAGAACGGCCTCGAAGTGAAAAGAGTTCGAAGGGGAAGGGGAGCCGGGAGGAATCTCCAGCCCTTCCCCGCCTTCCCGTCAAATCCGAAAGGCTGGAATATTAACTTTTTTCCCCCTGCATCTTGTCAATGCTATCATGGCTTTGATGGGAGGGTCTTCAAGGTGGCACATTTCTGAACTTAACCCCTTTTCAAACTAACTCTCTACCTCCCTTGTTAGTGCCCAGCTCTGAACTTCTGAAGAGTATTTTTGTGTGAGTCAGGGTTCATTCACTCGGGGGCTTTTGTAGGACTTTCTTCCTTTCAGTCCTCAGTGTGTTACACCAATTAAAGGACGACGTGCTGTAAATGTAATGGGCCGAGCAGTGATTGTTTTTGACAAGCAACAAAACACATAGATCCACCCCTTAGATTAGGCCGTTGAAGGGAGGTTCATGCCGGTCAGTTTACTGAATAGTTCATGAACTGTAATTCTGAGGGTTTGTGTGAAAGAAAATGTCTCTCTCTCTTTGCTCTCCCCCTCCCCACCCCCAAAAAAAAATAAAAAGAAGAAACACCAAGCATCTAGGGGGAAGGGAAAGGCTGGGAGGGTGAGAGAAGCTGAAGGAGAGCAGAGGTGGCTTTGTCTTGTCATTTAGAAAGAATTAAAAAAAAAAGAAGCTAACAGTCAAGCCACTTTATGTCACTAAACACGTCAGTCTCCTTTGCCAATATGCTCCTCTCCCTACATCTTTATACATAGCCTTGAGCTAATAACCTGCTAGCTGCTCCTATCCACACAGTATTTTTACCTGGCCAAGAACTCCCTTGTAGCTGGACAAGAAGCCTTGGTAATTCTAACATCATTTCACAGGAGGAAGAAAATGTGGATTAGAGCTGAAATTTTGAGGAGCAGAAATCACAAGAAATATCTTAATATTGTATCACGGGCCCGATTATGCTCCTCTTCAGCTCAGTGGGCAGAAAAAGAGAGGGAAAGTCCTCCATAACCTGAATAGGAACTAAGTCAAAGTGTTTTGGAAAATGGAAAATTATCCTTCCTTAAATGCTCAAGGGCCGAGGGGATGCCAGGCTCGTCGTTTATTGAAGTGAAGGGGTACTCAAGAAGGGGCAGGCACAGGCACAGGCTGTGGAAAGAGTGGGAAGAAAGAAATGGATGTTTCTTCTTGAAAAGAAGTGAGTTCCTTCAGCCTTTCCTATGAAGATTATCCTGGGCATGTCACATTCACTTTAATCCTAGAGGCATCTGTGGTCCTGCAGCTGCACGGGTACCACGTGCAGGTTTCTGTAGGGAACCATAATAGTGCAGCTCTGCTGAGACAGGGTGGGAGCAGATATGGCACAGAAATGCCTTCAGAGCCCTTTAGGAGAGAGGTATGCTTTAGTGTGTGACCCCAAAAGCCTGTCAGCAGGGTGATTTCTTAGAAGGAAGCTACCTCGGCAGATCCTGCTGAAGAAACCCAACATGACCTGCTCTCTGCTTTTGCCTTGGGATCATTTCACCCTTGAATTGATAAACCAAATAAATAATATGTCCTGTTTTCAGATGTGCTGTTTCTCTAGGCATTTTTTAGTGACTCCCAGGGTTTGCTAAATCCCTGATAATTCCTGCAAGGCCTCAGCAAGCCCCGGAGCCATTTGTAGAAAGGATGGGGCTAGATCTCTCTCGAAGACCTAGAATTACTGCCATGCAATAGCCAGTTTGCAGCCATCTGAGCCTAGGCAGCAGCACACAGCAAATTTTTCTAAGTCTTCTTCTCTTCACTTTGATACAATGGGACTTAATTCCTGCAACATTTTTTTGGATGCAGCAAGATGTTTATGCTGCTAATAAGCATACGGCATGCGCTGTAAAATTTGTACTTGTTACTGCAGGAGATTAATGAATATGTGAATCACAGCTGAGGAGTTAAACTCTCATTGACTTCATTATGCAGAAGGTATCAGGAAACAAAAAGCCACGTGTACTAACTCATAAACAGAAGTACATCACTAATTTCAGTCTGGAGGCTCCACTAGGGCAGACTTTACACCTGCTCCCTCAAGAGGACTGTGTGCCTCTCACGCTGGCACACCGACAGCAAGCGCTTGAGGCTGCACATGCCAGGGGAGACAGGGACGCTGCATGGACAATGGGCAGGTATCAAAGGGGAGTTGTCTCGCTTGGGGGTGTGAAATCTGCTCCCGAGGGTACATGTCACAGAGGACCGAGAGATGCTGCACACTGTGTGCCCTTGAAAAGGATAAGATCACCGTCTGATCTGCATTAGATTAATAACAGTGCAAAATGCTGCAAAATATTATGGTACACATAGAAATACATAAAAGAGCTCCCTCTTCTAGTTCACACCCTTCTCAGCAGTGCGAGGAGAAAGCTCCATCTGGTAAAATGAAGTGGAAGTATTTCTACAGACAGAGGCTTCCTGAAGAATTTTTGTTGTTCCTTTCCAACTGGGTCTTCCAGAGAGACTTAGCCTGGGAAAGCTAAGGAAATTCTCTTTTTAAGGTTAGGAGAGAGTATTCAAAATAGTCAATTGAAACAAGTTATGAATTTGTAAACATTGCTGTCATGCAAATGACCTGTTCTGGTTGCACAGCAGTAGGATGAGTCTCATGTAGGAGAGAAAGCATAACTCACACAGGGGTTGCCAGTTGTACGTAACATAGCCGTCCTAAGCCATTGCCAAACAACCTTTCTGCTATGCCAAACCATCCCAGATTTTGTGTAAATTTATTACACCAAGCACACAGCAGCTGTTTAATTGCAGAGAATTTAGGACAGGAAGTGAAGAATAAATCTGCATCCAATTGAATCTGCAGCATGTAATTATCTGGAGCACAAATGGGTAAATAACTAAAACTAATGTGTCTAGGAAAATAAAAGCACACATATAGACACGTATTTGTGTGGGGAATGGAAGTGTGTTTCATTCAAGTAAAATGACTCACTCGCAGCATTCCCTTGATCCAGCTCCAAGTGTTTGCAGAGTGCCTTGTGATTCTCGCCTGAAGAGTGCTACATGACTTCAAAGCATGGTAACTTTTTTCCAGGTGTTACAGAGTGTTTTACAGCAGCAGGTCTGATAATCTGACAACTCAGAAGAATAGGCAGGAGGAAATTAGCCAGTAAGTTCATCACAGAAATTAGTGGAGATTTGTGCCGTATCAGGCTGGCAGTACTCTCTTCCGAGGGATGTAGAGGAATGAGAAAAGGCATCCACTTTTACCAGTGAAGAAATGACTGCCTGGCTTCCTCAGAACTGGAGAAAAAAGGACCAGGATGGATTAATTTTTACATATCCTCTCTCAGACAGAAGTATAGTATTTTTCACACTTTCCACAATCCTGAACTTTTCTCAGAGAGAACAGATAAGAAGGAGCGTGGGTGTGTTTTTTAAGTATGGATTTTAATTTTTACTAATTGCTGTGAAAATTAAAATTTGAAAATGGACCAGTTAAAAAAGTATACACTCGGTGAAGATGAACAGACTGCAGTAAACTGCCCCCAAAAAGTGTGGAGTGAGCGTTCTGGCTAGTAGATACATGACTGGCAAGCAAGGTAATCTCCCCAGGAGATGGTTTTCAGATCTCTTCCCCAAATAGATGTTGAAAGCACTGTCCTGCTTATCCAAGTTAACGCAGTGTGAATACTGCACTGGGTAGCTGTATGCAGCAGAATGGCTGTAGCCTGAAAAATCTGTAACTGAGGCTTACTCATAAATGCAGTATCCAGAAAGAGTGCCTACTAATCCGCTCCCTGCATTTTCCCTCTTCTCCTCTGCGTAATTTTCCATGGCTTGCATAACCGTTTGGACACTCATGATAACACTGTATATCCATTCCCAAAGCCATGAGCCACTTTTGCAGTCTTCTTAACTCTCAGGGTTTCTCAAACAACCTGCTGCAGGGGCGGGGGGTGTGGTTGTTGGTGTGGAACCCATGGAACTAACTATACACATTCCTTTTGGTGGCAGAGTTTATTAAAGATTTTTAATTATTCTTTTTTAAAATGGAGATATTTTTTGGAGATGACGCGAACGGAGAGGATCAAAGCAATTTTTCATTACTGGGTGGCTGAATGATGGTTAGTGAGAGGAGATTGACTGTTTTGTAGAGAGATTAGCAGAATTCACAACGCCGCTGAATGAAAGGTGGAGGAGGCAGAAACCCTAAACAAGTGAATTCAATTACTTCTGAAAGGAATAGGGTAAATGAGGATTCTCTCTTTGGGTTTGCTCCAGGAAATATTTCTGAAAAGTTTGTTGAAGAATGCCAGTCATCCAAACCCTAATTTTGCTATTATGTAAAAACTCCTCGCTCTGTGGCAGCCTGTGGTTTGGAAATGCTTCCCTTGTTTTGTGTACGCCGTTGGTGTGTCACCTTTTCACTTAATTTCACTCTCAAATTACACGACCCAGTGCAACTTGTTTGCACATGTGGCAAAGGTTTCAAAAGGAATATAAACGGGATCCCAAGCCCACCAGAGTTAAAGAACGGATCCTTCTCATCTTCCCTGGATAACAGCCCTGGCAGAGCTGCCTTCACAGACTGCAGACTCTTGATGGGGCTGTGATCGCTGGTGCTGGGGGGTTGCTGTGCTCTGAGCTTTGGCGTGCACTGACACAGCTCAAGACAGCCTAAAGTCACAACCTGTTCGGATTTTCAGTTTATCTGTGATGTAGTGATTTTGTAAGCAATATGGCATGGTAGGAAGCAGCACTTGTTCCATGGGCTATTAAAGCATGGTCCATTGATTGAGGGGTGGCATGTTCTCATTGCCAGCCTCTATCTCTGGTGGGTCTCCTTGGAGCAGGAAAGCTCCCAGGCACGCAGTGCTCTCCTTTCTTGCTGGCTTTGAGTGAACTAATCACAGAGGGCCTCCCAGCTCACTGGAGACCTCAAGGCACTGCGAATGCAAGGACTAAGAGCTGAGGACCAGGTAAAGAGGAGGTACCCCATGGACATTTCTCCCCTCATCCTGAAACACCAGAAGGCATTGCTGAACAGATACAGAGCAGGGAGTTGCTGACTTGCAGATGTCACTTCCAATGAGAGATTCCTCTTTTCCACACCCACTGGGCCCCTGGCATCCCTAGCACAGTCTCCTATCACTGCAAACCTGGCATACCCCCACTTCCTTCATACCTCCTGCCTTGTCTCAGTCTGTACCTGCCAACCTCTGTTCCCATCCCTGTGGATGCCTCTGCCCCTCCCAGATTCCCCCAACTCATAGGACACAGCTCCATCTCTTTGGTCCTACCACTCCCTTCCTCCTCAGTTCTGGATGACATAGAACATCCTCACAGTCCCTCAGCAATCAGAGTTATTGGGTGAGATGCTATAAAGGATGCAGGGTGAAAACTGTGTCCTAGGTCATGTCCTCAGTTTATCCTATCCCATTCCAGCCTTCCCTCTTGTCCACTCCCACTGCAGCAGTTGGGATTACATTTTATTCACTCTGACATAACTGCAGTTTGGCTGTGTATTCTGCAGATGTAAACAGGGACTTGCGTCAATCAGAACAAGCTAACCTTGGAGGACCCACCTCAGCTCTTTTGGTTTTCCCTCTCTGACAAAGTAAATAAAATTTACTGCTTCCTGAAACTGAGTTTAAGGTCTTACACACCCCGAAGGAATCAGAATGGTGGCTCCTCTCTGTCTCAGTGTCAGACAGCTGCCCCAACCGAGCATGCTGGGTTGACTTCAGGTGCAGGAGAAGGTTGCAAAGGGCAGCTGTGTAAGGAGATATCTATCTTCCCAACTATTGGAAGATGCATCTTACTTTTCTCTCGAGCCCCACAGCAAAAAGCAACCCCTAGAAAACCAAGTTGCCAGGGAAAATAACTCACTTATTGGAGAAGAAGAGCACAGAGGAGCCAAATCTGCAGTTGGGGGGAATGGGTGTAGTTCCATGAAAGTAAATGGAGCTATGCTGATTTCTCCCAGCTGATGACATGACCCTCAGTCCTTAGATGTATAATACATGCTGTGTACAACCATGTGACAGGCTCTCTCCCTCACCAGGGAGGTTCCTGATTCCGGGAGGAGTTCAGGACACCGAAAGTAAGTCTTGGGCTTCCTTTCTACATCCATTCTCTAATAAATCCTTAAACAGCTTCTTCCTTACTCTTGTATGTCTAGTCTCCCACCATCTTTGTTACTGCAAAGAGTGTATTTCTTGCCAAATTTCCTATGCGTATTTTCTAGTGCTTTACTCAGCACAAATCCTATAATAGTTTGCCTAAGATTTTTTGCATTCTCCAAATATCTGGCAGTTTAAAATCTCTTGTGTAGCTCAGAACTGAGCAATTTCAGTTCAGATCATCAGCTTGTACCAGAATCACCACAGGGTAAGTTTTCCCATCTTTTACATAATTTGCCAATAGATTTTCTAGCTATCCAGCATGCTGTGTCCAAGGCAGAGTTGTTGGGAAGTATCTCCATTTCTCTGGCATATCTGATTCTGTGTCTAGTAGCATTCAGAGCACCCACCAAAAACATTTGCACTTGAACACACTACGGGAGTGGAGAGACAATGTCCTCTTCTACAGTACCTCTCCCAAGGAATATGGCTCAGGGAAAAATTTACAACTGACTTCTACCAGGCATCTGGGACAAGGTGTCTGTAGCACCTTTCTTCTTGTGGGACATGGATGTGAGTACAAAACCTCACCACTTCTCTCATTTACAGGCAAACTCTTTCTCGAAATTTCCGTTTACAAAGTCTCTGGATCACTTAGACCATTGTTGATATTAGATTTTCAACTCCTCAGACCCCTTGTGTTCTTGTTTCAGAACAGCCTCTACTCTACAGGGAGAATCATCTGGGCCTGTATGAAAGAGTTTTAACATTTGATCTGCCAAGACAAAAGCAACTCTAATTCTGAATGATTCTTACATGCTGCTGCAGTTGGTGTCTCTTCCTCACCCAGTTTATGTCACGTCTCTGCAATACTGGCAAATCCAGAAATAAGCCCTTCGTAGTAAATTCAGAGCCCCGCAAAACTCTGCACATCTGTGACTGCCTGGGAAATTGCCCAGTTCTGTTCACAGACATATTTTCCTTTTTGTTAGAGAAAACACTCTCTCTCTGGGTTGCGTGTCCATGAGAAGGTACCACTTTTCAAAGCAACTCTCATTTCAGGAAGCTCAAGTTCAGTGGCAGCCTTGATCTGATCCCAGGCTGTTTGTAAATGCAGTCTTTCTTACCAGCAGCCTCCAAGTGTGCCCAGAGCCATCTCGGCACAGCAGACAGGCTGAGAGGGACCTATTTTGCAGTGACCGCTTCCAAGATCACTCAGTGTCAGCCAGAAACCGGCACTTTCAAGTGCTGCTTACTCACGCAGTAGAAACACTGTCTCCTGCCCTTCACCCTTGCTCTTTGCTTCCCCTGCCACTTGCCAATTCTTCTTAAAACTGAGTACAGAAACCAGAAATGCTGCAATATCCAAGGTGTTATCCTCTCATGACAGTGACTGCACTTACTATACTATTTTTTTTCAGCATGTTCTACTTTGTACAGAAGCACACACCATCATCTCCCTTAACCAGATCTCTGGATGACATTCAAGTTCCTGCTGAAGGCAGTAGGTCTTCAGTGGTCTGTACAATGCCTTCTCCCCAGACAATATGGGGCAGTTTAATGATGAGCCTTGAGTTTTCATTCTGAAGTAAAACCAGTAACTTCAGGACTTGGAGGAACTGTTCTTGAATGCTTACCAGAAGTTCAGCTTCATAGTGTTTTTCATCAGCTAAAGCCATTAAAAGGCACCCTGACCCAGCACTAACCCTTCCTCTGTTTGCTGCCCAAACCTTATGACTGTAGATATCCTCTGGTTGTGACCATGTTAAAAAGCATCCTGGCTCAACAAAGAGCTGAAAAACTAATTTGCCTCCAAATCTACACTGTATGCAGCCTGAGGGTTTTCCTTCTTGTAACATAGAGTCAGCTTCTCTGGACCAAACACCCCACCACACAAGTGCTTGGAGCACATTTGGTGGACAACTGATCTTTCCAAGTAGCCCTTCTCCAACAAGAGTTGAGCTTATATGAACTGCAGCTGCTCTGTGACTGAGCCAATCTCTAGCAACTGGGAGTCATCACAGGATTAGCTTCAAACTGCTTTACTGTTCCAAAGCCACTTGATTATGCTACTCCTGATGCACAGGATAATTTACTGTCGAGGTTTCTTCAGCCTCGAGGCACGTCTTGGATCATCTCCAGACTGCCTTATGACACCTTCTTCTCCTATGAGCCAGGTCACTCGTGCCCTACACATCAGATGTTTTCAGCTCATCCACTTCAACCATGCAACACACGCAAGGTCACCAGTCCACTCTCAGCAGAGTAAAGCCCAACTGGAGACTGACCTTTCACAGCAAGCTGTAAAGCAGGCTGTGCAGTCCTCACTGTGGTCTCTCCTCATTTCAGCCCATGCTCATGCAGTGATACGATGCTCAGCTGGTGCCCACTCTTCCCCAGAGTGGATGACTCCTCACATATTTGCCCACTGCCAATCCACCTGCCTAAACTGGCTAGGGTCAGCAGCTCTGACCCTTGTAATTCCACACGTTGACTCTCAGGTCAATAAGCTGCAACTTTTCCCATTCAAAGCAGGATGAGGGCTTTTACTGGGTACCACCAATCACTCTGTTTTGGCCGCACTCTGCACTGTCCTTAATGCTGTATTTCCCTACCTGCGCCCTTAAACAAGCAGTTAACAGGGTTGCTTCCCTTAGCAACCATTTTCCTCCTCACACAAACTGATGGTATAACTTCTTTTAATCACTTAAAAGTGCCATCAGGAGAATTCCCATCCCACATGTCAGACTCTGGCCCATACTCACTGTGTCTGCAGTGTTGGGATCCCATTTCTTTCCCACAGTGAGGTCCTCGTTCTGCTGCACCCAAACCCCATGGCAAATTCCTGCACCTCTCGGAACAGCTCTGGCCTCCTTTCACTGGTCTTTGCAGGCCAGGCCAAGTCCAATTGTGTCCTTCTAAACCGGTCCATTGCCAAAGCATCTTGGCAGCGCTTGTTGGAGGGGTGCCAGGAGGGAAGGCTCCACAGGTTCCCCACTCAGCTTAGGTAGATTCTTCCCTTCTCTCATCTGAGATCCTTGCTGAACCCCAGCCTACCGAGCTGGTTTCTGGCTTCAGACTGTGTGCCCTAGCTCGGAAACAGATTGGACAACTGAGTCTTTTATTTGCTGCATGTAATGCTTTAGACTTGTTTGGTTCCTGGGAAACACTGTTGCTTTCCATCTTCTCTGCCATTGATTTGGTCTACACATTAAATGTTGACAAAAAGGTTCCGGGCTTACCTCCTCAGATCGTTCACTGATTTTTTTTTTTTTTTTGGCAGTTTCTTATTATATTGGAACTGTTTGACCTTGTATCTTCCAGTTTCTGTAGTTATGACTGTGTTAGGTAAGGGTAGGCTACAGAAGTCCCCTTAATTCCTCATCAAGTTTTTGACTTTTGCAACTTTCTGATTTCCTTGTGCTGTTGGTATTTTTAGCTTTTTAAATCCTCACTGCCGTCCTGCTCAGTTAGTAACTTCCAAGCCTGCCAAAGAGTCCTTGGCCTCCCTTGTCCCCGGAAAAGCTGTTGGTCCTCAGCCATCTGGTTACTGGTTCCTTATTCATCTACTTTGAACTCATTCCAGTTCTGTTGCCCCCAAAAATATTACTTCCAGTCTCAGGCTATCTCCCAAGATTTTCAGCAAAGCCTTCAGGTGTTGCTTTAATCCCTTCTACAAAGTCTTATGCTCTTTTCTCAGGTCTTTAGACTTTATTTTAGTCCCTTGTGATATCCTTAATTTCTGCAGGTTTTGTTCACAGAATTTCACAGGAAGTCTTGGTGCATGGCAGAGCACAGCATTCCCATTTCCCTTTCGCTACTGGAAACAGCTCGTTTGATATAACCTAGCACTGCATTTGCCTACTCAGCAACACTATAGCATTAGTGTCTCGTGGTCAGTAATAGAAGAAGGGCTTTTTATTTCCTTTTGCTTTTCTACATAATGATCTTCTGGCTTTGAGTAAAATCCTTCAAATTGATGCATACGGGCATTTTACATGGCTATAAGTCATTTCCATTCTATTTTTAAAGGCCATCAGCTCTTCCAGTTGGATATTTCTGTCTTTCTCTGTGTAGCTGATGCTGCTATGTTTTGCACCCAAGTATTTATTAAAACTATAAATTGGGTACCTTCTGGAGAAGCTCCTTGATGTGGCAGCTCTCCCTTCAGCATAGCCAAATGTCTTCTTTAGCCAGCTCCTTTCGCACCTAATAGCTCTCCAGTGATCCTCTATTGCCACTGTTCAGCTCACGATGTCCCACAAGGTGTTACATTGAAATGTAGAAATGTTGGTGTTTGTTCACTAGAAAGTGCTTATGGTTTAGCTACAGCATTCAGTTTCAAGGTTGAGCCTAACTCAGAAGCTGTTGTCCGGATCTCCTTTGTACTCAAAGGAGGGGAGTAGGCATGTTGAAGGCACAGTTCATCTCATCTTGACATGTAACTTTGAAAGAGGTCAAAAAAACAGGCTTTACAAGTATTGCTCTTTCCCCCTTGAACAGAAAAAGACACTCGGGGCACTAATGCAGGAGCAGATGACTAAAGCTAGGTGGAATTATCTACCCTTTTGATATCCAGGCTTCCCCAGAAATCCCTTCAACGATGTTTTTAGAGAAGACTGCAAGGGCAGAAACTACACAAGCAGCCAAAACCAGGCTCCTAGACATCCAAAGAACTTCCGGCAGTTTTGATTGACTTCTTTTGCCTTGTTTCCTGTACTGATTCCTTCCTGTGCCATTTTAGGACATTTACAAATATGTGGATTAAAAAAAACAAACAAACCTTCTCAGTCAATTAGTGCTGCTACATGAAATACAGTTAAAAAGTAATATTACTGTGCTCCCTTCACTAGTCTTCTCAAAGCTGTATTAAATACATCACTGTCAAATTGTGTTTGCAATGATTTGGATTCGCTTTGTTCCCAGTCACAGCCACCAAGAGAAAAAAGAATCATGTGAAAAATCCAGTAAAGTTACTTATCAAGGTTACACATTTGGGTTGCAAGTCCAGGAACATCAGCTAAGAAAAAAATCCATCTGTACGTCACATTCTCATCATTCACATGCTTCTTATAGCTATAGCTACAAGAATCTCCTCCCGTCCTTGAGATTTTATCCCATCCACCCTCTTGACAACAACTCCATTTGTAATGCACTGCTTACCAAGGGCTTTGTACAAATCCTGTTCAATATTGCTAGGAAATTTGTTGCAGGAGTGCTAAAGTTGACACTAATAGTAGTACAAAAACCTGTCTAGGCAATAGACACCCTGTGTTCACCCACCCAGAATGATTTCCAAAGCCTCCCAAAGAAGCCACCTTAAATTTAGGAACACTCCTCTAGTCAGAGACCAAAGCTCTCAAAGCCACAGGACTGCTCCTAGAACACAAAAGGCAGTAGGAAAACATATAAAAATCCACAGTAACTCTTCAACAGCCACTGCTGCTCCATAATAGAAGAATAATAGTGTGTGGCCCTCTTATAGCACTTTATCTGGGGATCTCAGTGGCTACACAATGGGTGAGTTAGTTTGTCTCTTAGCCTAAAGGAGAAAAAGGTCCAAAACAGAGCTGTGGGAACACAACGCCTCTCCAGGTCAAGTCACAATTCTCTGGGAGCTCTTCAAAGCATAGAGAAAGCCTTACTCATGGAGTATACCTTGCTCCATTACTCATGGAGTATACCTTTCTCTGTCTCCCTTCTGACACAAGAGGAAGGATGCAGAAAAGCTGAAGGTCGCATGGAACATATTGGAAGCACCTTGGCACTTCTTTGCTACTGTTTTTGTGCTGATACTGGCTTTCAGTGTGACTTATTTTGCAAGTTAAAATTACTAAGCAAGCTTTCATTATTTTCTGGAAGAGCTTGAATTATAGGCTATATATAAAATAAACCACTATGCTGCGATATAAGTAATAAGGCAGATGTGTGCCCTGCGCATATTAGAACCTATTTCTAAATGTAGCTTTTTTTTTTTTTTTTTTTTTTTAGCATTTCACATTAGAATTCTTTTTGGTAGAGAAATTCATGCTGACTTGAAGAAGATTTTTACCAGAATTCAAGGTGCAGGAATAAATACAAGATTTTTTTAGTAGCTTTGTTGATCTTTAACCACCTGGAACATTGCATAATTTATTCCAAAGAAGACTCATTAATTAAAATAGTATACATCCAATTGTTTTATGCTTTAAGACATTTTGTACTACATGTTGCATGGGGTGTAGTAATTTAGGTGATAGCCAAATACCTCTTTGTTCCAAAATTTTTATAACTTTCCAACCAATGGCCCCAGGAAATAGGTATCAGGATATCACAGCTAGGACAACATTGCTTTACCCTAAACATCCTAGGTTGTAGTATGTTGTCTTTGCCTTCCTCCGTGGAAGGTGATGTCTTCCTATACTCAAACAAAACACTTCTTCAATGCTAAGTTACTTGGTTACAGCACTGAACAGGCTCGACTGGCTGTAATCACTGTCCTTGACATAGCTTATTCAACATGTAGGGAAAAATTCCAAAACTAAACTGGTTAAGACCTCCACCCAGCTAATTATCCCAATAGGTTAAAAAATATACATGCTAAAATGTCAGGACTGTATAACGTTTCACTTGAAATTCTCCATAGCAACACCACTTTGGTACGGTAGTGGGAAAAAAGAGTATAAAAAAAAATCTAAGGTCTTCAAAAAGGCCCTTCAACTTTAAAGTGAATGTATTTGTGGAGAAATGAAGGGTCTGTTGTACAGATGGCTGTTTGCTCTCACTGCTAGAAGCAGACAGTCTTCAGTTAGGAGTGAAGGGGAGTCGGATAGCGTATTACCATGCAAAAGCAGCAAGCTCTGCCTATGATGACTGCAATATTAACTCCCAAGGCTTCCTGCGGCTGAGAGGCAGCAGCAGCAGCAGCAAGTTTCATTTGCCCCCTTCCCCCCACCCCCAAGCTTCCAGGTTCAATAAAGATTACATCATGGAAAAAGTATGCCATGTAAGCCTGAGAATCAAAGCCGTCACAATTGGCGGCTGTTTAACTGTAATGTCTCTGAAACACATACTCCCCCTATGCGCACACATACTTCCCCCTTCACTCCTCCCATCCCACCCCAAACCCTCCACGTCTCCTACAACTAAGGGTAGTCTTACTGGGGAGAGGAAAATATGATCAAAACTGTCGACCGTCAACTGCCTATTTTCTATGGATTCAATAAAGGCCACCTTAACGATTTCCCTAATTAATGGATGACATCTTTGGCTGAAGGAGAGGCGCTGTATTCTACTCTGCCTTAGTCTTTGTTACCCTTCTAATTAACTTTCGTAGGTCACCCAGGTCTCCCAAACCTAAAAGTGAAGAGAGCTATTGTGCTAGAAGCAGTAAACTTACTTTTTCTGCCTGGGTACTTAAAAGGGAGAACGATTATAGGCAGAGAAAAATAACTCCATTTAAACTCTTTGTGACTGCAGAGAATGCATAGGTCCCTGCCTTAGAAAATAATTGAAACACCTTTTATACCAATATTTGCATGCATAATAAACCAAATTAGCAAATATGCATCTAAATTCAACTGCGGTTTCAAATTGGTTAGGGATTTGGAGGGGGTTTTGGTCTCTTTTTTTTTTTTTTTTTGGAATGTGAACTTCTGCGGGTCAACAAAAGGAATTGGATTTCTTGAGCAAATTGCAACTGCAGCAGCTATCAGCTTTTACACTGCATGATCTCCAGCAAAGAGTCTGGGCTAATAGTACACACACACACGCATTCTAATACTATAATATTAGACCAGATTAATCCCTGTGGTAAGACCATTGAAGTCAATGGAATTGTATCAGAGATGAATTTGGTTCACTGCCTTTTGTGGAATCTAATATGAATTGACCATTGAGGTGGAGGCATCAAAGATGATAAATGCAGCCTTCTTTCAAACAGTCTGATGCAACCCAAAAAGGGCAAGCAGAAGGCGTTTAGGATGGGTGGCCTTTTCTTCTGTCTACAGCTTTCTCAGGGAAATTCTGCCCTCATTCACGCCCATTGACTGAAGTCAATTAAATTATTTTAATAAATTGTAATTAAAATTCACAGCATACAATGAAAGATTGAAACTTCATAGCACAACTTGACTAATAAACCTGAAGTTAATTGCTTCCTGCAAGTAAAGATTGAGAGTGCTTCTTTGGCTTATGGAAGAGACATGAAATTAATTGTTCCTAGTTTTCTCTACTCAGCAGAGAACAACAGAGCAGAGTAGAAGAGAGTAATAATTGCTCCCCAATGTAAACATACAGATGTATATCCTTGCACAAATATCTGACTGTGTAACCCATATTCCTGGACAGAATGTACTGAGTTTAATATTTACATTGGAAAAAAAAGAAAAAAAAAAAAAGAAAAAATGTCAGACTGAATAATTTGGAGAATTTTTTTAATTAACTGAAAAGGAAGTATGATATGGTGATTAAAAGAGGTCCAAAAATGAGGCTGTCTCCAGTATTATCCCTCACTGCCATTGGTTTTCAGTGGAAATGGGCACTTTGACCTTGATTCAGTTTCTTCATCTTTACAGCAGTTCTGTTACACTGAAGTAACATTTAAGAAAAAGACCTTGAACTGATTGGGTGTGAAAGTGGTAGACATGCAAAATGCAACAAACGCGCCAAACCAAAAGTCTGAGTTTTCAAACTGAAAACAGAGCCAAATTCTTTTTTTGATGCTTTGATTCTGCCACCACATACACATTTTCCAATGGGATAACTAGCGTGTAAGACAGTGTTTACGGCTTCTTTGCTCTATTCTCAGATCTCAGGTTATATTATTAATCATCCTCCCAAGTGCCGCTTGTATGTCCTAGCAACAGCCTGGTGGTGGATACATAACTCTGAGCAAATGTGAACAGTGGCATGTTTCAGAAAGTTTCTGCAGTTAAACACATCGTCTGTGTTTCTGCCTGCAAGATCCTGAAGGGTGTTTGGTATCACGTGAGTTTAATCACTGAGGAAAGACAATCAAATTACTTGTACATGGTCAAGACACAGAAAAAAAAGAAGTGTACCTTCTCTCCGTTTGGAAGCTGCTGCTACTGGACAGCTGGAGAGCGGATGGAGGTCCACAGCTCTACCCTGTTCCAACTGAACACTTCAGCTGGGCAACGTGTGCAATGTAGCCAACCATTCAGAGAACAGATATTTTGGGAGACAAGAGATCTCACATCAATGTTTAGGTATTACACTCTGCAGCTTGATGAAAGCTTTCAGGATTCCCAGTGTCAGGCGTTGTCTCAGGAGGAGTGTTTATGCTAAAGCAAGAGGTCTTCAGAGAAAGACATCACCTTTAAGGTTCTCAGGAAAACTGGATTCATCCTCAGGCACTAACACAACCCTCGCACATAACATGGAGCTGGGGGGAATTTCTCTCATCTGACTTTTAATATCCATGCAAAGATATCTGCATCCGAGCCTTGCGCTATTGGATGCCTTGAGATTCAGTGGAAAGATAGACATCATCGATGCCCAGATGTGTGTATTTTGGATATCTGGTACAGGAAGGATGAACTGTGCCCCAGACTTACTTGGCTGTGAAGAACTCATATAACAAACTAAATCATTTGCAGTTAGAACTGTGGTCAGATGAATCCCACCCTCAGTTCCTCTGCACTTCCGTTCCCAATTTGTGAGATGGAGATAATGATATTTCCTTTCTTTTATCTTGTGCCCTCTTAAACAGTAAGGTCCTTAAAGACCTGCCTTGGATTCACCTAGCAGGAAGCAGGCAAGTACTTTTAGAACACCTACAAACTGGTAGTTTTACTATGCAATTAATCTCATCCAAAATTCAAAATCTAAAATAGGTCTGAGGAATACATCATAAAAATACCTTTTCTCAATAAAAAGAGAGATGAAGATAAATGATTCTACAATTCAGACTTCTAAAGTCAAGTGAAAGTAATATCTTCTCTTTGTTTATAAAATACAAGAGAGGGCTCTGATGAAAATAATTTAGATATCTTGTAACAGTGTTTTAACTGCATTTGCATCTTAAATAATCCAATGGCTAATTAATTGGGAAAACCTGGTTAACACTCAGTAGAATAAAGTGTAAGGTTTCTTCCTTAATAATGAACATGATACTTTAGATGTTGTTATTTCAAACTAAATAAACAATCTGTGGAAATACTTCACAACAAGCAAGATATTCATTATCTCTCTTCTTGAAACAATTCACAGGTTTGTGTGTACCCTGAACTGGACTTGACTTTCTGACTCTGATATTAAAGTCATATTTCACAGTCTGTGAAAGAGACAGCAGCTTGCAGCCAATGCCTCCTTCCAGCTTAGACTATCATTTTCTGGAGGAAATAAATTACCTCTGCCTCACAGAACCTCGTGGTGAGAAGTTAAATTGAATTATGTTCAGCAGTTATCTAGAAACAACTACAGTTTCATACAAATAACCATAAAAAAAAAGTTACAGGCAAAGAGTGTAAATCAGGGCTCCTGGAATGCATTTACCTTGTCTTCTCACAACACAAAAATTATCTTTTCGTGGTTAAACTTGTAGAGAAGTCCTGGACATGTAGTTTATGGAATCCAGCTAACTTGGCAGGACTAGCTTTGGACTTGAAGAACTGCAAATGCACCAACTGCAGTATTATCACCTTGACTAGAAAATCCACCTCGCTGCCTTCTCAGCCCTGAGGAGTGTAATGAGCTGGTTTCTCAGCCCAGAAGGCTCATATTGGCTTTCTCCATCCTTTGAACTTTTATGTGGAGGAGAGGCCCATGGACTCATTAGAAACATTCATCAGTCCCCGCAATGGTGTTACAGGTTTAACCAGTGCGACAGAGCAGATACCCCTTCCTGAGATGACCACAGCACAGCTCAGAGAAACTGGCATCCTGGTAGGTACTATAGCATCTAAATGTCTGGTAGATGTGAAAAAGCAGCTCTACCCTGTTGCCTGATCCATGGAAGGATCACCTCCCAGTGATGTTTCGATACAATAGGTCTGCTTCTCTTGCAAGCCAAGAGCCATCCATATAGTTTTAGTGACATAAAAAAGCACAACATGTATTCATATTTCTCTGCAAGACATTGCATTGCTAGAGCTTTGTGGATGAGCTGGACAAGACTTAGAAAGCAGTCTTAGATACAGGAAGGTTGACTGATCTCCTCTGCATTGCCCAGTAGCAGAAATGTATGGAAAACAAAAAGTTTATCTCCAAAACCAAGTATTTTAAGGGCCTTCAGGCTGATACAGGCACCTATGTGTTGATCTTAAGCACTGAAGATAAAACCAGGAGTAGAAAGGAAACCAGTTTGCTCAGGCCTAGTAGGAAAGCCCATTGCTGAACACTAGACCCTTTAGGTAGACAGCAAAAACAACAGGCTCAGGATGCAGGTCCAGCTGTCCAAGATGAAAACGCTGATACTTGAGAATATCCAAGTATTCCAAGGGTTTTATGTGGATGACAAAAAAAAAAGAAAACAAGAGAATTCATATATTCTTCGCTGGCTATTGCTTTATTTGAAGAGTGCCCTTACTATTTCCCAACTACACCAACTGAGGTAGGACTACCAGCATTGGAAATCCTTACCGCCACACCTGAAACTAGATTGATACGTCAAAATCCCTTCTACATAATGACACCACTGTCTCCTCAGTTCTCTTTGCCTTACTGTGAAATTCATAAAGTCTGCCAGCTGTGGTGCCTGTCCCTTTCTCCCGTGTTTTCTTATCTGCTGCCTTATAGTGTGTTCCTGGTAACCATTCCTTCTTCTCTGCATTGTTGCTGATGGGGTTTCTCTGTTGATTTTTGCAGTTTGAGTCCTATTTTAAGAGCTTCAAGTTTCAGCTGCCAGATCAACAGAGACTCACTGACCTCATTGCATAGCTGTTTCTGCATTTTACACCTTGTGCGTTCTCCAGCTACCTTTTGGCTGCCCTGATTTCTTTGTCTTGCTTTCTTCTCCCTTTAGCCCAACAGTCTAGTGGCAATTACCCATAACTTCCCTCTCAGTTTCCCTTCTTGCCCTTCCACACCCAGTAACTGCTAACTCTGTCAGCCTCTACACTACCTTATTTCATCCAGGGACATGGTCTTGTGAAACCCTCTGGAGCTCTGCTTCCATCCTCCACATCTTTGCATTTATCCTTGGAAATAAATCCTCTCTTCATTCTCTCCCTGCTAGGGTCCCTTCAGCATCCTCCTGTCCCTACTCATTCTTTGATTAGCCCTTTCCTTCTCCAGACTCACCAACATACACTTTCTATGGATTGCCCTCTCTGTCTGTTTTCAAATAAGCCTCTGAAGTCCCTGCAAAAACAATCCTTCTCTACATGCCATTCTGCCTTTCTCATCTCCTTCACCTCTTATCCTTTCAAATGACTAGTTTACTCTCATTCTCTTGAACTCACCTCTCTGACACTCAGCAGTCTGGTTTTCAGCCACTTCACTCTGCAGGAATTGCTCTCTCTAAAATCACTAATGATGTCCTTCCAGTCAATTCTAACCGCCTCTTCTCCAGCCTCTTTCCCTTTGATTTTTCTACCACCTTTGACATATCAGACTATTCCTTCCCTTGGAGCTCCCCACAACTCAGCCTCTCTGCTGAAAACGCTTTACTTCTAGGAGAGCTCGGAAGCTGACAGACAGAAATGTAAGAATAGAGGTACAATAAAAAGAATAATTATTTGTATTGTCTTCTGCACACTAATGAAGTTCTTCCTAGAAAATCATGAATATTTGAAGGGCAAAATCAACAGTAAGGAAAATCCCAGCACAGGATCTGTCTGTTTTCTATATACACCTCTATGCTGGACTTAGTGTATGATACAAGCAATTTCACCTTTCACATCTTCATAGTTTTCTTGATGGATTCTTGTAAGGAGGAAGAAAAGGAAGAATAATGAAACAAATAATATATATTTTTTTACAGATTTGTTTTTTCATGGCTCCCTCTGTTTACTGATGAAATCAGAAGTGGGTTAATTCTGAACTATATAGCACACAATGAAGACAGAAAGAGGACCAGGCTGGGAAGATAGCAGAGTCTTTCCAGTGTCAAGTTAGCCAAAAGCCAGAGAACATCATACAGAGTTAAAGCAAATGCAGTGGCATAGCGAAGGTCACAGTCAAAGGTTCGGAGAGGGGTTAAATCCTATAGCTCAGCAATGAAGTCAGAGGCTCTTTTCAAGTTAGGCTATACTTGCAAAAAGCGACATGAATAACTAGAAGAGATGTTCCTACTCTTTGGCTCTTGCTGTACCCATTTTTACAAATATGGTCCTACTTAAAAAGTGGGTAAAATAACATTCGTAGTCACTTTATGTGGACCTTAAAAAATCAGAAGTTCAGGCACAATGCAGAGATATAACATGTGAGAATTAGCATGAACTTCAAATCAAGCGGCTGCACTTTGTACCCTTCTACCTTATTTTCAAACTCTGCCTACCACATAGTCTGCAGCAAAGCTGTGGATGATAAAACTCATTGTGTTTTTTTTGCTAAAATAAGAATTGGTTGCAGAAAACGGTGTTTAAAGAAGCAGGGGAATTAACTGTAACCATTGGATGCACATTTCCTCCCCTGTGTGTCAAAGCAATTAGTGAGAGTCAGATCAAAGGATCCACTACACAGAAAAGGCAGAAATAGAATCCAGTGTGAAATGTTCCCCTGCAAAGACAGAATATATGCAAATAAATTGCAGGTAACTAGGAGATCTGATACTATACCACCGCCAGGAGGAGAGGGTCAGCAGTTACATCTGATAATAGTCTCTCCCTTTTATTTGGGGATCACTCTCTTCCAAAAGAAAAGCCAACTATTGATTGAGTGATATCTCAAATACTACAAGATTATCAAACCAATTACAGGGATTAACTCCCCAAAATGCTCCAGTATAATCTCAGCTGCAGAAACTGTGCCAACTTGGTAATGGCTATTAACATCTGTATGCACAACAATAATCCCCTGGGTTTGTTTCTTTTTTCCTCTCTCTTTCTCTGATTGTTCGTATATGTAATATAGTTTGTCTGAGAGCAAGGGATGTGCCATTTAGGAGTCTCATTCTGCATTCCCTGGTGGGACCTTCTTAGAGTCAGAGGAAGTCAAAAGCTATTCAAGGAGGACACAAGACAGGTAATGGTGTTTTCTCAGTGGAGAAAATTTTCTCTTCAGAAGAGGGCAGGAGACTTTGCCAGTCATGAAGACCTGTATGGATATGCTGACTTCAGTCACATTAACTCAGTCTTGTTCCCTAATAGCACTACGAACTCAGGATTCAACTCATGCTGCAAACACCTTTGAGAACAGCATCAGACGGCTGGAGAAGTTTATCTCCACTAAATAAGAGCTCCCACTGCGTTCACAGCACAGTCACAAAGTCCAGGCTACTTGGTAGCTTTCCATCCCTAGATCCCACACTCAGGTTCGTGCTGATGGGGATGGCTCACTTTTGCTTCCATTTCCCCACACACACACTCTTCTCTTAGGAGGAGAAGCAACATTAAAGCATGGGAGAGACAGACAGAGAGAGCATGACGCCCTATAATCCAACAAGTCAACTTCCCGAGCTCAAACATGAACTGATTTTTTTTTTTCTTCCCTTGCCTTATAAAAAAGAAATTGACTTTTGTTTGGAGTTTGTGAAAAGTGGGACTCGGGGCCCAGTCAATGGGGCTCCCTGCAGCGCGGGCTGAGTGGAGCCATCTCGAACCAGTCAGCCGCGGCACCAATTAATCCGCTCTTTGTCACAGCCCCGGCCTCAGCAGCAGCGGCAGCAGTAGCAGCAACACATTTGGCCATTGTTCAGACCTTCATGCAACGGGATTTACCCTTTCAAAGAGGCAGTTTTGTCCCAAAGAGTTCGAGCGGAAGTTTCTCACTGACAATTTGCCCCAAATAGATAGATTTGTCAGCAGCAACCTTTAAAAGCAAAAAGCCATGGAGGAAAAAGGGGAGAAAAAGAAGTGTAGGGGGAAGAGCAAGTGCATCTTTGTCCATCTGTCTGTCTGTCTGGGGGTCTGTCTTGAGCAGGTGGGGCAGGCACAGGGCCTGAGGTACAGAAGGGCGAAATGGCATTGATGGGGGCTCTTGTTCATCTCAAGGCAGATGGAGCAAGGGAACTAACAAGCTCCCAGGCAGTTGTATAGCTGCTCTGACTTCTGAAAGCCTTTCAGGCAACTTCTTTTACATGGCATTGTCATGCCTGCTACACATCACTGTGCTAGGCTGGCCAGGATTTCCAAGCCTCAAATACTCCACCAACAGCTCAACTCTGAGAGGAGCAGGCCTCATTCTCTGTGGCTTTGCCACCAATATCTACATTTAAACCAACACAAGCAGTTTTTTGCAAACAGGTTAGTGTAACTTTTCCTATGCACATTGTCCTGGGGCCTATATACCAGGCAGAAAAAGGTGAAACAAATGCAGAGGTATTTCCTGCCCCCCACGCTCCTTATGGGTGCAATTCCCTTTGGACTTCTAAGACTGTTTGCATGAATGGAGGGCTGAACGCGCTCTGTCGCAAATTGCAGCTGTTCACATGCACTGCTGTTGCTCCCACCCTCAGATCATAGCACAACACAGTATCCCTGGCTCACATGAGGGACCTGCCCTTCCCCACAACACCTCTCCACATATTCCAAAACCAAGAAAGGAAGAAAGTGGAGGAAACAGTCTCCTCAGCTTGGGCTCCAGCAGATCAATGTCCATATACACACAGGCTCTCCCAGAAGCATGGAGATTTCCCACATCGGAAGGCAGCAACTGGGAAGTTCCCAACCCTGCCAGATTAATCTCTCTTAATAGTAAAAACTTAGGCAAAAATGGAAAAACTGTGCCTAAACTGACACATGACTCCACTTTCTGTTACACGGACTGGGCAGGTGGTGAGGAGGTGGCTAGCAGGTTTCAGTGAGCGCCATGGTGCTGAAAACCAGAGCCCTGCTTTTTTCTAGGAAAAGCTGGAAGAGGTTGTTCAGCCAGACATAGGTTACCCTTTGTATACAAGAAACTATCATCTCATCACCTAGACAGCAAAGAAGCCAAATATACAGGAAAACAAGTAGTTCTGCTGTAGTCACAGACGCTTACTGCTATTCAGGCAATTTGTCTTCCCAAACAAAGCTGAAGAAACCCAGTTCACTGAAGTAGGTCTGCTGCAGCTATCTGACCAGAAGGAGGGGCTTGAGAAATGGGTGCAAGGCAGCTATACAGCCCTAGAACTTTGCAATGAACTCTGGAAAATGACAGCCAGTCCAGCTCTTCTGTCAGACTGCTTTGTCTCGCTGTGTCTTAAATGGGTTTGATCTACATTACTCAAAGAACCTCATTGTCTGAGTATTGCCAAGCCCACTGATGTTTAGTTGATAGCCTTCCCAAGGCATTTCCTGAAAGACACAAGAAAAATGAAGGCCAAGTTCAAACTGACATCAAAAATGACACCAACCTGCTTTATAGCCACGAAGTTCCCCTTAGCCTGCTTACACCTGCTCTTGGAAATGTAAAAGGGTACAAGTGGCTGCAACCTAATAAAAAAACAGCCAGGAGGAGGAGTTATTTACCATTAGGTTGGAATTTTTCCAAGTGAATCGGTTTACAGCAGAACTAGAACACCGAGCTAAAACTGAAACATCGGGCTCCACACTTGAAGACACCAGTGGGTGGTCACGTATTCTGAGTGGCCTTGCACACAGTTCAACAAACAGTTGCAGAGAGCAGTATCCTCAGCTGCAGCAGATAAGTGTAAGACCTGAGACCTTTCCCTTCTGCAGAGAAGTTTTAAGAGACCGCAAGGGCAGGTAACTAAGGATGGACACACCTTGCAATGGTGCAAGGCACTGAGATGGGCAAAAATGCAAACGATACAATTGCAAATATTTTCAAATACAATTTTCTCCAGGAAGTCCAGTAGAGGGATGCCCATGTGGCGTTTCTCCTGCAGAGGCCTCACTCATTCAACTGTCCTGGAAACACACAAGTAAGGTAACACTGTTTTCCCCTGCAGTGGGAAGAATACTGGTAATAGGGACAACAGTATAACCTAGTAAGCTTAGCTGTCCCACCCTTTATTTGCGTAGCATGACTGGCCCTGGTTATCAATCAAACTGATGGAATTTCCTAGACCAAAACTCTACTTTCTCCTCAAGTCGTGATTTTGCTTATGATTTCTATAGGAGAAAAATCCACCTACTGGATATGGCAGAAACTATTCTACCAGCTACAGCGTGTTTAGTATCTGCACAGAAAAATGAACAGAAGAACTGATTCCTTCTGTTTGTCTGTCAGGTGCTGAATCACATCAATCTCATTGGATTTGAGCATCATCAGGCAACAATCACTGCAGTGACAGTGTACAGAAAATGTCAATAATCATCAAACAAATGCTCCTGAGAGTACAAAACTGGTTAATCAACCATACACTAGATATTAACCAGCTTCCTGTGTGTATTTGTAGTTGAATTACAGTATTTTGATCACTCTTGGGGTTTTCTAAACACCATGATTTAATACGCAGTATAGTCTCTGCATTTGTAATTGGAATAAAAGCATTGTTGAGCGATAATCTGTGCATTGGACTTCTACTGCTTTAACTAAGTGATCTGCCACACAGCCTTGCTTACCGGTATCAGCTCTGCCACAGAACAATGAGGAAAAGCAGTTAATAACAAGCATTACACTTGTTATTAATCCACATGCAACTTTCCATCTTGAATTGCCATCCCTGATAGGCCTCATAGTTCTAGATTCAGTACTTCAACACTTTGTGCTCTGTATTGCAGCACCAAGAACTAAGTCACAAGATGAAGCTCCGTCCTGGGATTCCCTTTGCATATTCCCATGATTTATATTTCAAACACTTGTAAATCCTTAATATTTATGGTAGTACAATGTTCTTATGGCAGTTGCAGGAAAACTGCATCTGGTAAAATCATGTGAGGACATAACTGAAAATATCTGAAGTCTCTTTAACATAGAGCTGGTAACATAGAGCTTTGAATTCCTGGATCGGAAGCATGTGATTGTGGAAGGTGTCCCTGTCTGTGGCAGGGGGCTTGGAACTGGATGATCTTTAAAGTCCCTTCCAACTCAAACCATTCTATGATCGCTCCACAGTACAGAAAGTACTCCAGACACCAGGGTTTGTGAACCACCAATAAACATTGCAAGTTCAAGGAAATGCGTTGTGTTTGAATGATGAAGTCGTAGTTGAGGGTTGACAGGACTCTCCAGGTGAGATAGGCTGCTTAAAACTTTGATCCATCATGCCAAATTCTGCAGATGTTGTGCACACCAGTAATCCCGCTGAAGCCCATTAAACTACTACCTCTTCCATATTTACAATGGAAGACCACAGGATCATCATCTGCTCCAGCAGCACGTTTTCATTGGATTGCATTTTCTACTCAGGTAGAAAGAGTGCAAATAGCTGCAGGAGTTAAACCATTTTACAGCGGAACACAGCAGACCTCTGCTTTCCTGTTGTCTTAGAGGTAAGAGTCCTAGATTTTGTTCCTCAGACTCAGGCCACTGGTTTCTCAGGCTCACCATCCTGGCTTCATCAATGTCTGAAATATCAAAAGACAGAAAATCCTCACCCATCCTGTAATATATCTAGCTAGTTGCAGAATGACACATGCTGTGCTCTTCTCTGCGTGGACTTGCCAGCAACTACTCTACCTGCAAAGATGCTCTGTGACCTATGTTTTATGAAGCAAGAAATAAAGCAAGCATATTTATAAATGTCATAGTCATAAAACTATTCATTGCTTCTTAAAAATCTATCTGCACCAACTGACTCAATACTTTCAAGAAGCACTGAATGCAATATGCTGACTCAATGCTGCATCTGGAAGTATTTATTTCTGTTGGTTCTAAATTTGTTTCCTGAAATAGATACCACAGATCTGGTCTCCAGCCAATATCAAGAGATATAGCTAAATTAAAGTCAATGGAGTTGAGCCATTACATCACAAGCCAGAAATATAGTTCTTCCCAGGAACATTATTTGCTGCCACTAAACAGCATTTTGTGCAATTGCCTCCAAGGTCAGCTTGTTAATAGGCTTCTACAGCAAAATTTGGGAGGTCAATCTACCATAAAAATGATTACGCTCAAAATGCAATCAATCAGAGTCAGAGCCGAGGCAACCCTTTCCTACGCACACACAAGTGCTTAGGGCGTAACCAGAGCTATTCATTTAACAGATTGGTAAAATTATTTTTAAATGCCATATCATAGCTCCAAGACATATTTATTCCTTGTAGGCAGTATTCTTTTGTTGGCAATTTAAAACTGTTAAAATATAGACCTGATTTTTTTTTTAACTTTTCTTTCATTCAGATAATAATATATTTGCCCTCGTATTCGGACCTTTCACTGGTTTTATACAGCTGTGTCTCTGCTGGCTTCAGTATTGATACTGTCTTTTGTGTTCATGTCAGGAAAAGTAAAATGAGGCTGTTTCTCTCTAAATTGGATTGCAGCTGCTGTTACATCATTGGCTTACTACGACACTTTGATTTATATCTAACTAGCAAACTAACAAATAAGTAAAGTTACTAACTAGAGCCGCTTTGTTAAGCGCTTGTCTCACATTGTCTAGATAGGATCAGGTACCAATGTAGGCGTATAAGCCAAGCCTGACATATCCCTTTCAAAGGCATACGTGATTAATGGGGCATTTCATTGCTGCAAGTGAACTCAGGCTTGTTCCACCCCTGAATACAAGTATTGAGAAGAAGTGCCATGACTTACAGACGCACTCTTGCTTCAGTATCTTCCTTAGGTACACTTTTCCCCGCTACTCTGTGCAAGGTATCTTCACTAATGTGCACTCATCAGATGCATGTGTGGAAATAGAGATATTTGCTCACTTTCACACAGTCATTAACTTATTTAACCAAGCATGCACACACACACACACACAAGGGAGAAACTTGCCACACTTTCACTGGCATCTGCGGGGAGCACAGGGCTTCCCCAGCTTTTTGCTGGATTGGGTAACTCAAGGTGGAGGATGGGCTGAGAGCAACCCAAGCCCAAATGCCACCAGAGGCAACAAGTATATTCACTGGGATGTGTTGGTTCGTGGTGACTGATCACGGGACACCAACAGCTCAGAGGAAGTCCTCCCCCACTGCAATGGGAAGGCAGTTTTGCTTTACGGAGAGTGCACAAACAAGAGAAGTCTCCCTTGCCCTAGGAGAGAGGAAGCATTCACAGCGTAGCGTTTTTAGAAGATCATCTTTCTATGCCTCAGAACTTCACTTCTTGGAATAAAAAGCCTTGTCTTACACTGCCTGGAGGAAACCCACTGCACAAAGCTGTGGTGTTTGTTTGGGTTTTTAGCTTGGAAAACCAGCGCTGCCTTCAGCCCCAGAAGGTGCCCAGCCCCCACATAGCCATGAGGTGGCATCAAGATATCCATCAGGGCAGTTGCTCAGCAGTGTCCCCAGCCCCTGGGGTCAGCCATGGTGAGTGCGATGGCCCAGATGAGGCATAGGGAAGGCCAACACCAGCGTTGCTGGGTTTGTGGTGCAAGACCCTCCAGGCAAAGTGTCTGTGAGGCAGAGGCTTTGCAAGGAAGATTCAACGCTACAGAAGACCTCATTACGCACATTGCCACCATCCACGTGGTGAGCAGCTCAAACTGGCCATCAAGTGCAGCCATGTCACAGGCCAGGAGTGAGTGTGCTGGGGTGGTCAAGGAGCAGCACAGTCCCTTCACCAGCCTTTGCAGTGCCACTGCCCACCCATCTGCCTGCAGGTGGATGCTGAAAGGGGTTTATGGCAGAGCCGTGAAAACACAGACCATGACCTACAAAGAAGTGAAGGCACCTCAGACTTCAGGGGGGATTTAGCAACCCAGAAGAACGAAACCCAATGAGTATTTACACTGCAAAGGGGCCACTGTTCTTACCTCCCTGCATGGGGCTGACTGAGGCGCTGAGGGGCAGTCTCAGCTCTTCCTTGGCACATGCAGTGAAGGAGGGGACTGGAGATAGCTCCTTGTGCACCCTAAAGAAACAGCAGCTCCTCTACCCCAGAGGAAATTGTTCTATCCTTTCCTTCCTTATCTCCTTTCACAGAGAAAGGATATGTTAGGTTTGTCTGATCTTACCCATCTGTTTCCTACTGAGAGAAGCAGTTGAAAACAGCACATCCACCTAATCTTCTGCTACTTTCACACACCTCTGGCTGTTTAAGTATTTCCCTCACCTGATCTCCTCCACTTTTTCTTTTTTTTTCTTTTGTTCACTGTCAATCTTTTGGCTCCACATCCAAAGATCAGAGAACATAAACAAGGTAAAGGCAGAAGGAACGGTGTACTTAAGGATGCCTTGCATTTTGGAATCTTCTTGCTGCTAGGATTCCAACATAGGAAAAGATAACTGGCAAGAGACTGTGGCACAGCACTGAGAAATGTCATCATGTAATTGTCCTGAAGGAGGTAGTGTGTAAAGGGAACACACACCAATTCTGTAGCAGCATTGATAACTCTTTGTATTTCAAGGCATTATGAAGAGATGGTAGATTACTGTATTAGCATCTTCCATATATAAATCCATATATTCCATATATTATTTGCCTAATAAACAGTATAATGCTAAATGGTAATGCTAACTATAATGCTTCATGCTAACTATAATCCCCTGCCTTGTTTGAGTTGGACTACTTTTCCATCAAATGACCCTGGGAACGGCTTTGACAGAAGCTGCAGTGAAAAGCTGGAGTGGGGAGAGAGCTCCTGCCTTCACTTTCAGGGCTGAGATACTTCTGTCCATCAAAAAAATTGCAGGAAAGACTCTGAAGCGACGGAGGACAAACGTCAGCTGGTGCAGGTTTGCAGAGCAATGCCAGGCACAGTGCAGGCAACAGGGAAGGGATGAGGGTTTTCTCACTCCACAGCCCCACAGCCCCAACCCTTGTGCAGACCCAGCTTTGGGTGTCTGGGTTATGGTAGTGGAGTTTTGAGTCAGGAGGCGGATGGTTTGAGTGCCAGCTCTTTTTCTCTCTCTTGGCAGAGCCTGATGTTGTACATGGAAAGGAAAGCCCTGTTCGGATTCAGAGCAGCTGGTGTCACGTGTGGCTGGAACCTGTGGATGCAGACTGACCGATCTTTGCAGAGTTTTTCAGGTGACTTTGAGTTTACAGGGCAGAGAATAGTGGCTGCTCTAGGGACAGAGATTTGCTTCCCAGACGCCCAGGGCTTGGTTTGAGCCCTGCTGCCATTTAATCCTCTCTCTTTGTTTTGGCCGCAGGCCTTATTAATGTAGTGTGATCCTGTTGCTTTGGGCATTGCTCGAGTAGGTGAACCTTTCCCTTCCTCCAAGAAGCAGACTGGGAGTCACGGTCTGTTTGCATTCCCTGATCCACTGGTTTCTTTGCTTTCTTCAGATCTCCCTGAGCAACTTCCCAGCCCTCTGAACAGTGTCCCTTACTGTTAGGCAGGACCAGGCTTGTCCTGCCTGAAGGCTTCCTTCTGTGCCATGGATGCACTGGTCCCATGGAAAGCAAAGAACACAAAGTTACTAGGATTTCAGCACTGTCCAGAGTCAAGCAGACCTGTAACACAGGTATGGTGCAGGTGCAAGAGGGATCAGAAGGACTAAAGATGCAGTGCAGAAGGACAGGCAGGGACAGCGTGTTTAGAGCTGAGATGGAGCTGGGTTGAGCGTTACATTCCCCTGAGATCACAACCAGCAAGGGCAAAATCAGTTGTGGTGCATTAACACCCTGAACTGGCAGCAGGGATGAGACAGCCGTGACCAAGGGACATCTGAGGGCTTCACAAGCTTCTCAGCAACTGCTGGGCCTGCTCTCTGGTGCCATTGCCCACCCCAGCTTGCTTGCATCTGCAGGAGAGATGCTCTTTTACCTCTTCCCAGATGTCCACCTCTTCCTACCCTTGCACTAACTCTACCAGCTCCCACCTTACAGGTAGTTTCCAACACGAGCAGGACAGCTCAGCAGCCTCCCAGTGAAACTAGAGTAGCTCAGTTGGAAAGGGTTCCCACCTCTGGCACCTCACTGCTCCCCTGGACCCCAGCCCTGGCAGCGCTGCTGGGACGCTTGGGAGTGTCCTGCTCGGGAGTGACACTGCTGGGACACCCAGGGATGGCGATGCCCGGTGCCCTTAGAGCTTCCCTAAGGGCAGGTGGAGTCCTCTTCAGCCTCCCGGGTGCCTAGAGGGTGGGTGCCTGCTGTGGGAGGCAGGGGGAGAAACTCCCCGTTGAGCTTGGCGGTGCCCCTTGGCTAGTCCGGCCCAACTTGGCTAGTCCTGGCTGGTCTCAGCTGGGTTCGGCTCATCCCACAGCCCCGTCCTGCTTTCCCCCAGCACCGCAAGGGCAGGGGCGAGCTGCAGGCGGCCTTCATCTCGCCACGGGAGAATCCAGAAGTGATGGGATCTTGAGCCCTTCTTTCTGTTCTTCTTTTGTCTCCTTTTTTTTTAATATAATCTTTTCCTTTTTTTTCCTTCTTTTTTTTCCTTCATTTTCCTTATTTTATCGTCTACTTTTTCTTCTTTTTTTCCTTTTTCCTTTTTTCTTCTTTTTTTCCCCCTGCTTTTTCCTTCTTTTTTCTTCTCTTTTATTATTTCTTTTTTCCTTTCCCTTTTTCCTTATTTTCCTTTCTTTTTTCCTTCTCTTCTCTTCTTTCTTTTTTCCTTATTTGTTCCTTTTTTCCTTCTTTTTTCCTTCTTTTTCTTCTTTTTATTTCTTTCTTCTTTTTATCCCTTATTTTTCCCTTATTTTTTCCTTATTTTTCCCTTCCTTCCTTTTTTTCCTTCTTTTTTATTTTCTTCTCTTTTTTCCCCTTCTTTTTTTACCCCTTTTTTATTTTCGGTGCGAGGAGGTCCCCTTTTTATGCCAGAGGGGGCATAAGGCGAGCGAAGAGGCGGAATCATCTCGGCCGCCGCTGCGTTTTGTGTGGAAGTCGCTCGGGGCGGGGGGGGAGTGTGTGTGGGGGGTGGGTGGGTGTTCATTAATATCATTAGCATTTAACCCCCTCGCTGCCCCCTCCCCTTCCCAGCGCGGGGTGACGTCACGCGGCGGCAAGAGTTGGGGGGAAAGCGAGGGAAGCTCAGTGGGCAAGGGGCGTCCCTCTCCCCTCCCCGCCACTGCCTGTCACAGCCTCTCCGCCGATATTATAGGGGCCGAAGCCTGGAGCTCAAAGCGCAAAGTCAGCCAGTGTGTAATGAACTTCTGGAAACCTTTCCCTTTTTGCACCATTCAGTTTCTGAGAGGCAGAGACAGCCTCCTCTGACGCCTTTTCCCCCCTTCCATTATTTTTTCCAGGCTCTGATCTCCCTGCTCGCTGCACCGAGGCGCAGAGCCCCGCTCCCCATCCTACCTTCTCCTCCGTCTCATTGTTGTCCTGGCTGCTGTGGCTCTCGCTTGCCTTCCAGGAGCGCCGGGGCGAGCCCACTCGCACTGTCTTCCATCCTCCCGGGGTCCCGAGAGCATTTTCTCGCAGAGGGCTGCCGACTTTGGGTCATTTCGTTGCTTTTCTGGTTGCGGGTTTTTGCTTTTTCTTTTTGCTTTTTTTTTTTTCTTTTTTGCTTTTTTTCTCCCTCCCCCCCCCCCCCCCCGTTTTCCTCCTTTTTTTCCTGTTTTTCTCTTTTTTCTTTTTTTTTTCTCCTTGTTTTCTACCTTTTTTTTCCTCTTTTTTTCCACCCCTTGCCACGTCCCCGCCGTGTGTCCCCATCCCTCGGGCAGCGGCGAGGATGTGCGGATCCCCGCAGTGAAGAGCCCCGAGGGAGGTACCAGCCCCGCGGAGCCTCGGGGTGCGCGGGTGGGGGGCCCCCCCTGGCCCCGGCGCCGGACACTTCGCCCCGAGTTTAAGGACTCCCGGGGGCTTCAAGCATGAGCAAGCCAGCGGGATCAACAAGTGGGTAATAACGCGGTGCGGAGGTTTCGAGCAGCCTTTTCTGGCTGCAGCCTGGCCTGGGGGGGCGGGAAGGTGGATGGAGGGGAGGGAGATGAAAGGGGGGGGGGGCCTGTGGTTTCGGTTTGCATCTACCCCCCTCGCCCCGAATTAAAAAAGAAGTGTTATTTCCATCTAGATTGGCAACGAATATACAGGCTCGGAGTTTCCCCGATGGAGTTTGGGCCCTGGGCTTACAAAAAGCCGCTTTGCAGCCTCCCCCCTCCCTGCTTTCCGTCCTGGAAGTGGGGCAGGAACCCGGGAAAGGGGGCTCATCCCGCCGGGATTTGGGCTCTTCTCCGCGGGTATCCGGTGCAGGGACGGAGGGGCAAAAAAATTGGGTTTAAAGGGCACTTAAGAAGTTGAAACGTGGCTGCTTTCCTCACGGGTTTATGCAATCTTCTGCGACATAATCATTTCTTTTTCAAGAGTTGGGAACTTCGGTCACTCGATTCCACGGAATCGCGTAAGCAACTCTATTGAAGGAGGATTTAAATGTAATGGTTTGCACACCATTTCCAGTTACAACAAATAATCCTGCAAGGAGAGAAGCAGAAACAACTTAAAAGTCACATTTTCCTTAATCCTAAATCCATGCGCCTCATAACTGGGGAATTTAAAGCATGACTTAACCGCTCTTACAGAACGGCTCGATCCGTATAATCCCAACGGGACTTTCGGAGTTTATAATATGGATGGAGTCAGTAACAAAGGAGGGAAAAAATACCCAATCCAATTTAATGTCTGACAAGTGATGGATCGGACAGTTATTTCCTCGGCGCTCCGCCGGGCTCCCGGGATTTGCAGGGCGGCGGGAAAAGGGAGGGAGAGCCTGGAAGGGACCTACCTGCCACTCCACCAGCCTCAAGGCCTTCTCCTTCCCGCTGCCTTCTACGATTTTGACACTTTGTCCACGGCGACCTGGAGACTGGGAAGGCAGTGTTGGGAAGTGGGGTGGTGGAAGTCGCGCGTGGGGGATGCGGGATGTGCAGAGCTGCGGCGGGGGGCTGGATCGCCTTTATTTCCCCTTGGGGCTGAGGGCGGCATTTTTCCTTGCCAGAACACCTCGGAGAGGGGAGAAATAAAACAGTAGCGGGGCTGCGGTGGAGGTGATACCGAAACCACCCGCGGCGGGGAAAGAAGCAGGCAGAGGAAGAAACGAGCTGCGGCGCCCAGGGATGCTTCCCGCCCGCTGAAACTGCCCGGGAATTGCGAGGAGAGTCCGAGCGGGATCGGGCCCGTTGGCAGGGACGTTGTCGGAGCTCCTGGCAGATTTCTGAGTGTGGGCAGGAAGGGCCGGGGAGCCCTAGTCCCCAAAGGATGGCTGAGCTTCTTTCTGCTGGAGAACATTTTGCAGAGGAAAAAAACTCGCGAGGCTGGACCACTCCTGCAGCTGCAACAGCTCTGGGAGACCCCCGGCCACCGCTGCCGCTTTTGCTGCGGACCTCGACCCTCCCAGACCCCCGGGAACCGCCCGAAAGGCACCTCGAGCTCCCACCCGGGATGGTGGACAGGAGGAACTGGGGAAAACTGTTTCCCCCCGAGCCCATCGGCCTGGGCAGCTCATGCAAAAAACCCGATCCACTGAAAACCGGGGTCTGGGAGCCCATCCGGGAGGTCCTGGAAGGCTCCTGGCCAAGGAGGGGTCCGTCCTGGCTTTTCTGCCCGCCTGGCGATGTCAGCTGTGATGTCTGCCTGGGTGGTAACCAGACCCCGTCCCGCCATCCCCGGAGCCCAGACTAACTTCTTTCAACAGCCTCTGATGGTAATTACAGTAATCGGGGCTGCCATATATCCTTTAAGCAATTATGACACACAAAAAAAGCCCCCGAGGACCCCCTGTCGTGGGATGTTCAAAACGGTTTCGCAGCTGAAGAGAAATCCCATTTTCCTAGCGCTCTGCTTCTGGAACGAAGCGGTACCTCGGGGAACCGGAGCGCTTTTAAACAGAGTTAATCAGTTATCTCATGACCCCGTGTCAAGCTCACATTTTTTCTCTTCCCAACCCCCTGCCCTTGCCTCTTCCACCTCTGTTTATTCCATATTTTGCCCTGCACGAAAGTTTCCCCATAACACGCTTCGCGGGGTGAGAATGGTGGGTGGAGGAGGCAGAGAAGAGCGTGGCCGGGGATGCGGTGGGATGGGACGGGGTCTTGCTTGGAGCTGAGGGATCCAACTGCTCCCTCTGCCCTTCCCCATCCACCTCGTCTTTGGGATCCGCGGAGCTCCAACGGCTGTGAACAGGGTCTGGCGAAATGCGCCAGGTGTTCGGTTTCTTATACATTAAATATGTGGAGATATACATATGTATTCCATATATATATGGAAGATAACTTTACAGACATGGTGTGGGTATATACATCTATGCAATGCATAGGATTTTTTTTTTTTTTTAGAGCGGCTTCCAAGCTCAAAATTAATCTGGAAAAAAACTGTTTTATAACACCGACCCAAGTTTCTTCCCTCTCTGCCGCTCGGGGAACTGGGATCCCTTCGGCTGCCCGGGATCGGCTCGATGATGCCTGGATCTGCACCAGGATGCACGCACAGCCTCGGTGCCTCTCCCCCACCCCCAACCCGCCCCTCCTCCTCCTCCTCCTCCTCCTCCTCCTTTGTGTGCGTGCGTGCGGACCCCCTCTCTCTCTCTCCCGTGGATGCTGGAGGTCTGGAGAGGGAAAGTCCAGCGCTTTCCCCTGTTGGCATTGTGAGATATCCGAATTCCCATGCTACACTTTTTGACGGGTCACTGGTGCCCCAATAGGCAGGTGGCAAGGAGGGCTTGTAATTACACACTCCCAGAAGCCGAGCCGTGGCCTCAGCCCTCCTCACGGGCGCCTACCTGCAGCTCCAGAGTCGAGCCTTGCTCGCAGGCACTGGGGCGGGGGGGAGGGGGGATCCTTTAGCTGCGCTCCTTATTAATTGCGTAAAAGTTTTCTATTATTTAACCTCTCCTCTCCCTCGGCCACCCCTCCCTCTCGCAGTCCCTAACCTAATCCCCGTCCCTCTCGCCGTGCTGTGTATAGCAGCTGTCGGGTTTCATTTAGGGGAGAAACTGGCAGCTTGTGCTCATTGGAGGCAGTCAAACGAGTTTCAATGGGCAAAATCATTAAGTTAACACTTTATCTAATGTC